>JAUIMM010000275.1:4143333-4801666 GCA_031769625.1 Taudactylus pleione
GTGATGGGCTGTAGTGGATGTCAGAGATTAGCTCTCCTCCTCTCTGAAATACAGGACAGTGAGTAGGAGAGCAGAGAAGGAAAGGGAGAACTGTCTTGTTGCTGTAATGATAGTTAAGCAGCTGAGACCTTACTAGCTCCGCATACCCATTCTACCTGATGATAATATTATTCATATATTTTAAATATTTATTTGAGTGGATATCATGGTCCATATTTAAGGACTAATTTCAATTGCCTTTGTAATAATTGTGTATTCTTTTTCCTTAAAGCCATCCAATATTCAATTATTTTTTAGTATACATTATTATTAAATGCTGTCTCTAAATTTTTTATATTGCTAATTAGCCTAGGCTATGGGGCTGACAACCCCGGTGATAGCTGCTACTCTGATACCGCACAAGGTTCCATCTAATTTCTCCACTTGCTAGCTCCGTGCATGCCTTTCATCTAAATAAATCAACCACTTTTTTTTCTATGACAGATAGCGGAGTGGAGTAAGTATAAAAGACCTGCTTGCCAGCAGTTAACCCACAGTTGTAAATTACCAGCTACAGTACTACAGTATATTGGAAATCCATACAACTGTAACGAGAAGAAAAATGATGCTGATTGCTAAATTCAGTTGATCTTTAGTGTTAATATTTTGGAGCTCAGTATTTCACCCTCACCAGTTTAATTCTCCCTAAGATGAATGCAGCAGATTGTATCTCTTTATAATAGTGACTGAGAAAAAAAGGTTTAGTTAATGTTTTTACAGTGGAAATTATTTAACTCAGTTTTGCAGAAATCCTAAATAAGATACTTCTGTACAAATCAGGACATACAGCGAGAGAGACTACAGAAGGCAAATCACAGCATCAGAGAGACGTACATAAACCTGTACAAGATGCTGCGTTATCATCAAAAGAGACTGTCAAGTGTCTCACATCAAAGCCAAGAACAGTAGCAGTGTGATAATCTTCCATCTAAGCATGTGACATAATTACATCACAAAAATAGGGTGGGGCCGCTGGTACTAGGAAGAAAGTGGACTCTGAAGCTCTCTGGCAGCTGCCTAGGCTGCAGAGTTATTTTCAGCTCCCCAGAAAACCAAATGCAGATGTCATGGGTACCAATGGTGCCACCCCTTAGGTTCTGCACCACTTGCCCAGCCCTAGTTATAGCTCTGCAGTTGTCTACATCTGCTGTTAATGCATCAAATGTACTAAAAGACAAATTGTGGACTAAGAAGAATGACCCAGGTCTAGAATAATGGAAACACGTGCACCACCTTAAAGTTATGGTCGCAGCTCTTTACTTCAAACTGCTGTTTAATATATTTAGTTATTAAGAACTCTTATGTGAATGAGTAATAGGACTATGTGGTTAAGGTTTGGATTTACGGGTATTGGGCCTCATTTATCACTGAGTTTTATCATACGCAACAAATGTTAAAACTCATTGCGTATGATAACGGTGCTCCAGCCAATCAGCTCCCAACTGTCACTTTTCAAACAAATGACAGCTAGGAACTGGTTGGCTGGAGCACCATTATCATACACAACCAGTTTTAACACTTGTTGCATATGATAAAACTTGTTGATAAATGAGGCCAAATATAAGATAATGTTTAGGTTATGGTGAATTTCACCTAAACAATTAATATTATCAATATATAGGATCTAGAAGGAAGGGGGGATTTATATGGGGCAAAGTGATAACAGTGTTTTGGTAATTGAATAGTACCATTCATTCACCATTTTGATACAGGAGAAATGTAGAACTGATTAGGTAGTATTGTGTTAGCTAAAATTGCATGTTCTTAGTCCTACTGGGTGACAAAAGAGCTTTATAATTAAATAGGCATTACCTTGGAGATATCACATGCTGAACTACTCTAATTTTGGCAATTACCTAAAATTAGCTGTAACTGCACTATGAGCAATATGTAAATCTTTCACTTATACATACTTATTTGATGACTGATATTTTTGGATTTTATATCCTTGGATTTTTTATTGTATCTATTTATGTCTGTCTAGTACAGTATTTGTCTTTGGTCACTATGTTTTATTATTTTTTGATGTATTGAAAATTAAGTTTTACATGTAAAGAGTGACCCACAAAGATGAAAGTCCTGTTTTCTGTGTAACTTTGTGACCAACGAGCCTTAATTAGTTGGGATTGCATTATTATTAGTAACCTTGAGAGGAGATTAATTTCCTTTCCATTTCAAAAATATTCATATGTATAACTTAAAAAAGCTTAAACCCTGTGCCCTTAAGTGGCTCTTACATATCTTGTGCACTGTGTCATATTAATTTGATAAAATAATGTGCTTCCCACCACACCTAGAACTTATGTTTATGGGTTCTCCTGAGTTACACACTAGAAGAATTTGTAAATACCATGGGGTCGATTTACTAAGCCTTTGATGGAGATAAAGTGAGCAGAGATAAAGTAACAGCCAATTAACTCATGTCAGCTTACAGGCTGTGATTAAAAATGACAGTTAGGAGCTGACTGGTTGGTACTTTATCGCCATTCACTTTATCTCCATCCAAGGCTTAGTAAATAGACCCCCATATCACTCAGGTGGTGGTAACACTTTAGGACAAGATCACATCTGGATAAAGATCCATTTATTACAGAGTAACTAAGCACCAACCAGTATCAAAGGTGAGCAGATGCTACATATATTTAAACCTGGAATGAAAAGTGCCCCTTTCCTCCACCTGTGAATTGTTGCGAAACGCACATCAACCTCATTCATACTATTTTTCCTCCTGACATCGGCCCAATCAGCTGACCGGCAGCAGGCTGTCAAACTTCTTCCTGCATGCTGACTCGTGTCCCCAAGCTGGTGTACAGCCATACACGGCTATCCAGCCTCACACATATGGGCTAACTACCAGACAAGCTGACGGATCCCTCCTGTGCACGCTGACTTCTATCCCTGCGCTGATGGTAATAAATGAGTGCTTCATACAGACGTGGTAAAAAGGAGCAGCGCTCTGTATTAATTAATTCTACTGCTTACATGGGGTATTGTGAATGTTCAAAAATGAAACTAATATGAGAACCGAATAATTGATATTATAAACACTACTTACAGGCTACAAAAATTATTATTTTTCTGATTATTTCTGATGGTATTTCTGAGTGGTCTGGGTGAATTTAACCCTTGCAATACCAAATTGGCACCAGGGATTATCTAACACCCACTACAAAGACCCTAAACAGAATACCACTGTACTATATTTTCTATAGACACTAGATTCCTCACTCTCTCATCACCAGTTAAATACATAGGAATCGAATAACTGGTGAAAGCAGAAGTGAGGAACACTTAAAGTGTCTTACTGTTATATATCATTTATAAAGTGATCTGTCTTTAAATTATTTAATAATGGGGTTAATTAATTAATGATGCCACATGATAATATTATCAGATTAGATTGGTTTATGTGGACTGTTTTATCTTCAACTATCATGGTCCCCTTTATCAATTATTTAGACTGTTGTTATAAACAATAACTGTGCAATATATTTGAATTTATGTGTTCTAAACCTAATCATTAGATCATATTAATAACACCATGAATGATGTTACCATAGAGTACATTGCTGCTAACTGTTGTTAAGTACTAGACTGAAATTTCATGAATTGTGCTTTTTTTCATAAGGCAAAATACCACTGAAAGAAATATATGTGCAATATAACTGGATGCAATCATGATCCACATGGATATGTGCAATAATTAAGTTAGTAACTGTTTACATCTGGGACATAGGGCAATATTTAGGGCATGTGCAATTTTTGATTGCACATCAAGTGCAAACGTGTGATGATTATGACATCACCATAACCTTAAGTGAGGATCACAGTCTTCTAATAGTATATTACAAATGTCCGTTGACACATGGACTAAAAAAGTTCTAAAAATGTACTTATTAGGGAGAGAACTTCCCCGTTCCCAAGATACCGGGTATTTCTAAGAGTAGAAATAACTTCTTAAAATCCAGACAGTCAGCCCAATCAAATTTGCCACTTTATCCTCTTCTCACACCAGCGTGCATATCCCTTGTTCCTCAAATGATAAGAAGGGGAACAAAGACGGGTTGCAAATAGTGTGATACAGTTTTATTAAGAGGCAAATTTCCTTAATTAAAACAATTGTGAATCAGCGTACCTCAAGATCAGGTGTATACAAACACCATCAAGCGTTCAGTATAACTTTTACACAGCACACCTCCTGGGACCAAGAATCTACCTGCTGTAGCCCAGTATGGACAGTCACCTCCTCACAATTCCACCAGCAACGCGTTTCTGCTTAAAAAAGCCTTTATCAAGGTGTATAGGGCTGTACTGACTGTTACCTTTATATACCCCTCCCTTCTCATTCATTGTAGATTACTGGAGGGGAATAAATATACTAAAACATAACTTAAATTCATAAAAATAATTAAATAAATGAATAAATAAACATATATCACATTTTTGACTATCATATAGAAATCCCTTTGTTTAAATATAAGGACTATGTATACATATATTGTTTGCATTCCACTGCATCATGCATGTGTAACGCATAGACTTCCGGTTCCTGTCGGCTGGCCTGATGTGAATATAATATACCATCCTTACAGTGATATATGCTCTATAGTTGGGCATAGATCTTTATGCACTGAGGTCATAATTCCTAACGGTGATGGATTCACCCCGTCCCCATGTCTGTCCGAGGTCGGAGAATCCCCGTGGTATTGTATGCATTCCACCCGATGGATACTGTGAAACGCATGTGCTTCCGGTTTACTGACTGCACTAGCGCATGTAGGGGGGTTTCTGAGTACCCAGAAAACCCCCCCCGGCCCCCCAAAAATTTATTTTTTACAAACAGAGCCAGACCCGGCAGCTGCTGCAATATGTATTTGCCGGGCGCCCGCTGTGATGTATATAAGCGGCGCACCCGGCTTAGTGCTGACTGCTGGGAAGGTTGTTTATAGATCCCCTTTCCGTAGGTACATCTACGGAAGGGGATCTATCCACAACCCTTCTGTGCGCTCTGCCTCCCCCAGCTCCCGCTTCCGCCTCCCCCAGCTCCCGCTTGTCTCTCCAGTGACTTAACTACTCTCCCACAATGCTGATGAGGGATGGAGGAGCAGTTGGGTGTGGCGCGGGAAGGCGGCATGGCACTGAGTGGCTCAAATGCTGAAGAATCAGGTCAGGTCATTCTTGTTAGTGTTGGCCAGGGTAGATGGTATGTGTGTTGTATGTGTGTGCAGTGGCAAATGCAGGATTTCTAGAGGGGGGTTTCCAAATGCTTGATTTCTAGAGTGAGTGTGGCCAGTCCATGAAGAGGGGATAATTATAACTTAACCAGCTTTAATATGCATCATACAAAGTATATTGTGTGTCATAATTCCAGCATATACAGGACAAGCGATCACAGTAAGCCATTAAATGCAGCAGTAGGCCATCCTGCCTGAGCTGAATGTTTTTATTTTAGATGTGGGCACCATTCCAGAGCATGGGAGCAAGTCTGGGAGCAGCAGCAGAACCTAGCACTGCCCTGGACATATATGTACATATTGGCCTCTATGGGAGCACATCACTAACAGTGCATGTTTTCCAGATCTCCTAGTTGGTGCATAGGTTATTTATTACTGACTGATACATGTTAAAAGATCTACAGGTGGTGCTAATTATTTCATTTGTGATACTGAGAAGAACATGCAGCACTAGTAAAATTCTATTATATTTCTATTGTGGTCATGGTGTGGGCTGGGAAGGGGGGTTTCCAGGCAGAAGGAAACCCCCCCTGCATTTGCCTATGGTGTGTGTTGTATGTGTTTGTGTGTGTGATGTATGTATGTGTGTGTGACATTGTAGTCCTGGGGAGGAAGGAGGGGAGGGTGTTTGGGATGTATGTGTGTGAGATATAGGAGTCCCAGGGAAAGGGGAGGATCATCACGGCCACCCAAACAGCAGCCTGGCAACAAGGTTGTTTGTAATTATGCTATGTGTATGTATATTGTGTGTGTGTTTGTTGTGTGTATGTGTATGTTTTGTGTGTATGTTGTGTGTATGTATGTTTTGTGTGCGTGTGTGTATGTTGTGTGTATGTTGTGTATGTGTGTGTGTATGTTTTGTGTGTGTATGTTGTGTGTATATGTTGTGTGTGCTGCGTATGTCTCACTATATATATATATATATATATATATGAAACGGACCCCCCCCCCTAAAAATCCTGCATTTGCCCCTGGACTGTGATCCTCAATTAAGGTTTTGCTCAGGGTTTGCTTTGTTTTATTTATTGTCATTATTTGGTGTGTCTAACAGGGTGTACACCAGAACCCTTTGTAGTATTTCTTAATTTCAGAAGCGCACCCATTGTTACCCACTTTTTGCCAATCACCATAACCTACAGTATAGGGAATTGTGCAATATTGTGATGTCTACCACTGAAATAAATATATGTGAAATATAACTGGATGTAATTATGTTCAACAGGGATATGTGCAATAATTAAAATAATAACTGTTTACATTTAGGACATATGGCAATATTTAAGGCATGTGCAATTTGTTGATTGCACATTAAATACAAACTGTGTGACAATTATGATATCACCATAACCTATAGGGAATTGTGCAATATTGTGATATTTGTTTACAATTGGGGCATTTGGCAATACTATGAAAATGTGCAATTTGTTATTTCATGAATCACGTGCAATATTGTAATGGTTACAAAATTTGGGTAACCTACAGGGAACAGTGCAATAATTGATACTTATTGATTCCATATATTTTGAATTGCTGTCAAAGTGACTAACATTTATTGACGTCAATACATAGATAGTCATTAAGTTTGTTTATTGCTGATATACTAACTTAACATTGGATTTTTTTCCCAAGGGTCAAGGGCAATACACTAATATCCAGGGAATGTATAATATTTGAGATACTGGGTGAATTGCTGAACCAATATAAACATCTCAATGATCTTGTGTAAGTTACTGTATTTACAATATTTAAGTTACCTATAGCGAATTGTGCATTAAAAGGTGTCATACAAATTGCACATCCTTTTACCACTCTCATGGTGTGATGATAAGGGATATGTGTATTAACTAATTGAACACATCAGATAGTAACTATATTGAACATCTGTGATTGGAGGTTAATTCCTGGACACATAGAAAAGTCAGGAATATATTATTTTATTTTAATTTTTCGCCTTGATTTATGTAATAATATTTTTACAAGTAGGTAATAAAAGTTAAGCTTTAATTATTATAACCATTACATTTCTATCCAAGAGTGCCCCATAAAAGGAATTTTCTTCTTTGCCCTCGTAATGTACAATAATATAGATATTTACATACTTATTCCAGGGAGCACCACCAACCACATTGTTATTTATATGATTATTAATCTAGAATAATAACGGTCACAGTTGGTTTATTGATTAATACATACTCATATATTTATTCTTCCTGTACAGGGTCCCATTCCCCTTTCCATTTTCCCTCAATTAATTAACTAAAGACCTACCAATATCAAAGGTGAGCAGATGTTACATATATTTAACCCTTGAATGAAAAGTGCCCCTTTCCTCCACCTGACAACAAAAGGTTCTGTCCTACAAGGTATCACCCATACTAGTTACTGAGACCATACAAACAGAGAATAGCTATTTTTAAATGTGAAAAATAAGTTTACAATACACCCACGGCAATTTAAAAAACAACTTACCATTTTTTACCATATAGTGGAAGAACGAACTAAAAGAACTTTGCCTTTATTTGCACCTGATCAACCCCTTCTACTCAGAATACCCTTGTACCATGCTAGAGAGTTTGTCAGGAACCTAGGCATCTGACATTAAAACTGTGCATGCATTCTAACGAAGAGCTACAGACTGTGCTGTCAAATACAGATTAATACCTGACACCATAACAAATTCATACATGTATTTATACCAACGGTGCAAAGTATCTGTTTTCTTTGTCACCTTTCTTAACATGTGCAGTAAATTGAGCAGAGGAAATTAAATACAGTTTAACATGAGTAAGAGGGGGAAGAATATTGTTAAGAGAAGCGTGCTGGAAGCAGGCCCATTACAGAAACTGACATGTAGACAGTAATGGAACTAATGAATTCTAGGTAGAAGGTATTATTGGAAACAAGTGAACTTAGCAAGTGACTGATAGCAAATTGCTAAATATTGACTAGTGGAAGGATCAGACATGAACAGCATCAGGAGATAACTAAGGAAAAGTCCTGCAAATGTGCACCAGAATACAGGAGACATTGAAGCTTAACTATTGTAGTAACAACTGTTATTCACACAGTTAATTAAGCTTTGGAGATTTAAAATAATGACTTTGTAATGACACAAAAAAACTGTGACTACATACAGTAACATGGAAGAACTTTTTAAGGTATTGCTTGGATGGATACAGACAATTTAAGAAGAGCAAAGCTGCTGGAAGTTTTGCGTAAATCAAAAACAGGCAGATTCTCAGGCTGTGACGTCCCAGCAAAATCATTTTCAAATTTTGCTTGTGCTTAGCAATTATGATGAATGAACATTTGAAATATGATGATTATTTAGGATTACATAATATTCTTACCAATTTGTTAGACCCAAGGACAATATCTTGCCCCGTTCCCTCAGTGTCATTGATGTTCGAGGAATTTTCCTGCCGACACGCAAAATCTGCCCTCACTTTAATGTATCTTACACAGCCTGGAATATGTTGTGTAGGTTAGGAACACATTGTCATTACAGAATTTGAAAATAGAGGTCAACACAAGATACAAGAGCAGTTTTAATATGTGCGGCTTCATGAGCAATTAGAAACCAGCTACAGTACTTCATGAAGAAATCCTGGTTGCTGGATGGGAAGTTACAGTATGCTTCTTTGTTCCACAACCACATCACCAAACAGTGTCGGACTGGGGCATGAAGGGCCCACCGGGGGAATGCAGTTATAGGGGCCTATACTTAGGGCCAGCCTCCAGTAGGGGTGTGGCTAGCCTCCACAGAGGCTTGACTAACCATTAGAAAGTGCATGGTCTGAGCCCCTTTAAAAATATATATACAGTATATAGTAAATACTGTTAGTGCATGCATGATAATGTACCAGATTAATAACAGCAATAGTTTGTATGAAATACACTATAGTCCTGTGCAGTATATTTTTAACATATTTATGTTGTATAATTCAAGTGCACAGTCTGTAACCAGATCACTCGAGGAGGGGGTGGGCCCTCAGACAGTGGAGCCCACCGGGGAATTCCTCTGTACACCTGTGGGCCAGTCCAACCATGTCTCCACACATCTGCACAGCAGGGACTACTATGACAAATGGCACAATTACACCAGATACAATTCACCTATCAAACCAAAAACGTTCCTTGTCTGTTCTTCAGCCAGCGACACCTACACCTAGATGCAAAATATAGCAAGAGACAGTGAGAGCCAATCAGAGATATCACTTTGCCCTGTTGCTTAGCAGCAGCCTAGAGGGGAGAGGGAGTCAGGGAATATGCAGGTTCAGGTCTGTGGGAGAAGAAACAGTAGCCAGGAAGGAGCCAGGGGAGGAATAGCTATCAGGAATGATAAAAAAACCCATCAGAACACCATTAAATGATTTCCATTTGATGGTGGCAACCATTGGACCTCCACGATCAAATGGTAAAAACACTACTTGTAACAAAAACATTGATGGTTAGTAACCATTGGATGCTGATGTCCAACCCTATGTTGAACCTGCAGTCAGACTCTGGCCACCACTCATCCACCATGAAGTGCTCCCTCTACAGCATGATGTTCCTCAACAGCCTTACACCTTTGGTGAACAGGAGGCACCTCCCATGGAAGTAAGTGCTGTTCTCAGACAGTGAGGAAGCTCAACAGGAATACCAGAAAATACAGGGTACATTGTGCAAAGAAGACATTGCATAGTACAATGTTTGGCAGCTGGAAAAGGGTGAGGAAAGAGGCTGCAGAAATATGCACAAGTGCCCCAGCCTTGAGGACATACTGCTGATAATGCTTACAGTAGCTGCAATACAAATCTCTCAACATGATCCTCCTGCCCTTCCCAGTGCATCCCAGTGGTCGAGCCCCAGCCAGATGCAGGGCAGTAGCAGGGGGTTTTATAGTGACACTGGTGAGATGCAAGGGGCAAGAGTGAGAAGTAGGGGACTGTGGTGACATGTAGAAGGTTGTTATGAGATGTGGGAATTTACCTTGACATTCCCCCCTACTTTATCTCTTCTTCACCCAGGTAAAGTAAAGGTCATGTAACATCACCTGGAATTGAATTTCCTATAAATTGGCCGCAATTCAATTTAAACTGATGATGAATAGCCCTGGGAGGGAGCTCCCGGAGCTATTCAATTCAGCGCAATGTTTGGCCTGACTGAAGGATTTCTTCTCACACCCCCCTGAGGGTGCGGGAAGTAATCCGACAAAAGTCCCAGCTGCCCAGCTGTTTGCCATGTTACTGCGGCGCTAACAGCCTTGCGGCCGGTACTTCACTTTAGTCTTAGAATGCTGCTTCTTGTGACTAAACACCCATGTTAAGTAGTGATAACCAGCATTCCAGGGCTTAACTGTGCACTGAATTGAATAGCATCGGGAGCACCCTACCAGGGCTATTCAGTATCGTGCTGAATTGAATCATGGCCAATGTGTAAGGAGGTGAATAATCGGCAACACAGTATAGAAAAAGTTGCTATTCCCTACAGTCAATAAAATAACAATATGAATTTGTTACTTTTAGTCATGTTGCTGAATTTGGGATGTTGTCAAACTTCGGACAAAACATAGACAATTTAAAGGTCGTCACCAAAATGTCAACTGATATAATGTCTACATTGTCAAAATGATAGAATATCTACATGGTTAAAATGCAGACATGGACATAAGGTCGACCGGTAAAATGTAGACACAATGTTGACATTTCTAATATACGCATGTCTATAATATGTCTATATTAATATTGTAAACATTTTGAACATTTCTATATTTTAGATGTCGACAGTATATTTTAAATGTCAACATTATAAATATTGCTGTTTTGACCATGTCTATACAGTTTTTTGATATCCCGACATTTTGACCATTTTAAATTCTGGACATTTCTATATTTTGATTTTTGACATCTCAACCTCTCTATATATTAATTGTCTACATTATGTCCATGCCTACAATTTGTCCCTGTCATCATTTTGACTTTATACATATTGATTGTTGACATATAGTCTATGTTGACATTTGGTGGTCTAAGTAATGTACTTGTCAACATTATGGTGTCTATATTTTGATTGTCTACATGTTGACTGTCTGACTAATATACCACACTGCTGCATTTATATGTACAGTACAAATGCATCTTACATTGATTCAGATTATGTGGCTGATTGCGATTTGCTTGAAAAACAGCCATAGTTGAACTCTCAGGGGTATAATGACTATAGCGTGAGTTTTTAGAAGTGGAGATGTTGCCCATAGCAACCAGTCATATTCTAGCAATTATCTTCTATAAGGTGCTAGACACAGTACTAGATACAGTACATGCTAAGTAGAATCTTATTGGTTGCTAAGGGCAACATCTCCACTTTTAAAAAAACACACTTTAGTAAATATACCACTCAGTGCATCTACGGAATTAAATGTGGATATTTGCCTGTATGCAGACTTGTATGCATCTATGCCAATCACACTGTGCCTATACATTAACTTGTTCAAATAGCCACCATCACAATTTATCAGAGTGAAATTGCTCCAACCATACAGTACATGGGTCAAAAGATCGATCTGAAATTGGATGGATCTTTGTGCATGTACTTATCAGCACACTATTCTGACTACATGCCCACAACATGCCTTCAATACAAATCAGTACAAGACAGTATTGATTTGTTGTTGTTGTTGTTTTTTTTTGAGTAGAACATTTTCCAAAAATGTAAGTTTGCTGGGAATTAGTTACACCACATCTAAAGTATACCAGTTTCAATGAACATGATTTATATTCTGCATAAAAGCAGAGGCTGATGCACATATAGCTACATAGCTTGTTAAGTAGTAAAAAAGATTGCAACTTTTCTGAATGTGACATAGCAAATTATATTGTTGGCAAACTTTCATGCAAACAAAATATACCCTATTAATAACTATCTAGTAAAATATATTATGCAGGAGCGTGCATGAATTATCCACTATGATGCCATATGCAGCTCAAGTGCTCAGTGCCTGCAATAAAGTTAGCAATTCCGGAGTAAGGTCAGAGCTTGTGCAAGTGAGTGTGAGGCAGTGATTGTACTCGATGTTACCAATGGTTTTGCAGTCTTGCTAAACATTATGGATGTGTATAAGCGATGGCATAGCGATCACAATTGATTAGCATATCTTGGCAGCCAGATTGAGTGCGTAATTGCAGCCGCGATCTCAGTTGTGATCCATAGTGAATCAGGCAAAAAGTTCCCTGTGTGAAAATAATTCTTATTCTGTCCATCTGTCCCATTAAATTCATTTGAAGACTTCAATTCTCAACTCACAGCAAAATTACCCACTGCAGATGTATGTATTGATGGTTCCTATGATAAAAGTTAATATTAAAATGATAATGCCATGATATCTGTAGAATTACTCGTGGCAATATCAAGAAATAAAACATCTGACAATAGCAAGAAATGTAAACTAAACATAATGTTTATTAAAGTAATTTTCATTAAAATGTTGTCCCATTAAGCATAAGAAACCCCAAGACTGAGGCTTCTCTGCTGGTCTATGGTTGGTTTAACTAAAATACTTCTCCACTGCCAGGGTTCCCCGTTTATCGGGCCTGATTCAGCAAGGATCGCAAATGCTAAGAATCATGCAGTCATCCAACTTTCGTGATCTGTGCAAGCGTATGCATCGCAGTGTGCCTGTGTGAACTAGCCACTGCAATCAGGAATGAGAACGCAGTGTGTGCGCAGATTCATCTCAGAGTGATTGACAGAATGTGCCGTTTGTGGGTGGTGATGGGGGTGGTGGCTGGGAGAATGAAGGCGTGCCAGTACATTGGGACAGCATTGCAGGGGCATGCATAAATTAGTCACTGCGATACCAGATGCAGCCTGAGGCCCAATAGCGTTCGCTGAAGTAAGCATTTTCTGAGTGAGGTCTGACCTGCCTTAACTGTGCATATGGGTCTGATGTTACTCGATGTTACCGATTGTTTCGCTATGTAGCCCAAGTGTATGGATGTGAGTAAGGGGAAGTGGGCGTTCTCATGTTAGGCTGAGATCGCAATGCAAATACAAATATTTTCATATCCCCACTGATAATAGCAACTGCATTGCATGCGTATAATCAGAATAGCAATCCTTGCATCAGGCCCAGAGTTCCCATACTAAGAACCTCACAACAACTTCAGTAGTTGGTCTATTTTTAATTCACAACCAATGATCACAGATGATCAATCTCTGGTTGGCATTTCTATTAAACCTGTTGATACTAGACAATCAATTATACATGACAGTATTGATTTGCGTTTTATTTTTAGTAGAACATTTTCCAAAAATGTAAGTTTGCCGTGAATTAAAACTAAAGTTAGAGTTATACCACATCTAAAGTATACCAGTTTCAATAAACATGATTTATATTCTGCATAAAAGCAGAGGCTGATGCACATATAGCTACATAGCTTGTTAAGTAGTAAAAAAGATTGCAACTTTTCTGAATGTGACATAGCAAATTATATTGTTGGCAAACTTTCATGCAAGAAATATATACCCTATTAATAACTATCTAGTAAAATATATTATGAAAGTTACAATCTCATCCATAAAACCCATTGTTAACAAAGTTCCCTTTCTAATTTATAGTGGCGCAATGCTTGTTTTATGTTTAGGGAAGGGAGCTGTTTGTCATGACCACAGACTACAGTTGCTGTCTATAAGCCCCAGAAGACTTTAGGTGTTCACACTTAGGGGTATATTTACTAAAGTGCAGGTTTTTAGAAGTGGAGTTGTTGCCTTTAACAACCAATCATATTCTGCTTATCATTTATCTAGCACCTTCTAGAAGATAACTCCACTTCTAGAAAACCTACACTTTAGTAAATATACCCCTTAGGCAACTATCTTCAAAAACAAATTGCAATTATTAAGTTTTAACACCCAATACTTGAAAACTATTAGCAAATTTCCAAAGAAGCAGTACTTAGCAGACTCAGGGGAAAATTTACTAAGAATCGTGTTGGAACCGCGTTGATCCGAATATCAAAATGAACTGGATCGATTGAACGTGGTAGTTTTGTGTTCTGGTAAATCCTGAAATTTACTAAGCATCTGTGTTTTACGGAACCGTGTTTTCCAATGGTGTATGTATTCGTAGTTGTGAACCATCTTGTACTTGCGACTTCAAAAACATAACTGTATTTTTCATTGTTTTGGATTTGGATCCATAGATCAGCCAATATATCTGCCAGTGGTGTGTACCCAGCATTAGACTTAGAAAAAGTTAAAGAAAAGGTTTGCAGGATTACACCAATGTTGCCCATAAATAAGGGACACAAATTAGGGTTCTAGAGCCAAAAAATAAACAGAATGGCAAGTGATGTACATATATAAATATGTTTAGTTAAAATGAATATACTTATCCAATTTTCTTACTTAATTTCCCAAGAGGACAACTAAGAAGACATGCAGGCTGTAGCCATGGTGGAGGCTCCTATTGAGGAAGAGACTTTCACATTATATTTAGAACCTATCTCTGATGCCCCCACAACACCCGCAATGATGCCTACCCCACCTGCACCCCAATTTAGTGATCACTCAGTATTAGCAGCAAGTCAAAAGGATCAATTTTGGGCATCATGGTCCTTGCACCAGACACAGCAGCTGATATATTTAAAAAGGCAAGTGCAGTATATTTCTGCTCAAACAAAAAGTTCCCAGCTGGTTAACCATAATGCCAGCACCTTGACAAGTGAGGTTACCTGGGTGGCTAACACACTTGACCTTATGAAGGCAGATCATAATATCTTCCACAAATCCTTTCTGAGGTTAATGGATATGGATGACAGCCAAAAGTTTCAACATTCATCTCCTGGAGACCAACACAGCTAACCAGCAGACCCTAATTGGCCTACTTCAATCTAGAAATGCTGCTACAAGGGATTGAATCAAGCTATTGCCCAATGAGACTTCCTGAGCCAGGATCTAGTACTTCTGTGGGCAACACCCCACAAAGCACACCTGTGGGTGCTCACTGCACCATGGATATGGTCTTGGATCACAACGCCAGCCATCTAGATCCACTAAGGGCAGGCTTTAATTAAAGTGGTACATTTAAACAGTTTTAAAAATTTATTTATGTTAAACATTCAGAAAATGAAAATGTAATTATATTTGGCTTTTCATATATGCAGTGTGTTATTTTTTTAGTTTACTTTGATCAATGCTCAGATTTACTATAGTACTTTGTGGTTTACGTAACACTTTGAGTAATATATTTATAAAACACTTTCTAATTCACTTACAAACTATTTGCAAGTTATGATATGACTATTTCTTCGTGTAAAAATTGGCAAACATTTATAGTGACATAATAATTATGAATGTCTGTAAATGTACACAGATGGGTTAAAAAATGACAGGTAAATTATACAAACATTCAAGAAGGATTTATACTATAAGCTATATACTTACTGGTGAAGTGTTGGTGTATGAGGTTCTGCCTTACAGTATCTGCTTCCCACTGTCTGATGTCAGATTGTCACCAGAAACATGAAAATCCTCTCCCTGCTCACTGGGCCTGATTCAGACCTGCTCGCGAGCGCTAAGCATTCTCAAGCAAGTCGATGGTGGCCCAGTGCGCATGCGCACGACGGAGCCGGTTCCGTTGTGCACATACGTGAGACCCGGATAGCGACGGGCAAACCGTTGCTCTGGGTCTCATACCAAAGGTGGAATGCTGTCGATGTTGAGTGACAGCACGCCCCCTTTGGTGGGCAGGCTGGGGGAGTGGCTGCCCAGATGGAGGCGTTCCCATGGTAACGCCTACCGTCTGGGGCCGGCCCCACTGACATCACAAGTGATGTCAGTGGGAGTGCTTTCGGCTCTATTTGAGCCAAAAGCACTCTTGGGCTTGCGGCATCGTGACCCTACCACAAGGGTCTCGTCGCAAGCCCGATGGCTGTGATGATCTTGACCATCGCGACCATCATCATGGCCGCTCGCTATAGCTGTGGGTGGTCACCCACAGCAATGTGAGTGGCAGGAGGCCATTCTGAAAAACCAGAGGGCCGGCCCTGATTCTGAGCGAGTGCTCTGTCAGAGTGTCCGGCTCTGAATCAGGCCCACTGTCTCTTGCATTATCATGTGCATGAGGTTGTCACAAACAAAGCTTATGTAAAAGACAGCATCTGAGCACAATGTCCGATATATTAGATGGAAAATACAAGAAAATTCCACTAGAAATGTTCAGACAGTGGAACCTTGTTTTCAGTTACCCAAAAAATATTTATATCACAGCTCTAGTGGCCTTATGTGCATCATTATACTCGTGCTCATCAGGAGATTCTAGAAGCAACAATGGAGTCAGTAGCCAGGTGAAACAGGCATAGCCAGAGTCCCCTTAAATACAAAACATAGGTGCATATTCATTTGGGTGCATGAAGAGCAAACTTCCCGCACCTGCAAGGTTTTTCCTGCAGATGCAGGATTTTTGCTATTCAATGAGGTGCATGTTTTTTTTTTCAATGTAGAGCCCGGGAGGTTTTTTTTCACGTACCACCAGAGCAAGTGTGATTTTTTCCAAAGTCGTTATTATTTAGGAAAATCACTGGGACTTGCTCTGGGCCCCTGGTGGCACCCCTCCCTGAGTACTAATTAGGCAATTGGAAGTTTCCAATTTGCTTAATTAGTATTTAATTACTTACCTTCTGCAGCGCTGTCTTCTGCATCTTCTTCTGTATCCAGTGTCGGAAGCCGGGTCTTCTGCAGCAGGGTGAGTATGTCAGTGTGTGAGTGTTTGTAAGTGTGTGTGTGTGCTTGTGGCCCCCAGTGTGTTTGGCCCCCCAGTGTCTGGGTGCTCCCCCTGGAATGGGTGCTGGGCAAACTACATCTCCCTACAGCCCTTGCCCCTTCCACCAGCCCCTGGAGCCTCCCAGCAGCCCCCTCTCCAGTGTGAAGATAGAGCGTAGGCCATCGGGAACTGCGGAGACCACCAGAGACCCCTTGGCAGGTAAGTGAAGAAGTAATTTTTTTTTAGACGGCACAGGGTTTTTAGAGCTGCAAACCCCACGACCACTTTTTTTTAATTGGATACCACGCATATCGGGAGAATGCATACATGCTGTATTCCAAAATTGGGCACGAGGGGTGCAAGGTTTTTTTCCTCGCTAAACCTCACGCCCAATTGAATCTACCCCATAGAGTAAAAACATACATTTGTCATTAAGAAACATACAGGTGCACTGTCATTAAAGGGTTGTAGAAATTGTCACTCACCCAATAGCCAAGCCTCCAGCATTTCTCGGGCCTCAAATTTATCATGAAAGCCTGACTAGCTAGGGGATAAATGAGTCATGTCTTGCGCCAGGATAAACCACCACAAAACTCATTGCTTTCATGTTTGCATTACAAACCACCTGCACATTAGAGGAGTGTTTGTGGTACCTATTGAGATATATATATATATATATATATATATATGCACGTGGCCTAGGTGGTCTCAGCCCAATGTGTGTGCAGTCAATTGAAGCCAAGACATTAGGAATGCCTGTAATATGATAAAAGGCTACCCTGACTGCATGCTACTGTGACTCTTGGCTAGGGAAGCAGATATAGGGCCATATTCAATTAGCGGTGAAAACAACCACACAAATTTTTGGCAAAAAAAAAATAGTTGAAAATGGTTTTAACTAGAGATGTGTGCTGACCATCGTGTTTTGGTTTTGGTTTTGGATCTGGATCTCCCCTGGTCTTGAATTTGGATTGGTTTTGCCAAAACCTCACATCCGTGTTTTGTTTTCGTATTTTGGTTATGGTTTTGGATCTGGATTTTTCTTAAAAAATAGAAAAACAGCTAAAATCACATAAAATGGGCCTTTTTTGTTCCTACAGTATTAATAACCTCAATAACATTTGTTTCCACTCGTTTCCAGTCAGTTTTGACCACCTCACAGCTCACAAGGGGATCAGGAAGCATGCTTAACAAAAATAAATAAACAATTGACTAAAATAATACTTTGTAAATCTTCTATAAAGGCATTTCCTAACCTGTACAGGGACATAAAAAAACATAGTTAGTTAGTGGCCTTCAAACTGCCGTTGTTCCCACTGTCCACTTAACCATATGTGATATATTGTGAACAAGAGGAACAGAGCAGCAAATGTAACATTTCAGACCTAAGGTTTAAGTATTATGTTGTGTCTTTCTTGGGAATTCTTTCTTGAGCGCCATGCCTGCTTGCTGGGAGTTGATTTTTTTCATCCCAGAAGTGGACCAGCAAGCGTGCTTTCCAAAAATAAATAGACAATTGACTTAAATAATCCTTTGCAAACCTTCTGTTCTGTAACGGAATTTCCCAACCTGTACATGGAGTTAGTTAGTGGTCTTCAAATTGCCATTGTTCCCACTGTCCACTTCTCTTAGATATGTGAGTGTTAGAAATGAATAGAATGTAGAAGGCCAAAAATTGGTTGGACCACACATGTCTGATCATGGTGACTGGATTAGTGTCATAGGGAAGAGGAGGCTGCAAACTGGGTGTCATGTTAGATGAGTTGGCCATATGGGGTTTGTTGCTGTTAAGGGATCAGGTTGGTTATCAGTGGACACATTATTATAGTTGTTGTTATTCTGGGTAGCCATCTCCTGAAGGGTGTTTACCAACAGACAGAGACTACCTACCTATCAGCTCAGGCATAGACACTTCCTGAGGAACAGAGCGCTTTTCTCTGGAGGGAAACCAAATAGATGGGAGCCCCTGTTCCAACATCTGAAGCTCGTATCTCTCCACATCATCTATGATAGAAGAAAAAAGATTTCATAGAGGACATCTAGCTCCTCTTTCTGTACCCTGCTTACCCTTTTTGGACAGGAAGTCCAGGATGGATGGTTTGGAAGAAGAAGGCCTAGCAACAGATGTGGATGGTCATTATCAAGACCTGGTCCCCCCAGTGGGTGTAGTCTGGGAGGCATTGGTTGGCATGCTGGCAGTGGAAAAACAAAGGCCTCCATGTTGTCTGTGCTTCCGTATTTCAGTTTGCGATTCAGGTAGGAATAAAGTTGGCTACAGAACACAGTGACAGAATCACTGGATGTCTTAGTGCATTCAGGCCAAATATGATCGATGAATTCCCAGACAGATTCTGGACAGATGAATCCTTTGCTTGTAATAATCTTTGGTAATTCCTGGCAAAGGTGGGTGTCATAGCCAGACACTTTGAAGGCTGTATATTTGAACTGCTTTATAGAAAACATGTGAATGAAACCTTTCCACACTTCAGAACATGATGATTGAGAAATCTCTTGAAGTTCAGCACCTGGAGCATCTATTTTCATGTTCTCTGAGGCCTCTCCTGAGATTCACACTGTAGTCTTACATTGTGACTTTTTAATGGGGATTTTAATGTTGTCCACTGGCTGAGATCCATCTCATCTGAGGGTTGGGCTTTCCCCATGCAAATGAGACAATTCACATCCAGAAGGTGACTCTTATGTTTAGCCATGGTATCAGTCTCTCTTTTGGCAGAATTAGGCATTCGTTTTTTACAAATATAGCCTTTAGTTTTTTAGAGCATATAACTTTATAAGCTGTTAGGATAACATTTCTGCCTTGTTTAAGTTAAAAAAAAAACTTTTTGTAACCCAATAACTTGAAAAAAAAAGTTTTCATTGCAATAGTCATGCATCCCCTTGACAGACAGCAGCACAGCACCCCTGTGCAGCTATGCCGATGACAGGTGTGGCTGACAAGCACACAAAAAAAATTGTTTATTTATTATTTTGGGCAGCAGCCTCTCAACAGACAGGAGCACAGCACCCTTGCATAGCTACACCAATGACAGTGACAGCCAGGTGTAAAATTGATAATAAATAAATTAAAAAACAATGGTGCAACCCTTGGCTGTTACATTGATCATGAATTCATTTAAAAACAATTCATTGGGTGCAGCTCCTGGCTGTTAAATTGATCATAAATTAATTTTAAAACAATTCATTGGGTGCAGCCCCTGGCTGTTAAATTGATCATAAATTAATTTAAAAAAAGTCATTGGGTGCAGCCCCTGGCTGTTAAATTGATCATAAATTAATTTAAAAATAAATCATTAGTTCCTAAACCAACCGTAACATTAATTTAAAATGCCAGGCAGCAATGCCCCAACCAGCAAATAATGGAAAAGAAAAAGTTGCAAGATGGAATAGTCCTTGGGCCCTCCCACCCACCCTTATGTTGTATACAAAACAGGACAGTTTAACAAACCAATCATTTCAGCAAAAAGGAATGCCAATTGTGGCTGAAATGATTGGTTTGTTTGGACCCCCATTAAACAAGCTGCCAATGTGCATTGGACATGGAAATGAAAATGATCCCATACACAAACTGGCTTTACATTACAAGTTGTCCTCATCCTCATCATCCCCATCAGTGTGTTCATCCTCTCCTTTACACAATATTAATTTGTCCCCGCTGGAATCCACCATAGGCGCCTCTGTAATTTTTGGAAGTAATTGTTGGTAGAGGTCTTCCTCATGGAATTTGTAATCAATTTTAATGAACATCATCTTCTCCACATTTTGAGGAAGTAACCTCCTCTGCCGATCACTGACAAGGTTGCCAGCTGCACTGAAAACTCTTTCGGAGTACACACTGGAGGGTGAGCAACTTAAGTAATGTATAGCCAGTTTGTGTATGGGACTCCAAATTGCCTCTTTTTCCTGCCAGTACTGAAAGGGACTGTCTGACATGTCTATTAGGATGTTATCTTTGAAATAGTCCTCCACCATTCCGTGAATGGAACCCATATCACACATAGTCATGTTAGAAGACCTGTCACTAGTAGGCAGTTCTCTCAGGCCCGACCAGGCGTAATTTTTTAGAGAATGATCTGCATGACCAGCAGGCATTCTGTAAGGAAAATTTAGTTTTTTCCTGGCAGCTGTTGAAGCTGAAGGACTAGATGATGGCGTTTCACTTGCGGCTACAGCTGACAATTTTTTGACCAACAGCTCTTTGCATAGTTTTAGAGTTTGGTCTTTTGGAAAAAAAATCACAAGGTAGGACTTAAACCTAGGATCCAGAATGGTGGCCAAAATATATTTTTCAGATTTCAATAGATTGACGACTCTTGGATCCTGGTGAAGTGAATCAAGGGCTTGAGCCACCAGTATGACATACTTTGCTCAATCGCTCCATTTCAGCTCCTCCTTCATTTTCTCCAGCTGTTTTTGCAAAACTCTGATCAGGGGAATGACCTGACTCAAGCTGGCAGTGTCTGAACTAACTTCACGTTTGGCAAGTTCAAAGGGTTTGAGAATTTTGCACAACACGGAAATTATTCTCCACTGCACTTGAGTAAGGTGCATTCCCCCTCCACGGCCAATGTCGTAGTCTGTTGTATAGGCCTGGATGACCTTCTGCTGTTCCTCCATCCGCTGAAGCATATAGAGGGTAGAATTCCAACGAGTTACTACCTCTTGCTTCAGCTGATGGAAGGGCAAATTTAACAGTACCTGCTTGTCATGCAATCTTCAACAAATGGTCGCTAAATGTCTAAAATGTCCAGATATTTTGCGGGTCACCGAGACCATCTCCTGCACCACTGTGTCACTTTTTAAAAAACATTGCACTACCAAATTAATTGTGTGAGCAAAATACGGGACATGTTGGAATTCACCCACATGTAATGCTCTAACAATATTGGTGGCATTGACTGAAATCACAAATCCCGAGGAGAGTTCAAGTGGGGTAAGCCATTTAGCAATGATTTCCCTGAGTTTTTCTAAGAGTTTCTCAGTGGTATGCCTCTTAGTGAAACCAGTTATAGAAAGAGTAGCCTGCATCTGTTTCAGCTGTCTTTTGAGAGATGTTGCTGCTGCTGTTCCTGTTGTAGACTATACACCTACCCAGTGGTTTGTCACAGTCATGTAATCCTTAGTTTGCCCTGTCCCACTTGTCCACATATCAGTAGTCAAGTGGACAGTGGGGACAACGGCATTTCTGAGGACATTAATAAGGTTTTTTTTAATGTCCTTGTACAGACTTGGAATTGCTAGTGAAGTGGAATATAGAAGGGATCTGATAGCGAGGACACAGGACCTTAATTAACTGTTGAAAACTCACTGCAGTAATGGTGGATACTGGATGCACATCTAATACCAGCATAGCTGTTATGGTGTCAGTAGTCTGCTGTGCAAATGAGTGATTGCTGTCATACTTGTTTGCCCTTGAAAACGGTTGTTTGACAGTTAATTGTTTTTTGGAGGATGCACTACAAGTAGTCTTCTTCCTGGTCTCCTTCTGGGATGAAGATCCACTGATAGCAACAGCAGCAGCAACAGGCGTAGTCATCAAGGATCCTTCTGAGGAATCACAGATAGGAGAGGAGTCAATCATGCTTCGAATACCAACATTGGATGCAGCAGGATTACTTCTGATGACAAATGAGGATGTTGATGATGCAGATGTTGGTGTTGAAGATCAAAGGTGCTTGGATCTCACAGAGAGGGAGCAGGTAGGTGACCACACTGGACTTGTTACATTTTGAGTTTTGGAACTTGGCAACGTACACTTTGAAATTTTGATGTATGCGCTCCAAGTGACGTAACGAGGAGGAGGCTCCTAGGTGGTTTAGGTCCCTCCCTCTACTACCTCTTGCATGGCAACAGGCACATATGGCTTGACAACTATTGTCCAGATCAGGATGGAAATAATTCCACACGTGAGAAGTAGATTTTTTAGTCTTTTGTCCCGGGATGACAACAATGGGCTTTGGCTTTTTCAAACCATGGGCAACAGCTGTTGCCTTACTTACACAAAGGACATCCTCAGCATCAACATCCTCATCACCAACATCTTCATCATCAACATCCTCATCATCCTTAGTGCCTTCAACTACCAAAATATCATCCTCCTCCATGTGCAATTCCACAGAAGCATCCTCAATGACTATTTGTGCAAGATGTTGACTGCCCTTCCCCACATTTACAAAGGGCACACAAATGTTGGAACTTGGAGGATCCTCCAGTACACTAGTATTTAGGTCGGGCTCACACATAGCAACCGCGGACACACTTGCACTCTCCTCAGCGATTTGTGATTGCAATTTCTCAGGGCACACAGTTGGTTTTTCTGAAACTGTCTTAACAACTTTAACATTTTTAATTGGACCACCACCACTACTACTACAAACAGAAGGGCTATCAGAATCAGCAGTCTTCATAAAGAAAGGCCAAGGCCTTATCCTTTCCTTGCCACTTCATGTAGTGAATGGCATATTGCCAATTTTTTGTTTATCTAAAGTCAAATATCCTTTAATTTTTCTTCTTAACTTCAGTAAAATTTGCTTTACCATATCAATGGTGTGACAAGCCCTGGGCATGGGCCTTCATAGAGGACGAGGAAGTTGATGGCCTTGCACAGCTGGCAGCAGCTACTAAATGTGGTTCTTGGCCTTGCTCTCCTGTCATGTGACATCCCTCCATATTTTATGCAGTCTTGAAGCAGTGTCACAATCACCAATAGTGTAGCCAAGGTGCGGTTACAAAACTCACACATGTGCAGTCATGCACACATGCAAAAATATTAGAAAAAAAGACAAGTGATGATTTTTAGTTATTGTCAGCTCCAGAAGAACTTGGCTCCAGAGCAACGATTGATCGTGACTGGAGTCGGGCAGCACTAGGTTGCAATTGTATTGCTGGCTGCATCTTGTTCGGTACTGTGGTTAAGCCTAACACTCACACACACATAGAAAAATCTAAAAGACACTTTGATTGATTGACTTTTTTGTATTTAGCATGACTGGAGTTGGGCTGGATCTTGTGTAGTACTGCGGTTAAGCCTAATACGCATACGCACACACACACACAGAAAAATATAAAAGACACTTTGATTGATTGATTTTTTTTCGTACAGATGTGCCCAGCTAGTTTATTGCTCATGGCGTGGTGTTCAGGCCTCTGATTCACGCCATGGAATGTTACGTGATGGCTGGACTTGTGGCATACCGTGGTATTCTTCAACTAAGGATACGCTACGGCATGTAATACAGCACTTAACCGCTGGGTGGTTAGTGCTCCACTGTTGTAATTTGTACCTAATACCATACTGTTAAATTGAATGGATATCACATTCACGCACTGTACAGTATTTGCATGTTTGCACAACCAATATTTTTAATATCACATACAGTACATACTGTACAGTAAGCTCTAAGAACGGGACGCAAATCAGTACACATATTGTACATACAGTAACTGTACAGTAGTGAAGTTTGCCTGAGTTGTTATCACGATATAACTAATACTGTAGATTAATGAGATGCAGGCACAGCTTTCACTGAGATGGGTTGAATTATTCTCTAATGGTGGGGTACTGTGTACTATATTTGAAAAGGAAGACAATTTTTTTATTATTAAAAACAGCAGCGGGTTGGTGGAGTGCACAAAGATGAGCCCGCTATGTGCAGTTCTTAATATACAGCTGGCTTGTGGCTAGTGGTTAGGTGATCGCATTACAACAATGCTTGTCCTGGGTTTGAGCCCTGGAAAAGACTAGATTTTTTTTGGCACTGTCGGCTCTGGACACTATAGTGAAACTACTGTATTAGTGTTGTTGTTAAAAGTCTGCTTAAAAGTAAGACATTACAAATTGATTGTGTGTTTAAAAAGTGCAAACTTGCATCAATGTCTGCGCTGTGGTGGCTGTCAGCTCTGAGGGTTTGCAATGGGATCTCTGGCTCATGCCCAGTGGAGGCGTTACAATGACAATGGAATCTGTGGCGCATGCCCAGTAGAGCCAAGCCATACACCATGTATTGCTATGAGATATAGCAAGAATATAGGAAAGGTCCACTCTATTGTGTGTGTTCCTTTTGCCTCAATAAAACAAAGCACAGTTATTATAGTGAATTTAGGTATAAGTGTTTTATTCACTAAAAGTTTAAGAGAGTCACAGTGCTCCTCTTCAATAAATTCAGTTTTGTTTAGCTATTGTGTAAAATGCTGCCACGTTAGCTGGGAAACTGCTCAGGGTTGTTAGTGAAAATTGCAAGGGGGGTTGTTGGTGAGGGGTCAAGGGTGTCCAGAAATAAATATAATGATGGCTAAAGAGGGTTTGTGGTATATCTATTGTCTCATATGTGAGACAAGTCTCTGTATGTCTTAGTTCAGCACCTATATCCACACCAAGAGTACTAATATACAGCTATAGTGCTCATCACACAGTGCCCTCATACCCATTAAGTCTCCTTGACTGGAGTTGAGTGAGCGGCCATGCTACCACTGAGACCCGGGGACTGCATTATCTCGTGGCAAGCTGGTGGACAGCTGCTTCCCAACAGCGCGTGTAATCCTACACGTGCTGCAACCTAGAGTCGCAGCAGGCAGAGGAGAACTAGGAGAAGACCTGAGCAGACCACTCTCAAGGAGGAGAGTGAAGAAAGTCACCAAGAGTAAGTTGTGCACTTGGGGGATATGGGACGTTGCCCCACCAGACACAGCGATTGCACCCAGACTGAACTAAGACATTCAGAGACTTGTCTCACGTATGAGACAATAGATATACCACAAACCCTCTTGTACTATATTTACTATATAGCCATCATTATATTTCTTTCTGGACACTCTTGACCCCACACCAACAACACCCCCCCCCCTGCTATTTTCACAAACAACCCTGTGCAGTTTCCCAGCTAACGTGGCAGCACCTTCCACAATAGCTAAACAAAACTGAACTTATTGAAGAGGAGCACTGTGACTCCCTTGACATTTGAGTGATAAAACACATACATAAATTCACTATACAAACTGTGCTTTGTTTTATTGAGACAAAAGGAACACACACAATAGTGCGGACCGTTCCTAAATTCTTGTTATTTATTAAAAAGTACTTGCCTTGAAATGTTTTATGCAGGTAAAACAAAAAACTTGAAAAACAAATAAAAAATATATTGTAATTATTTAATAATTTACAGCTATGCCATGGAAAATAAAATATTTTTCATACACTTCTATTCTATTCTATTCTATTCTATTCTATTCTATTCTATTATTTATCATGTGTTTTAAAAAATAGAAGAAATATATTAACCACATTTAAAAGCTATAATTATAATACAATATTGACAGTTATAATAATGATAATGTTTAAACACTCAGCATTCTTTGACATATACTATCCTACTCCTTATACTGTCTATATATATATATATATATATATATATTTCAGGCATGGCTTCAATGTCTTTAATATTGTTGAAGTTCTAGGTCTTATAATGCCTTGAAAATAGTTAATTTACAGATACATAAATAATTAAAAAGGTTTTTCATATGTTATTTTATTTATTAATTACAATCATTTTGGAAATCCAATTTGTGAGATATTTGAGACCAGGGCAAAAATGTTTATCCATTGTGTTACTTGTTTAGCAGGTTTTTCCACAAATGATCAAGGTTTTTGGACCTCAAAAATACAAAATTTTTCAACTTCAAAGCTCATTGGTTTGAAAACTTGGCATGATTCAGTGGTGAATGCAATTCACATAATTGAGGGATTATTTGCAACTGTGCATGTGCGAAAAAAATCTGAAAACCCTTAATATGCATGCATTATAATTAGTGTACCCTCGATGATTCTTGTGATCAGGACATATGGTATCAGAAATAGGGCAGCAAAATGATGATGTTACTGGGTGGTGACTTGGAGATGGCCAGAAGTGAACACACAAAAAAATTACTCATGGACGTGTTTTGAGAGTGTCGCTGAAGTGGCAGTAAAAACAGCTGCTTTCTCAGATGCAGAGCAGCAGCCAAAGAGGCCATGTTCAGATGGCGACACTGCATCTGCCATAGGGTTGCATAAGATGGTGCTCTGAAAGTGGCAATTCAAGAATCATTGGTGGTGTTACAGCATGAAGAGATGCTGAAAGTGGATGTTTCAGTGCATGCTCATTCATATGAACACTGCTGCACCAGGGGATCGCTGATACTAGGATTTGCATATTATCACAATCGCAACAGATGCAAGAGCAAATGCAGTAGTGTCTATCTCTGAATCAGGCCATTAAATGCTTGAGATGTGTGCTGGGTTGAAAAGTCCAAAATATGTATGGGGTTTTTACAAAATGCATAAAAAAGGCATTTTTGTTTGATTGGCAAGATACAGTAGCTGACATTGAACAACTTATTATATATATATTATAGTGCACACTTATGGCTCAGCAAGTGCCAATATTCACAAACTGTAGGTGCAAGTGCATGTTGGTAATATGCTGGCATAGGCATTCTAAGCAAATGCCTAGGGCATCTGGAAAGCCTAGGGGCATTACACGGTTCTGCATCTCACCCCATGTGCTGCAGCCATGATCGGAGCTCAGTTCTGATCAGGCAGCGCAGTGGTCAGCCTGGCTGATCAAGTGACTGTGATGAGTGACAGTCACTGACCGTCAGGTCGGAATATGTCCGCAGGCCAGGGCTGTTGGAGACAAAAAAAGATTCCAATTACAGCCTGGCTGATGGCTGTCACCGGCTGCCTAATACATGCCCACTGAAACTCCCCGCTTGCCCGTCCCACCGTCAGCTCGCGCTGTCCAGGATTACTGGTACCAGCCCTTATTAGCAAGTATTAAGCTTCAGTGACTGCCGCTGGCCCCTCCATGAGACCAGCCACCAACTGAACTCCATTACAGACCAGCACCTCCTCTCTCTATCTCTCTCTTCTCCTCCCAGTGCCCATCTTGTGTGACCAGTCTTCTTCAAACTTATCTACCCCTCCTTTCTGTGGCCATGACTGCCCCCTTAATCTCTAGAACCAGGTAAGTGGTGTGTGGGATATGCGTGAATGTATGGGTAGGGAAAGTGGAACCGCTTTTCGGGTGGATGTAAGGTGCGAATGCCATGCCACCTGACCTCTCTTCTGCTGGCCGGGTGCTCACTTTCCTGAGGCAGGCATCAGCAGTCTGCTGACCACTCCCCCTGGGATTCATGTGAGGATCGTGGCAGGCTGGCTGCTGCCTTGTTTTGCACATCAGTCAATGCACTTCCTGGACATCTCTGCTCCACCCCCTCCCTGTGCTGCTATCATTAAATAAGTAGGTATGTGTTTGCATACCCCCTCTCCCAGTGTATATGATTCTATCACTACCCATCTCTGTCCATTCCTATGTTTATAGGTATCATGTCTCATTTGATATTCTTTTACTGTGCCCTTAACCATCCCTCTGTATACCCAATATGTCTTTGTTTCCACTCCCCCATATCTTGTATTTGTACCCTTGAGAGTTAGTGTGTGTGCTCTAGGACTAATATATATATATATATATATATACATATATATATATATATATATATATACTGTGCTGTTTGTATAATTATGTATTATACCAATGCGTGTATATATGTATATATATATATATATATATATATATATATATATACGCACACATATCATGTAATAATGCACATATATATTTACATATATATGTGGAACAACAAAAATGCGGCACTCTTCAGGCTTGTGTAAATCAAGTATAAAAGTCCTTTATTGCCAACATTTTGCGGACTTGACCCCCATCTTTTATATATAAAATTTCCTTATGGCTAGTCTTAAAAAATATAATATCTATCTATACTGTACATCTATAGATATATGCGCTAGGTGGCACCAGCCAAAATCTTGCCTAGGGCACTAAATTGGCTAGGACCAGCTCTGCTCCCATCATAAAATAATAAGTCTTGCCTCAATTATAAATAAGTTATTATTTCCCCCATTAGCAAAAAAGATGAACGGGTCAAAAAAGAATAAAAAAATATTACCCAGCCTTTTTAAATTGTTGTTGCAAATGTTTCTGTTTGTTGAGTCAAATAATTCTTCAAATAAACATTTTAAAAATAATTGTCAGTTATTTTGGAAAGTTCATCTACTGTAATCACAGCTGGTAGTTGTTGGTCTCCCTGATAATTAAACCCCTTAATGCAGTACAGGATGTGTGATCTTTATGAAAATCTTTGACCTTGCAAAGAGCTACTTTGCTGTAATTCTTTTTGTTTTCTAACTGCATTTAAGAGTGTTGGAGTTAAGGGGATTTTGCTACTTTGAGTTGGCTTTTAACAATCTTGGTAAATTAAGTGTACCTTTTAATAAACCTCAAGTACTATGTAATGGTGTATTTATAATTAAAATATGACTTGTGTCAGATAAATGTGAACTTACGGGTGCTATGTTAATTGTTGGAAATCATTAGAGCTTAATGTAATTCTATGCAATATGAAAATCTCAGTGTAGTCTAAATAATCTTCTGAAAAGATATGCAGTGCAATGGACCTATAAATTATGCACCATGATTAACTCAACACAGAATATAATTATAATTGGGCTAATAAAGTAGAAATCATTATTACATATTAATTTATATATGTGGCACTTTTGCAATCAGGATGCCAAATTTGTTTAACAGATGTGAAATCCTTATAAAAAATGTAAGCCTGCAATACTATAAACTAATCAGTTTAGTAGAAGGGACAGACAGGATAATTTTTTGGGGGGGTTGGGTTTTTAGTGCATTTATAAGTTTAAAAGTTTGCTAATATGGGTAACCATCTTGGATTTCTTTTACTTTAACAATTATTTTAAGCTCTAATCTTAGAGAATAGACATATATTTATATAAATGTTATTTACAAAAAAAGTTAATAAAATAAAACAACATACAGTATACAATAATAAATAATAATAATAATAATAATAATAATAATAATAATAATAATTTTATTTATATAGCGCTTTTCTCCCATAGGACTCAAAGTCGCTTTACAGACACCAGAAAACATGGAACACTGTACAAGGATTTGGTGTTGCAAAAGAATAGAAAACCACACCGAGATAATTAAAATCAACCAAAACCTAGAGAGCACAATAACCATATAGCGGGGTTGGTGCAGACATTTTGGGAAATAACTTCCATGGGTTATGTATTCCACCCACAAAGGTACCAAATGAGGCAGCCATCTTGGGCACACTATGTAGGATTACCCTGGGTGGAATAGGTTACGCCTAGAAGAGATGACACAAAATGGGTGGTAGCAGTGTCCTGATGCTAGGAGTAGGGTCCCAAGATAATAGTCAGGTCCATGTATTTTTCATCCCATACACGAGTGTACCAGGTGAGGCAGCCATGGTGGGCACACTACGAAGGTTGCACTGTGGGTGATAAACCATACAAGAACCCAAGGCATATATGGGAAAACTGACAGATGTGTGGCAGTATGATATACCCAGTATGATAGATCCACGTGAAGTACATCCTGCCCATGGAGGATGCACTTCAGTGGATGTATAGCACACCAGTATAGCATACAGTGGAGGTATAGCACACCAGTATAGCATACAGTGGAGGTATAGCACACCAGTATAGCATACAGTGGGGTGAAAGCACATTTTACAAAACAGGGAATAGTAAATACAGCAAACAGTGCTGCAGTTCGGTCATGAGATTTAAGGGTGACTGAAACATTTTAAATATGAAATGCACTGAATGAATATATCCACTTGTTTGTTCATCCTGCCCAAGAATGAACCATCCAAGGCAGCCATCTGGGGCGCACTGCGTAAGTTACATTTGGCAGGGTGTGCAAGTAGTGGAAGTATAATGTCCAGGTGGAGAAAAAAATAAAAAAAGAATAAATGGTGACCACATTATAAGTTAAAACCATGTTAAAGTTAATCAGAAATTAAAAATGATAGAGTGATCTGCAAAAAGCCACAGCGTCTCCTTCGCTCGAGTGTGTGGGTTTGTCACATCCAGCAGTTTGTGGAGTTAGATTTGGCTGCAGCATGAGACAGCAGCCGAACCCAGTCTCAGGGGAGTGTAAATGAAGATGGAGTAGCAGCATTCCAGTGTGTTAGTGAAATTGTTTACATTTTGGTTAGAAAGTAGTCAATAGTCCAAATCCAGTTCGAACTCCGGTTCTAACTCCAAGCTTCAGATGACATGCTTAATATGCAGGCTACAGAGGCAGGCAAGCTTGTGTGTGCAGGCTTTAAAATGATTTCCCTTTTGCAGGTAATGTTGGGTCAGCTGGTATAGTGGGAGGAAATGTTTGAGCAGTTTGTTCAACAAGCTAATTAATGGTGGGGGAAGATATAGAAGGTGGCATTAGTTTACCTGGGAAGAGATGAAAGATGGTATTAAAACTCAGCTCCAGTTCTAACTCCATGCTTCAGATGACATGCTTAATATGCAGGCTACAGTGGCAGGCAAGCGTGTGTGTAAACCTGAGGTTAAAGTGTTTATAAGTGTTATAGTAGTAATGATAAATAATCATCATAATAATATAAATATTAGAAATATTGATGATGATGATGATGATGATGATGATGATGATGATGATTATGGATTTTATTTAAGATTTTCAGGAACCTCAATTAATGTATCAACAGTAAGGTATGCTTTTATTTCAAAATCCATGCTAATTGGCATTTCTAAATGGATTGCACATTTCTCGGGTACACACAGTAGTGCCAAGTGTGCATGTTTCATTAAACAAACTTGCATTGCAAACTCACACCTAATTGAATTGATGTCTAAGGCTGGAATCTGCTTAGGTTTAATATAACCTAAGACATATGCCTAGGTGTATTATAAGCATTTTAATCTTAATTAAAGCAGAATTTACACTTAAATTATGAATTATAGTTTTCTTTATCTGCTACTTTTATTTACTGGGAACTGAATGCTTCAAATTCTGTACTATAACAAATACAAATCTTTTTGTTCACCTTGTTGATTGTATATATTCCTACTGGTCCATGCAGTTAAATACTGCTATGGCTTTTTTTCACTGTTACTTAATACTGTGAAGATGAAATGACAGTTTGAGAATTTTGTGTTTGAGCATATTAAATATTCATTCTCTTTAACTATGTTGTATTTTTATTATTAATTGTTTATTAACCACTTAAGTTACATTTTTCCATAAAATAGCTGAGAAATTGTAGCATTTTGAAAAATTTTATACATTTTACAAATTATTTTTAATAATATATTTAAAAATATTATTTAAAATAATTTGTAAAATGTATTATATTTTTCAAAAAGCTTCAATTTCTTAGCTGTTTTTTGGAAAAATATCACTTAAGTGGTTAATAAAACAATTAATAATAAAAATGTAAAGTATTAAAAATATATGTAATGGGTGATTTGTGTCCAGAGGCCCCCATTATAAAATAAATTCCCATCCCCATTGGCATTTGACCCTGCAATGGTCATAAATCATAGTACAATTACCCCCCCACTCCCTTTATAAAAAAAATCCCTGTTTTATAAACCATCCATCCCATAAAATCCATTGTTTTTGCACTCCCCCTCAACTTTCTCCTACCCTATGACCAGTATATATATTTTTAATTATTTTACCCACCATCCAGCCTCATAATACTTTATTTTATCCATCTCCTAACCTCACTTATATTAGATCTCCCCTGGGGGTTACTCCCCATCCCTATTGACATATACCCTCACCCTCTTTCGAGGACAGAGCACAGAGGAGCATGTGTCAGGCGGGACTAATTATCAGTTTCCCCTTGTTGCAGCTGTTCTATACACTTGCATAGATCAACCAGATAGCTTTTGAAGAGGAACTTAGTTTCCCTCCTCGCACTGTGATCCACAGAGCTCATGCCCCCGGAATGCTGCTTGTATTCTGGACACAATTCTGGAAATGATGTTGGCAGTCACAGATCACTGCATCACTTCCAGGAAGTTTGTGGAGTCAGAGGACATCCATTCTGCACTTCTCTTCTAAAGCTGGTTCTCAGAGCAGGGCAGCAGGGTTGCTTTTGAGGCAACCTTGCCAGCTGAAGTAATACTGTCACATCACATGTGCTGACACCAGGTAAGGGGTTAAACATATAAAACTGAGTCCAGTTTAGCGCTCTTTGCTTGGATAGTTTTCAGATTGTATTTTGTAGGTAGCTTGCGACTACACCAAATCATTAGATTGCTATTTCCAGTATTTCCAGTATACAGTATATTGTCAGTAAATGCAGACCAGATTAACAATGGTTCAGATGGTACGAAAGCCACATGACAGAATGATGATGACGTTCCAGCTGGTCACACAGTTGGACAAAAATCATTAGTAATAATATTGTATTTCTATTTTACTTAACCTGTAATTTAGGAGACAGTGGGGCTGAAAGTGTAGGTGGTGCACACGCCCACATGGCACCAACCACACCCCAACAGTACTGGTCTCAGGTCCTCCACTTCTCACAATAGCCATTTAATAATCTAAATCCCTTCCCACTCATGTATTACACAGAGGGTATGCTCAAAGATGATTTTACTACCCGGGATAGGCAGTATCAGAAATGGGGCAGCAAAGTTATGGGTGTTACTGGGTGGTGACTGGGATTCTCATGGTCGTGTTATGGAAGCATTGTGGGCATGTCAGTGAAAGTGGTTGCATTGTCTGACACAGAGCTGCAGCCACAGAGGCTACAGATAGACTATCTGAGCATGCCTGAAGGAGAGGCTGTCTCACCTCTTGCATTATTATAGATCAGGGGTGGGCAAAGTGTGCCCCTCCAGCTGAGGTGGAAGTACACATCCCAGCATGCCCTGCCAGGTTTTTACATGCCTAACAGCAAAACTGAGGCAGGGCATGCTGGGATGTGTAGTTCCACAGCAGCTGGAGGGCCACAGGTTCAGCGCCATTGTTGTAGATAAAGTGTGTTGGACATTGGTGGAACTTAAGTCAGGGAGCCCAGAACGATGGTCCACAGGTGCCACACCCTAGAAACCCCATCATGCCCGAGAGCAACCTCCTCTCATCCAGAGTTAAGAGGTGAAGTCCAGGAGGGAGCAGGGACATTTCCGCATTGCACACTGCATAAATGCATCATGTGTAAATCACCATGCACTTCCATTAACACTATCATTTGCATAGGCTGCATTTACATGGTCTGCACCATTGTTGCTTCTTCCCCCCTCCGCCCCCTCCACATACCTGGCCTCTGGAGACCAATGCTTCCATTGCATCTATTAGTCCCATAACTGGTGGATGAACAGGTACTGCGGCTCTTGCTGCTGCCTGGGTACTCCCTTTTGGGCTAATACAAAGTTGAATTCAAGTTAGCTATAATTCCTCCTGAATTGTATGCACAGAATGGTGTTTAATGAAAGAATTTTTGTTAGTGGAAATCCCCTATTCCTACAGTTTGATACCTGTCATCATCATCATTATCCATGTGCAGTTACACCAGCCCTATCCTTGGTGCAAGTTATACATTTTAAACCATGCATAATTATGCTTCAGGTCAACTCTACACAGTGCAATTCTGTCGACATGTGATAAACTCCCGAACGGTTAAGGTATTTTGCTACCTAGTTAATAAATCCGCTTATCAAGTATGAAACTTATCTAAATAAATAACAACACATTACAACTGTAGTTGGCATTTCAAATTGGTCAAATTTATTTTGATATTTAAGATTGAAATATTCTAATCTGTTAGAATGGCAGCAAATAAAAAAATAAAAACAAAAAAGAACAATAGCTTGCATGCCATAACAAAATCATTGGTGTTCAACTCTACCCAATACACATCAGCACACCCGGAAGGGAGGAGTTCATTAAGCCAATTGGGACAATATGTCTTAAATGTATAATCAATTGTGAAGAGAGTACTACAAACTACTATAATATTGCACATTCACTAAAACATCCATTCTGTCCACCACCAAACAATAGGATAAGACCACATGACCACATCAAAAAAGGCGTGGGAGGGAGGAATAAAGCTAAAAAAAACTCTGCCTCTCACATCCATAGGTTTACACCTAGCTAATAACTCCACTGATCCACCACAATTATCATATGTCACATATGTCCATCACAATTTCATACAGGGGCCATTCACAACTCAACTTTGGGGTTTTACATGGTCTCAGGCTTAAGGTCAGCCTTACACTTCATGAATGCTTCACATGGTTTGTTCTGGAGCATGCATAGTGCAAATAAAATGCAATATACAGATGTGTCCTCATTCACCTAGTGTTCATAAGCCATACGTAATGAGTCGTCCGCTGTGACTGAGCTGTTCCGAGAGGTGCAGCATATTATCTTTTTCTTTCTATTTTGCATCTTATTTGCATTGCAGATGCAGTGACAGGGCCCAATTCTGAGATGAGCACCACTGCACCACTATAGACTCAGTGACGCAAATATGCAAATGCCAGGTTCAGCCTTCCCCTTGTGTACTAGTGAGCACTGGAGAGTGCAAGCCCTGAGATGTCCACTTTCAATGGGGCAACTCCTCTGGTAGCTCTGTACAATCCACAAATTGCATACTATCAAGAGCACCATAAAGCATTGTACCAACTAATGGCAGTTGCAGTGGGCCTGATTCAGAGTTGGGGATAGAGAGAGCATTAACTGTGTACCTGGACAAACCATGCAAGGGGTGTAAATACATAATTTTTCTTTGCATGTAGGGTAAATACTGGTTGTTTTCACATGTAGCCCACAAATACTGCACAGCTTTATTATTACTCGATATCTCTCTCTATTCCCAACTCTGAATCAGGCCCAGCAACTCTTCGACTGATAATGCAGCCACATTCAGTGACATGTCTGTAACAATCCCTTAACACGACCCTGATATTGCCTTTTTGTGCACTCTTCAGGCCACCTCTCAGCAGGGCTGTAACTAGGGGTGTGCAAGCGGTTCTGCGGTGGCATAGAGCCCTGTGGGTGGCACCGCTGTTCACCCACAGCTCATGCATCTGGCTAGCAGGGTGCATATAATGGCCACCCTGCAGCAGGAATCTCTGCAGCAGTGTCACCAGGAGCATCCTTAGGATGCTTCAGACCCTCACACTGCTGCCCTTACAGGCCCCCAAGGCATTCAGAAAATGCTACGGACATTGCTGTAATTATCAGTGTTTGTGACACCATAAGGAGGGGGCACGGCCTGCACAGGGCACCACTAGCCATATTTATGGCTCTGCCTCCCAGTCACCACCACCCAGGATTGCCCATGGTTTTGCCTCACCATTCTCAATAGAGAGAAGATATTCCAACTTTGTGCAAGTTGGGATAATTAAAGACACAACTGCAGCAGTGAAAAAGAGGTATGCCAACCTCACGAGACACATACATATACAAATTAACTGTGTCAGTGTGTCTCAGTCAGGACAATAGTAAATCTCAGTGATAAATACCCATATTTATTAAATCAAACAAATGTCAAACAATTATAGACACCAAATAAAGAAAAACAGACTGTAATCAGCTTGTTTAGTAACAATGTAGCATTCAGTAACAATCACCTATTCATTCAAAAGATACTTAGTTGGAATTGTATCAATTGGCTATATAGCTTGTTGCCTTTGGCTACAGTCAAATAAATACAGCTAAACCAGTTGTTCCAAAACTGTGCGCCGCGGCACCCTGGGGTGCCTCGGGACACTTGCAGGGGTGCCCCAGGTTGGTGGTCAAGCACCAAATCAGATTGTTTATGGTCAATGCAATGTAAATATGTAGACAAACAGAAGCAAAAACCTTACAAAAATATAGAAATCACTCAGTGCACTCCCTTTCTGTTAGAACTTATATGATATCCAAACTGTCAACAAATATGAGTCTTAAAAAAAGATGAAACCAGTTCACCCCCAGAATATGTCCTTCCTTTTCAGTAAGATTCTAAGAGAGTTGAACCTTGAATTTTTTTGTTGCATGTGGTAGGAAATATAGATTGTAAGCTCCCCTGGGGGAAGGGACTGATGTGAATGACCAAATATTCTGTGGAATATGTGTGCACTATATAAATAACTGGTAATAAATACATATCATATTTTTAAGATATACACATACGATCATGTACGTAAAATTCTATATTTTATTAGTAGGGCACAATAACAGTTTATAGATTAAAGAAAGAGGGAAAATTATAAATACACATAAATACATAAGGAAAAGTATAGCCTACCAGTTATATAAGACTAGATGGGGATGTAGTCATGTCACAACATCAGAATGCCGGCTAGGGATTTATGATAGGCGTCAAAATACCAATGCCTATCATAATCCTGATGCCGGAATGCCAAGGACGTCATCCCAAATGAAGGTAATTCCGGGGCGCCCTTAGCGTTAGCCACGGGGGGGAGGGTTACAATTATGGAGTCTAGCAGGGTTATGGTTCTATTTGGGGGGGAGATTAGTGTTAGGCACTCCTAGGGGGGATGGTTAGGGATAGGATTAGCCACCCCCCGGGAGGGTTAGGTTTAGGGAGCGGTAAGGGGGGGTTAGGGTTAGGCACCCCTGGGTGTAAGTTAGGGTTGGGCACTAGGGGGGAGGTTAGGGTTAGGCACTACTAAGGAAGGCTTAGGGAGGGGGAAAGAGGAGGGTTAGGGTACTTACCTGCCCCAGTCAGGATCAGGCATTCATGGTCGGGATTTGAAACAGCCACCGGCATTTCAATACCATTCCGGCTAGATAATGTTTTCTACCAATTTTTATTTGTAACATATATGAAAATATAAGGGGAGTGGTATAATTATAAATATACAATCACCACACAGAAGTCTAAGAAAAACAAACAAACATGGATGGTATATTCAAGAGAGAGAGATCAATACGTCAATCTGGGAGGTGTGTTTCAGTAATTTTCATGCATGCGCAGTAGTAAATAATTGCTCAATTTCACCGAAATTGGCATTGCGTTCAGTTTGCGGCCACCTCTGAATCAGGTCCAAAGTGTACTAGAGGTGCTGGGCTGCAACTGTAGCCACAGTAATTAGTTTTAAACATGTACAAAGTCACAGATGAAGCACAATGGAACTTGGCATGAGAAAAGGCCACGGCCGCAGCATCATTGCTATTAGCGTATGGATTCAGATGCAGTAGCACACAGATATACTAATGTTGCACATCAAATTGATCAGTTCAAGCTAGCAATGTAGTTTTGACACTCTCAGTTGTTTTATTTTTAAGCACATTTTAAGCAAAAAAGACGCTCGGTGAGGCCGAGTTGACCTGGATCTGGAGCGCCAAGAGCAGCGTTTTGCCGTGACTAGAACCACAGTGAATGAGGACACATCTGCATGGTCACCAAATGATTTTATCTTCAACTCTTCATCAGAAAACCGCAGATTTGACCTTTGTATCATTTCCAGAAAGCAGACAGAGGGGTATTACACACATAAGGTGTGCTTGGGTGTGTGATTATTAATATACTGAATACATTTGTTTATGTGTGTAAATGGTTAATACCATTGCTTTGCCCGATGGGTCCATCATGCCCAGTTCGACACTGTTTTCGCCCAGTTTTTTTTCCCAGGAAGCAGTGATTCTGCTATATCACACACTTACCCACTGGTTTACATTTTACATGTTTTGCTATAGTTTAATACTAGTGTAGCCCATGTTAAGTTAACAGGGCTGAAAATATAACACATTATTTCTAATGGTACCATACCCACTTGTTACAGCATTTGGATGCATTAGGTTTTACTAATAATTCTTACTTTATCAATATGGATTTACCACAGAGATGCATATTGTAGAACCTTACAGTGTCCCCAATCACCTCAAAGCCCATATAAAAATGTTACTAACAAACCTCATACTTACTTAAAAAAGCAAATGCAATGTCAGTGTGTACAGTACATGGAATTCAGGCCACATGGGCCTCGGCCTGATAATGTTCAAGGGCCTATTACGAGAATTTGAGGAGGTGTGAACAGTGCTATGTGGGTGTGACCAGTGCTGTGTGGGTGTGGTCAGTGTACACCCCCTACACTGTAAGTTTAAATGTCTTCATAAATATGTAATATAAAATAAAAATGTGATAATTTTATAAGCAAAGTAGAAATAATATTTTAAAACTTATGATTTATGACTGAATATGTAGCCAGCTGGGGGAATGGTCATCATCATATTGTCATTTATGATGGGCCTATTTTTATGTGGAGGCCTGGAGCTCCATCTGCCCTTTGCTAAACTGGCCCTGCTGGCATTACATTTTAACTAAGAAGTAAATATAAATATTTTTTTTTCTGTTCTACTACAGTATTTTCTATTATACCTAGTCCTACCTACTCAAAACCAGAAAAGTCATGTAAAAAGGATTTTACGAACCTTTACCCTCCATTCCTCATTTGGCTGCCAGTCCACTGAGAAAGCATTAAACTCAGGGGATTGTCCAGATTTATTCAATTTAGTCTATGATAAATCAGACCATGGCTTAAAACAGGGAATATTCAAATAATAATAATAATAATAATAATAATAATAATAATAATGATAATATTTTATGCCAGACTTAGTGCTACCATCTGAAAATTCTACTTACAACTTTTGTTTTCTGTTATTATTTTATGCATAAACAACTCAGTGTCTATGAAATGCATACAATCAGTGTATATTCACACATTTTCATTCTGTACTGTGGCATATTGCTGCAAGCAACACTTATGTTTAAACCTATTTTGTAAATTTGTTTTGTTTTACAGTGAAAGGTTCTTTTTTATATTTTCAACTTGCAAAAAAAAAAAAAACATATAAAGGTATCCTGGAGTGAGTGAGCAATTGTGTGTAGGAGGAAAAAGTATTTACTAGACTGGCCGTGTAACCTGGTAACAGCTGCAAAAAAACAAAACAGAATTATTGCATATACACATATGTTGCCCAAAGTTCTACACATTGGGGCTATTGCAGAGTTGGCCTCAGTTGCTTCCTAAATCATGGAGGCCAGTTGTGTTTATTTAAAAAAAGGTGCAATATTAAGTGGTTTATCAGTCAACAACAGAAGGACACTCTATTCACCTGGAAGGATTCATGGTGCAAATCCTCCCAATAGGTCACTTATGCTTAGGTTCCTACTTATGTCCTTTTTAACCAGTTATTTTGTTTGAACCAAACGCATTCATTATTTGGCATCAATAAAACTGCTAAAACCTCTCTATTACAGCAGAAATAACTCTCCATTTTGTGAGCAAGGAAAAACAAAAAGTTTTGCTAAAACACAGATGCAAAAGCACAGTACATGGCCAAAGTAGGAAGAAATCACTAATCAGTATCAGAGGAGCATTTGCAAACAGCCAATCACAAGCAGTTGGCTTGTGCTGGGGACTACCATCATCTGCTACTGGCATCTGCCCCTGACAACTGGCAAATAAAATCAATATAATTTCGAAATTTCCTAAACTTACCCTTTCTGTGCTCAGCTTGCTGTATGTTAGAACGGGATGTAATTAGTTTGCTGGCGGACAGGATGCTGGCTGTTGAAATACCGGCATTGGAATCCCGACCCGGGACTAAGCATACGGTAGTCGTTTAAATACCGATGCCGGTTTAGATACCAATGCCGGATTCCTGACAGCCTCCATCCCAATCAAAAGTATAGCAGGGCATCATAGCTGTTAGCTGTGGGGGGGGGTCAGCTTTAGGCAGCACAGGGGGATTAGGGTTGGGCTTTGGGGGGTAGGGTTAGGCACCACTGTCGTGTTTAGGGTTTGCCACTAATTGTGGACGGTTAGGTTTAGGCACTAACTGTGATGGTTAGGGTGCAGCTTGGGGAGAGTTAGGTTAATGGTGCATGAATGGAGGGTTAGGGTTAGAGGCAGAAGGGGGGATGGTTAGAAATCTTACATACCCCCTGTCGGTACACTGAGCATTGGGATGCCACTGTCAGCATTTTGACAGCTGGCATCCTGACTGACGTTATTTCATACCCAACCCTGTTAGAACAGTTCCATCCAACACAGTCTTACCTATACAGCCACATTGAAGCCTAAGCGTGGAATCATGCATATATGTGTGCTCCCAATATACTGGACAGGTGTAGATTGATTTAACACAAGATATGCTACAGTCACAGGCATAGTACTCACTTGGCAACAGGCCATATTGGCTATAAATATTAGGAGATGCCGAATACTATTTGTGATATGTTTTTTTGGGTTGAATACATTGCGGAGAAGAAAGAACATAGAAAGCTTTGTGTGATCCAAGATGATCGTAAACCGAGATCTATGAAAAAATTTAAGTTTTTAAGTTTTTCTTTAATGAAAGCTCATCGGATCCATATGTGATGCTACTTTTTCAATAAATAACACTCCTTTTCAATGCTCCTGTACTCCAAAAATTGCACTTGTAGCCTGGTTGCCTATCCAAGACTTAGCAAGGACAGTTACAACATAAAACTTCACCTCCGGGCAGCACTTCTAGGTCTTGTGAAATCAGAATAAAGAAATGCAACTTGCAATTCATTAATCCAACTTTCAATTTCAGATTTATTGCAAAACCGTCTTCAGTGATTAAACTGAAGATGCTTTTCCAATAAACCAAAATTGATTTATGAATTGCTAGTTGCAAGTCTTTATTCTGATTTCACAAGGTGGCATGTCATGCCACCCTTACAACATAATATGTCTAAAATGAAAAATCAATTGTCTGGTAAAGGTGGATTCATCATGGTCCAAGATCGCAACCAATATAAGCAAGAGATCTGTCTCTAGCTGAGTGACCAACAGACATACAGAAGTTTATCACAAGTTCCACTATATTGTTCAGTAAAGTACTGGCCATGCTTTTACTGTGGAGAATAAATATAATTACAATAATATTATGCAGTCTCCCATTTGAGAACATTATGTGAAAATTCTAATCAACATGGGGCCTGATTCAGACCCACTCGCGAGCGGCTGTCCGCTCGCAAGTGGGTCGATGTTATGGACTGAGCATGCGCACGACGGAGGGAGCTCCGTCGTGCGCATGCGCCAGACGCGACGAGCGAAGGAAAGTCCTTCGCTCGTTGTGTCCGATCAAAGGGGATGTGCTGTCAATGTTGATTGACAGCACGCCCCCTTTGGTGGGCGTGCCGGGGGCGTGCCTCCCTGACGGGGGCGTTCCCACGGGAACGCCTCACGTCAGAAGCCGGCCCACTGACATCACTAGTGATGTCAGTGGGAGTGATTTTGGCTCTGATAGAGCCAAAATCACTCCGGAGCTTGCGGTTGAAAACCTCAACCGCAGGCTCCGGCTCGCAAATTCGATGGTCGCGATGGTCTCGACCATCGCGACCATCACAATGCACGCTCGTATAGCCTGTGGGTGGTGACCCACAGCTATACGAGCGTCCAGGAGGACGCTCCATGAAAATGGAGCCCGGCCCTCATTCAGAGCATGCGCTCTGCTCAGAGCGTACGGCTCTGAGTGAGGGCCATGGTTCCCAAAATATATAAGAGTTTTCTTGATCCCCTGAGCAGACCTGTCATCTCTGCTTCATGTTTACTGTACCAAAATGGATATAATATACATCTTCAACTTTGTGTACAACAGTGAAATACATTCCTCAAGACCACTACCTCTTTATCGAAAAAAACTCAAGATATACATACAATCCCTGCAGATTGTCTTTTGTGCAGTGATGTACATGTATGTCATTTATACACATGTTCCCCCAACACTGAGGGGCCAGCTTCTACCAATTTACTACTAACAATGAAGGCCCCATAGCAAACATTTTTAAGGGCCCCTATGAACCACCATGGGGGAAAATTTATATGACACATGTAACTTCAACAAGAAAGATGGGGCCCATTTATATTTAAAGTGAAACAATATTTTTTCTTTGACAGACATGAGATTACGGCACATATATTCTGCTATGCACAAGATACATAGATGATGTTCTGGTTTCATTGTACAGGGTCAACATAGGGTTTTCGTACCTTTATTGAAGAACACAACGCCGTACTCAGTCCAGTGAAGTTTACATATGCCATCGGTACTCACACTGTACATTTTCATGATGTCTGTATCATTACAGAATCTAGTTTCATAACTTTATATATACCAAACCTACAAATGGTAGCTGTCACTTTGCTTCCAGTCCTTCACCAAGACAAAACTTATCTAGAAGCTCTGTCCCAGTGCCCCAACATTCATTAATGCAAACAGTAATTTACATTACCGCATTGTGAGTTGGGGAGTAATTATCACATCCCAACCTCACAAAAAATGTGGTTGATATTATAATAAATACATCCCTAATAAGGTGTTAGGATTAAGATGCTTTATGAAACATGGCCTTTGCAACATGCTTTCTGAAAAATTCTACCTACCGTAGGATTCATCTTATACACAAAAATCAAAAAAGAACTACACCTGGGCGCTATATAAATATATTTAGAAGTGGATACATCCCTTTCTCAAAGTTGGATCCTTTACACCTTCTCCTCTTCCTCCAGAAAACGGATTGATGTTACAGGGTTTTTTTCTCACGACCAGTTGACATGTGGAAAAATATATTCATATATCAATATTTCAGGAGGTCAATTCCAATCTTAGTTCATAGACAAGGAGATCAAAATCCCCAAATACCCTGTGACACGCCAGCGTACCCCACTCACAGCAGAAATATGATGTGTGTTCCTCAAAAGGTTTCTTTTAAAGATCCCATCACCCAGAAATTACAGAGAGATAGAACAGCAGTATCCTGCGTACCGTAACTCACATCAACACATGCAGAAACACCATATAAAGGTTTCTTTGGTGGGAAAACATAGCAAGCGTACCGAAACTCACAGTAAGAACAGTGATTAACCACTCATAATGGTTTCTTTTCTCTGTATCCGTCAATGTAGAATAGACTCCCTCACCACAGGGGATCTGAAGAAAACACTCCTTAGTCGACGCGCGTTTCGGCTCATATGAGAGCCTTTTTCAAGACATGTCTTGTAATTTCCGGGTGATGGGATCTTTAAAAGAAACATTTTGAGGAACACACATCATATTTCTGCTGTGAGTGGGGTACGCTGGCGTGTCACAGGGTATTTGGGGATTTTGATCTCCTTGTCTATGAACTAAGATTGGAATTGACCTCCTGAAATATTGATATATGAATATATTTTTCCACATGTCAACTGGTCGTGAGAAAAAAAACCTGTAACATCAATCCGTTTTCTGGAGGAAGAGGAGAAGGTGTAAAGGATCCAACTTTGAGAAAGGGATGTATCCACTTCTAAATATATTTATATAGCGCCCAGGTGTAGTTCTTTTTTGATTTTTGTGTATAAGATTGTCTATGTGTGAGTGTGGTGACACTCACTATCATTGAGAACTCCCATTATTGGCGACTGTGCGCAGACTGGGTAGAAACTTTTTTATTATATTATATATCGCTACCGTAGGATTCAGTTACTACATTTCTATGTATGTTTTATGAGATCTTATTATTATTATTATTATTATTATTATTACATTTTATTTATAGGGCACCACAAGAGGTCCGCAGCACCATACATACAGTAAAGGGTACACAGAACATTACATTACAATAGAGTAACCAACTTATAAGCAGAGCACAAGTAAAAATTAGCAACACAATTCTCCATACACAATACAGTTGGGAAGGTGAAGGCTATCATAGAAGTGCTAGAGAAGAAGGCTGTGAGACAATGGGGAGGAGGACCCTGCTCCTAGGAGCTTACAATCTAGGGGAGAGGTGAGATGAACAGATGACATGAGGCAAGAGTGTGTAGAGGGGGACCTGAGTGCAGGAAGTAGGCGAGGTAGATATGGCTGAGGCAGGAGGGACAGAGACTAGGTGATGGTGATGTGGTGCAAGGGTATGCTTTGATGAACAAGTGGGTTTTCAGTGCACGTTTGAAGCTCTGCAAGGTCGGGGAGAGCCTAATCAAATGAGGGAGCTCATTCCAGTGAAGGGGGGCTGCACGAGCAAAATCTTGGATACGTGCATGAGATGAAGTAACCAGGGTGGAGGAGAGGTAACAGGTATTGTCAGACCGAAGTGAGCAGGAGGGAGTATGTAAGGAGATGAGGTTTGAGATGTAGGGAGCAGTAGAGTAAGAGAGGGCCTTATATGTGAAGGTGAGGAGTTTGAAGAGGATTCTGTAGGGGAATGGGAGCCAGTGCAGGTCTTGGCAGAGGGGAGCAGCAGAAGTGGAACGGCGGGAGAGGAAGATAAGTCTAGCTGCCACATTGAGAACAGACTGGAGGGAAGCAAGATGGCAATGTGGGAGGCCTGTAGGGAGAAGGTTGCAGTAGTCAAGCCGAGAAATGATTAGTGAATGAATAATGAGTTTTGTAGCATTCTGTGATAGGAAAGGCCTAATACGAGCGATGTTGCTGAGATCTGCATATTTCTAGCTATTATTCATGCAGGCTCAATAGGTGCCACTATATATTTTCATCTTTTTATAACATATTTTATTGAAAGATTGCCATTCAGTACAATACATTCAAATAATAACAAAAGACATAATATTGATTAGGCATTTCTAAGGAAGGAGAGAAAGAATGTACACTATGGCATACTCGGCAAAAATTAAACAGACGTTATTAACAAAACAACTAAAGTATTTGTGTAAATAAAAAATAAGAACAACAATATACAGTCAATGAAAACATAAAATTACATATTTCTAGAAAGAAAACCTCAGACAGAAAAGAACCATAAACAGATTTAATATCAAAATAGGGGTAAGAACAAAATACCCACTGCTCCCAAAGACTGAGTTCTACAGAAAGAATTGAGAGTAATAATGTAATTAGGAAGGTAGTAGAGAAATATTTAAAATGGAGTGTCATGGGGGTGTGGCCTGAAAGGCAACAGGAGAGGACTTGCTCCATCTGAGCTCCCATTTGGCATCTGCTAAATTGCCCATTGTGGCCCTTTCTACAGCCAAGCTGTGCCTTCCACCCACTCTACTGTCGACACCTTGCCTTTCAATGCTGGGGGGTATGGTCTGCAGAACCAGGGGATCCTTTTCTGCATCCCTGAAGGTTGTAGCCTTCCCGCTCTTCTGAAGCTGGGGACTCAATTTAAAGGGCCTGCTGATGCGTCATTCACTGGATTCGGGGACCATATAATCTACCTTGCTTGTGAGTACTGGGCTTCCTACTGCCTTCCAACACCCTGAAGACCTGAAAGCTCTAGCTACTGACTGAGCTTACCTGGAATGCTGACGGCAGTGCCGGGTGGTTCTTCTCATGAAAGCCATTACACCAGTAGCTGCTCTGCATATAATAGTGTTGGGACCTCCAGCTGGTCGTGCCCACTGCCCTCTGGATTAGCTATCTCAACTGCAGCTTGTTTGGGATTGCTCTCTTACCTAGAGGGAATGAGCCTATACTTTTCTGCAGCATCATTATTATTATGTATCTGCCGCTATATTGTGTTGCCTCACATTGGATGCCCTAATTATAGTGGCTCTGTATTACCCTGACTTTGCACAAAGGGTCTGAAGGTTACTCAGTATATGTGACTTACCAGTTTATATTGATTTTCCACAGACCTTAATTTACAAGATATATAGTCTCTATATCTGGGAGTCTGGCTCCCCTTTGTGGCTATTTATTGTAGCTTCACAATATAGTATTCTTTTGAGGAAGTCCTCTACATTTACTCTGTTAAGGTGGTGTTCTTTCATTTCTGCACGATAAAGTGATACTATGCTCCATATACATATACAAAGAAGTTCCCCTTTACTATGTTATTTTTTCCCTGAATCTACCTTCCCTTTCCTACCTACGAGACCCATCCCTGGTTAATCTCCGGTTACCATGTTAAGCCATGGTTACCAGATCAGTAGCTCTATGTAGACGCTCTATGCTATACATGCCATCCCACTAACAGGTGAATGTGACCTCCGACATTCGCTCTCCTATTATGCTATATACCTCTGTGACTCCTCTCTGCATGTGTTCCTGATGGGCAAAAGCAAAAAAGATACACAGAAGATGGATTCTCGGATGCCAAGGGTTTCAACCTCTCACCCGAATTTACGTAACTACCTAACTATCTCACATTCTGAGAATTCTCCTATGATTATATCTGAGACTATTCCATTGACTCCATCTGCTATGGCTCTCTCTCCTTTGTCAGGGGATATTCATACCCAACTGTCTCAACTAGAAGGTGAAATTACAGAAATACTAACCCATGTTAGGTAACTACTTTCTAATCAACACATGCAGGCTCGTGGATGGAGGCTCACATATGTAGGCTCGTGGATACAGGACTCTCTCCAGACCAGTCCAGGCCGATGTTAAGCATTTGGGCTCCCGCATTGTTACTCTAGAATCAGTAAGAGAATCTGTCGATGACCAGTTATCCCAACTTCGCGATTCAGTTTCTCAACAATCTGCAGACATGAAGGCCATGCAAATTAGATTAGATGACTTAGATAACAGGGGTGGATTGAACAACATTAATATTCGGGGTCTCCCAGAGGATGTCCCCCCATCTGGGCTGATCAATGCTCTCAATAAAATCTTCTGAGAAATTCTGGACCCTAATGACTCTATTGAATTTGACCATGCACATAGATCTCTCCGTTCAAAGGGCATGGCGACTGACTATCCAAGGGATGTTGTTTGTTGGGTTCATAATTTTTTGCAGAAAGAGATTATCCATAAGGTTTCGCAATTTGGAAGGAGTGTAATTCAATTGATCTTGACTGCAGATTTTCCAAGACCTTTCCTGGCTTACTCTCCAGCAGTGATGATTGTTGAAACCCTTGACAGATTCATTGCACAAACATTACCTTAAGTATAGATGGGGCTTCCAGCTCTGTTTACAAGTTACCCATACTGGCAAACTTCTGTCTCTCCAGTCTCCCGCTAATTTACCATATTTCTGCTCTGCATTAGGTTTGGGAAATATCACCCTTCCTGACTGGCAGGCCTCCTCACTGACAACAAGTGCAACATTACAGAAAAAAGCCTAGAGGTGATGCTTCTCCACAAACACCAGACCCTACTTGATCCATGATGGACCTACTCTTGGTTTACTCTTATAGTTACTGATTTCTGCAGTAACAAAGTAGCAATGATATTATTATGTTGGGTCATTTATAGTTGAGATTGTAATTCTTTTCTAGAGTTCTCCCTGTTTATTTGGAGGAATAATTATGGTTGGAAGGAGGTTCTTACACTTTCTGCCAAAATTTTAGGAGAAGCAGTTCCTACAGACACTATGTTTTGGTTGTTTCATTAATCATCCAGACCCCTCTCAAAATATAAGAAATCTCTGTTATGCCATTTGAAAAATGCAGCTAAAGCAGTTATCCTAGGAAGATGGTGCTCCTCTTCTCCTCAAATGGTGATGGATTGGTTCAATAGGATAAACTTCTGTATGGACATGGATGATATACTGACTTCTTCTGATGGCGTTATGAGTCCTGGTTTCGTTGGATGGAATTTAAGGACTCTGCAACCTTAATGCTATTCTTTCCTGCTCTCCCTCCTAGATTTTCTGGGTTTGTTTTCAATTGTGTTAGATTATGGCCTCTGGGCCTAATTCAGACCCGCTCACGAGTGCTGAGCGCTAGCAAGCGGGTCGATGTTGGCCAAGTGCGCATGCGCACGACGGAGGTGTCCGGCTCTGACACAGGGCCTCTGTTAGTTGCTACTCTGGCTGTTCTGTAATTTCACTCTGTCTATATTAGTTTTAATTGCTATTGGTAAACGTGAGTTTGCACGATTAGATTGACAGTGAGTACTTATCCCCCTCTTTTTCTTCCCCTCTTTTCTTTCCCCTCTTTTTTTACTTTGTCCTGATGTGTTTTTGTTTTTATTTTAACATTTTGTTGGAAAGTATTACTGTTTTTGTATTAGCGCTTTTTAATGTTTAGTTTTGTTTTCTTGTGACTCATTAGCCACTGATTTTGGGTAACACAGAGTTATATGCTTTTTCCATTGGTTCTGAAAATGAGCTGTGTTTTTCCTTAATGATAGATCTGCCACTGTTTTTAAATGTATGTATTATCCTTATTTTGTTGAATTCAATAAAATACAATTTGCTCTAAAATGGAGTGCCATGGGCAAGGACTTTCTTAATTATACTATGAGGAGAGATGGAAACTACTCCATAAAGATTCTTATTAAGGGGAGTAAAGTAAGTATATAGGGTACCCAAGTATTAAAAAATGTATTCACAAGACACTCCTTATTCACTGAGGATTCAGTCCAATCCATCATAAAAAGGAAAGAGATCCTGGGGAGCAGTAGAACAAAATAAGATGGCCCCAGGGCTATATACTGAGAAAGTGTGATTTTTTTTTTGAGTGGCTTCAGCAAATTTAGTGAGAAGTAACTTCTTACCCTTAGGTAATCTTGGTGATGTAGAGTCTGAGTATATGTTCAAAAGGGCCCATTGCTTGGCGATCTCAAAAGGGACCTTTAAAGTGTCAGTAGTATAATGCTGAAGCCTGTTCCAATTAATCTGTATTTGTGGACATGACCACAGGCAGTGAAAAATGTCCACATTGGGAGTATCACATTTATAGCAGTTGGGAGTCAATCAATCACCTATAAGATTTTAATTTTGGGGTGGAATACACTCTATGTAGTATTTTAATGTGCATTTCCCCATAAGAAATGGACACTAGTTGTTTGTTCATCTTTAAACAAAAACTAACAATTGTTCCCAAAAGCAATGTCAGAAAAATCAACCTCTCACTTTGCCATTCCAGTAGTGGTAGTATCCAAACAGGGAAAAGGGTGAGAGTGTGAGTATATATAGGAGGTAGTGAATGGTCCCACTGGATGTTGTCACAGTGCACAGTCCATGTTACAAGTCAAATCATTAGCTGCAAGAGCATGTAAGTCCTTTTGGACATAACTAAGTAACTGTAAAATGGGAATAAGGGGATAGACAAAGTAGGGAATTTCTCCAGTACTTGAGAACAGGTGAGTGACTGTAAACTGTGTTCATGTGAAAATTGATAAAACCTCTGGTGTACCATGTAGAATAGAGAGTACATGACCTACTGGTGTAAAAGTATGGTTAACCCATGTTGGTAGAAAAAGTGAGGAATACTTGGAAATCTGAGTCTGGATCGGACCAGACACCATGCTAGACAGGTGGTGTATAATAGTATATTATCCTTGATTGTGGAAGGAAATGACATGGGATAAGCATGTAGTAGTGAAATAAGACTCTGATCTGCACTAAAAGCCTGCTCCATAGAGTATGAGGTATAAACATTAAAGCCACTAATCCAGTCCATAGTGATCCAATAACTACTGTAGCAGCTAAAGCATACTGACAAAGACAGGGCAAATTGACACCTCCAAGCTGAGGTGGTTGCTTTAATTTAAATAATGAAATTCTAGAGTGTTTTTCAGTCCATATAAATATCTGTAAAGCTTTGTTAAAGAGCCCCAAATATCTCTTAGTTGGCTGAATTGGCAACATCTGAATGACTTAAAACAAGTGAGGGAAACATAAATGAATAGAGATGATACCTATCAATATAGGACAAGGGGAGATCAGACCATTTAGTTGAGTCAAACATGGCCAGATTCCTCCTGCTACATTTGCATTTTGCTGGTTGGCATCACCAGAGTTACTAGGACAAGTCACAGTTCACCAGGAGATCTAGTTTGTGTATTAGACTGCATTTACAGAAACTAATCCAGTAGAGCAGTTTCTCCATTTAAAACAATCCGTGCAATGGACGGCAGTATATTTCCATGCTGCAAATATATAATATTCTTCACAAAGTGGGATTTAAATGAGCCAAAAGACCATCCATTAACATGCACCACCTTCAAGAAAGAGCTCAGGACCTTATTGTAAGCAGTAAATGCTTATAGTTAGATAGATAGGGAAAACTGAGTCCTGAATATATAAAAATGGTAAATAGTTTTTTGAGTTTTCGATATAATGTTGCAAGATCTTTAGTCCTGCTTATATTATTGTACCAGATGGATTTAACTGTATGTGCCTGTTGTATAGTACTAACCAAACTGAATTCTCCAGTTTCTCCACTTTGCTGTTATCTCTGTTGAAAATAATATCCAGCCATTCAAGTGTTCAAGCAAAATAATAACCAGTTTGTTTTCAGTGTGATTTACGAGCAAATGTATTAGAAAGAATTGTAATTCACTATTTGCAGAGTTTCACTTATTGTGTGAAATTGTCTGTTCAATAAATTTAAACTCTTAGGGCCTGATTCAGACTCAATCGCGAGCGGAGGGATGGAGTGCGCATGCGCCAGACGCGACGAGCGATGGAAAGTCCTTCGCTCGTTGTGTCTGATCAAAGGGGGCGTGCTGTCGATGTTGATTGGTGGGCGTGCCGGGGGCGTGCCTTCCTGATGGGGGCATTCCCACGGGAACGCCTCCCATCAGAAGCCGGCCCACTGACATCACTAGTGATGTCAGTGGGAATGATTTTGGCTCTGATAGAGCCAAAATCACTCCGGAGCTTGCGGTTGAAAACCTCATCCGCAGGCTCTGGCTCACAGTTTCGATGGTCGCGATGGTCACGACCATCGCGGCCATCAAAATGCACGCTCGTATAGGCTGTGGGTGGTGACCCACAGCTATACTAGCGTCCAGGAGGACGCTCCATTTTCATTGAGGGCGGCCCTCATTCAGAGCGTGCGCTCTGCTCAGAGCGTATGGCTCTGAATGAGGGCCTTAGTTGAAACTTAACTGGTGACCATTTTTGTCTGTATCCCCTCCTTACCTCTCTGCACCAAGAAAGAGAACCAAGAGACTCATTCAAATATGGTAAGATTGGGAGACACCACACTGCACATTGGGGCTAGTTCAGAGATGTGCGCTAACCCGATGGTTAGTGCACATCTCTGATTATGCCATTTTGTGCCGGTGCAAGACCCGTATTGCACATGTGCTCTATGGGTCCTAAGTGATCACACGCAGAGAGCGGCAGCTAACTTTCAGTGATTGACAGTCTACTACCATTTCTGGGCAGGGAGGGGTGGTGACTGCCTCCATTTCTCCAAATGAAGGTTTGTTGCCGCCATCAGGGAGGATCTCCATCGGCTGACTGAGATTTCCTGGCCTCTTTTGAGCAACTGCGTTCATTGGTTTAAATGTCCCGATGGCCTCCTGCTGCATTACCATAATAGTGCTTTCCATGGTGGCAGCTGCGATAGCAATATCGTCGGACCTTGATTCTCCCCCACTATACACTAACTGTTGGGGAGGCTCACATTTATATTATGAATTAGTGCTGTCACACATGTGCAATTCTGCTCCACTTTGTTTAACACCAGCAATACTGAATTCCTGTTTTTAAATTTGTTTATGTTTGTTCTGTTTCGATGGTGGAGTGTGCACTGTGGTAAATTTTTGTTTCTAGTGTTTGCTCCAACACAGACTTTTCCTGTTTGGTGATGGGCTATTTACAGTGATTATTTTTTACATTGTTTTAGACCCTGATAATGCTCACGTTAGCACCTATAATGCTTAGACGTTTTTTCTTTGCTGAACCAGAGTGTCACCGCTAATTGCCGATGATTTGTCAATTTTAAATTTGAGTACACTGATCATAGTTAATTCAAGTGTCCGTGAGAGCCAGATATTATATAATACTGTGTGTGAGCAGTTTCGGAGAAGGAGAAGCTGACTCCTTTCTCAAAGTATTGTAAATAGCTATTTCTGCATATATCAATGTAAAGTCACATCAGTGCAGAATTGTGTGGCTACTGTACCTGAGGGGTAAAATTGAAGAACACTTCTGAGTGCAGAATGATGAAGTTCACAAGTTGTGCCTATCTTTATCATATCGTATATAATTTTTCCCCATGCATTTTCTTTTCATAAAAAACAAACAAAAGAAAATAAAATCTTCAAACAAGAAAAAATAAGTGCCATCTCAATTTGCCACCTGAAAGTGATAGATTTTCTTGGAAGTCACCACATTTACGTATAATTATCTGCTAGAATTTTCTCAATTATTTTGCTGAGAAATACAGTAGACATCACAATGCACAGACTGTCAAATATTTTATTTTTCATGTCTCGTCTTTTGTAATATGATAGAATTACAATAGTATTATTTTATCTGGAAGAAACTGTGCTTTGAATTTATATAATCATTGACAGTGTTCAAAATTGACAAAATGCATTGACCTGGAATATCTGACTTTAGAATATTTTTCACTTAAAGAACTTTTCCATTCTGATAAAACTTTCACAAATAAAATTCAGGCTGCCATTAGCTCTACAGCTATAAAATTCACCCCTACATCTGTAATATAGAACGTGCAATGTCAAAACTGTGCAATAATACATTATCTGAGTTAGGGTTTTTTAAATAATTTAGAATTCACAATTATCACTTACATGAATAGTACTTGCTGTCAACCTTTAAGAGTAATGTATTTCCACAGTGAGAAATGGCTGGTGGATGACAGGTCATTAGTGGGCAGATTTAGGAATAGCTGGATGATACAGAATCATGCAGTGTTTAAACTGAATTCTGACAATGTCAGACCTTAAGTGAACCTTTCACCAAAACATTTCATATCTCATGCTTAAAGCAAAAATTATAGGTTCTTCTACCTAAAAATTGGCTAGGGATCCCAAATATGTATAAATATTAGAGATGTGTGTGGACCCTGGGTCTCATTCAGACCAGCTCGCACGTGCTTGAATGCTCACAAGCGGGTCAATGTTGGCTCTGCGCACGCACAGCGGCCACACTGTGCGTGCGCAAGCCCTGGAGCGAGAGAGAAATTCTTTTGCTCCGGGGCTCACTACAAAAGGGACGGCTGTCGATGTTGATCGACAGCTTGCCCCATTTTGTAGGTGTGGCAGGGGGGTGGCTTCACAAACGGAGGCATTCCCAAACGAACACCCACCATTTGTGGGTGGCCCCACTGACATCACCAGTGATGTCAGTGGGAGAGCTTCCGGCTGCGGCAGACGAGACCCTACCATAAAGGTCTCGTCGCAAGCCCTGATGGTCGCGATGGTCAAGATGGTCATCATCCTGGCCACTCATGTCCAGCCACTTTTGACCACCTAATAGCTCACAAAAGTGTTTTAATTTTTCACCAATATTGACTTATAAGCTGCAGTGAGCTGACTGGCTAAACTAAGCAACAGAGCTGTGGCACAAACACATGGCAGTTGAAAAATGAATATAGCACATCTAGGAAACATAGTATCACTACAGTCACAGACAGGATGGGAGTTTAATATAAACTATACAATGCTATAGAATGTTTTCATTAATCAAGAAATAGATCAAAGGCCTGAGGCCAGCAACGGCAAATGGAGGTGGAGTACTATTTAGTGGGTACCAGGTAAAGAATTGATTGATTGATTAATTGACTGATTGATTAATTTATTAAAGGATAAAAGAGCAGAGTCTATTTCTCAGATAAAGACCTCTGGTTAAATCTTACCAATCAAATATTATTGAAATTCTGCCTTATCACCAGTGTGACAAGTTGTCTAAATAAATTGACTGTCTATCTAGATACTGTATATCTTCCATCCTCATACTGGGCCTATACACCTGGATGAGAAGCTGTTGATGGATGGCGTTGCAAGATACAGAAGAATATCAACACCCCAGTAAAGTCTAGTAATATATACACTGCCTGTTAAACACACACAAAAAGGATGATAAGGAGGATGAGTTGGTGATGGATGGCCTTGCAAGATACATAAGTTCATCAATGTCCAAGTAAATTACAGTATTATACTTCTTGTGATGAAGTTTCAACCCCAGCAGCAGCAGCCCTAGCACGCAAATATAGGGGAGGAATCCGTTTGCCTTTGCAAACTGGATGCAGGAACACTTTCGATCTCTAATGAAGGGTTTTATGATAAATGTGTTGTCAGTGTAGATTAAATGTGCTGGGATATATCCATGGTAGCTGATGCTGGGCTGCTTGTTATTATTTCACATGTTTTTCCAGATTTTAATAAATTATTGGCATGAATTCACTGCAAACAACATATCAGGGAGGAGGTGCCTACATGGTAAATGTCCCTACCTCTTCTTACTTTGGATCACAAATGCTACAGAGGCTTTGACACAGGTCAGGATTTGGGTAAAGTTCTACATGACTTTTGTCAATGGTGACTGACTTACTTTGACACAAACAACATCCTCATCATCAACGTACTAAGTAGTATCAGATGTAAAAATGGTCTCCTCATTTTGTTGCACTTCCAAAGTAGCATGCTCAATTTCTATGTCTAAACCATCACCATCATTACTTTTACTACAACTGCTCATCCTCACATTTGCAGCGGGTTCAGAAATGGTGGACAGAGGCTTCTTTACTACAATCTCAGGGGTAAATTTACTTAGAATAGTGTTTGGTCAAGAAAAAAACACTCTGGGCATTGCTCACGGATTTACTAAGAATCGTGTTTGCCTGTCTATTTTGTTTCAATAGTGATACTGATCCTGTTGTATCATGTGCAAGCTCAGTCGAATTTGTCCTTTCAGAATAGACTCCTCTGAACTTTGCACCTATACTGTGTCATCTGTGCAGTGCTTCTGTGTATTATAGGTCAACTAAAGGGTTAAAAATCAGAAAAAAATTTATGTGGGGTCCTCCCAAAAGCATAACCAGCCCTGGACCCCTGAGCGTGGTATGGTACGGTACAGGAAAATTGGGTCCTGTTAAACATACCCCATCACACCCACATCCAGGGCCTGGAATAGGGGGGACCACAGGGGTGGTTATCCACAGATTGGCCACCACAACAAGCACATGCAGGGGTGGTTTTAAGTACCCAGAAAACTCCCCTGATGGACAAACCCCCCGTACAGCATGCGAAGTGGGGGTGGAGCAAAAACATAAAGCCCCACCCCCATATTACCCACAAATCATGGCATTACGGCATGAGAGGGCGGGCCTTAATGATGTGAGGTGCCCATCCCCATTACCAACCTGCAGCTGCAGCAGAAAAATATAAGTGTATGTGTACTGGTGTATTGTGTATATATGTGAATGTATGTGTTTGTGTGTGTATACAATATATGTGCATGTGTTATTATGTGCATACTGGATGTGTTAGTATGTATATATGTGTATATATGTGAATGTATGTGTTAATTTGCATATATGTGTTAGTATGTTTATACTGTGTATGTATATGTTATTGTGTATGTATGTGTTTACGGGTGTACAATGTATATGTGTGTGTTAGTGTATATGTAATATATATGCTTGCTACATATATATGTGTGTGTGTGCATGTTTAACATATATATATATATATATATATATATATATAAATATATATACAGGAATAGGACGGCACTCAGGCTTGTTATATCCAAATAAAGCAGACACTTCAACTGCGTAATTACTTGTCAATGTTTCAGAGCGTTGCTCTTTTATCAAGACACATCATGTGTCTTGATAAAAGAGCAATGCTCTGAAACGTTGACAAGTAATTACGCAGTTGAAGTGTCTGCTTTATTTGGATATAACAAGCCTGAGTGCCGTCCTATTCCTGTATATATCTTTATTGTTACTGGGGAAGGGCACCTGGCAACGCTGTGGAAGTTGTCTGTGGAGTGCCGAACATATGCAATTCATATATATATATATAATGGTTATACTAACCACCCTTATCTTGTGCCTATACAGAGAACTAAACCTAGCAACTACTCATACAGAGGCCCTGATTCAGAGCCAGACGCTCTGACAGAGTGCTCGCTCTGAATCAGGGCCGTCATTATCTTTTTTTAAGAGCGGCCTCCTGGCCTCTCGCATAGCTGTGGGTGACCACCCACAGCTATAGCGAGCGGCCAAAATGATGGTCGCGATGATCAAGACCATCGTGACCATCGGGCTTGCGATGAGACCTTTGTGGTAGGGTCTCGCTGCCGCAATCCCTGGAGTGCTTTCGGCTCTATCAGAGCCAAAAGCACTCCCACTGATATCACTAGTGATGTCAGTGGAGTCGGCCTCAGATGGTAGGCGTTCCCATTGAAATGCCTCCGTCTGGGCAACCACACCCCTGGCACGCCCACCAAAGGGGGCATGCTGTCAATCACCATCGACAGCACACCCCTTTGGTGCGAGACCCATAACGAAGGCTTGGCCATTGTTATTCGGGTCTTGCGCATGCACACTTGGGCAACATCGACCCGCTTGCGAGCGCTCAGCGCCCGCGAGCAGGTCTGAATTAGGCCCAGAGTCCCCTGTTAGTGGCACTGGATAATAAAGATACAAAAAAGGTCTGTGAGAGAGCGCTTAAGTAACTTTACAGTTTTTACTGGAGAAATAACAAAAGGCCGTTTTGGGTAAACACTTCAAAATACTACAATTGATGTATAAAAACATTCACATATAAACACCTAGTAGTTTTTGTGGACAAAAAACTGTTGAAAGCCTTATGCAAACATAATACAATTTATTACAATAAAAAATATTTTGTACAGTACTAATACAATTTTAGACAGTGCTGATTAGGTTTACATGGTGCCACATTTGAACACGGACGATTCACCCTTAGGTTTAAAGTAAGGGTGTGCACCGGCCACTTTTCATGTTTTGTATTTTGATTTTGGATCTGGATCTTTCTTCGTGTTTTGGATCTGGATTTGTTTTGCCAAACCACCCTTCTATGTTTTGAGTTCTGGGTTTTGTGTTTTGGATCTGTAATTTTTTGGAAAAAAGCAAAAAAACAGCTAATATCACAGAATTTGTGGGTTTTTCTGTTCCTATGCTATTATTAACCTCAATAACATTAATTTCCACTCATTTCCAGTCTATGCTGAACACCTCACACCTCACAATATTGTTTTTAGGCCAAAAGGTTGCACCGAGGTAGCTGGATGACTATGCTAAGCAACAACAGTGGGCGGCGCAAACACGTGGCCCATCTTGTAGAGACACTGCAGTGGCAGACAGGTTGGCAGTTTGAAAAACTAGGCCCCAAACAGTACATAATGCAAAGAAAAAAAAGAAGTGCAAGATGGAACTGTCCTTGGGCCCTCATTTTTCACATGCACACTTTAACAAACCAATCATTTCAGCGCCAGGGTCTGCCACATGACTGTGGCTGACATGATTGGTTCGTTTGGGCCCCCACAAAACAAACTGGCAATTAATCTGTCCCTGCACAAACTGGCTCTACGGAGGCAAGATTTCATCCTCATCCACCGATTCCTCACCCTCTTCAGTGTTGTATACATCCTCATCCTCACAGAGTATTAAATCATCCCCGCTGGAATCCACCACCACAGGTCCCTCTGTACGTTCTGGAGGCTGGTCTCCCTGGAAGAGTTGATAATTCATTTTTATGAACATCATCTTCTCCACATGTGTGGAAGCAACCTCCTACGCCTTTTGTTGACAAGGTTCCTGGCTGTACTAAACACTCTTTCAGAGTACACACTGGAGGGGGGGCAACTTAGGCAAAATAGAGCCAGTTTGTACAGGGGCCTCCAAATTGCCTCTTTTTCCTGCCAGTACAGGTATGGACTGTCTGACATGCCTATTTGGATGCTGTCACCGATGTAATCATCTACAATTCTGTCAATGTTGACAGTATCATATGCAGTGATAGTAGACATGTCAGAAATTGTTGCCAGGTCCTTCAGTCCAGATCAGATGTCCAAACTTGGTCCTGTCTGCTTTGAATCACCACCAGCGGGTTGCTTAGGAAACCTAAGTTGTTTCCTGGCCCAGTTGCAGGAGAAAATGAAGAAGGAGCTGTTGACGTGTCATGTTCCGCTTCAGTTGAAAGTGTTTTCGCCAGCAAGTCTTTGTACCTCTGCAGGCTTGTGTTGGCCAGAAAGGGAGACACCACATAGGCTTTAAACCTAGGATCGAGCACGGTGGCAAAAATGTAGTGGTCTGATTTCAACAAATTGACCACCCTCGAATCCTGGCAAAGTGAATGAAGGGCTTCATCCACAATTCCCACATACTGAGTGAAATCGCTCCATCTTAGCTCCTGCTTCACTTTCTCCAGCTGCTTCTGCAAAAGCATGATGAAGGGCATGACCTGACTCAAGCTGGCAGTGTCTGAACTGACTTCACGTGTGGCAAGTTCAAAGGGCTGGAGAACCTTGCACAACACAGAAATCATTCTCCACTGCACTTGAGTCAGGTGCATACCCACTCCTTTGCCTATGTCATAGATGGATGTATAGGCTTGAATGGCCTTTTGCTGCTCCTCCATCCTCTGAAGCATATAGAGGGTTGAGTTCCACCAATTCACAACCTCTTGCTTCAGGTGATGGCAGGGCAGGTTCAAGAGTGTTTGCTGGCACTCCAGTCTTTGGAATGCAGTTGCTGAATGGCGAAAGTGGCCTGAAATTTTTCGGGCCACCCAAAGCGTCTCCTGCACGCCCCTGTCATTTTTCAGAAAATTCTGCACCACCAAATTTATTGTGTGAGCAAACAAGGGATGTGCTGGAATTTGCTCAGATGTAATTCCCGCACAATATTGGTGGCGTTGTCAGATATCACAATCCCCAGGAGAGTCTAAGTGGGGTAAGCAATTGGGCAATAATTTCCCTCAGTTTCTCTATGAGGTTGTCAGTGGTGTGCCTCTTACTGAAACCGGTGATACACAGCATAACCGGTGATACATCTACCCAGTGGGCTGCCACAGTCATATAGTCCTCAGGCTGCCTTGTTTCACTTGTCCACATGTCCATGGTTAAGTGGACATTGGGTACAACCACATTTTTTAGGATACTGAGGACACTTTTTCTGATGTCTCTGTACATTCTCAGTATGGGAAGCAATCGGGAAGCTGACTGCCTAAATACCTGCAGCCGGCTTCCCGACTGTCATATCCCAGCAAGGGTGAAATGCCAGGCATCTAGATGTAAATGCCTGCATTTCCCCAATGCCAGGAGACCGGCGCCCGGCATCCCGATCGTAGTGATGCCGGGCGCCGCGAGCGGACAGCCGCGGGGGGGGGTTAGGTTTAGGGGTCCCGGGGGGGACTTAGGGTTAGGCACCCCCCCCGTGAGGGTTAGGGTTAGGCTAGGGGGAGGGAGGGTTAGCGTTAGGCACCCCCGGGGGGACTTAGGGTTAGGCAGCCCACCGGGGGACTTAGATTTAGGCAGCGGGGAAGGGGGTGGTTAAGGTTAGGCACTTAGAGGGGGGATTACGGTTAGGCACTTGGGGGGAAGTTAGGGTTAGGCACCCCTAAGGAGGGTTAGGGTTAGGGGGGTTAGGTTAGGTTAGTAGATAATTACCTATCCACGATCAGGATTTCCAGCGCTGTCGGGCTTCCACTGCTTCTAACTCTGCTCTTGTCGGGCTGCCGCCGGTGGTATTTCATACCCATTCCCTCAGTATCGCCTGCCTAGTGAAGTGAAATCTAGATGGGATTTGGTACCTGGACACACTACCTCCATCAATTGTCTAAATACCACTGCACTAGTGGCGGATACCAGACGCACGTCTAACACTAACATAGCTGTCAAGGGCTCAGTTATCCGCTTTGCTTCAGGATGATTGCTGTCGTACTTCATCCTCCTCGCTAAGGACTGTTGGAGGGTCAATTGCTTAGTAAAAGAAGTAGTGGTGTTCCTACTTCCTCTCTGGGAGAATGAATGACTCCCAGCAGCAACAGCAGCAGCGGCAGCAGTAGGCATAGCAATGCAGGATCCTCCTGAGGAATCCTGGATAGGAGAGTCAGTCATGCCAGTGACATGGCCTGCAGGACTACTTCTGATCCTGACTGAGGAGGAAATTGACGAGGAGGGAGTTGACGGTGTGGTTTGCAGGTGCTTGGCTACAACAGGACAAAGGGATTTAGGTGTCCCTGGACTGCTTACGGTCTTAGTCATAGTTTCTGAACTTGACAGAAACCTTTTATGAACGCGCTGCAGGTGACGTATAAGGGAGGATGTTCCTAGGTGGATAATGGCCCTACCCCTACTTATTCCACCTTTACATATTGTACTTATGGCAAGACAGTTGTTGTCCGGATTTGGATAGAAATACTTCCGGACTAAAAGAGGTGGAATGTTTGGTCTTCTGCCCAGGCATGACCATGATGGGCTTTTTCATCACATGGACAACAACTGTCTCCCCCAGTGCCTGATATAAACAAACCACCTCTCCATCAGAATCCTCCTCGTCAACTTCCTCCTCAGCGCCAGTTACACCAATATCCTCATCCTGCTGTCAGTGCTCCTTCCAGCACTTGCAGAGGGCGTGCAAATGGTGGAAGGAGCCACCTCTTCCCATCCAGTGTTGGGAAGGTCAGGTATCGCAACCGTCGCCACACTTGGACTCTCCATGGGGATTTGTGATATCTTCTTAGAATTAGAACTCACAGTTCTTCACTGTGCTTTTGCTAGCTTAACTCATTTCATTTTTGTAGTGGGAGGAGGGCTTCCATCGTCATGTGATGCTAAACCACTAGTCATTAACATAGGGGAGGACCTTAGCCGTTCCTTGCCACTCCATTTCATAAATGGCATATTGGCAAGTTTATGTTTCTCCTTAGATTATTTAAATTTATTTTTTAAGGCCATTTTCCTGAACTTTGCCATTTGGGATTTTATATGCCCTCAACTATAACATTGGGCATCGGCATTGGCAGACAACATTGATGGCATTTCACTGTCTATGCCATGACTAATGGCAAATTTTTGTCCTCCATTTATGTGATATTGATATTGACATACGTGTGGCTAAGGCGCACACAAACACAGAAACATTTTTTTGGTTTATTTCCCGGCACTTTGGGGGTTGCATTACCCTTCAACAGTCGAGCTAGCTGGCCCTTAACTTATGAAACAGGTGCACTCTTGGCACTGCTACTTTGTTGATGCACATGCGGCTACAGCGCACACAAGTCACAAACAGAAAAAAATTTATTTTATTTTTTATTCAGGCACTTTGGTGGTTATACCACCCTTCAACAGATGAGCCATCTGGCCCTTTACTTATGACACACGCACACTCTTGGCGCTACTTTTTTGATGCACGTTCGGCCACAGCGCTCACAAATAGAAAAAAATTATTGTTTTTTTCACTTGGGGGGAGCACCCCTGATGGACAGAGCACCCCCTGGACAACACTACAGCACCCCTTTAGGACTACAGCCTTTATGAGGAACTGCACACAAGTCACAAACACAGTAAAATATATAATTTTTTTTTTGGAGCGCACTTTGGGGGTTTCGCCACCCTTCAACAGACGAGACGGCCAGCCCTTTACTTATGACACAGATGCATGCTTGGTGCTACATTGTTGGTGCACGTGCAGCTACACAAACAGAAAAAGATTTGTAAAAAATTTTTGGAGCACACTTTGGGGGTTACGCCACCCTTCAACAGATGAGCCAGCTGGCCCTTTACATATGACACAGGCACATGTGTGGTGCTTATTTGTTGATGCACGTGTGACTGCAGTGCACACAAGTCACAAACACACAAAAAGATTTATTAATTTTTTTTGGATCACACTTTGGGGGTTTCACCACCCTTCAACAGATGAGCCAGCCAGCCTTTTACTTATGACACAGGCGCACGCTCAGTGCTACTTTGTTGATGCATGTGCAGCTACAGAGCACTCAAGTCACAAACATAGAAAAATATATATTTTTTTTGGAGCGCACTTTGGGAGGTTACACCACCCTTCAGCAGATGAGCCAGCCGGCCATTTATTTATGACATAGGTGCACGCTTGGCGCTACTTTGTTGATGCACATGTGGCTACAGTGCACACAAGTCACAAACACAGAAAAAGATTTTTAAAAATTTTTTGGAGCGCACTTTGGGGGTTACACCACCCTTCAACAGACGAGCCAGCTGGCCATTTACTAATGACACAAGAACATGCTTGGCACTACTTTGTTGATGCATGTGCAGCTACAGTGCACACAAACAGAAAAATATATTTTTTTTGTACTTGGACAACACTACAGCACCCCTTTAGGACTACAGTCTTTATGGGACACTGCACAACACAGACAACCCTATGGACTTTGGAGTGGACACAGCCCCTATGGACAACAGACTGCACAACACAGCCCAGCCAGCCCCTATGGACTTTGGAGTGGACACAGCCCCTATGGACAACAGCAGCACAACTCCCCCCTCCCTCTACACTGTCCACTGCCAGAGTGAAAAATGGCACCTTTTATAGGATCCAAAACCTGCGAGAATCCGACAGCGGGATGATAATGTTTTGCCTCGATTTCAGATCCAAGTCAGGAGGGAACACTCAAACCTGACTCGGATCTGGCTTGGTTCAGGGGGACTTTCGGGGGTTCAGATTTCAGAAATCCGAACCCGCTCATCCCTAGTTTAAAGCATGTATTCAAAGTGCTGCGGTCACCGAATTAGGATCAAAAACACAGCTATATATATATATATATATATATACATATATATATATATATATATATAAATCCAAAGTGTGCTGTCACAATATATGACAGACCACAGCGCGTGACTCCAGGATTTGTAATAAATGCCAATTTATTCAATGTTTCAAGGCCCTTACGGCCCCGTCATCAGGAAAACAAACAATCACATAGACACACAAGACACTCACCTATATACCCCACCCGATCAGAGAGACAGTGACAGGCTGCTCCACAGTCACGTTCACGCGGTCGGAGGGTGCGAGTCACCGGGTGATGACATCACACGACTCACCTCTGGCGGTTGCCTAGGCACCTAAGTCGCTACTGCGACTGGGTGCTGGCGCCGATGGCCACAGCAACCCAGAGCCGTGATCGTGTGACCAAAGGGCACGGGTTCTCCTGGGAATGACATGTCCCAACTCACCTCCGGAGGTTGCTATGCCAACCTTGAATGCTCCTGCGTCTGTGGGGAGTCTAGGAGACAAAAAAAGCAAGAAAGACATACACAGGTCTCATATATAGAAAACAATTAGTAAACTCATTTATATCTATAGAGACCAGCAAAAGTTTGTATGAGTTATTAATAACACTCATTAGTGTATCGAATAACTCTCTACCTCTAGCCCACAGCATAAATATGTCATCTATATAACATGTGTAGAATTTGATGTGTTGGCTACAGATGGCAGACTGAAATAATAGCTCCTGTTCTTGTTGGAACATAAAGATGTTCGCATATGATGGGGCCACATTCGACCCCATCGCACATCCAGATTGTTGAAGATAGAACTCCCCATCAAATAAAAAATAGTTGCAAGATAGTGTAAGGGCCAACAGTTGTAAAAATAGCTCTTTGTCCAGACCCAATGGTGAATCCAGACTATCCAAGAATTTTCTCATGGCCATAAGGCCTGCTGCATGGGGAATTGACGTGTATAGACTCTGCACATCTAATACACACAATAAAACATCCTGATTTTTTGAACATTTCTTAATAAATGTGGTTGTATCCTTCAGGCATGTAGGTTGTCGTATGACATGTGGCTGAATTAGAGAGTCTAATAACAATGACACGGGTTGATACATAGAACCACAGGCTGAGATGATAGGGTGCCCGGGTGGGTACTAGAGATTTTTATTGATTTTGGGGACGGTATATATAATTGGAGTGATGGGATTATACTGCTCAAAAAAATAAAGGGAAGACTAAAATAACACATCCTAGATCTGAATGAATTAAATATTCTTATTAAATACTTTGTTCTTTACATAAAGTAGTTGAATGTGCTGACACCAAAATCACACAAAAATGATTATTGGACATCAAATTAATTAACCCATGGAGGTCTGGTTTTGGAGCCACACTGAAAATTAAAGTGGAAAAATACACTACACGCTGCTCCAACTTTGATGTAATGTCCTTAAAACAAGTCAAACTGAGGCTCAGTAATGTGTGTGGCCTCCACATGCCTCTATGACCTCCCTACAATGCCTGGGCATGCTCCTGATGAGGTGGCAGATGGACTCCTGAGGGATCTCCTCCCAGACCTTGACTAAAGCTTCTGCCAACTCCTGGACAGTCTGTGGTGCAACGTGGCATTGGTGGATGGAGCGAGACATGACATCCCAGATGTGCTCAGTTGGATTCAGGTCTGGGGAATGGGCAGGCCATTCCATAGCATCAATGCCTTGGTCTTGCAGAAACTGCTCACACACTCGAGCCACATGAGGTCTAGCATTGTCTTGCATTAGGAGGAACCCAGGGCCAACCACAACAGCATATGGTCTCACAATTGGTCTGAGGATCCCATCTCAGTACCTAATGGCAGTCAGGCTACCTCTAACAAGCACATGGAGGGCTGTGCGGCCCCCCAAAGAAATGCCAACCCACACCGTTACTGACCCACTGCCAAACCGGTCATGCTGGAGGATGTTACAGGCAGCAGAACGTTCTCCTTGACATCTCTAGACTCTGTCATGTCTGTCACATGTGCTCAGTGTGAACCAGCTTTCATCTGTGAAGAGCACAGGGCACCTGTGGCGAATTTGCAAATTTTGGTCTTCTCTGGCGAATGCCAAATGTCCTGTACGGTGTTGGGCTGTAAGCACAACCCCCACCTGTGGACGTCGGGCCCTCATACCACCCTCATGGAGTCTGTTTCTGACTGTTTGAGCAAACACATGCACATGTGTGGCCTGCTGGAGGTCATTTTGCAGGGCTCTGGCAGTGCTCCTCCTGTTCCTCCTTGCACATAGGCAGAGGTAGCAGTCCTGCTGCTGGGTTGTTCTGGGTGGTAGCAGTCCTGCTGCTGGGTTGGAGTCCTGTGGCCTCCTCCACATCTCCTGATATACTGGCCTGTCTCTTGGTAGCACCTCCATGCTCTGGACACTACGCTGACAGACAGGGCAAACCTTCTTGCCACAGCTCCCATTGATGTGCCATCCTGGATGAGTTGCACTACTTGAGCCACTTGTGTGGGTTGTAGACTCCGTCTAATGCTACCACTAGAGGGAAAGCACCGCCAGCATTCAAAAGTGACCAAAACATCAGCCTAAAATCATAGGAACTGAGAAGTGGTCTGTGGTCACCACCTGCAGAACCACTCCTCTATTGGGGGTGTCTTGCTAATTTGAGGTGAATAAAAATGAGTGTGTTACCAGGCGCCTATGTGTATATCTTATGCTGGACTCCTATCCGCAAAAAAAGTTATACCCTATTATAACTCAAACAACTGGAACATAAACAAAAAAAATTTTGCAGACTAGAATGCGCTGATATAAACAAAAAAGTGAGTATCATATGTCATCAAAATACTTCCCTTTATAATATGGTCTGGATCATTCACGTCTCTGAATCCTTCTTCCTCCCTTATAAGTCCAGTGCCATAAAAAACATAATCAAAGGGATAGGGACCATAGTGTAGTATGTTTTAAACACGACAATTTTAATAAGAACATACAACAATGGTTCATAACAGAATCCAAACATCAAACAGAAAAAATATTCTTCTTTAAAAAATATATGAACTCCAGTTCATCTATATCATAAAAGTGCAGGTTTATAAGGTGGGTAATTACCGGGTTTCCCCTTGCATGCAGACAATTAAAGTCTCAATCTGGTGGCCTCTGGAAGCTCCAATTTGATACCTTTATGGTCGGGGTAATCCCTGGAACATCCACCCTTCAAACCTTTCAGTCTGCACCACAGGCCAACGCGTTTCAAGAGTCACTGCTCTCTTCCTCAAGGCAAATGTGGTTCAGACTGTGAAATGTCGGCCTTATATACCCATCTTCTCAATTACTTACGGGTCAAGTTCACCTCTATTTTGCATATCCGAGTGTTCTCCTGTTTCCTCACTTCCGGGTTACAGCGGCCATCTTACTTGAGGCATCAAGCGTCCTGGGCAAAGCGCCATATTTGGAAGGTCCTTTAGACATAGAAACTTTCCAGGTCTTTTAACCTCCATTCTAAATCACAAGTCCACAATGTCTCAGCCATCTTTATTAAGGGCACCCATACTTATCCTTAGGTGCCTTATCATTATTTTCCAAGAAAAAACGGCAATCGTTCTGGATCTAGATGCCTTAATATCTATAGAAAATGGAGTGAACCTAAAACAATAAAAGATAAATCTTATAGAAATGGATAATATAACCCCAAATACATACACACAATAAATAAAACATATGATCAATATAAAATAGATGTATAATATAATTCTAAAATGGATCAATAAATGCCATAAAAAAATAAATCCATAAAAACCATCAAAAATACATAAATGAATAAATAGTAAAATTTTAGATGGGATCATAAAAACCACTTTAATTCAAAATCAGAGTTTAGACCATTGGGGATTAGTGTCTTTAGTTTAAAAATCCAATTCATCTCTCTCTTGGCTAAACGGCTTTCTAAATCTCTATTCTTCCATGTATTCTTTATATTTTCTATGGCCATGAAGCTAGTAATTTCTTTAGTAGAACAATTATGCATTTCTTTGAAATGTTTTGAGAGAGCATGAGTTAATAGGCCCTTTCTTATATTACGCAGATGTTCGCTTACCCTAGTTTTAAGGGCTCGACTGGTTCTACCTACATAAATGAGTTTACAACTACATTCTATGAGGTAAATGACACTAGTCGTGTGACATGTCATAAACTGATTTAATTAAAAAATGTTGCCATTCCTTTCAAATTCCTCATATTTTGTTTGCCCAGTCACAATCTCTCTGCATGCGGCACAACTGCCACATCTGAAGAAGCCTTTATTTCTTATTGGGTGGGTAGATGTTTCTGGTAAGGCACTTTTTGTTAGAAGACTTTTTAAATTAGGTGCCTTGCGATATATGTGATAGGGACGTTCAGGTATCATTTTTTTCAAGACCGGATCTTTTAGAAGTAGATGCCAATGTCTTTTTATGATGGTTTCTATCTGTCTGTGTTGTGCCGAATATCCTGTGATAAACGCAAATTGAAACCTATCATTTTTACGTTTGTCTTTAATAGTGTTATCAAGTAAATCCTCTCTGTTTTTATCCAAAGTTTCTTTTTTATGCTGATCCAATAAATTGGTGTCATAGCCTTTTTCTATAAACCTTTGCTCCATGGCTTCAATTTGCAGCTCACATTCCTCCTTTTTACTACAGTTACGTCTCAACCTTAGATATTGACTTTTCGGGACGCTTCTTAACCAGTTTCTATGATGTTGACTGGTACTCGCAATGAAATTGTTTGCGTCTGTAGGTTTACTGTAACTTCTTGTGTGTAGTTCATTATTATCCACATAGATGGTTAAATCTCATTATTTTCCTAGGAAAAACGGCAACCGTTCTGGATCTAGATGCCTTAATATCTATAGAAAATGGAGTGTAGATATTAAGGCATCTAGATCCAGAACGGTTGCCGTTTTTCCTAGGAATATAATGATAAGGCTCCTAAGGATAAGTATGGGTGCCCTTAATAAAGATGGCAGAGACATTGTGGACTTGTGATTTAGAATGGAGGTTAAAAGAACCTGGAAAGTTTCTATGTCTAAAGGACCTTCCAAATATGGCGCTTTGCCCAGGACTCAAGTAAGATGGCCGCTGTAACCCGTAAGTGAGGAAACAGGAGAACACTCGGATATGCAAAATAGAGGTGAACTTGACCCGGAAGTAATTGAGAAGATGGGTATATAAGGCCGACATTTCACAGTCTGAACCACATTTGCCTTGAGGAAGAGAGCAGTGACTCTTGAAACGCGTTGGCCTGTGGTGCAGACTGAAAGGTTTGAAGGGTGGATGTTCCAGGGATTACCCCGACCATAAAGGTATCAAATTGGAGCTTCCAGAGGCCACCAGATTGAGACTTTATTTGTCTGCATGCAAGGGGAAACCTGGTAATTACCCACCTTATAAACCTGCACTTTTATGATATAGATGAACTGGAGTTCATATATTTTTTAAAGAAGAATATTTTTTCTGTTTGATGTTTGGATTCTGTTATGAACCATTGTTGTATGTTCTTATTAAAATTGTCGTGTTTAAAACATACTACACTATGGTCCCTATCCCTTTGATTATGTTTTTTATGGCACTGGACTTATAAGGGAGGAAGAAGGATTCAGAGACGTGAATGATCCAGACCATATTATTAAGGGAAGTATTTTGATGACATATGATACTCACTTTTTTGTTTATATCAGCGCATTCTAGTCTGCAAAAAATTTTTTGTTTTTTTTGTTTGTGTCTTGCTAATTGCCTATAATTTCCACCTGTTGTCTATTCCATTTGCACAACATCATGTGAAATTGATTGTCAATCAATGTTGCTTCCTAAGTGGACAGTTTGATTTCACAGAAGTGTGAATGACTTGGAGTTACATTGTGTTGTTTAAGTGTTCCCTGTATTTTTTTGAGCAGTGTATATATATATATATATATATATATATATATATATATATATATATATGCAGATAGTGGTAATGGCACTGAGTCCAAAATCAGTCAGATTAATGTTTCAGTAATCCTTGACGTATGCACTCCCAAGTTTTCACGGGTGGTTGCTTTATCTCCCAACACTGTTGTTCCGACAGTACACAATTCTATAAAAATAAAAAGTGGAGAATAGAGCGCCTCCGAGTGCAATATTTTTCAAATAAATTTTGAATGTGGAGGACTGGTTGTGATACCGGGTCGTACATAGGATCCTGAAATTGTGGACCATTTAAATCTTTTGTGCTGACATAAGTGGTGTTTCCACTTAATAAGGTACACCCCCATCTATATAGAGGTGATTGCACCTGGTGGTGGATAAAAATTATTTGAAAAATATTGCACTAGGAGGTGCTCTTATCTCCACTTTTTATTTATATACAAATATATATATATATATATATATATATATATATATAAAATATATCATACAAACTCGGCACTCACATGCTTTTCAATCTGCAACTCCTTTGAACATAGGGAATGTTGGTTCCAAAATATTGCAATAATTTGTTAAGCTGACCACCGCTTCACGGATGGGAATGACCGTGAAGCGGTGGTTGGCTTAACAAATTATTGCAATATTTTGGAACCAACATTCCCTATTTTCAAAGGAGTTGCAGTTTGAAAAGCATGTGAGTGCCGAGTTTGTATGATATTTTTTATGTAGATGGTGTGGTCACATGCCAAGGGCACCCCAGATGGTTGAGTGCCGTGGATTAAGACTGTCGTTTATTTAAATTTTGTGGTCACACTTGCTAGGGCACCCTGTTTTTCAAATGTAAGACAAACTTTTTTTCTTTTTCCAGGTGCTTATTAACTGATATCCCTGGGTGTGGTCCTGTCTCTTTAAGGCAGGACCCAGTTTCCTGTTTAAAATGTATGCAGCTTGAGCCAAAGGTGGCAGATCAAGATCAAGAAATATACACAAAATATGCAACACTGATGAATTTACCCCTAGTACAGTACTATTTCTTTATGAGCTTGATGTTGAAGCAATTATGACCTGTGTGTTGAGATATGTCCCGTTTTAAAATACATCTTGTTCTTATAATTATAACTATGGTTTATCTGGGCAAATAGGCTATGTGAGTAGTGTATTTTGATATTGTTAGCGTATAACTAGCCTGCATGTACTGCTATATTTATATAATGTAACTATGTATCATGCGCAGGTGGTGATGTGGTTAAACAATTTGTTTTGTGGTTGCTTAGCAACGCTTGGTGTGGGTGTCACGTGGTGTGCGACGTGAGTGGTGACGTCATCGTCAGCGCCGGCGACTCAGCTGGAATGTGGATGCTGAACATGCGGCGCGGATTGGACACCTGGTGATTGGTGATGAGCTACTTAAGGTATGTTGTTTGTATGTTTTGTACTTTTCTGAAGACAGTTACATAAAGAACTGAAATGTTATCTGGCTCACCGTCGTGTATCTTCATATTGGTCCGTGAGTGCCGCACCTCCTGGTCTGTAGTTTGCTATTTTTGTGGGGGCACCCGGCAAAGCTGCTTATATTTTTGATGAGTGCCGGTCCTGTGTTGTTTATATATATATATATATATATATATATATATACTGTGTGTGTATATATATGTATATATATATATATATATATATATATTAGAACCCCCCAGAAAAGCCTGCATTTGCCCCTGCCCACATAGGGTCGGTGTGACCACTGCCGAGGCTCTATGTGGCTTGGTGGGGTCTTCCACATTTTAGTTGTCCCAGGGCACCCACAGGCCTTAATCTGGCCCTGCCCCCATCCCTTGTTATTGTCATATTCATGTTCCATGTTGCATGTCATGTGCGCATCACATTAACCATACAATCCCGGCTGGTATTAACATTTCAAGTCCATTCTGTATATAGTTTAATCAATAAACACATTTAATTAGATACATATTTATTCTAATGTATTTTATTTACACACCAATTACCCCAAGGAAATACACTACCCAACACCACATACTGAAGATAAACTATCAAACAGATTAAGGTTAACACGTGGGTACCCCACTACCAAATCTTAATTGATTAGGATGATGACCATGTTGTTCCCAATCCTTGTTCACATTTGGTTGAACAGAGAACTTTTTCAAGTTTTACAATATACGAGGGTAAGTCAAAAATTATCTGCACTCCAGTTATACTGAAACTTCTGATAGCTACACTGTCTTAACAATGCTTTCTGTAGGTGCTTATAAACGGGGGTGTGGATGTGCGAACGCAGGTGTGCCCGACCATCAGACCAGTGTTTAATGGGTGTGCATAATTAGCAAAGTAGCGTCATTACACCACACGTGACTGGGTTGTATTTTAGCCTGAACTGCTCACAATGTTGTGGTGGGAAAAGGCTACCACAAGCGCTGCAAGCAGCTGCGATGGCTATCGATGTTCCCGATTAATCCTACAACTGCCGGAGATGATGGGTGTTGTGGGTGTCAAAGGGTCGTCTTTATACAGGTGCGAGCGCATAGTGCGGCCACTCGCTATTACTTAGTGGGTGGCTTTACGCGACACAGTGCAAGCACATGATTTAAATAGCCAGTCCCTTTTAGCCAGCGAGCGGCCGCAAATAGCGTCCGGGTCTGAATCAGGCCCATTGTCCATTACCAAAATATGATGTAGATGTGGGTTTGATGCTTCACCTGAAATAAATTAAACAGGGATTTAATTTCACTGCCTGAATAACAGCACAGGTAATGGATCCTGCTAGCAAACTGCACAGATAACATATCACACTGGTTGTGAGAGAAATCCTCTGGGGCCTAGGCATTGCTTGTTTGCAGACTTTTTCAGCTGTTTTAAAAGGTTGAAGAGATTTGGTTTTTAGAGCTGTAATTTCAGCTGAAAACTTTCTTGATATGGTTTTCTTTAAGATATTGAGCCAGTTAATACTTGTCCTCTAAAGTTGGTGTTATTATCCATTCTCTTTCAAGCCTGTTATTTGTTTTTCATCTCCCTGCTGGAGTTGGCATACCACACTCTGTGATTGTTAGGAATATAGTCAAGAGATGAGCAATGGTATCAGAAGAATTCTTCATAGTTTTTATACAAAGGTGTACTAAGCAGTTACAGTATTATTAGATTCCCTGAGAAACCAGGTTGCAAAGAATACTTCTGGCCATTATGTTTTGTATAGATTTGTATCACATGTTTTTTCCCAGTGATTGGCACAATAGAATTACAGCTGTGGTTTTGGTCTTAGATCCGGATTCATCTTCGTGTTTTGGTTTTGGTTTTTCAAAACAACCCTCACGTGTTTTGGTTTTGAATCTGTATTTTTTTTTTAAAAGAAAGATTTTCAAAAACAGCTAAAATAACATCATTTTGACCTGTTAGCATGCAGTCCAAAACACAAGTTTGTTTTTTAAATCCAAGTTCTGAACCACGGGAAGACCCGAACCAGGACTCAATTCATCTTGGTACCCCAAAGTGATTCCGAACCTCTAAATTTTGTTGTTGTTGGTTCTCTGAGAACCAGACCCGCATATCTCTAAATAGAATCCTGATAAATGCACATAGTATTATACTCAGAGGTTCCAAAACTCCACCATTACAGTCCAAATTTTAAGGCTATCCATGCTTGAGCACAGGTAACTGAATTAGTACCTCAGTCAATTTTTTATTTAACCATCTGGACTCAAACATTCATATTCTTAAAACTCAGACTGTAATGGAAAAGTTTGGGAACCTATGTGCTAACTGAACACAGGGAACATTGTTTATCAGTACTTTTAAACCCTGAATGAAGAACAAGATCCATTCTGAGACTCCTTTTCTGCATTCTAGATGTTTTAGCTTGATGGAAATCCAGGGCATGTTATAAAGGCAAACACTTCTCAATAAAGATAAAGTTGTGATCAGAAAGAATAGGCTCGACTTATAAGTACCAGTTTATACTCTCTTCATTGGATGTCACATTGCTCTGGACAGATGTTTAAGATGTACCCCCTGGAGTGCAGTTGAACCACAAGTCGCACAATTTAATAGTGATTAAAGTATGATGTTTATTGAGGTAATACCAGGTGGCAGGGGAGTGCAGACAAGCGTGAGAATACATATATACTGGACATGTAATTATGGTGAGTCCTGAATAAGCACTGGTATGAATATATTGGACATGGTAAAATTTGGAAATGCAGACACTAAGTCCCAGATTAATAAATAGTAAAGCAGGCAGTAACTCAGACTCCAGAGTGATGATAATGTTAGACATAAATTAAGTCCTAGAAAAATAAATAAACAAAGATGGTAACCTAGTGAGTAACAGTGTCCTCTTGGTTTAATATATACAGAAGCATAGAGGAGGTTTAAAACAAAGTCCAGATTATTGGAATACACATGAACAGGGATCCAGAAATCTTTGCATAAACATAAATAAATGTCAAAGGCAGGTTGCAAGCATGGTAGATCAGAGCAAACATGAAACATGAATCCAAGCTGTGGCAGGAAACAAGAGGTACCATAAATGACCCAGCAATGAGTGCTGGGCTGAGGCATACTAAATAGTCAGGTCTTACTGTAGGTGTGGTCCATGATAAGTCATAATTACCTGACACCTGAGTGCAGAACAAAGTCCAGAGAGCAGCACCTCTGGTGAGGACCAGTAGTGCAGCTCACATAACATTAACCCTTGCAACCTGGCAGGGAAACATAACAAACAGATAGAGTTCTTAAACTAGGACAGATACATCTAAAAAGTCAACTGTAATGGAATACATATATTGCATGAAAATTCAGAAATGTATAAATAAAAAATCAGTACTTGTTTCAGATGCAATGTTTATTAGAGATAATACTCAATACTCATGGAACTACCACTTAATTTACTCTTTTCACAGCCTGTTGTCAAAAATATATCTCTATGAAAAAATTCTCAAAACAAAACTGTAATACAATTAAACCAGTAGAACAGTATGTGAAAAGGTTGAACAAAAATATTGAAATTATTTATTTGCCTTTAAAAAAAAGTGAAAACCCTTTAAAAAGTATAGGAATATAGAGAGTCACCTTTATAAAAACACACAATCACGCGGTTCATTGTTGATTGCAATATTTCACAGTAGAGTGTGTATTGTCCACATATTTTGTACATTTTTGGGGGGACATTTAGCTTCTTTTTTACTGTATGTGTTTATTGTATCAACAATGTTTAAACTGTATTTTATAATGAACTTGTTCAGATCAAATTTGAATTGAAAGTTCAAACCAATCTGCATATTTATTAAAACTTAAGAGGTAAAACTGCAATATTGTTTCAGTGTAATCTTATTTCATATAGATTTATTGAGATTTATGTAGAAAATGTTCTATTTTATTTTCACAAACAAACTGAATCAAAAACACTATGTGCAATTAGATTCCCTTTAACATTTAAATATACTGTAGATTGTTATCTAGCAAGAAATCCTAATTACTATAGAGCAATTTTTTTATTATAATTAGATATATATAATATTGTAGTCATTTACATTTAATTACAATGTCATTATATTAAAATGTTAATTAGTCAGTAGCTTTCTTAATGAAAATGAAAATGTAATGGAAGTCAAATAAAACTATATGATGAAACTAGAAAAAAATCCAGTTGACAAGACTAATATAAAATTGAATTAAAACAATAGTTCAAACCCAAGAGAGCTTTTTTGCTACAAATTAAAATGTGGCATTGAACGGGTCTTAAGTACATCATCTGCATTCCAAGATTTATCTTTCAATGCTCTAAATTAAGATGATTCTGCAATTTGGAATATCAGACTGTAGAAGGTACCAACTTTACACAATTAACATAGTATGTACAGGTTGAGTCTCCCATATCAAAATATTCCAAAATACGGAATATTCTGAAATACAGAATTATTTTGGCATGACTGATATAATGAAACCTTTGATTTTTGATGGATCAATGTACACAAATTTTGTCCAAGGCACAAATTATTAAAAATATTATATAAATTACCTTGTGAATAAGGTGTATATGAAACATAAATGAATTTAATTTCTGTACACAAACTTTGCTTGAGCCACAAAATAATTGAAAATATTGTATAAAATTACCTGTAGGCTATGTGTATAAAGTGTATATAAAACAGAAAAGCATTCTGTGTGTATTTTTGGGCCCCATTCCCAAGATATTTCATTATGATATGCAAATATTCCAAAATATGGAATATTCCATTATCCAAAATACCCTTGGTCCCAAGCATTTTGGATATGGGAGACTCAACCTGCATAAGTAATGGTCTTTGCGTGCAATAGAGGTAGTGGTCTAAATATAGGAAACACCTGTCTACATGAGTGGACCAGGAATATTGAATGAAACAGTTTTGATTCACAAATTAGCTAAGAAAGTAACATCTGACTAGGTTCAGGATCTTGTATGATCATTCTAGACTGTCTTGATGGCCTATGGTGTTGGCTAATATGACTGCAAGTGGAAGCCTATGTAACTCTAGAACAGGAGTTATTGCAAGGGGTGCATTTTGCCTGACCTTCAGTCACAAGAAATAGCATCTAAGGTGAGGTCATACTGGATCTCTGACAGTAAAAGCCAACCTTGAGCACAAATTTGCAATGTTCAGGATCGCAATGTACTTTAATTAATTTTAATTAAATTGCAAAATAGGCAATCTGCTGCAGGTCAACTGACTACAAGTTTTAACCTTTTCTTGAGTAGCATGTTTCATCAAAGAAACCTAGATATCATAGACAGGTTCCAGGGTATGCATCAATCATTATATATATCTGGCAATGCCAATTTCAGTGTCGAGGAAGAGATGTGGTAGTTCCATAATGTTGTGGTATGGTATGGGTGCAGACAGTTACTGTGAAAACCAGAGGTGTGTAGAAAAAGAAACAAGGAAGAAAAGACATGTTTATATATATATTCAGTCAGATACATGTCGGGATACATCAACATCAACAACAGTAGCACATGCACCAGATGTAACAGCAAATAACAATTCAATTTATAAAAATGTTTGTTGCTTTGCCATTTTAAAATAAAAAGTAAATCTTATTTTCTGTACTACTCTAAATAGAAATGCCAAATAAGTAATTGGAATCAATATCAGCGACACCATGTGATAGAGCTGTGAAGCTAATGATTTAAGTATTGTCATCTGAAGGGATCAATAAACAATCAATACATCAGAAGTGGCTGCATAGTGATGCTGATAGTAGTGATCATCATCATTGCATATTGTTCCACTGGTCCTCAAGCACCCGCAAGTGATACGCCGCCTACAGTATCTGCAGATGTGTCCACATTTAATAGTGTTGCACTTGCATTTTCATAAACACAAACTTACTGCACTTGGACAATGCTTGCTCCCTTTGTCTGGCCATCATGCCTTATTAGGCATAGGTATAAGCAAGCCAACAATATACAAACAATTATATAGATGGACGCTTACTCATCTTTGGTGCACATGCGCAGCACAGACATGCATGTCTTATGCAAAATACACAGCTGTACCTCATAATCTATGTCAAACCCCAATGTGAACTACTATATCCCCTATGGTGAAAACATTTGTGATCAACTGGATTTAATTACAGCATAGAGTTTGTAAACTTATAAATATTTGATACCAAGATTGATATTAAGAAATTAATTTTACTCCTACATTGGGCGTTGCTGAAGAGGATAATTCTGCTACCTTTGACCCCTTTTCCAAAGACCTTGATTGACACTTAACTGATGCCTGCCTCATATGGAATGGTCCACTGTTCCTAGATCCTCCAGATCATCCACCTCTGCTTCCAAAACCTAAGAACTCATAACAATTCTATTTTATGTTCCAATTTTAGTCTCAAAGGGAACCTTCCATTTTGCGGAGGTACACCTCTTCTGTAAGACATTTATTGTTGCTCCACTGATCGCTATCAGATTCTATCTACTGTAGCTCTCACACCACCATTATGATTGCCCTATCTCTCCTCTCATGTATGTTACTTACTCATGCTCTTCCTTCCTTTTCAGTTACCTTTTTTTCTCTTCTATTCCCCATGTTTGGATACCCTCTCTTATAGTGAACGTTACAGAGGCATATCGGAGAGCTGTCAATTACACCTATGTTGTGCTATTCCTATTCTAGTATGTTGATGTGTTATGTTTTTGATGTGTTTGCTTTATGTGCTCTCCCTTTTCCAGTAGGGGGGGCTATTATCCACTTTCTCTCCACCCATTTTTCATTACACCCTCTGTCTTCTACTCTACTTCCCCTGTATTGTACCTTTGTTGCCTTACCTCTGTCAACCATAACTTTGACATTCTGTTTTTTTTTATATTATACTGTTATCATGAGTTTATTAATGTACCATATTTTTATTAATTTGCTTATTTAGGTGTTCCATATTTACAGGTTGCCACTTTTCGCATTCTTATTACTTTTGCCTTCCACAGCTGCTTCTTTCTGTTTGTCTTGTTCTACTCACTTTCCTCACCTAGCTGTACTATTTTGTGCCACCTACCTCCATCTCTTCTTTCTTCCTGATTCTTTACCTTGCTTTTCTTGTACTGTACTACCCTCATTGCTATTACTGACCCTCTTTATATTACCACTGAGGAACCACCACATCCTCCTGCCAATCTCACCTTGGGTCTTGTACTTACCTGCTGACCTATGTGTTGCCTGGCACGTAGGAGTGATTCTCTGTGTGACCACAGGATATTTACATACAATCAAGTATGTGAACTGTTTGTATAGCACAATATTAATTTTTTTGTGGTGTCTAAGCCTTAAATATTTTTTTGGTAGAAAATATACACAAGCAAAAATGTCACTACAATAATCCGTTTCCACTGGAATTTTTGAAAAAAAACTGCATTACTCTTTGAGTCTCATTCATCACGCAGAAATTTAAAAAATTCCAGAAGACACGGTTTACTGTAGTGAACAGGTCCTGACTTGGATCTCAAAACCCCAAAAGTGACAGCAATACAGCACCCAGTAGGTACTGGAAATCAATTTGAAAGCATTTATCTTGGCTTCTCATAGAGATTGGGTTGTAAGTCGGCATCAAGATAGATGAAGAGAAGATGACTTCCTATACAGGAGATCCCAATGGACAAGTCCATGACATACTTATGAAGCCAAATGCATCAGTGCATTGTGGAGATTTAAATATATGTGAAACATTTTTTATGTTATATACTTGAGTTATTTGTTCAGTCTGGATTTCCATTTTAGCAAATGAGGAGTTTCAATGCTAAATTCAATCTGTAAAGTATGTTTGTATAAATCAGATGTTTTCCCACTGATTAAAGTGGTTTTACAAACATATTGAAAATGTTTAAAGCAAGCCTATCTCTCAATTATGTGCTGGGAAATATGTGGAAACCAGAAGTATTATGAAGGTTGGATATCAGAATTGCACTGAAGGGTTTCAAAACTGATGAGTATTTAAAGAAAGATTAATTGGTTGAGATTCACAATTCAGATGCTTCCTGTTGGAGGCCATATTTGAGGATTGTTGTATAGTGGTCACTGGGACCATGTAGTTTAATGACTGATTTTAGCAATTGAGTACCAGCAAGTAAATGTTTTGTGTAGATGTTTTGAGGGAGATATTATATATATGGATTAGAGATGTCACATCATTTAACCCAGAGATGGTGGACCTGAAAATAGTGTTAATACAATTGAATGTCATGGAGATTAGACAGATAGTTCAGTAATGTTCTGCAAAGATGAAGAAGGTGATTTCTGGACTATCTGGATTATAGCAACATAATGCATTATACCAGATGGGTGAATACTAAATAACACTAAACCTAAAAACTAAATGTATAGGTAATAAACAATGTCAAATAATGGGAATCAAGAATGTTAATAAAGGTTAGAACCTCATTTCCCCAGGATGAAAAAGGGCTAAGACTCTGGGGGAAATGTACTAAGCCTTGGATAGAGATAACATGGAGATATATAAAGTACCACCCAATAAGCTCCTAACTGCCATGTTACAGGCGTTGTTTGAAAAATGACAGCTAGCAGCTGATTGGTTGGTACTTTATCTCTCTCCACTTTATCTCTCTCTAAGCCTTAGTACATCTACCCCTCTGTCTTTTTACTTTCTATATTCCGTTCTAATTGAAATTGGGCAGATTTATTCAGAAGTGTAGTGTCTCCTCCATAAGGATTTTTGGGTGCCAGAATTTATGTTTGGTGTAATTAGTGTTTTGAAAAAAAGACACCTATATGAATTTGAGAAGCTATCCTTCTTTAGAATATCACTTGATATTACCAATGGTGTCACACATGTAAAAAAGAGTTGTAAGAAAGAAACAAGGAACCCAAATATAATAAAATAAGGATCAGGTTATGTTAAGAGACAATAAAAAATTATAATAGCAAAATCAAAAATCCAGAGACACTTGTCTGCATTTTCAATGGCTAAAGAGTCAAGTTTAATAAAGGCTATTAAATGGATTATCTAATACTGTTCTGGATGTGCTGTAGAAATCTTATATATATATATATATATATATATATATATATATATACATTTGAAAAAAAGGGTGAGAGTACAGAATGTGCAGTTCACTATTTTGTAAAGTACTTCTTCAGTTGATTGAATGAGGTTCCTCATAGATCTCATACATCGTCCTACCTAGACCAAAATCTGTAACTGATTCCCATCTCAGGAAAACCAACCTGTGTGACCATTTTTATCCTATAAAGTAATAAAGAAATCTTAATTGTTGGTTGGGAGCCAGGGGAATCAGCTCTACTGGGTGGCCTGCAGCTGTACCAGCATCTTTACAGTTGTAATGTCGATCCTGTCAACATCCTGTAAGTAGTCTGTTAATCCTGTCAGCATGCCGCCCCCGGCATTCTGGGATCGACAATGTTACTGTTGATATAATGACTTTTGTTCCTGCATACCCATCCATTTGAATGTAAACAAATTAGAAGTACCTTCCTTTGGTTGAAAAAGGATGGAAAAATCTGTATTGCTTACAAAAGAGTGTTACATACAGCAGTGTAAGATCAGTATGACAGCACCAGTTGAACTTAGTCTATTCCACAGGTAAATACTGTATGTAAAACAACTCTATTTTGCTGTGTATTACAGTATACTACAGTATGTTCAAGCTGGTGTCCTTAAACTGATCTTACACTGCTATACCTGACACTCTTTTGTCAGCAATAGAGATTTTTTTCCAACCAAAGAAAGATGCTTCTAATAATTATATATACACATGGATTCCTCCAAGGTGGATGGGTATGCTGGATCAAAAGTCACTATGTTGACAGTGATGATGATGATATCGATCCCAGAATGCCGATGGCGGAATGTTGACAAGATTAATAGGCTACTTAGAGAATGTTGATGGGATCAACATTATTATTGTGTACATTTTCAAAAACAACCAAATATATGTAGATTTATTTTGGTAGTTTTTCATTTTCTCCAGCCACATGATCAAGAACTACTGTATTTCTTTTTCCCCCACTAATATAATAACTGATAATAAATAAATAGTATATGTGCAAAACACAAGTGGGGATAATGTTATCTGGATTCTAGCTACAAAAAAGGTTTAACTTGTCGAATGTGCAAAGTTTTGAACTTGTCTAAGGAATTCCCCAGCAGCACTAACTTAGAGAAAGTCCCTAAATTAGAACGATCCAGTTATCAGATCAAGAGGAACTGTATTTGTACACAATACCGACTTTTATTTAGATGAATGTCATAAGGATGTTAACGATAATAAAAGAAAGAGAAAAGTCACCTTAAATCCTACTAGAGAACAGAGCAAATCAGGTAAACATCAGTGAAGTGTATCAGGAGGTTTGAAGCAACATTGTCTGAAAGAATAGATAAGCTATATCGCATAGATCATATACACAAGACACATCCTTTTGTGAAAACTTTTGTCATATAATGTAGGTTCATCTTCATTCCTGAAGGGGTGATAAAAAGTCAATTAGTGAGGATTAAACAAATATTATTAAAGCCTTTAGACAAAATGATATAAAGATATCTTTGAAACAATAAATTGTTTTGAAACACTGTTTAGTTACAGCAACCTAAAAAGACTGTTTGCAGGGATGTGTGAATGAGGCACTTTTGCATACATAAAGGTTGTTCATACAGATCAGATCATGGTAGAAAACAAAAATTGCCAAATAATTTAGGTTTTGTAGAGCTTACTGCAAGTGCTGGAATTATATTATAGTGGTGTAGAACAGTTGGTATGTAGTGATTATGTCAATAATCACTATGTTCACAGTCAAAAGTTCGATACAAAAAAAATATTGCCATGTGACATGATGTCACATTTAGTCAAAATAACAACACAGTAATTGTCCAAACAGTCAAAATATTGACAATTTCAATTTTAAGTTTATGGTTTAGGGTTAGGGTTATAGTTAGGATTAGTGTTTGTGTTAGATTGAAAATTGTGTGTCAACTTTATGAACCTGTGGACATTTTGAATGTCAACATTTTGAACATGTCAACATTGCGATTGTCAACACTCTAAACATACCGACATTCTGTATCTGTCAACAGTGCTTTTATTGTCTTTAGCAAAACAACAATTAATTGCCATTGAAATATCAATCATTGGTATTTTGCTGTGTAGATAATGAGACACACACCGAACACACAATGTAACAGTGAAACCTTACCTAGGTGTCGATCCCCAGGTCTAGAAAATGTAGTCATTGAGAATCGGTTAATCCAATGTCAGTAATTCCAATTTAGATCTAAAGCAGTATTATCCTCAGTGCTCATTTTTCTCACTCATCAGACAAAAAAGGGAAAGCATACCCAAGTTTATTTTGATGGTTCCTCCTATGCGCTGTGCTGTGGTCAATAGAAACAGGTCTGGGAAGAAACCTATCATCATCTGGACATGGATCCATGATTATGATGTACATACTACAAATATAATGAATTCTTATGTGAGCTAATCATGAAATTGAATCTTGAAAGGGGTTTTCAACCTTGGTTTTCTGCATTATGCACTTTATCAAACGCCCAATACTGAAATATCATGGAGTATGTTAGAAAACACTTTTAGTAAGTTGAGAGTTGTGCTAATGTCTAAAATAAAGATATAGACATTATCAACAGAAACAGGGGCAGAAGAAGACCTCCCAAGGGATGCAGGACTAAGGGCCAGATTCAGACCCGGATGCTAAGCCGCGATCACTTGCTATGGGCGTATGCATCGCAGTGTGCATGTGCAAACCAGTCACTGCGATCGGGAATTGTGTGCTAATAGCATATAGACTGAGCCCTACTTTGAGTGACAGATAGTGAAGTTTGTGGGTGTTAACAGGGGAAGGTGCTTGTGAACGGGGAAATGGTGCTGCGAATGCAGGTGTGTCTGGGTGTCAAAACTGAGTTTTATGGGTGTGCATAATTAGCATGGAAGCATCATTGTACACATCACTTTGTTGTATTTCAGCCTTCAGTGATCGCAGGACTTGCTTGGGGGTAGGGTCTACCTCAAGCGCTTAGTGCAACTCTGATGGCTCTCGATGGTTCTGATTAATCATACACTTCCTGGAGATGATGTGTGCTAAGAAAGAAAAGTGGGTGTCTTTATACTGGGGTGCATTCGCTGTACTGCTGCTCTCTAAGACATAGAGTGCGTCCTTACTCCAGACAGTTCAATCGCGGAATTTGCATACCTGGCCCTTTTGGATGCGAGTGATCGTGGCTTAGCGTCTCAGTCTGAATCACCCCCTTAGTATTTAACCTATCGGACAGACTTTTTTAAGATACAGAACTTTCTGTTCTAAGGAAAGAACTCTAATTTGTTCAAACAGTGCCCTTTGACACTATGCAGTGGAAACTAGAGTATTAAATGCTTAATAAAAGTATAAAAATTAAAAAGTATTTTTCAGATAAACCTTCCCTGCCCACTGATGTACCCACACAGCTATTTAAGTTACAACAGAGATCGGCTTTCGATCCATGTAGCAATAATGCATCTATTAAGACCTTTTCCCATCTGTTAGATAGGGCAATTTGCGAAGATCCCAGTAACAAAATGCCTTGTTATTGGAATCTAAGCAAAGATGAACAAGTAGCCTTAAAAATGTAACCACTTAAGAAGATGTAGTGTTCCAACAGGCTGATAAAGGAGGGTGCTATCATAGTTTTAAATCTGCATGATTACAAGAAGGAGGCTGAGAAACAACTTAGTGATCACTCTAACTATAGAAAATTGCCACACGATCCCACTGTGAATTTTAATAAAGAGTTGGATTCTCTAATATTTACTGCTTGTAGTTAGGGTTTAATTTCCCCAGTGATTAAAAAAGCTTTGGAAGTCAGCTTCCCAATTAAACCACTTTTATATTTGACCATTTAGATCCATAAAGATCCCTCTAAGCCACCCCGGTAGCCTATCATAGCCACCCATGGGTCATTCTATCAGCCGATCTCTACATACTTGGACACCCTGTTACAACGGTGTGTACAGGCTCGTCCAACCTTTCTAAAGGACACTAATAATTTGTTATTGTCATTTACCAAACTACCTGATTTACCTCTTGATTGTGTCCTTTGTTCGGTAGACATTTGTAGCCTTTACACCTGCATCCCACATGTAGCTGGCATGCATGCTACTAAAATGCTCATTACCAACAATCTATTATACAAAAGACCTTGTGTTGATTTGTTCCTGAATTTGCTGGAGTTGGTTTTAACTCGTAATTACTTTGTACATGATGGGGCATTTTATTTATTTCAGGCTTTGCAATGTGGTCGAATGTGGTCCCATCGTACGCAAATGCCTATATGTTTAGTATTGAGCATGATGTATTTTTTAAGGATCCCAACATTGCTAAAAATGTGATTGCGTTTTATCATTATATGGACGACTTGTTGATCATTTGGGGCCTAAAATCTTTTGCTGAGGTAAATGATAACTTCAACAGTTTGCATGAAATTTACGTACACTACTGATCTCCAAAGTGTTAATTTTATGGACGTGATGTTAACCAAAGATAAGGGCAAGTTGGTTCCTTCATTATTCTCTAAGGCCACAGATAGAAACAACATTCTGTTAGCCAGCAGGGCACATCCAGCTCCCTTGATACAGGCACTACCATTTTCTCAATTTTTACATGCCTTGAGAATAGCAAAAGATCGCACCTGAGGGTATTAAACAATTCAATGTGATGTATGCTGAATTTACATAGAGAGGATACAATCAGGCAACTTTAGAACAAGCCAAATTGAAAGCGTTGGCCATTGTGCCCGATAGATTGTTGTCCTATAGCAAAAAGGATAAAGAAATTAGGAACAGACATATCTGGGTCAACAATTATAGCAATATGAGTTTCACCATCAATCATGCCAAGTCATTATGGCCTATCATAACTACTGATAAACATTTAAAACCTTTCCCAAATTCCGCATTGATGTCCTGCTATCGCAGAGGCAACATTTGAGGAACCGTAATGACATATCCCAGATGGGCAAAAGTAAAAATACCTAATTTTTAGGTAAACCTAAGTGCCCTAACTGCACTAAGTGCAGATTTTTACAAACTTGGTCTGTATTCTTTCATCCTTATTCAGGAGTTAAATATAATATACGTTATTATCTGACATGTACCAGTAAAATCATTGTATACTCCATCACCTGCCCATGTTCAAAGGTGTACATAGTCAAAACTTAATGTACCCTGAGGGAACATATGGCCCAACACCGGTCAGCCAACGGTGCAGCCCTAGCCATGGGCAATAGTGAACAGCCATTAGCCAGGCACTTTGCTATGGCCAAGCACAACATTTCGTCCCTTAGGTACAGAATTATCGACCACATACAGTAACCCCCTTGTAAGGGGAGGTGATAGAGCATGCAATTTGTTACAATGTGAGACCAACTGGATTATTAGGCTTGATACCTTGTCTCCACATGGTCTTAATGAGACATTAGGGCTCCATTGTTTTATTTAGTTACCATGATAGTATACCTTTAGTCCCTGTTTGTAGCGTTAAGTGCCACATTCATATTTACAGTATATTTTTCTTATTATCCAAGGCACAGTCTCTAATAGGGTGCGTGTTTGGGCAACAGGGGTTCCATATCAACTGTTTGTAACCATATATTTTTTTCTATTTATATTATAATTGTGATAAACACTAGGGGTCATTTTATACATTGTGGTGATGCCAATAACATAGTAACTGTTGATGCATTTATCTCTCAGATGATCTATAGTCTCCAATTAGCAGTGATTATTTTTTTTACCATTAAATTGTATGACATACATCAGGAGTCAGCTGGATCACATGAATCTACGGCAATGCTCAGCATGGACTGGCACAAAGTTTTCTCTTATTTGATGTATTTATTGTATTATGTTTTGTATGTTTGATGTAGGTGTGTCATAAATGTATTGTAAGTATTATTGTTTTTTCATTGTGGATATTTAATAATTATGTCAACTGGGTGTTTGATATCTCATAATGGTAATGTGAGGGGAGTGACATAATTTCCGGAGAAACAGCCTTCGGACGCCAGACACCGGGACGGCGTTCATCATGCACGAAGGATGTTTTGATATTTAATCTTACATGGTGTGTATTTATGTTTATTCTGGCTTGACAAAAGCGCCAATAAAGGCGCTGAAACATTGCACTTTATAGCTGTGTGATTGTGCATTTATTATTCGCCTGGAGTGCCGCCTGTGGATTTATAAAAATATATATACCCTGCAAGGTACCCCCTCTGGCTAATAGAATGTGGCTGTCTTTTCCAAGTCTAGTTTTTGCCGTTATAGCTAATATCTTATCAATTGAACCCTGGCCTTTTCTAAAGACTCAGACAATCAGCATGTATCTGTTGGTCCCACATATCCATACTCTGCCTTCTGCTAATCTGACTTGGTGTCCAACACACTCTGTTGGTACTGTACCATGCGGAGAGCTCATGGACCACTTTGTGATGGGTCTATCAGCTGGTGATTGACAAGACCTTCTTGAGGGTAACAGTTCAGTAAGTTACTGTTCTGCTGCTCACTCTGATACAACAGTGTGACATATAATGTGAACTGGAGCACTACTGCGTGGCATACATTGTGAACTGGGGGCACTACAGTTCAGTGTTTTGTGAGTTGAAAGAGATTAAAAATATCTTGAGTAAGGGGAGGGGAAGTTGGCTTTGGTGGTGGTAGGACAGTTGTTAATATATAGATTTAATGCTTTTTTTGGTATGACTTGAATGGTGATATAAACTGAAAATGAATAATGACATTGATGTTGCCTAGGCCAATGCCCTCCAATCATCAACATATAAATCTCTTTTGGAGTGCAGCTCTGATACATGTATTGTATGTCTATATGATTTACTGACCAGTGAATCACCCCTGATGCTTATAGAGAAAACAGCTTAGTTTAACTTTATAAATAGTGTGATAGTTACCAGTTTATCCTCACTGGGTGGGCCAATTTGGATCCTTCCTAGCCCTTAAATATGGCAATGGGGTTAATTCCCAGGATCACTCATAGTCATAGGGCAAAATTTACTAAGTGGCGGGATCTAAACCCTGGAGGTTTGACGGCGGGTTCTATGCTGTTCTAAACCACGAGGATTTGGTGGCGAGTTTGCAGCAGTTTCTAAATGACAGAACTGTTCTATTCTATTCTAAAATGTGTTTTGACTGCGGTTTGATGGCAGTTTTGTTATATGCAGATTAACTAAGGCCAAAACCGCTGCAAAACTGCCGTCAAAACACATTTTAGAATAGAATAGAACAGGGCTGTCATTTAGAAACTGCTGCAAAACTGGCACCAAACCCCAGGGGTCTGGAACAGAATAGAACCCACCTTCAAACTGCCACCAAACTGCCGGGATTAAGAACCTGCTGCTTAGTAAATTTTGGCCATGTCCTTTACTAAACATAGCTACCCATACAATTTTCTGCCAGACAGCCAATCTATTTTAATATTTTCTGTGAATAAGCTATTACAGTACTACATCAGACTTTTTCTGAGCTGATCAGACTTTGCCCTTCTAAAATTCATACATTTTTTAACTCCTTTATAATTTTTTTTTCCATAACTTGAGTATCGTTATCATTATGGTCACTAAAATGCCCCTACACTAGTAAATTAGATTTCATATCTGTTTTATTAGCTAGAGAACCAAGTCATCTCTCTCATTTGTTATTTTACAACCTTAAACTGCTAGTTGTTTTTTTTAAAATAGATGACCATTAACTTCTTTTTCCAGAATCATTAGATTCAAACTCCATTTTTATATTTGAATAGTGGGTTGGGTATGGATTCCCAGGAGTCGGGATGGTGCCAGTCAGAATACTGACAGCAGCATCCCGACAGTCAGAATCCTGACACCCATAGGTACTACCACCCTTACCCCTACTCTAACCCTCCCTCCCCAGTGCAAAAACCACCCCTTAGTTCCTATACCTGACCTCCCCCTCACTTCACCCTAAACCTAACCCTCCCCCCTTAGTGCCTAACCCTCCCCCTAGGGCCTAACCCTAACACCTAACCCTAAAACTTAACCCCTGATACTTACCTTTGAGATTCCGGCTGTCGGGATTATGCAGCCAGGATCCCAATGCTGTCGGGATTGTGGTGCTTGTATTTAGACCATCAGTATTCCGCATGCCAGGATGCTGACTACATCCCTTGAATGAGTTATGGTTGTCCTTTATGTGCATTACATTTTTCTTCACTACATTACTAATTTTGCAATAAAAATTGAATTACAGTAAAATTATTTATTTTTAGGTGACTTATAACAAACTCCAATAGATATGCACTATGGGCAGTGGCGTCACTAGGGGGGTGCAGGGGTGTGGCCCGCACTGGGTGTCACCCTTCAAGGGGGTGATACCAAGAAGAGTAACACCGCACGACACACCCGTGGGCCGCACACCCATTGTACCATTGTGCTGGGAGCCGGAGTCTGACACTTTCACTGCATAGCTGGGGACTGGTCTGTCCTGCAGCGCGCTGGTCCTCCTCTGCTCTGCCCAGCGCTGCACATTCTCTCACTGCGGCCGGCATCCAGAGCCACACACAGGCACAGAGATTCTCTGTGCCTTTGTGTGGTTCTGGACGCCAGCCGTGATGAAGTCATTGTGCACGCTGGCTCCGCTTGGAGTTCTGGGAGCAACTCAGCCTGATGGAGGAGGAGGGACTACGGACCTGTGAGCGCGCTGCGTGTCAAGAAGGACTGCGCACCCCACCTGGACTCACCCAGTCTTGGTCTGCAGGTCATGAAGAGAGAGTACTGACTGACTGCGTAGCACAGGGGAGGGGGCACAGCTTAAGGGGCATTGCTGGGGCACTGCATAAGAGAGGCAATACTGGGGGCACTGTATAAGGGCAGTACTGAGGACACAGCTTAAGGGGCACTGCATAAGAGGTGCTACTGGGGGCACAGCTTAAGGGGCATTGCTGGGGGCACTGCATAAGAGAGGCAATACTGGGGCCACTGCATAAGGGGCGCTACTGGGGGCACAGCTTAAGGGGCATTGCTGTGGGCACTGCATAAGAGGCAATACTGGGGGCACTGTATAAGGACACTACTAGGGACACAGCTTAAGGGGCACTGCATAAGAGGTGCTACTGGGGGCACAGCTTAAGGGGCATTGCTGGGCCACTGCGTAAGGAGCGCGATTGGTTGTAAAGTATAAGGGGCACTACTGGAGGTATAGCATATGGGGCTCTAATAAAGGGGGCATTGCATAATGGGCTCTAGAACAGGGGGCATTGTATATTGGGCACATCTACATGGGGCATTGCATAAAGGAGCACTACTACAGGGGGAACTGCATAATGGGCACAACTACAGGGGCATTGCATAAGGGGCACACTATTGGTACATTTAATTAGGGGCATTCCATAGAGGTAATGTGAGTGCTTGTCCATCTGCAAATGGAAACTCTTGCTGCCCATTGATTTAACATATATATAACAGTACATTATAAATTAGCCATATATTAGAGGTACTCATTTATTATAAACATATTTTCAGAGAATAAAGTGAGAATAAAGTGAGAGGTGTCATAGCAGTCTGGAGGAGACAGCCTAACCCTACTCCTGACACTATTGGAATTGAATGCTGCCTAGTTTCTGCTTTCACCTTCAATAAATCTGCACTGTAAGTCTGAGTATGTTTGCAGTGATATTGCACAGTATGGTTATTGTGACTTAAAATACATAATACACATTTATTGTTAAAAGCAAGGTACTAGTCTAAATTTTGTTGGGTCAGGATGGGAGGGTGACACCTTGAGCTCCCACACCAGGTGACACCAACCCTAGTGATGCCTCTGACTATGGGGTAGTTTCTAGTTGCCCAAAATCTAACCACCACCACCATGGTCAGCCATAAATCCTTTCCCCACAAACATGCAAAGCATAGAAACACAATGAATCCACTAAGGGAGGTGAGTTCCAGGTGCCCAGACTACCTCACCACCAAGGATGGAAAAATATTGTTTTCTTCTGCAGAGAGACGCATCCTTGGTTCTTCTCTTTGCACTATATCAAAATCCAGCAGAAGAAATTGGGCTTCGGGGCATTCCAAGCTACATCAAAACCTCTAATATCAGGGCAGAGACTTGAAGGTGGCCTACAGTGATCACAAAGAGGGTTCATTTCATAGACGTGTCATGGGAGTGTCATGGGCATGTTATGGGTCACAGGCATGCTGAATTTCCAAACGCAAAGCCTCAGAGGCCATGTTTAGTTGGATTTGAGAAGAGTAGCTAGAGTAGAATGTAGATTACCACAAATGTTGGTGGTGCAACCAATGTTGGTGTGTTTACAATCTCCATCACAAATGAACAGACCACACAGCCTGAAAGTGGGGATCTCACTGCTCATACACTTCACTGCACCATCCGGCACAAAAGGAAAGCTGTGAGTAGCATTTGTATATTCCTGTTACCACTATTGCGAGAAAGGCTGCTTTTGCTGCTGCATTACCAACCATCTCTGAATCAGGCCCTCAGTTACAGTACATTTGAAGTTATTAGGACCTTCAATACTCTCTCTGTGTAGATGTTTCCTATGCTTTTTGACATAATTATTTGTCTACTTGCAAACTTATTGTACCACTTTTTTTAATGCAATCAAATATTTGGATTATTTGAAACCTCCTTAATTTTTTTTTTTTTATTACCTCCATTCCTTTGATTTGTTTAGAAGACATCATCCAAGTCGCAGTTGTTTGCCTAATGCAAAAAAAACCTTTTTTTTAAGTCACATCCAAAATATTATATTAATTGTCCTGAAAATGCATAAAACAAAAAAAAAACCTTTAAAGATAAAATTGGCATATTAAACAATTCCAGGTGGAACTGTTGCTTTGCATAAATGTTACATTCATCAGGCGAAACTTCTATGACAATGAAGTAATAATATACCTATATAAAATACAAAGCATTCACATGAAATGGCAATCAAAGCTAATTTGTTTTATTTTTTTATGTCAAAAAAATTTTAATCAAAGAATCTTAACTTAAATCTCAGAAATGTCATTTATTGGAAACAATATTAAAAATGGCACACCATAAAATAGGGCAAATAAAATATCAGTATTCATGTGAAAGAAAGTACAAGATAGTAATAATATAAACCCCAGAGGCAGACATTATTTTCTAATCATCTCTGCAGGAAATGACTAAAAATGTACTAATATTTTGGATAGCCGCAGCTGCACTTAGCAGCAAGAGCTTGTCGTTTATCAGATTGTCCACAAAATAAGTCTGCAATTCCGTAGTAAATGGGAAAAGCTAAAGAAGATTGGAAAAATATAGGGGTAATAGCAGCAGGCATGGATGGTTGCTTTTAGTAAAGCTCCTTGGTCTAACTTTAGAAAAAATGATGAGTAAAAGAAAAACTGTGTTTAAAATTACAAATACATTTTATGAGACTAATTATCATTGATACATTTTATATTGGAACATTTTATGAATACAGGTTGAGTCTCCCATATCTAAAATGCTTGGACCAATGGCATTTTGGATATCGGAATATTCCGTATTTTGGAATATTTGCATACTATATTGAAATGTCTTAGGAATAGGGCCCAATTCTAAACACAGAATATATTTTCAATAATTTTGTGACTCAAACTATTTTTGTTTACATACATGAAATGTATTTATGTTTCATATACAGCACACCTTATACACTAAGCCTATAGGTCATTTTATACTTTATGTTTTATCATTTTGTGTCTTAAATAAAGTTTGTGTACATTGAACAATCAAAATCAAAGGTTTAACTATGGGAGACTCAACCTGTGTGTAAAATGAGTATCAGAAAAATATCAGTTTACTATAACTGCAAAATAGAGGCCGGCAATATGACTCACCAACTGTTATGAGCACTAGGATGCCAGTGTGTGCTGTAGAAAAGATGGTCATTTATTGAAATATGAATTATAACTTATTTTAAATTAGGACGTGAGCCACAGATGTAGCAAGTGTTAATATGACACATTGCACATCACGATATTATTTCTGGGATACCCTGTGGGGCTTCACGGAACACATTGTATTGGGATGCTGAGATTTGCTATATACTGTACCTTGACAATATAGTGAAACATTGGACGTTTTCTTTGCCTTGATGACTCAATAAAAGAAAACTTGTTTTTCAACTGTGGTGAGTTTACACCTCTTTGATTTACTTTGCATTGGAAAACTGTCTGTTTTCAACTAGTGTGACCCTCCAACAATTATACGTGAGTGTAGAATCAACAGTCTTTCTCTTTGCTTTCTCTCTTTAATAACACAACTTAAAATAATAGGAGCACTTTTAAACGGCTGCTGGTTTGAGAATTGCTATAATTTATCCTCTGATGAAAAAGCCATGTCATAGGGTGGAGAAATGCATCAGTGGCCCTTGGAACGCAGGTGGAATGCAAATCGGTAGCCGGAAGTCCGTAACCGGAAGTAGCAGAATGCGAGGTAGTTAGCATGTCCCAGCTGCATGGTACACTGTAAGCAGTGAGGAGTGCCACCACTCAGCAGTAGAGGCCCCTCTGCCTGAGGACCCAAGCACCCCCGGACCGCCTGGTGCACACAACAGGCACATCAACACCAAGTGCCAAGCAACTGCTCCATTCAGCCAGCAGTATGGAGTTTCCTCCCCCTGAATCTGGGGTAGAGGCTAGGATCACTCTATTCAACTCCACTGAATACTCACTAGGAGTGGATGGATGGTAATGTACTAAGTACAAATACTTACATACATTGCAGTAACAGCACCACTAACCTGCATACAACAAGCTGTTCCACCTATATGTTAATTGGCTGTGACTGAACACTATTACTAACCTGCATACTAATTGGCTGTGACTGGATACTATCACTAAGTTTTTTATACATATGCATGCTAGCTGTGACTAAACATTTATACCTTATGCTTTGCTACCTATACTACTGCTAACAAGACCGGTGCTTAATTAACACAATCAAAGTGTATTTTTTACACATGATCATGCTATAGATTTTTTAAACGTATGATTTGTTTTTTATATATATCTTGATCCGAGCTTTCTATTGTGGCTATAAGCCCTATTGAATATTTTCCATCTGTGTATTTTTTGTATATTTTAAAGGTTTTAATTGTATAATGTACAATAAATTATAATATTTCTCATTTCTCGTTTACAAGTGCTCCTATTGTTTTTAGTTGTGTGCTTTTCCTTTTCTTTGGTGGAGCTCCAGATCCACCTATGTGGGAGCAGCTGCAGTGGCTTTATATTGATTGCTGACAAGATTGTTCAGTAGCACCCACTATTTTCTTCTTTTTCTCTTTAATAACATTTGGATTCTGACATCGGGATTCCAGAGCTGATACTGTGATGGCCATCGAGATTCCAGAACTGGTATTGTGACTGTTGCGATTCTGATCACCGGGATCTTGACTACATCCCAGTACAAAGATTTAAGTTGTAAATGCTGTGAGTTTTTAACTCTTTTTATACAAATAATTTCAACATTCCCACTGGTGTACAGGATGCACACAGATAAAAAAAAATGGTTTATTATAAAGTGGTTGGCTATGTTGTTTAGAGAGTCTTTTGTTTCAAAGTACTATACTATTGTTTTTTTTCTGGCAATATGTCTTTGTTGCCTTATACTTGACTGGTTTACCACTAGCAATGTCTTTGGCAGCAGTAAAGCTTCCACATGAGAATTTAACAAGTACAATTTGCACCACTGCAATAGCTATGCTGCTATTGTTATCTAACGAGGTTGGTAGCAGGTTGAAATAAAAAATAAAAAAGCATTTTTCCATATAAAGATTTTTACAAATGGTAACCCTTTTTTGAACTTAAAATATGACTTTTTTTCTGTATATGTTTCTTAGTTTATTGGAGCTGAAATTCCAAATCAGGATAAACAAATTTTTTTTACTGTACATACAGTGCATACGGAAAGCATTCACAATGCTTCACTTTTTCCACATTTTGTTATGTTACAGCCTTATTCCAAAATGGAATAAATTCATTGTTGTCCTCAAAATTGTACACACAATGGCCCTCATTCAGAGGCGGTCGGAGGATGCAAGCGGTCGCTCAGAAACTGGGCGGCCACTTGCATCCTGACCGGCCGCCTCTGTTTCAGTCGTTAGGCTGTGGGTTAACACCCACAGCTCTAACGACCACTAGGGTGATGGATGCAATGGTCATTTACCATCGCGACCATCGGGGCTTATGACGAGACCCTAGGGTAGGGTCTCACTTGTCGTAAGCCCCGGAGAGGTTCTGGCTCTGTCAGAGCCGGAAGCTCTCCACTGACATCACTAGTGATGTCAGTGGGGCCTCCCCCAAATGGCAGGCATTCCCATGGGAACGCCTCCATTTGGGCTGCCACCCCCCCCCGGCCCGCCTTCCAAACGGGGCGAGCTGTCAATCAACATCGACAGCTCGCCCCCTTTGGAAAGAGACCCACTACGACCGACACAGTCGGTCGTAGCGGGTCTCACGCATGCGCACAAAGGTGCTGGCTCCCTCGTGCGCATGCGCACTAGACAAACATCGAGGCGGCCGTGCGGTCGTAGACTGTATGGCCGCCTCTGAATAAAGCCCAATACCCCATAATGACAATGTGTAAAAAGTTTTTTTGAGATTTTTTTGCAAAAAGTGAAGTGTTGTGAATGCTTTCCAGATGCACTGTATTGTTACAAATGGGCTCTTGATAAATAGATCTCTATATCTTTGAAGCAGATCACTGTTTCCTTTAACATCATCGCATTTGTTCAGCTCTATGGGCATTGGAGCTGTAAAATCACAAATCATTTAGATATTTTTTTCACTTCTGGTCTTGTGACGGGTATCTTTAAACATAATGAGAGCCCTTAAAATATCAGACTAGCACATTAACTTTGTATATCAATGCAAGCTTCCCACATGGATGGACTATACACCCTACAGTATGTTGATCTAAAGAAGCTACAGGGATAATGCAGATTGGCCATAATGCAAGCTGCAGCAGACGCCTTTCAGTCAATTACACTTTGCTCTTATCACACCCTCTGGCTCTTCAGTGTTGTGGAAATACAAAGCACAGCATGTCCTCCCAAAGTATTGGAGAACCATAGATTATACTACAGTAGTGTACAGCCAGCCATATAATACACTTAGGACCTCATTCAGAGTAGAACAAAAATGCAAACTGAGGCTTGTTTTGGGCCACAGCTTTTCTCTCTTTCATTTAGCGAGCATGTGCTTCTGTTGCCAAAAGCATTTTTTCTTTATACTGAAACCTCCTTATGACAAGTGGCCTGGGATGGAGGTGAATGGTGCCGTATAGATGCATCATAGGTACAGTAAGAGTACATCGATGCAAAATGCCTAAAATATGGCACCTGTGGAGGGACATAACTTGCGGATACTCAACCCTGGCGCTAGTCACAAGCTGATGATTATGACAGCTTGTGACTGCATCTGATTCACTGAATGCGTCTAAGACACAAACAATTATGCAAATGCCGTAAAACTTCTGCAATGTAATAGGTGGGTTACAGTGTACTGAAGACTCATTTTTATAAAATAAAGCATGCTTCCTATTCTGTCTGGGAAAGGGAATACTGTTGTATAAGTAGTGTGGACTTTAAGCAAATAAAAAATATATATTTGCATCTTAAAGGATTTGCTTTTGTCAGTCTCCAAGTTTAGACTTTACCGACATTTACTGTAATGTGTATGAAAGGTGTTGGAGCCAAATTTGCTACCTACTGTATGCAGAGTTGTTTACACCTTGTATTTGTGGCCAACTCAGCATAGGTAGCCCCTGTTTTCATACACTCTAGGTAATGCTTGGCTTCCCCAGGCTCTCCCAGCTAGGCCTGCCAAGAGCCGCTGTGGACCCGGGTAACAGGGGGTGTGGCATAATCGCAGGAGGCGTGGCCATGCCCCTTTGAAAAAAGAAAAAACAGATTTTCAGTACTGTGAAGCGGCGCTGCATGCTGTGGAGGGGGGTGCTCTGAGCCCCCTCAGCCCGGGGCAAGGCCAGGGGGGGCACGATCAGTGTGATTGCTCCCCCACACAGGCATAGGAGACTGCTGTGGCTGCTACTCAACAGCCACGAGCAGTCTCCTACTGCAGCTCAGCACACACTGTTTGCTGGGCTGCTGTGAGGGAGGGCAGCGTCGGACCCTCAGGATGCCCTGCCCTGGGTAATTTGTACCCACCCCCCCTCTTGGCCCCCCTGCTCCCAGCACTGTAAAGAAGCCATGCATATGCACATAGCAGAGAAGCAGCGTGAAAGTGCTCCCTCCAGTCGGATAGTTGGGGATATGCACTCTCTGGGAACACTTAGGGCTCGATCAAATTAGGTGCGAATTGAAAATAGCGAGTTTGTTTCTTTAAACTCGCACACTTCGCAGCAAAGCACGCTCCCGACAATTCTCCAATCCAATTATAAATCCCTATTCGCACTACTCGCAGTGGAGAGGTGCAAATTGACTGCCAAATGAGATTTGCGAGAAATGCATGAAAATGTGGGGAGACCATCCTGGACTCCCCAAAATGGATAATTTCATTAGCAGAACCATATAGAAGGCTGTTTGTGGGCATTAGGAAGGTAATGTAGGTTTTGAAATGGTGTCAAATGGCTGATTTGTGCTTTTTTTTTAAATGCAAGAAAATTATAAAAAACAAACTTTTTTTGTTTAATCTTAAATGAATTAAACTAAAAATGCAAAAAAAAAATTGGAAAAAGGGTGAGTTTGGGGTACTTTGAGTATACCTTGAAAAATGGAAAAAAAATGATAAAATCAATTTTTTTTCAGCTAAAAAATTATTGTAATTAAATTTGGGGTGCCTAAACTAACAAAAAAGTTGATTTTGGGGTAATTTGAGGAATTTATTTTTCCTCAAAAAATTACATGTAATTATTGGACTAAATAAGCTAATTAGAAACTTCCAATTGCGTACTTGGTCATTAGGGGGTTGTCCAAGAGTTTCAGCACGGTGTCCTCACATTTTAACCTTAAAATAAAGATTTTCCTTTCCGTCTCTCAACCTCATTGAGGTGCAAGTGTAAACTTGTGAATTCAATCTGACTGATCAGTGCGAGTTGCTAATTGGATTGCAAAATAAATTTGCTATGCGAATTCGAAGTGAAAATAGCAATTCGCACCTCGCATCTCGCAATTCACACCTAATAGGATTGACCCCGTAGCCTGTGTGTGAATGCCTAAATGCCATCCAGTTACACCCACCTAGCTGCCTGTGGAAATGCTGCTAAGATACATACTGAACTGCTCATAGTTGTTCAAAGTTTCGTATGCTCAGCTATGTACAGTATGGAGCATGTGTAACACCCCCACCGGATTAATTGGTATCAAGAGAGGCTTACCCAGAGTTCTTCAGTCAGATAGTTGTAGGATTTACACTCACGCAGACTTGGATAGTGAAATGAATGAATTTTCTGCAGTTTTATTTAATAATACAGCGACTTGTAACTTATATTTACAATTAATAATAATCTTTAAAGTTTACAGCCAATAGTAGAGACTTACACTAATAATAGCATTAAGTACACTAATAACACCTTTAACAATGGTTCACACACTTTGGGTCTGAATTTTATTAATCAGGAATGCTTCTGATCTTGTACTGTGGGAAAATGGATTAGTCTTATGCTTACAAACTGCTGTACATGTAAATAATGGAATAACTCTATTAGCAGATTATGCACAAACAGGTTTCAAGACTTAGTATGCTCACAAGTCCCTGAAAGTCTGGCTAATACCCCTTTTGTTGGTGCACATTTGAAGATAAGGTTACTTTATTACTATAGTTCCCTGATAACTAATAATGGTTGGTAATGCTGCTCTGACACTTGCACTGACTCTGGCTCTGTATCTTGTATGTTGCAAGCCCAGGCCTGTAAATTACTTTAGGTGGACTGATGCTGTCCCTGAAGATGACTGTCACTCCTTAGGATGGATTTTCTTTTAATTGTCACTGAATGTACAGAAGCTGACTCTGCCCATCATCGGCGTAATATCCTGACCTCACTCACGGTTCTTTTTATATCAAGCTGAATCTTGTCAGATCCTCCATATTTTAAATGCAGTTTTTTAATTATTTAGAACCTGAGTTTCCCTTTCCTGTCACAGTCTCTCAAGATATATATATATATATATATATATATATATATAACAAAGGCGTATTACATCAGCAGTAAGCTGTTAGGTTTTACCCACTGAGGGATAATGTTATACTCTCCTGACAGTTCGATTTACCTCAGGTCAAGCTTATTTATCAGTGGATCTGTTCAACCTCTGTTCCTTCTTAGTAGATAGGGTAAGGAGAGGAGTTGGCATTAATGTAGCTACTACTGGTGAAATGTTTCACTTGAGCCGTTTAGCTAAAAGCTAGATATATCAGTTCAGTAGATTTTTCTACTAACAGAAGATACTAATGCTGATCAGGACCATATAATATTTGTATAACTGTCTATTATATCTGCAGTGTGTTGTACTGAGGTGTGATGTGTATTTAGCTGACAGACCTGCTCCCTGTAGTACAGCTTCAGCACCTGGAACAGCAATCTTCCCTCCTCTCTGGCTCCCGGCTGTATGTCACTCTGGAGGGGGAAGGATTTAGGGCGGTCCCGTGGATGCTACTTCCCTCTATGTACCTGGCAGCTTCCTGTCAGCTCCAGTTCTTGTGCTCCCCTCATGGCTGCGAACCCTCTCACACAGCCTCCGATGAGTCCTGCTCTCTTGTCCCCTCAGGCAGCTCACTCCGTGCCCGTCCTGCCCGCCGACCAACACGGGTCACCACCTCCAATGTCCCTGAGGTAAGGCACACTTAATGTAGGAGCTCTTTCCACTTAACTGCCTCAGGCACACTCCTCCCAACTGTCAACTGTCAGGTCTCTTTATAACCTCTCCTAGCCCTCACTGCAGTGTCCAGCACAAGTCCCTCCCCTGCAGTTAATAGTGAAGTCCATGCTGGTGCTGTTTTAGAAAAGTCCATCACTCACTTATGGGGGAGACCAGCAGGACAATAGGGAACCGGGCTATAGGTGCCATTACATTGCTACAGCCCCTCTTACATTACCATATCAACATGAACATATATATATATATATTACGGTGTACATCAATGAATTTATATATAGCTAACAGGCTCTATATGATTGAATAACTATATCCATTTCTTCTTGGGTATCACACATGCACAGGGTGAAAAACATGCAAATCTGTCTGCAGGAGCAGGTGCAATTAGGCGATTAAGTAGCGAGGCATCTAAGAAGGCCACATGGAAATAGTGAGTGTTTAACAATACCCAATAAGCATTATTTTCAACATTTATAGGATATGCACTATCCAAATATTGTTTTATTAAATTATCTTTTTAGAATAATTAGAAATAGTTGAAGTAGCTGTTAAAATATTTTACAAAAAGTGTGGTCAATGAGCTGACATTTTATTTAGCGCTAATATTTCAAACGAATATCTGAAAAATACATTTGAGTTTTTTAAAAACAGATTCATCATATCTTTTCATATTTATCATATGCTCTGTCTATTAACTAAAAGGTTCAAACTTCAAGTGACCGGACATTACGGCATGGCCTTTTAGGAGCTGCCTTTGTAATGAAAAATAAACAAACCAGTAAGAAAAGAGGACATCTAATATTGAAAGGTAAAAAGCACTATATAAATTACATTTCAAATGGAAAATACCATATTAACATAAAGTAGATGGCTTGTAGATGAACTATTATATAAATATTATCTATTATATTAATATATGTAGTTAAACCACTGCGACATGTGTGATTGTTTGAGATGAGTGCCGACCACCATGTTTTGGTTTTGGATTTAGATCTAGATTCATCTTCCTGTTTTGGTTTTGCAAAACCACCCTCTGGTGTTTTGGTTTTGGTTTTGGATCTGTACTTAAAAAAAATATTAAAAAAAAACATGAAAAAAGCTGAAGTGACGTAATTTTGACCTGTTAGCATGCAATCCAAAATCTGAGTTTGTTTTTTAAATCCGAGCTCAAAACCGCAGGAAGATCCGAACTGGGACTCGGTTCGACTCGATACTCCTAAATTTGGATGTTGCCGGTAGGTTATTTGGATTCTGACATTAAAAAATGTTTCCTGTGCGTACATGTGGTAGGGAATATAGATTGCAAACTCCACTGGGCAGGGACTGATGGGAAGACCAAATATTCTCCATAAAGTGTTGTAGAATATGTGTGCACTATATAAATACATCATAGATAGATATATCGATAGATAGATAGATAGATAGATAGATAGATAGATAGATAGATAGATAGATAGATAGATATGAGCTATAATAGAAACAAGATCAATTTGAGCATCACTAAACTGTATGTAGATAGCTTTTATATATGGCATAATGTACCCTCTACTGTAAAATGATAGTCATATTAGACATAACTGAGGTGTTTCACAACTTCCTCGTGGTCCCTAAGCTCTGAGGAGATCTAATATCTAATATTCATAAACATTTGATGTAAGAGATATATTTTTAATTGCAATACACATTATTTAACATAACACACACATATAAATTTGAAGAGCACCACATTGAAACAAAACATACACTGGTAAAACACAATTAATTTATTTTTCATTTTTCATTTTAATTAACACAACTTGTCCTCCACAACTTTGCATTTTTCTTTGTTGAAAGTGGAGTGTGCTACTGTGCAGACTTCATATTAGTCAGGGGCGGCTTCATTCCCTGTTACAAGATGGTCGCTGACCTTAAGTAACTGGTCTGTTCATAGTTGTAAGACATGTGAACAGAAAGTCTGCTATTTGCTCAAGCCTGTACAGACATATTTCCAACAAACAATGCATCCATACGTGTAGGTTTCAATCTCCAAACCTGAATGGAGGTCTTTGATGCCAATCATCCAACCCCTGCTTTAGGTAGATCCTCCAGTATAGGATGCAGGAGATTTGGCATGTATATTGCAAGGTCTCCACCATGTTCTTTAAATTCTTACTTGACTTGTCAGTGTACTTAAGTCTTACATACATACAGATATGTGCTGTGGATGGTATGTAGTCATTATGTGGATACAAGAATGTTGACACCAAAATGTCAACATGGACTGAATGTCGACATGGTCAAAATGTTACAAAGAAAAATGAAAATTATTCTGCACAAGATTCTGTCAATAGTATTAGATCTGAATAATCACAAATTAAGGAACCAACTATTAATGAAATACATGGATGTAGGGAATGGGTATGATATATATATATATATATATATATATATTAGGGATGTGCAGGCTCGGATAGGTTCGAGTTTGCACGTGGAGTTCGGATTTTTCCCTCCAAAAAAACGGAACTCAGAACGAGGCAAAACGTCATCTTACATGGACGAACATCATCATTCCTGGTCTTTTGTCCAGGAATGATGATGTTCGTCCATGTAAGATGACGTTTTGCCTCGTTCTGAGTTCCGTTTTTTTGGAGGGAAAAATCCGAACTCCACGTGCAAACTCGAACCTATCCGAGCCTGCACATCCCTAATATATATATATATTAGGGGTGAGCGGGTTCGGTTTTACTCGGTTTTACTCGGTTCTTATCACCACTTTACCGCAATTTCGGCTCGATTTCATTCGCTATCCAAAACACGTGTTCGGCGATAGCCAATAAAAAGATCCGAGTAAAACCGAGTAAAACCGAACCCGCTCACCCCTAATATATATATATAACTACCCCCCAAGTGCCTAACCCTAATCCCCCCTCTAAGTGCCTAACAGTGCCTAACCCTAATCCCCCCTCTAAGTGCCTAACCCTAACCACCCCTTTCCCTGCTACCTAATCCTAAATCCGCCGGGGGGGTGCCTACCCCTAAGTCCCACCGGGGGTGCCTAACACTAACCCTCCCTCACCCTAGCCTAACCCTAACCCTCTCGAGGGGGTGCCTAGCCCTAAGTCCCCCCCAGGAGCCCTAAACCTAACCCTTCCACCCCCGCGGCGCCAATCATCACTACGATCGTGATGCCGGGCGTCAGTCTCCCGGCGTTGGGAAAATGCAGGCATCTACATCTAGATGCCCGGCATTTCACCCATTCACCCATGCCGGGATAAGACAGTCGGGAAGCTTCCCGGATGTAGAACCTACAATTGGTGATTGTTGGTGGTGCTCACCAAGTTTAAGGGATATCCTTACAGAGAGACTAAGAGAAGGGCCCTGTGAAGACATCAAAAAGGAAGAACCCTTTGTGTGGGGCACAGCTTCAAAACCAACATACAAGATTTATATGTGGAAATGAAAATTAATTAAAACGTAACTTTCAATCTATACCCCTACAATAAAAGATATTGAGACATAATTGGCACAGTGAGCATCCTTTGAAGAGACTCACACCAGAAAAGTAATGATAACAATTATACAAATATTGTACATATATGTATGAACAGCAACCTTGTTTATAAACACTGGTTGATGTTTCAAAATCAGAAAAACAACACACATACACAAAATAATTGGTGTCATTTCAGGCTTATTGGAACAAAATCACCCAGCTAGCTGAAGATACTCAAAACTGTATAATAATAATAATAATAATAATAATAATAATAATAATAATAATAATAATAATAATAATAATAATAATAATGTCTCACTGAATATAAGCCTGTGAGAGAATGGCAGGAGACAAAACACATTTTATATATATAACAGCGTTTTTTTATACTAATACCTAAAATAAGAAAGTCAGAAATCCAGCAGATGCAGGTATTAGTGTGATCCAATATCAGTAATCAGTTTGTTTAAATATTCAAAAGAGTTTCATACGATGGGTCACAATCTATCACTCTTTCAGACTGCAAGCCAACAAAATGTATCAACTGGTAAATATACTGTAGCACACAGTGTTCCATAATAGATAGCTACAAATGATATGCAAATAAGCAAAATGTACCACCCTGTGGTGCTACCTCATTCTGATAGGATGAGATAGTGTGATATAATCAGTACACACATCGTGTTGCATGGAATATTGTGGTAACGTATTTTAGTAAGCAATTATCACTCTTAATTGCATAATTAGAAATGCACAGAGATTTAAGTAAAAGAGTAAATAAATCCAAACCTCAATTGGTATGAGAGATATCTATGTTAGACAAGACAGCAAGGTATGTTGCTGTGGTATAAATATTCCTCTTGAAGACTCAAAAACCAATAAGACATAATTGTAAAATCATGAGGAACAGAAGTCTCTGTATCACTCAAAAAGGATAATGATATAGTACAGAGGTTCACAAACTTTTTTGAATCACGACACTCTATAGCAGGGGTAGCCAACCTCAGTCCTCGAGCGCTACTAACAGTTCACATTTTCCAGACCACCTAGCTGGTGCACAGGTGTTTTCATTACTCACTAGCACATTTACAAGATCCACAGGTGGAGCTAGTTGTTACACATGTGATTCTATGAGGAGACCTGGAAAACATGCCCTTTTGGTAGCTCTCAAGGAAAAGAGTTGGCTACTCCTGCCCTAGAGTAACAGCACTGTTTTTACGGCACCCTTAAGTAAATTGTGCTTACCTGTCATCATTTGGTTCAGTTATGTGGTGGTGTACAGGTTTGAGCTTCTTTTTATCCACATATTTACATAACATTGATGATACATAATTTGATTTGGTGCTGGGCCACCAACCTGAGGCACCCCTGCAACTGTCCCGAGGCACCCCAGGGTACCATGGTGCACAGTTTGAGAACCACTGATATAGTTTCTTAACATGGTATGGATAGAGAAAGAGGATTGTATAGCTGGAGTCAGGGTCCCCAATACTGGATGTGTGCCTTAAGCAGTGAACAGGCACTTTTAAGGGGTCAGCCATCCAGCAATATACATGACAGAAGAAAGATTAGGTCACTTCTGCTGTCCATATAGCAGTTAACTGGTGACGTCCCTGATATGAAATATTGCAGGCTAACTCCACCGGACCAGATGAGAGGGTGACTAGTTAGAAGATGGGAAATACCTATATGGTGCTGGATCAACGGTATCCATGTAGTTTCTCCAAAATACCAAACAATGTATGTTGCCGATGGGAAATGAAGGATGCGCATTTCACCTTTGGTCAGCAGGGCTTGTTCACCAGATATCTGTTTATTATTCATGTATTTTTTCACATGTATTTTTTTACCTTTATTACTATTTCCAACACTTATTAGCTACTTTTACACACCTGTCACTTTATAACACTTCACTGTCACTCTTTATTCGTGTGATGCCCTGGGGAGGTCTCTGGCTCAGCTGTCTTTTGAGGTACCCTGCATCCCGGATGTGAAGCACAGAGTGTTAGGGACCCGATCGATGAGGTGACCTGGATGCTGGTGGGCAGGCCCGTATCATTGGCCACTGATATGCTAACTACCTCTGAAATTATATTTAATTACAAAATACATTTAAATTTGAACAGTAATGATCACACAGTGCATCTGCAACTTCTTTTCATGTGTATATAACTTTAAAATCTCAGCATGATAGCACCTTTCATTACCATTAGGGTGGGCAGTCTAGAGCCCCTCCCTAAATGCAATATTATGTATATAGTATAGAGTGGCACCCCTCCCCCACCTCCTCATATATGTTTTGAAGCAGGAACCTTTAGTAGCATTTAACTGCACCAGGTAATAGGCATAATACAAAGTAAGTCCTATTTATATTGTTATAGTGTCAGTTTATTTGGGTTGTGTTTGGACGTGGGGCCCCCAGAGCTGTTCTGGCTGGACCTCTTCAGGGCATCACCATGTAAGACACATAGTAACTTTGTATATCATTTTTCATGTTTGTTTATTATTAATGTATTTTTCACATATATTTTTTACCTTTATTACTATTTCCAACACTTATTTGCTACTTTTTACACACCTGATACTGTATAACACTTCACTGTCACTCTTTCTTCGTGTGATGCCCTGGGGAGGTATTTGGCTGGGCTGTCTTTTGGGGTGCCCTGCATCCCAAATGTGAACCCCAGAGTGGTAGGGACCTGCTCGATGAGGTGACCTGGACGCTGGTGGGCAGGCTCATATCATTGGCCACTGATATGCTAACTACCTCTTAAATTATATTTAATTACAAAATACATTTAAATTTGAACAGTAATGATCGCATAGTGCATCTGCAACTTCTTTTCCTGTGTATATCATTATGATCATGTCAACTTTATGACCATGTCAACATTGTGCATATTGACATATCCTATGGTGACATAACATCCATGTCAACAGGGAAGGCCCTAGCCAATTTGGTGTCCTAGGCAAGATTTTGGCCGGTGCCCCCTAGCAGATAATCCCCCACCAATCTTAAAGTGGGTACACACCCGACAGATATGTCTACAGTTTATGGTTGTTCATACAGACTGTGTAAGTGTAAGGGCAGTCAGCTGCTCGGTTGTACACAAAGCACGATGAGCATATATATATATATATATATATATATATATACAGTCCAACAGAATGGCACTCCTAATCCAAGGCAAATACCGTGGTGCACAGCAATAGATAGGTATGTAGAGTACAGAATCTTCTGGCACTCAAGCGGGTTTCACAACAATAATAACGATGAGACCATATCAATCTTCAACGTTTCGGAGTTTAATCCGTCATCAGGAAGAATATGGGAATCACAAAAGCATCACTTACCTAAATACATGTTTTCAAACTCTGAACCCATCACTGATCGCGCGCCATGCTCGGGCGCCGGGCGGGACCATCCTCCAGCCACGACGTCACTCCCGGAAGTGAACAGCCAGGGTCCGGCCCCCACCAGCGTCCGTATAGTGAGGCAAATAGGAAAAAGTCCAGTTAGTGGCAGGCAATGGAAAATGTCCAGGCAGTGACTGGTTAATAGAAAATGTCCAGGTAGTGGCAGAAAATGGGAACTGTCTAGGTGGTGACTGATTAATGAAGAATGCAGACTGAGGAAGAAATATCCAGCAGAGTGTCAGTGGAGGCAAGGTGCAAGGTGAACAGCAGAACTCAGGTACTCAGGTAAGGGGAAGGTAATGGAGGATGCAGGGTAGTCCAGCGGGGTTGGAGCAGACAAGCAGGCAGGCAGGTAGCGTTTCACAGGTAATAGATGGTTAACACAGTGAACTCCCTCTCAGCTATGCTGAGAAACACATTGCACTGGCAATAAAGGGAGGCTCTGAACCTCCATAAACACCAATTGCTGTGCCGTGACTGGCCAGAGAGAGCATGTGACAAACCAGGATTGGGAGAGGAAATCACATGGCTGGAGGCAAGATGGCGGTGTATATGCCAAACGTAACAGAAGCACTGCCAGGCCTCACCAGCCCAAAGTGACAGCATGCCTGCACAGAGCCACGCACAGCCAATGCCCCTCACCACACAACAGCACCACCACTAGATGCCCCCCACCACAGTGACCTCACAGGTAAAACCCGTCAACCACCATGCCGAAAAACCCTGGTCATGACAATTGTTCACAGACATTTTGTAGGTATGGGATACGTTTGGCATATTGGCAGTCAGGATGCCGATGCTTACATTACTGGTCCCAGAATCCTAATGCCAGCATCCCAACCGCCAGGATACCAAAGGTAGGTAGTTGGGTTGGGGGAAGGGTTATGGTTAGGTTTGGGGGTTAGGGTTAGGCACTAAGGGGGGAGGGTCAGGTTTAGGGTGCAGGGAGGGGGAGATTAGGTTCAGGCACTAGGGAGGGAGGTTAAGGTCAGACACCAAATAGGGAGGGTAAGGGTTACGGGAGGGAGAGGGGCTGGGTTAGGATATCGACCAACAAGTGTCGGTATGTTAACCCTGTCGGGCTGCCAGGGTCTGGATTCTGACCACCGGGATCCCGACTGCCGGCATTGCAAACCCAACCTGTGTGTACACACTGGCTGATTGGTACACAATATGGGGGTCATTCAGAGTCAGTCACAAGCACTGAGCACTCGCAACCGACTCGATGTTGCCCCACTGGGCATGTGAACAACAGAGCCGGCTCCATCATGAACATGTGCAAGACCTGGCTAGCGACGGATGCTCCGTCACTAGTGGTCTTGCAGCAGATGGGGTGAGCTGTCGATGGTGAGTGACAGCTCGCCCTGTTTGGGAGGCAGGCAGGGGGCATGCCTGCCCAGAAGCGAGGTGTTCCCCGATGGTCGCGATGGTCTTGACCATCGTGACAATCACCCATGTTGGTTGCTAGAGCTGTGGGTGTTAACCCACAGCTTAGCGATCGACAAGGAGGTGCCCTGATTCAGAGTGACCGCTTGCAACTAACAACCGCCTCTGAATGAGGTCCAATACCTGCCAATTAATTGAACGTCCGATATGTTGTCCAGTGTGTAGCCAGCATTAGTTTTTATATGTGGATGCCAAAAGATAGATACAGTATGTGTATATATATATATATATATATATATATATATATTACACACAAATACAGTATATATATATATATATATATATATACACACACAATATGCACACATACAGTATACATATATCTATATATATGTATAAAGCCAAAAAAATAGTTTTTAATAAAGTTTGTATCAATGCATCAGACTTAACAGGTGGATATAGCACCTTACTGTAGTTTTGCACGTAAGCAGAAAATTAGATTTAATTTTGCAAAACTGTATTTCTTTTTTATATGAACTGACAAGTGGAGATGACACATTAAACGTGAAATGCCCCCATTGTATGACAGATGAACAGCTTTATGCGCCTGCAATCTAACATTATGGGGCCCATTTATCAAAGTATATTTGAGGTATAATCCTCAAAAACACCAGGGAAGGTTAGTGTTAGGGGGAGCGAAGGGTAGGTTCAGGGTACTTACATGCTCCATCGGGTTTCAGCTCTGCTGGGCTTCTGGCATCTGCATTTCATCCCAATGGCTATTGAGCCACTGGGATTTCATACCCAATCCCATTTTATGGGTGGGTATGTGATTGTCATGGGTGTGTCACTAAAGTGACTGCATACTCAGATGCTCAATTGCTCACTTTGGAGGCCATACACAGATGATAAATCTGCATCTGCCATACGGTTGGTGCAAGTTTCGATGGTGTGATTGATGGTGTGACCTACTGTGCTGTCTCAAGATGCACCAGTTGGTATTACAGCATGTATGGTTACTAAAAGTGGAAGCCTCAGTCCTTAATACACACAGATGTACACCGGGGAAGGACTTTGTAGCAGCAATTGCAAAAAATCACAAACTTGCGACCGTAAATAGATGCAGCCATGTCCGTAGTAGTAGTAGTAGTAGTAGTAGTATATAATAATAATAATAATAATAATAATAATAATAATAATAATAATAATTTATTAAGAAAATTGTCAGGAGTTATTGCTCTTTCTTTGGAATAATTTTAATTACAATATAAGTAATGGAAATCTCACAAAACAATATAAACTAATTCTGTATTTCCAAAGGTATTAAGAATATAAAATAAGGAGCAAACTGTATTGTTTTATTCAATTTAGGCACTGTTCAATCTACTTTATGTGCAACTGAAGATTTTCAGGTTTAAATGGAAGCATTACAAAATAAGAAAAATATCAAAGTAAAAATGGCCTTTCTTACACTAGAGAGTATTTGATTCATACCTTCAGCAGATTGTAAATTGCAAACACAATATGATATATATACAGTAAATAAGTCTGGACACTTGAATTTCATAAGTGAAATAAATCTAAGCTGACAGGCAAGAGATTAGATTTGTCATAGGTTGTAATACCATTTAACAGAGCAAAAAGAGAGTTCTGGTGTTTACAAAGCTGTGCATAATTTTCTTTAGGCATGGACACCATGATAATAATGATAAAATTCACCAACTTGAACAGCTCAGTAAAGCAGATTTTAATATATCCATTTAATTCTGTATTTACTTCTAGTGCTAAAGAAATAAAAAGCATTGTACCGCTGGCACATACTGTATGTATTTAGATAAAATTGATAAATCTCAGAAAAAAAATTCTATATATAGTACAGGTTTAAGTAATATATTTATGCCAATGGCAATACTAAATGTAAATGTAATTTATTTTTGCACAAAATAGCTACATTAATATCAACATTCACAAATAACTAAAGTATAATGATGATATTTGAGATCCACATGTGATTGTAGGTAAAGTATTTTCTTTATACTATATTCCCTTAGTTTTACCTTCTTTAAAGCTTTCAAAATGAGACATTAAGACCCAAAAGTGAAAAAACAGAGGGCAATCATTTGCAATCAGATAAAGGGACATACAGTATTTATTAAAGGGGGGATCCCCACAAATCTAAGCATCCACAGTATGTAACAAGAAAGGTTTACCATATATATCTGAATATCTGCTGTGATTCCTTAATTTCCAACCACAAAATAGCCACAATAGGTTTCAATGAGGGCTACTATACTGCTACTGTAAATTTACCAAGCTTGGCTTCGATCGCCACTGTAGAGAAGAAATCATTACTAACACTGTTAGCTGCCTTAAGCCAATCATTAACAACACTTTTATCTGTTGGTAGCTTGTTTTGTGGGGGCCCAAACAAACCAACCACTTAAGCCACAAAAGTGGAAGTCCCTGTCGCTAATGTGACTGATTTGTTAAACTGTGCATGTCCTTTTTAATATATATCATAAAAGTGGGTGGGATAGCCTAGGGTCAGTTCCATTGTGCACCACTTTTCATTATGTGCTTTGCAAAGATTGTGTGTGTTTGATAGACAGTATATTGTATATTACAGTACTTTACTAAGGCGTTATGGATTTTAGCTGTTTCTATCATTTAAAAAAGAAATACAATACCAAAACCTCAAAGATAAATTAGAACCAAAACACGGGGGTCAACACACATCTCTAATTATTACTGGTATCGAACTTACGAAGACAATGACTAGTATCAAACCTACGATGAAGAGAAGTTTTATCAAACCTATAATGATGATGGCGATGATGACTGGTATCAATCTATCCTGCTGATGACTAGTTTTAAACCTGGGATGATCACTGATATCAAACCTATGATTATGACTAATATCAAACCTATGGTGATGAGGGCTAGTATTAAAATGATGATGATGATGATGATGATGATGATGATGATGATGATGATTATTGAAATTAAACCAATGATGTTGATGATGGTGACGACGAGTAGTATCAAACCTATGATAATGATGATGACTGTTATCAAACATAATATGAAGATGACTAGTAGCAAACTTATAATTATGATTACTAGTGTCAAACTTACGATGATGTCTAGTAACAAACTGATGTGATTATGGTTATGATAATAAAGATAATGATGATAACTGGTATAATAACTATGATGATAATGAATAGTATCAAATATATGATGATGACTAGTATCAAACATGATAATGACTACTATCAAACCTATGTTGATGATGACTAGTATCAAACTGATGATGATGATGATGATGATGATTCTTTGCAATGTCCAGCTAAAAGTCTCCCTAGCAGATTTGGAGTCACACTCCCTGTAATGTCTATTGAAAACATATGAGGAGAATAGGAGTATTTGAAATGAATACCTACAAATTATGCCAGTTCTCTGTATACGTTGATTTCTTTTTATTTTGAACTGTTTTTTTATGTGTTCTACATGTTATAACATTAAGGCGGATGATTTGGCAACCTGTCTAAAATATATATATTTTTTAAATTGTACAAATATTCAAATGGTTGTTAGTTCAAATAATAATAATAGGGGGGGGGGTATCAAAGCTTGGAGAGATATAAAGTAAACAGAAAAATAATGTACCAACCACTCAGCTCCTGTCATTTTATAGTCTATGTTTGAAAAATGACAGTTTAGAAGCTGGTTGGTTGGTACTTTATCTCTCTCCATGGTTTGATACATGTCTCCCATAGAGAGAAAGAGGAAAAGAACAGGCCATCTTTAGATTTCCATGTAAACCATTATTATACTCCATATACCTTTCAGTCACAGTAAAAGCTGCTAACAATGTATACATTTGTGTTGTCCAATAATTATGTTGTAGGTATTTAAATAAGGCCCAGTGTTCCCACAATAAGGGGGGTGGGGTGGGGTATTATTTTGGACATTTCTTTGTAGACAGCCAGGGTAAAGCTGTTGTCCACTACAAATAAATTTCCAATTTTAACCCCTGCTGATAATTACACTTACAGATCTGTCCTCTGAAATTTTGCTGTCAGAAAAAGTGTAGCTTAAAAGCTTTTCTCTTTTCCTTTGTAGTCTTATGTATTCTTACTTACTTATTTCCCACTCATGTTGCTTGTCACTCCGCTAAATGGGCATGTTGGTTGTAATTATTTGTTCCATACATTTGTCCAATTCTGAATTGGAAAAAAAAAAAAAAGATTTTCGTTGCTGTGATTTTTTTTAAAGTGTTATTTTTATTTTTATATATATATTTTTTGTAGGTTAAGTACTTTTGCTTAAGAAAAAAGTTGCTCAAACAATTTATAACTGGCAACATGTGTGAACCAGGGCGCAAGCAATTATCTACATTTCTTTTTCTTTCCTTTTTTGTTTTGTTTGAAGAATGTTGCAATTTACTTGTCTTTTATAATAAACAATCTTGGCCTACTTCTGTGATTACTGAACAGACTTAGACCTTGACAATCCGAACCCTCACAAGTCAGAAATAAAAGCCTCCCTCTGATCTTCTGCACCAAATAGAAGGAACATAAATTGAACTGGATTCTGATTTGCCAGCTCCTAGATAATACATACTGTATATCAATAGCCTGACTATAAAGGTTGCTGGGCAATGCTGCAAGCTAAGGGCAAAACTGCATCTAAGCACATCAAAGCCCAGTGAGTAATTTAGAGAAGCAGCAAATATCAAGAGACAATATAATAAACAATTAACCCTTGCCAGGTTGAATGTTCCTAATTTCTGCTACTGTATATTGACAACAGCCACATAAAAACAAGGGCATACCTGACATATCAAACTAAATTACTTAGAGTCATTTGGTAATGACTTACACTAGAGGTCATTTTGCTAATATCACACATAATGAAACTCCTAAAGTCATTAGTCCATTCTAAAATGATATACAAGGCCATTAGACAGTGATTTGCATATTTCTCTATAGCGTCATGCCTGCGTGCACATGCAAACTGGTTTTAGATAACTAAACCAACCATTGCATGACTGTATTATATGGTCCCTAAATTGGCCACGTATGGATGAAGATCTGACAAAGCCGTGTGACATAAATGAGGAATTCTTATTTTCTGACAATTAATAACAATGCTGGTGGATATCTTTTGTGTTGGTGTTTTTATCGAAGAGGCTGATTGCAAGTGAAGTGCAGTATGTAAAATACTGTATAACACAGATAAAAACACAGAAACAGCGAGTTTCATATTAATAATAAATAATAGTTTATATAGAGAAATGGAATATCCCACTTACAATATGTTGGTGAAGTATAAATCTAGATCCAATAAGTAATAGATCTTGCCAGCAATCTTGAGTTGTCCCTTCTAGTTTTGCAGTAATCAAACATTTCATTAGCAGTGTATTATGGAGAAGCAAGAACTACTTAACAGTGTATGCAGGGTGATGTCTGCGAAAGATGCCTGTCAGCATCTTACACCAAGTGTAAAAGCACTGTATGTATAATAATACAAAACTTACATACAAAAACCTAATATACTACAAGTAATGTTGTGCCTGTCATTGCCTTTGTTTTCCTTCCCGTCCTGTCTCTAACCCTTCCCTTCTCTTCCCCATCCCTTCCTCAACTTCCCTCATCATCTCTCCACTCCATCTCTCTTTCTCTCCAAACATATTTCTTTCATCCCCAAATTATTCCCTCCCCCATCTCTCTAGCTCTTTCCTCATCCCCACCACCAGTAGATGCACACTGTCTGTGTTCTGCAAGTGGCATAAATAAGGAACATGGGTTTTGTGCAGATGTATATAACACTGGGAAAAGGTTCTGTGTACAGTAGATGGCAAGTTAAATGATTGGGGTACAGGATCTGTGTACTGCAGAAGGAATTTGGGGCACAGTGTTTATCTATGAGAGGACCACATGGTGCCATGTGATCATTGTTGACCTCCTCTTGCAGCCACCATTCTTTCCCTTTTACGAGCCCCTCTGTTATTGGTAATTTTCGCCCAGCTCTAGAACTCTTTGGCCAGTTCCTTCTATATACCTCCCATTGTGGTGGGGCATTTTTTCTTGTCACATTGAATGGGTGGTAGACAGATGTAGGTGTGGAAGAAGTTGATGTGCTGATGTCCTGTCTAGGTGAGGCTTATTGATCTGTGGAATCCTCAAATATAGGAGCTTGGCAATGGGAAAGGTGAATATAACCATCACATGCAGGTATACTGCCCCAGGCATTCATACCTGTCCTGCTACACGTTCTGAGGTACCACCACTCCCAGACTACAGATGCTATCCATTCCTACCTGTCCATGGAGAACCCGACTGCTGGTTGCCAGTACTGTTAGTGGCATACTGTACTTGCCGACATCCAGATTCTCCTCTCCGGGAGTTGACCGGAGAAAAGATGCAGGTTACTGTCAGAGTAAAATGCAGCAAGTCCCACATATTTGAATAGGTGCAGGGCTAAATGACACAATGCTCATAGATTTGCATCATTAGGCCCAGCCCCCTACTTGCGGACCCGCCGATTCGCAAGAAATTTTCTCCATTCTGCCCACTTAACTAGGAAGTGGGTAGAATGCAGGAGAAGTGCCTACTTTTCCGGGGGTGCTACCCAAAAAATTGGGAGCCTACCGCAGGTCAAAGGAGTTTAGGTAAGTATGGTAGTGGGTGTCTTCTGCAGGACTGCAACTATACTGCAGGGAATCTGTTCAAGCATAATGAAGGTTTTATTTTTAAGGGAGGTTTATTCTAAGGATGAGCAGGTTCAGATTCCCGAAATCTGAACTCCCCCCCAGCCCCCCTGATCCGAGCCGGAAACCGAGTCAGCCTCGGGTTTTTCCGCCTGGCTTGGAACTGAAATCGAGGGAAAACATCATCATCCCACTTTCGGATTTTTGATGGTTTTGGATTCTATAAAAGGTCCTGCGATTTACGCCATTTTTCATTCCGGCTGTGGAGCGTGCGTGCAGAAGGAGGGAGCTGGGAGCTGTGGCTAGTGTTGTTATGTGATAATACATTGTATGATACATTACATACTGGGCTGGCTGGCTACTGTGAAGAGGCTGGCTAGCTACTGTTGTCCATGTAGGGGCTAGCTGTTGTCCTGTCCATAGGGGCTGGCAGAGGGCTGGAGCTGGGAGCTGTTGGCTACTGTACTGTTGTGATAATAAACACAAATAATAAACTTAGTAGTACACAACTTATATAGGAATATACATTACAATACTGGGCTGGCTTGCTACTTTGAAGAGGGAGGGAGCTGAGAGCTGTTGCTAACACTGGCTGGCTGGCTACTGTTGTCCATATAGGGTCTGGCTGGCTACTATTGTCCATATAATGGCTGGCTGTTATCCTGTCCATAGGGGCTGGCTGCAGTGCTGTGTTCAGGGGGTGCTCGACCTTCAGGGGTGCTCTCTTCACCTACCACCAGTGTTAAAAAAATATTTATTTTATTTTCTGTGTGCATGCCGTGTTAGCAAGGCTATGCTGCCCAAAAATACAAATAATTTTTACAGGTGCTGTCCTGTGTGGTGCAAGGGTACGCTACTCAAAAATATAAAATACAAATTATTTTTACAGGTGCTGTCCTGTGAGGTGCAGAGGTACGCTGTCCTTCAAAAATAAACTTTTACAGGGGCTGTCCTGTGTGTTGTGGTGTAGGTCGCTGCCCTTCTTCAATTTTTATAGGTGCTGTCCTGTGTGGTGCTGGGGTATGCTGCCGAAAATACAAATAATTTTTATAAGTGCTGTCCTGTGTGGTGCAAGGCTATGCTGCCCAAAATACAAATAATTTTTACAGGTGTCCATAAAAAGTTACTGTCAAGTTTAGAAACTGTGGCTAATACTGTAAGCAGTCCAGGGACACCTAAATCCCTTTGTCCTGTTGTATCCAAGCGCCTGCAAACCACACCGTCAACTCCCTCCTTGTCAATTTCATCCTCAGTCAGGATCGGAAGTAGTCTTGCAGGCCATGTCACTGGCATGACTGACTCTCCTATCCGGGATTCCTCCGGAGGATCCTGCATTGCTACGCCTACTGCTGCCGCTGCTGCTGTTGCTGCTGGGAGTCGTTTATCATCCCAGAGAGGAAGTAGGAACACCACTACTTCGTTAACTAAGGCTTTGGGTGGCCCGAAAAATTTCTGGACACTTTCACCATTCAGCAACTGCGTGCCAAAGACTGGAGTGCCAGCAAACACTCTTGAACCTGCCCTGCCATTACCTGAAGCAAGAGATTGTGATGCGGTGGAACTCAACCCTCTATATGCTTCAGAGGATGGAGGAACAGCAAAAGGTCATTCACGCCTATACATCCACCTATGACATAGGCAACGGAGGGGGTATGAGCCTGACTCAAGCGCAGTGGAGAATGATTTCCGTGTTGTGGAAGGTTCTCCAGCCCTTCGAACTTGCCACACGTGAAGTCAGTTCAGACACTGCCAGCTTGAGTCAGGTCATTCCCCTCATCAGGCTTTTGCAGAAACAGCTGGAGAAAGTGAAGGAAGAGCTAGAACGGAGCGATTCTGTTTGGTATTTGGGACTTGTGGATGAAGCCCTTCATTCACTTTGCCAGGATTCGAGGGTGGTCAATCTGTTGAAATCAGACCACTACATTTTAGCCACTGTGCTCGATCCTAGATTTAAAGCATACATGGAGTCTCTCTTTCTGGTGGACACAAGCCTGCAGAGGTGCAAAGACCTGCTGGTGAAAACACTGTCAGCTGAAGTGGAATGTGATATGTAAACAGCTCCTTCATTATTTTATACCGCAACTGGGGCTGCCAGGAAACAACTTAGATATCCTGAGCAACTTGCAGGCGTGATGCAGGGCAGGCAGGGCCAAGTTTGGACATCTGGTCCGGACTGAAGGACCTGCCAACAATTTATGACATGTCTACTGTCACTGAATATGATGCTGCCACCATTGAAAGAATGGTGGAGGATTACATTGGTGACAGCATCCAAGTAGACATGTCAGACAGTCCGTACCTGTACTGGCAGGAAAAAGAGGCAATATGGACGCCCCTGTACAAACTGGCTCTATTTTACCTAAGTTGCCCCCCCTGCAGTGTGTACTCCAAAAGAGTTTTTAGTGCAGCTGGGAATCTTGTCAGTGAAAAGCATAGGAGGTTGCTTCCACAAAATGTGGAGAAGATGATATTCATCAAAATGAATGATCAATTCTTCCAGGAAGACCAGCCTCCAGAAAGTACTGAAGGACCTGTGGTGGTGAATTCCAGTGGGAACGAATTAATACTCTGTGAGGATGAGGATGTACACAACACTGAAGAGGGTGAGGAATCGGTGGATGAGGAGGATGAGGATGACATCTTGCCTCCGTAGAGACAGTTTGTGCAGGGACAGATTAACTGCCAGCTTGTTTTGTGGGGGCCCAAACGAACCAATCATTTCAGCCACAGTCGTGTGGCAGACCCTGGCACTGAAATAATTGGTTTGTTAAAGTGTGCATGTCCTGTTTATACAATTTAAGAGTGGGTGGGAGGGCCCAAGGAAAATTCCATCTTGTACCTCTTTATTATTATTATTATTATTATTATTATTATTATTATAGTATTAACAAGTTGTAGCGCTGGCACTTGTATATAATTATCGGACTGTGTAACACAGGGTGTAAGTATCCGCATACTCCTTCTATTACAAGGAGAAAAGTGAACAATATAGGTCAGAATCTTGACATTTAGAAGGTCGACATTCAGAATGTCTACACTAGAATGGTGATAGGTTCTGAAAGTTCACAGTCAGAATTTTGACATTAACTGTCGTGTGTCGACATTCAAAAAATTACGACATGGTTAAATATCAACACCAGAATGTTGACATACAGTTTTTTGTTTACTTTTAGGGTTAGGTTTAAGGTTAGGTTTAGGGTTAGAGTTAGGCTAACATAAGCAAAAACTGTATGACGACATTCTGTTGACGACATGTTAAATGTCAACCTTATGAACGTGTTAACATTTTAAGTTTAACCATTTTTGATTGTCAACATATTGGTTGCCAACCTAAAGACCATGTCGACTTTCTGACTGTCGACATTCAGAATCTGCCGACATTCTGTCGTCAACCTTTTGAATGTTGACTTTTCCTACCACACCCTAAGTGAATAACTGCCATTTCAGTGTACAGAAGATGCCATAAAATGCTATATTTTTGGACTTCTACATCTACTGTTCCCATTCTTTAAAATATACAGTATACAAGCCTATGAAAAACATCCTTCCAGTTTACCAAACAACTGTGTAATACTCTGGTCATTTTGTGCATTATTACAAATGGATGTTATTTTGCTTGTGTTATTGCAGATGGCTCATGAAATTTTCTTCCAAAGACTCTGCAAATCACACATTTCTATAGCTATTGGATAATGGCCGGATTGCACTTATTTAACTCTGACGTTGGTACTAATGTAACAGCTCCTTCTGCTATGTTCTCTTTTTGGTATTCTGATGTTTTTAGAAGAGCAGCAATCTGAATAAATGCAAAGAATTATTCCGTTTGCAAAAAAAAAGTACAAAGCTAAAATAAAATAAAAAAATCATATAAATGAATAACTATTTAAAGACTGCATATACTGTAGATCAATCCACAATTTGTATAAATCTATACATTAGATTAATATACAGTATAAGAAATCATATGGGTTTGCTTCTAAACACTTCATGCAACCAAGGTATTTATGTCGGCAAAATACAAAGCGCCCGAGGTGCATGCTGCTGTGACCACTTTTGTGCCTTTTGCTGTAGTCGCTTCTGCGCCTATATGCTAATGCTGGTATCAGCCCATTTCCTGGTGTACCAGCCTGCTTCTGACTGTGCAAGGACTGAGATGCCCAATTTTGAGTGTATTCAGGTGCTCTCATACCGATTGGCGTGTCCTTAGATGCCACCATTGGTTGCACCATCAAAACTTGCACTAGCCCTATGGCAGGTACAGATTTTCCATCTGAGTATTGCCTCCAATGTGAGCGATTAAGCATTTGTGTTTGCAGCCACTTCAACGACACACCCATGACCAGTGACAGCTCCAGAGGTGGAGCTGCAGCATCATCCAAAATTCAAATAGGAGCCACACCAACTGCCACCCCAAACGCTGCCAAACATCACCGACCGGGACTCATTGGCAGTTAGTGTGGCTCCCCTATTTGAATTTTGGACTACGCTGCAGCCCCACCTCTGTAGCACCTCTACGCTGCAACCCCACCTCTGCCCATGACACTCCTAAAAACACACCCATAAGATGGATCATCTCTGTGCATCTGAACAGCCACCTCCCAGTCACCGCCCACAAACATGCAGCATATTTCCAACACTTCTGAATTCTGAATGTCGACATTCAGAATGTTGGACTATGCTGCAGGGAGACTATGCTGGGGGAGATTTACCAAAACTTGGAGAGAGATAAAGAGGAGAGAGATAAAGTACCCACCAATCAACTCCTAACTGTAAATTTTCTAGCACAGCCCATAACATGACAGTTAGGGGCTGATTGGTTGGTACTTTATCTCTCTCCACTTTATCTCTCTCCAAGCATTGATAAATCTCCCCCAAGATACTGTATGTCCGCAAACTGATTTGCAATCAACTCGGCATTAACCCCTTAATGTTTTCCTTATGGGACATAGATACGGTACATGTTCCATATTAAAATGTTGGACATTCATTTTTCTGCCCTTATTTTTGGTGATGGTGTTTTTGAGATCACTGTGAGCAACTCATCATTACATTTTTATTTTGTATACTTAAAGTTATACTACAGTATGTATGTCATTGAGAGGATTATTCTCCATTTTGAGCCTGATTCTAAGTCACATCTAGTGCATTTCAGCAAACTGTGCATGAGCATAAGTGACCTAAGTATTGTTGATTGATTCTGATGGAGCTCTGCTGTTACCCTCCATATGGGAAATAGGTGTTTCTGGAACTCAACTTGGTGGCAAATGAGTGGATGCAACCATCTCGTAGGAGTCTCATTGTCGTGTAGCCAGAGGTGAGTGGTCTGAGTTGTGTGTTTGCCAAGAGGGCACCTACTTCAGTCCAGGCACCCAGGATAGGATAGGTAAAAGTGATGATACTAGTGATGAATGATGGCTGCACTTGCGAACGTTAAACAAAAGGGTGCGTTGTTTGAAGTGTGATTTACACTTCCATATGTGAACCAATAAGGACTAAAGCTGGGAACACACTATGCTGATTACTCGTCTGATCGGATAAAACGCTCCCGATCAGCCAAGTAGTGTGTACCCAGCTGTACACACTGAGCTACAAATACCTCAGTGTGTACTGTATGTTCTTTTATAGGTTTGGGAGGTTATCAGTTTAAATATTAACTGCACAGAAGATGCAACATCCCGATCTGAAATTTGCAGGAGCGTTACTGGAACATTTTAATCCATTTATCAGATAATGCTCCTGCATCTCACTTGCATACATACATATACAATCATCGGGCCGATCAGCCAATATCGGGTGATCAGCCCGATGACTGTGTACGTGTGTACCCAGAAGTTTTATATATTGACATGCTGATTTACTTTTTTTTCCATTTTAAGTCCCCTTTTTCTATTTTGCCCCATACATATATTACTATATTGTAATTCCTTCATTGTCCTTCTACTCCACGGCACAAACTCACTAGAAATGTGTGCTGACCCCGTGTTTTGGTTTTGGATCTGGGTTCATCTTCTTGTTTTGTTTTTAGTTTTGCAAATTCACCCTCAAGTGTTTTGGTTTTGGATCTGTATTTAAAAAAAAAGAGATAAAAAGTTTTTAAAAACAGATAAACTCATGTAATTTATGCAATCCAAAACCCCAAATTAGGATTTAAAAATCTGAATTCTGAACTGCAAAAAGATCAGAACCACGACTTAGATTTATCCGGATTCATGAAATTTTGGTGGATTCGGATTTCTGGAGAACCGAACCGCACATCTCTAAAACCCAGACAGCATAATTTTTTTTTTTATTAAATAAGTGGAATTAACTTAGCTTAGTTTCGATTTTATAATAAACAACTAGTAAATTTAAAGCAAAAATATATAAACAGGGACATACTTCGGGTCTGATTTAAGCTGCATACACACACAACGATTTTGTTACCAACGATTTTCTGAACGATTTTCTGAACGATTTTATGAATGATTATCTGTCGGATTATCTGTCAGATTTTTTAAAGTATAATGAACGATTTTTTTGAACTACAAACGATTTTTGCATATTCCCCTAATGAAAATCGTTCAGTTGAAAAGTCTGACTGAACTACAAACTGCAAACGTAAATGCGCATGAACGATAATGGTTCATCGTTTGACTCAGAAAGTGAACAATTTTTTTCAAATAATTATCGTTAAACGATATCGTTTAACGATAATCGTTTCAAGAATCGTTCTGTGTGTATGCAGCTTTAGTGTTCATCTCTGGGCCACAAAATGTGCTGTTTTACTATGCATGTGCGATAAAACAAAGCATGATTTGGAGTTCATCACAACTTGCTCCTTCTCCTCCATGATGATAGTAATGCTGTCTTTCCTAAGCCTGTGATATGTGACTGCTATGCCCTCTTTCTCAGAATTGTGCCTATTTTATTCCCCAGCACACTCGTACAAGCCCTTCAGTCTCTCTTAAATCTTTGATCTTTTTATACCACTCAGCACCTGGATGCTCTTTTTTCTTGATTACCCTATCAGATGGTGAAACCTTGTTTTGTTCTTTTGTGCAGTTTCTCTGGTCCTGCTCGATTCCATTCCTCTTTCCTCTTGACATACTTATTAGTAACTTTGATTGCTATCTGTAAACAACCATTGTGACCAGGTGTAAACAGATTTTCAACCTTCTTCTTAGACCTGTTATACATTTTGGGTCACATTTGGCATACGTTTTTGTCAGATTTTATTTTCTTACGTGTACAATATGTGTGAATGTTGAGTCACACATCTCTAGATGTCACACAAAACAAAGCAGTACAGTAGTTTAGAATCAAGCATACAAATGCATGTACTTATGCCCATTGATAAAGCAGATACATATGTTGTTTACTGCTTTATAAATCCAATAGTCATTATTTCCTGCAGTAGTCCAAAACAAAAAGGACAAATAAAAATCCCATCTAAATACAATGGCAAAACATGTTTGGATATCACGGCACAAACCATTGATTAACTAAGATCCTGTTTGATTACTTTATTTATATCATATACAGTAATATACAGCAATGCATAGAATTTCATTACTTTGTAAACAAAACATTATTATTAGAGATGTGCATGGACTCCTGTGTTTTGGGTTTTGGTTCTAATGTATCATCGTGTTTTGGCTTTGATTTTGTCAAAACCACCCTCAAGTGCTCAAGGGGTCTATTTATTAAGGGGAGATAAGGGGTTACAAAATGCAAAATGTAGAGAAAATCCCTGTACATATTGCTTCTCAGTATGTACTAAAGGGATTTTCTCTGCCTACAGCCTGCCAGCGCTAAGTGCAGGCTACAATATCACACTGCACGTGGGGCACTTAGCGCTGCCATAAACACCTATGGCAGCGCTAAGTGTCCCAGGTATTTACTAAGAGGAGTTGTCACTTACCATCAGGTGTCTTCTCCAGTGCTGATACCACCTCCTATAGTTGCCGGTATATGCTTCTCCTCATTAGAGAAGCAGGAAGTGCTTGTTGTAATTGTACATAAAGAATAAAGATTTTACAAAAAAAAAAAGTCACTGCTGCTGCTGTTGACGGCCGGAAATGGTGAGTCACAGAGGGCTGTCAGGGGAAAGGAGTCTCAGCTGTTACTGCCGAGGGGGTGACTTAACGTTCACCCTCCTCGGCGGGTCTATTTTTTAGTAACAGGTGCAGTAGCCAGCTCCTGCTTCGTAGCGGTAGCAGGTGAAGCAGGAGTGGCATTAACTCCATGATATGTGGAGTCTTAATAAATAGACCCCTATGTGTCTTGGTTTGGATTTCATAAAAATGAATTAAAAATGTATAATAAAATCGATTTAAAAAATCCATAAAACAGCTAAAATCATGTAATTCGGACAGTTTACATGTTATCCAAAACCCGAGTTCGGTTTTTAAATCTGAGTTACGAACTGACTGCAGATCCAAGCCAGAACTCAATTCAACTCGGATCCCCTAAGTTCAGGTGTGTTAGTATTTCAGAAAAACCGAATCACACAACTCTAATTATTATGTTTTTATAATGGAATGGGTATGAAATACTGGCAGTCGGGATGCCTCCTGTCAAAATACCAACAGCGGCATCCCTTTAGTCGGTATCCCAACAGGGGTCAGGTAAGTATACTAACCCGCCCCCCTTCTCCCCTAACCATAATCCTCCATTCTTGTAGCCTAACTCTAACACTCCCTGTTAGTGCCTAAATATAAGTCTTCCCCCTTCATGCCTAAACCTAACCCTCCCACTTAGTGCCTAATGCCCCCAGTACCTAAACCTAACCCCCCATATGGGTGCCTTACCCTAACCTCCCCCCCAAAACCTAACCCTAACCCCGCTATGCTGCCTAAACCTGACACTCCCCACGCGGCTAAGAGCTAAGATGCAGCTTACCTCATTCGGGATGACGTCTGTCTATATTCCGGCATTGTGATTAAGGTAGGCGTCAGTATTTTAATGCCTATCTTTAGTCCCGTGTTGGGCTTGCGACGTCGGCATACCATTCGCCAGTCTCCTTACTATATCCTGTTTTTAACTATATTCTATATTTTGTTTATCATCTTTTGTCTACACTTTACACTCTTCCCTCTCCCTTAGTCATTGGTTTGTTAATTGTACCTCAACTTATATTTTCTACTCAACTCTCACACATGTCTGTATCTTGCGCCCTACACTGTAACTCATCTCCTATCTAAATAGTCAAATATGCCCCTCAGTTCCTGTGCAACACCATATCGTTCATCTATTTACCAACAGAACTCTGATGCCATGTACACACTAGACAATATGTTGTCCGAGCCGGCTGGATCAGATGACATATTGGGTACATCATTTAGTGTGTATCCTCAATGTCACTGACAATGCGCACTTCCGTGCATCATCAGCGACATTGCCTGGCGGACCTGCATGCAGGTCCAACGGGCGACATCATTAGCAAAGGCCATGCTGCCGAATGCAGCATAGCCCACACTCTCACACCATCGCTCCCAGCATCGGCAAGTTTGTATGCACTTGCTGATGCCGGCACCCCACCGTAATGCATCGCTAACAAGGTTGGTACACACTAGATATTGTCTTGTGTGTACCGGCCTTAAGACATCGACTACTACTAGTGAGCAGTTACTACTAGATTTTGCAGGCAGAAGCACTTATGTTAATAGCATACACCTACTAAACTCTACGTTAGCCAAATGCATTAGTGCTTCCGCCTCTCTTAGAACAATATTTTGCTGTTTTGTCACTTTCCTTTCCCTGATTTTATCTGGTTATTGCAAGCAAACTCCTGTAACTTTGATTGCAGGCTAAATTCATATTTTCACAGCTATGGCTCACAGTTTTGGCCACTTGAACTTGTGCAGACCTCATTATACTCCACCTTACCGTCATGGGATAAGTCTCAAAGGTAGCAGCCTATTGGTCAGTGTCTAGTTTTTAACTACAAAACATGTTCCTCACCAAGGGGGTTTATTCATCATTTGGAGCTGTATGGCCTCTGGTGATAAAGTATCCAAATCGAATCAGCGGATACTTATCACTGGAGCAATTTAGCATTTCTCTGGTTGTGGGGACAGCTGCTCTGCAAAGCAGCTGTTCCTGTGATTAGTAACACTGCTGTTTCAGTAGCAGCATTACTTACCTCCCCGTGGCCTACTTCTGCAAAGCCACTGGGTACACAGTGAGGAGACGGCGGGGGGATGTGCTCGGATCCTTCTTTGCAACCATAGACCTCCTTCCTATAGGAAGAAGTGGGCACCAGGAATCCATGCCATCTGAAAATGTCATTTGCTCTAGCAAAATGGTGAGAACAAACAGCCCATTACATACTGTAAAGTAAGTGGAAACTAACATTTCTCCATGTGCAACGGGCCATTTATGTAATGATGAATAAGCCCTAAAGTATTTCAGAGTGTTCCACACAAATTAGGGTTAGGTATCAACAACTTTATTGAGAAACAACACTGGCTTAAAAAGCAACAAACCTTGACCATAAATAGAGTGCTGTACTTATTCTCCCCTCTCTGTTAAATGGACTGTAAAGCTTCATATAATTTTTACTGTAATGACAAAACACACAGGGCCTGATTCATCAAGGATCACAACTGCAACAGCGCACGCAGTTGGCCGATTGTTGCATACTGTGCATGCGTATGCATTGCAGTGCGGGTGTGTGAAGGCTGCACTGCGATTACACATAGCACCTTAAGCCATTACATCAGGGCCGTAGCTAGGGTAGTGCGGCTGGTGCCATTGCACTTGGCACCACAGATCAGGGGGCGCTGTTTGGGCATGTCAAATTTCTGTTTATTATCATTATTGCTTGTAGATTCCTCTTATTTCATCCCCAGCATCTTCTGGCCTCTCCTTTTCTCTTCACTGGCATTTCCCCATGAAGCCATGGCCCTTTTTTGGGTGCATTATGTCCCTTTGAAATATGAGGGGGCGCCAATGCTCTTCCTGGCACAGGGCACCAAAAAGTCTAGTTACAGCTCTGCATTGCATATTGAGTGACAGGTAGTCAGTGTTTGGGGGTGGGAGTGGTTGGAGAAATGCAGATGTGCCTGTCAGTTTGAATGCTGTTACATGGACATGTATAAAGCATCCACTGCAATGGCATACACAGCTTGAGTGCTTCCTGCGTGCAACGAGATTAGCAATTTCTGAGTAAGGTCAGGGCTGCTGTAATTATGCGTGAGGGGCCGATGGTACTCGATGTTAGCAACATATACGCAGGACTGCAAGGTATTACGGATGTGAGATAGTGGTAGTGGGAGGCGGTGGGCGTGTCTATGATGGCAGTGCGACGGCATTGCGATAGCATTCATTAGCATATTTTCAGAGCAGACCTGCAGCTCCGTAAAAGTGCCTGGGAAATATGATAGAAAGATATTAGATAGACAGATAGATAGTAAGATATATATATATATATATATATATATAGATAGATAGATAGATAGATAGATAGATATGAGATAGCTAGACAGATATGAGATAGATAGATAGATAGATAGATAGATATACAGATTAAGACTCATAGGATATGCGCATCAGATGATGTTTGTGACTGTAAGCAGCACTACCTACAGTAGCTATTTATGACTGGTTGTTTGCAGATTGTCCTCCAGATCATAGTACTTTATTCATTAGATCAATAACTAAATTATAGCTGGCATCTATTTGCATACCTTATTATTTCCATTCAGACCATTGCAGGAAATACAATTCACATATAGGGGTCTATTTATTAAGAGAATAATATCCCCTGTGATAATTAAGGATTGAACTCACTCGCTTCAAACCAAGTATCGGAGACATTCATCATGCCTCCTTATCACTTTAGAAGAGCTGCTCTTTTTGCTGTGTTTTTTGTTTTTTACGGCTGTGGTGCCCTCTCTCTTGCTCCTGGCTCACAGAAGGAGAGCTTGGGTGGCCAGGAGGGAGCAGCTTCAGTAAAGAGAACACACAGGAAGGGATTTTTTTTTAGATCCCTCTGCTGCATCGGATAATGTATGCCATCACAGGATGGCATACAGTATCACTGTCTTTTTCCAAATATTTTTTTTTTTTTCCGGAACTTGATGAATTACATAATTCCCCACATGGCCATACTATAGCATGGGGACTGTGGAAATTATAGGGTGAAAATTGTAAACAGGAGATATCAGTGATATCTGAATAATGAATAACGCTGACACTTAATTGATACAAAAATAGGTGAAAATCATAGTTTTCACCTACTTTTGTAGAATGATGATGAATAGACCCCATAATGTTGAAATATTGAATTTAACTTAATATTTATATATCTTTATTATACTGTAGATGTGTGGTTGTTTTCCTGAACACCGAATATACCCAAACTTTGGGGTTCTGAGTTGAATCGAGTCTCTGTTCGGATCACTTCTGGGATTTTGATTAGAACTGTGCCCTGGCTCAGGTTTGCTGTAAGTTCGGATCTCAGATGTTTAAAAACAAATTTTAGGTTTTGGATTGCTTTTAAAACAAGTCCAAACTACATGATTTTAACTGTTTTTATCAATTAAAAAAAAATCCCAAAACAGAAACTTTTACATTTGAGGGTGGTTTTGCCAAAACCAAAACACCGGAGTCCCCACACATTGCTAATGTTTATACAGTTTATGCTCTGTTGCTTATCTGGGTGTTATGGTCGCTAATGTAGCAATATATATTATCCATGTCCTGTATTGTATTGTTCTGTAAGTCGCTTGTCTACAACTTGTTTATGTACTTTGTAAGGTGATGTGGGACATTTGTGGCGTCATGTAAATAAATTATAATAATAATAATAATAATAATAATAATAATAATAATAATAATAATACTACAGTAATTGTGACTTTCTCTTTTATTAAGACATTATTTTTTCTTGTGTATCTCATAGGCAACCGCAGGGGGGGTTCCAGTTGCAATAAAGTTGCATGTTTTTAAAATACCCTCAGTGTCACAAATGAAATAAGTATATAGACCATATCCAGTAATTCAGCATTGTAACTATCCATTGCTTTCTTTTGAACTCATTAATTAATCTAATGAACAACGGGGGGTTATGTATCAGCAAATATTTGCAGGATATCCTCCAAAAACACCTGTTTCAGAGGGTTCCTGTATTAAATACCACAAAAAAGGTATGTACTGGAGACTACAGAAGATATCAGAGATATCTGTGGCAGTCTTCCATTTTCAACTGCAAAAACATACTCCATAGGATTTCATGTAGGCTGGATAATTGGCCCCAGTAGCTGACCCCAACTACTGGCATTAGCTAGTGCCATAACAGGCCTTTAATGCACCCTGTGTGGGACCTGCTCCCTTTGCACATGACGTCATTGCATCGCGCAAAAGGGGGTGGTACCAGCCAGCACTCTGAAATGCGGCAGTGCACGGAGCTTCTAGAAGATGCTCTGTGCAGCTGTATACAAAGGATGCTACGGGTGGCAAGGCCCATGGGGCAGTGATGGTGCCATCCACTGAGCACTGTGCTGTGTGCCACATCACCGGTTGCACACCTTTAGATACTCCCTGGCATTTAACCATTGTAGTTTACATATCACAAAGTTTACCAGGAGAGGGATCTGTATGATTCCTCCCTGGCAATAGCCGCTCACACATGTGTGCTCTGCAGACCTCTCAGTTATGCAGGTTCCCAAAGGAGAAGGGAAATGATCGTATTAGTGATCACTTCAAACACATTGCAGGGACATGTAGTGGAGTACTGTGAAAAAAGCAATGTTGAGATGTTGAGAGCTTCTAATTCTTAATGGAGACAATAAGGAAGATGTTCACCTACTCAGGATGTTTAGAGAAACAATCCAGTTATAGTATAACACTGTAGTGTGTCTGGCCAGCTGGGCTCTGACTGTCAAGACTTGCAAGTCCAACTTTTCTATAGATAAATGGTGCCCTGAATGTTTCCTGGCTCTCATTGGTCCTGAAGAGGGCACGGTAAGAGCCAATTGGTTCTTTCTTTTTCTTCCACAGTGCATTAAGGAGAATATTTGATCATTTAAATCAGACACATTCCATAGTGGTGCTTACAATCTATATTTCCTATCACATTGAAACACAGGGAGAACATAGTATCTCTACACAGATAGGGCCTTGGTGGCAATTAAAGCCAATACTTCAATGCTGCGCAGCAGTAATACTAACCACTATGCCAATCATGCTTAATGTGGCTATTTGCTGTCTTCTGTAAACACTATGGGCCTGATTTAGACCCGGTCGCTCTGACAGAGCGCTCGCTCTGAATCAGGGCCGGGTTTTTTTTTTAGAACGGCCTCCTGGCCGCTCGCATAGCTGTGGATGACCACCCACAGCTACAGCAAGTGGCCATGATGATGGTCGCGATGGTCAAGACCATCGCGACCATCGGGCTTGCGACGAGACCCTTGTGGTAGGGTCTCGTTCATCGCAAGCCCCAGAGAGATTTCGGCTCTAACGGAGCCGGAAGTTCTCCACTGACATCACCCCCGCTCTGCCCACCAAAGGGGGCGAGCTGTCACTCAACATCGACAGCTCGCCACCTTTGGTGCGAGACATGGAGTGCCCGTCGATAGCCGGGTCTCGCGCATTCACATGACGGAGCTATCTCCGTCGTGCGCATGCGCTGTGGGCCTCCATCGACCCGGCTTGCAACCTGGTCTGAATCGGGCTCTATATCCTTAATACCCGCACTAACTTCTAAATTGTCCAAAATGACTACTTTCACCTCTGTATATAACACATGGCTCTATATAACCCTCATTTTATGTTCACTCTGACACTTAGTTTGTTTTCATAATGTTTGTCTCACTATTTCTGTAAAAGCTATTATCCGTCTACTGCTTATCCCTTTCTTCTATTTGTGTCCTCATACTGTCTTTCAACACACACATACCTGCCAATCATATTTTATGATCTATACTTCTCCCTGTCATTCTCTTATTTTTCTAACAGCTTACTTATATCTGCTGCCAACTAAAGAAAGGAAATATTTATATATGTGTGTATACAGTATACAGTACTGTGCAAATGTTTTAGGCAGGGGTGGAAAAAATGCTGCAAAGTAAGATTGCTTTAAAAATTAGAAGTGGTAATAGTTTACTTTTATCAATTAACATGAATGAACAGAAGGAAAAACTAAATCAAATCAATTTTTGGTGTGACCACTCTTTGCCTTCAAAACAGCATAAATTCTTCAATTCTTCTAGGTACACTTGCATATAGTTTTTGAAGGCACTCGGCAGGGAGGTTGTTCCAAACATCTTGGAGAACTAACCACAGATCTTCTGTGGATGTGATGATGATTATCCGTCTAGTCGACATCGACTTTCGGACACTTTACGGATCAGTGAACGCCACGCTTCTCTTTCGCTGACCGCTTCCTTCAGGTCATTTATGGGCATGTTCGTGTCAGCCTTTATTGTGTCCAGCCAACGAGTTCTTTGGCGTCCTCTTCTTCTGGACCCGCTGACGAATCCAAGCATTAGCGCTGTTTCTAGGGAATTAGCCCGCATGACATATCCAAAATATGAGAGTCGTTGTTTGGTGATATTGCCTTCTAATGATATTTTTAGTTTGACCCGCTCTAGGACTGCCTTGTTCATATTCATTGCTGTCCATGGTATGCGCAGCATTCGCCTCCAGCACTACAATTCAAAAGCGTTGATTCTCTTGCGATCTGCCTTCTTGAGTGTCCAGGTTACACCTGCATACATAAAGATCGGAAAAACAATTCCATTGACCAACCGTGCTTTTGTTGCGCTGCTGATATCGTTGCTCTTCCATATCTTTGTCATTTGTTGTATAGCATTGCGGCCAAGTGAAATTTGTCGCTTTATTTCAGTAGATGATTCTCCACTGCGATCAATCTTAGAACCCAGAAAGAGGAAGTCTCATACCGATTCGACTTCCTCATTATCGATCGCAATATGGGCTGCATCGTCATTTACCGTAGTCATTATCTTTGTTTTCTTGATGTTGAGGTACAGTCCCATGCTTTCTTCTTTGACTCTTCTGACCGGATATTCTAGGTCTTTTCTACTTTCAGCAAGCAGAGTCGTGTCATCGGCATATCGTATATTGTTGATGTTCCTACCTCCAATTTTTACTCCAATTGTAGACTCGTCCAAACTGCATCGTCTCATGATCATTTCGGCGTAAAGATTAAATAAAGCTGGCGAGAGAATACAGTATTGTCGAACGCCTTTTCCGATCTTGAACCAATCCGTGTTGCCAAAAGCTGTCCTGACTGTGGCTTCTTGACTCATGTAGAGCGATCGCATCAGTTTCTCCAGGTGCTCCGGAATGCCCATCTGCCATAAACATTTCCATAGCTTGTCATGATCAACGCAATTGAATGCTTTGCTGTAGTCAATTAAGCAAATGTACATGTCCTTTTGATACTCTCATGTCTTTTCCATAATCCATCGCAGGTTTGCGATTTGATCTCTGGTCCCCCGACCCCTGCAAAATCCAGCCTGCGTGTCTGGGAGCTCCTTCTCTACAAAGCAGGCCATGCATCTTTGAATAATCTTCAGCATTATTTTGCTAGCATGCGATATGAGTGCAATAGTCCGATAGTTGCCACATTCCTATGCATCACCTTGGGTCTTCTGTGGATGTAGGCTTGCTCAAATCCTTATGTCTTTTCATGTAATCCCAGACAGACTCAATGATGTTGAGATCAGGGCTCTGTGGGGAACAATTCATCACTTTCAGGACTCATTGTTCTTCTTTACGCTGAAGATAGTTCTTAATGACATTGGCTGTATGTATGGGGCTGTTGTCCTGCTGCAGAATAAATGTGGAGTCAATCAGATGCCTCTCTGATTGTACTGCATGCAGGGCCAGTTCAAGGTCTATCAGCACCCTAGGAAAAGCTTTAGCTCCACTCCCAGAGAAGGATACAAGTACCACTAGGTGGGCTGGGGTGAATATATATATATATATATATATATATATATATATGAGAAAGGGGGGCACATAGCTGCCCGAAACGTCACTGTACGCTGTGCATTGTATGGATAGATAGATAGATAGATACTGTAGACAGATACTGTAGACAGAAAGGACAACACTCAATGACTTTTAAAGTGAAAACTTAATAGGAAATAAAGTCTACAAAAAGTCACATATTTTTGTATTCACTTTCAGAGTCTTTGAGTGCTATACCTTCTTTCTGCTTATGTATACATGTAGCTGGCATGTTAGGAAAGTACACCAAGGTCTCTTTTACTTTGTGGCTGAGTGGCGGGATAATTATTGCCATCACCTACACAGTCTATCTAGCCTGCTTATCCCAGATCACCCCACACCGTCTATGAAACTTACTTATCCCAGATCACCCAACACCATCTATTTAACTTACTTATCCCAGATCACCCCACACCATCTATGTAACTTGCTTATCCCAGATTACCCCACACCACCTATGTAACTTGCTTATCTCAGATCACCCAACACCATCTATATAACTTGCTTATCTCAGATCACCTCACATCATCTGTGTAACTTACTTATCCCAGATCACCCCACACTGTCTATGTAACATGCTTAATTGCTTATCCCATATCACCCCACACCGTCTATGTAACTTGCTTATCCCAGATCACCTCACACCGTCTATGTAACTTACTTATCCAGAGCACCCCACACTGTCTATGTAATTTACTTATCCCAGATCACCCCACAACGTCTATGTAACATGCCTAATTGCTTATCCTAGATCACCTCACAATGTCTATGTAACTTGCTTATCCCAGATCACCCCACACCATCTATGTAACTTGCTTATCCCAGATCACCTCACACCATCTATGTAACTTGCTTATCCCAGACCACCCCTGTCAGGGCTCAGACTACCATGGTCGGTCTTGGGGATCATGGTTCACGTCATGGGCGTTGCCATGACAGTCTTTCTCATGTGACAGTATCTCCAACCAATGGTAGCATGGTCTCAGTCAGCTGATGCTGTTCTCCTATCAACTGCTACTCCTGTGTATATAACCGGCTCCAGGACTCCAGGATGTTGCCTGAACAATGTTTGTCATTCCTAGTGTATGCTAGCTGTGTCCTCGTTCTAGGTTCCTTTGAGATTACTTCTGTGTCCTCTCTAGTGTGTCTGACCACCTCTGCCGGAGTGCTAACCCTGAACTATCTTCAGTGCAACAGTGCATCATTTCATCTCAGCCTGTGTGCCAACTCCATGCTACCTTCAGTGCTACAGTGCATTACAACATCTTAGCCTGTGTGCAAACTCTGTGCTACCTTTAATGCAACAGTGCATCATAACACCTCAGAATGTGTACAAACTCTGTGCTACCTTTAGCACAACAGTGCGTCATACCACCTCAGCCTGTGTGCAACTTAGCGTTACTTTCCGGAGCAGCAGTGCATCATACTATCTACATACACACACACACACACATATATATATATATATGACAGATATTGATGCACATACTAAACTTTGATGCTAAACTCAATCAACTGCATCTTCCACTCACTAATATTTCCTGGTGGGGAACACTGCCTGGCCTTGCACATGGTACTAAACAATCTGCAGATGTGACCCCCGTCAGACTGTCACACAACTCAGTTTGTCACCTTTCTCTCAGCCTTTCCCACTCACAGAGAAAGCAGCACTCACAAGGTGAGAATGACCTCCGGGAGAACAGAGGCCCTCATTCAGAGGCGGTCGCAAGAAGCGATCGCTCTCTCTGAATGAGGGCGGCCACTTCTTTTTTTTAGTGCGGCCTCCTGGTTGCTAGCTGGTTGCTACCACCCACAGCTTAGCGACCGACCAGGGTGATGGTCACGATGGTCAAGACCATCACGACCAACGGGGCTTGCGATGAGACCCTAAGGTTGGGTCTCAGCAACCGCAAGCCCCAAGGAGCTTCCTGCTCTGATCGAGCAGGAAGCTCCCCACTGACATCACTGCTGATGTCAGTGCGGCCGCCCACAAAATGGCAAGCATTCCGTCAGGAACGCCTCAGTTTGTGTAGCCACCCCCCCGCCCCACCTACAAAACAGGCCGAGTTGTTGATCAACATCGACAGCCGGCCCTTTAGTAGTGAGCTCCGGAACGAGAGAGTTTCTCTCTCGCTCCGGGGCTTCAACACGCGCAGTGAGCCCGCTGCGCATGCGCAGGGCCTTAACATCGACCCAGTTGCAAGTGATCAGCGCTTGCGACCGGATCTGAATGAGGTCCAGAGTCTGATTGGCTCAATCTCCCCAGCTGTCACTGTGTGTGTCCTATCTATGTGCAGATGAGATAAGTGGTGAAGCATGGTGGAGGTTTCTTGCAAGTTTGGAGCTGCATTTCAGAAATGGAATTGAAGATTTGGTCAGGATTAATGGTGTCCTCAATGCTGAGAAATACAGGCAGATACTTATCCATCATGCAATACCATCAAGGAGGCATTTGATTGGGTCCACATTTATTCTGTAGCAGGAGAATGATCCCAAACATACAGCCAATGTCATTAAGAACTAGCTTCATCGTAAAGAAGAACAAGGAGTTCTGGAAGTGATGATATGGCCCCCACAGAGCCCTGATCTCAACATCATCAAGTCATCCAGAGGCATCTTAAGAGAGGAGGGGGCCTGTGTGCATTCCCTATCCGGGGACCACTCCTCTCTCCCCGGCGGCAGGCTGCATCACCACAGCAGTAAACTCTGGGCACTATTCTGTGCCCGCAGTCTACTGCTCATGAACAGGTGACCAGGAAATGGTGCAGATGTCATTTTCCTGGCGATTTTACTAGTGCACATGCACAAAACGCTGGGAAAATGGCCCGGGGCAGCCATTTTTCAGGTGTTATGTCCAGCACTATAGACTGATGCAGGACTTCGTAAGTATTAAAATATATGGGTGCAGGGTATGCGGTGTGGGGCCCCCCTGGACCCAGGGGCCTCTGTGCACCGCACATCCTGCATCCATTATAAATATGCCTCTGAGTCTGTCTGGAATTACAGGAAGAGACAGGAGGATTTGAGCAAGCCTACATCCACAGGAGATCTGTGGTTAGTTCTCCAAGATGTTTGGAACAACCACCCTGCCGAGTTCCTTTAAAAACCGTCTGTAAGTGTACCTAAAAGAATTGATGCTATTTTGAATGCAAAGGGTGGTCACACAAAATATTGATTTGATTTAGATTTTGCTTCTGTTCATTCACTGTGCCTTTTATTAATTGATAAAAATTAGAGATGAGCGGGTCCGATTCTCTGAAAATCAGACCCACCCAAACTTCAGACCGGGATTCGAATGCGGCTCTATGTTTCCATGTGACTCAGATCTCAAAACAATTCAAAACGTCATCCTCCTGCTGTCGGATTCTCACGGGTTTTGGATTACATAAAGGTCCCCGCGATCCGCGCCATTTTCACTCTGGCTGTGGAGATAGAAGCTAGCATACATGTAGTCAGTCACTCTGTGTGTGTGTCCAGTCGGGGTCTTGGGCTGAAGGCTGCTGCTGTGTTGAAAAGAGGCTTAGGCTGCAGTATATAAAGGGGGCTTCCTTCAGTGGGTGCTGCAGCTGCTGTGTCAATTGTCCTGTCAATTAACTATGGCTACTGCTCTGTTGGTGTCATGTCCATCAGGCTAGGGCTGCCTTTCATAAAAGGATGCTGTGTTGTCCAGGGGGGGTGCCTTGTCAATTAGAGGTGTAAAAAAATAAAACTGCTTTTTTAATTATTTTTTCCTTTGTGTGTGTGTTAGCATTTTAGCTGCGGTATTATTGTATGGAGACACTGCCGCAGTTTATAGTCCATGTATTTGTGACTCTACAGGTGTTCTATCCACACTCGGCAGGGGTGCTTTGCTGTCCATCAAAAAGGGGTGCTATAGTCATCAAGGGCTGCTTCCTACATCAGAGGTGCTCTTCCACAGTGTAAAAAAAATAAAAGTGAAATTAAATTAATATCAGTCCACAAAAAAAAATATTTTTTTTGTGTGTGTGCGTTAGCAGCTTAGCTGTGCTATTATGGTTTGGTGACAATGCCGCAGTTTATTGTCCATGTATTTGTGACTCTGCACTCAGCAGGGTTGCTTTGATGTCCATTAAAAAGGGATGCTGTCTGTGTTGTTCTTCAAGGGGCTGCTGCCTAATTCGTGGGTGCTCTTCCCCAGTGTCAAAAAATAATATTGTTTGGTGACACTGATGGTCAGACTGCAGTGTAAGTTTGTTCATATGGAGGACAATCAAATGAAAGGAGAGCAGGAACCACATACCAGTCTTGCAGCTGCTGTCAGCAGTCATGATGACCATGCAAGGCTGACAACATCATCTATGAACACTGATGACCAAGGGCTTAAGTCAAAATCAAACAAACAAACAATGTTTTACATTGTTAAAGAAAAAATAAATAAAAGATGTTAGCTGCAGAGAAACAAATAATTGGCAATATGCCATTTACTACACAAAGTGGCAACCTTTGCCAAGCAAGAGTGGGTAGAGGTAAGGACCTTAACCATCTAGGAACCTCCTCCCTGTTGCATCACTTGCAGCACATTCTTCAAATTCAAAAGTGTTTTTCAAATTCAGAAACTTTGGCTAAAAAATTAACAGTCAACTGCTCCCTTCTCTATGCTAGATCAAAGCAGCTGCAGTCTCCACCACCAACACCTGCATCATCATCAACATCCTCAATCATGATCGGAAGTAGTCCTGCATCCAATTTCAGAATAATGACTGCCTCCTCTCCTATCTATGATTCCTCAGAAGGATCCTTGAGTGCAACGCCTGTTGCTGCTGCAGCTGCTCCTGCTGCTGTAAGTGGATCTTCATCCCAGAAGGGGACCAGGAAGAAGACTACTTTTAGTAGTTTAACAAAACATTTGACTGTCAAACAATCATTTGCAATGGGGAAACAAGTATGACTGCAGTCACCCAGTTGTACAGCGGATTACTGATGTCATAAGAGCTATGCCTGTATTAAATGTGCGCCCACTATCATCCATGAAGTGGGTTTTAGACAGTTATTTGAGGTCCTGTGTCCCCACTACTATGTCTTTTCTAGATCTCACTTCACTAGAATAGCAATTCCCAGTCTGTACAAGGACAATAAAAAAAACATTTTTAGTTTCCTCTGAAATGCCATTGTGCCCACTGTCCACTTAACCACAGATATGTGGATAGATGGCACAGGGCAAACTAAAGATTACATGACTGTGACAGCCCATTGTTTAGTGGTATCGCCTCCAACAGTGCAAACAAATAGCGGCATCTAACAAATGCCAGCTCATTCAGAGGCAGGCTACTCTGTATATCACTGGTTTCACTAAGAGGTACACCACTAAGAACCTCTTAGAAAAACTCAGGGAAATCATTGCAAAATGGCTTACCCCACTTGGACTCTCCTCAGGATTTGTGATTTCTGACAATGCCACCAATATTGTGTGAGCATTACATCTTGGCAAATTTGAACATGTCCCATGTTTTGCTCACTCAATTAATTTGGTGATGCAACATTTTAAAATAAAATTGCAGGGGCATGCAGGAGATGTTCTTGGTGGCTCTAAAGATTTCGGTATATTTTAGACATTCAGCAACTGCGTGTCGAAGATTGCAGCACCAGCAAGTACTGTTGAATTTGTTGAATTTGCCCTGTCATCATCTGAAGCAAGAGGTAGTAACTAGGTTGAAATCTACCCTCTATATGCTTCAGTGGATGGAGGAGTAGCAAAAGGCCATCCAAGGCTACACAACAGCCTGTGACATAAGGAAAGGAATGAGAATGTACCTTAATCAAGTGCAGTGGAGAATAATTTCCATGTTGTGCAAGGTTCTCAAACCCTTTGAACTTGCCACATGTGGATGTAGTTCAGACACTGCCATCTTGAATCAGGTCACTCTCCTTTATCATACTTTTGCAAAAGCAGCTGGAGAAACTGAAGGAGGAGCTGAAATTGAGTGATTCCGCTAAGTATGTCGGACCTAGAGATCAAGCCCTTCATTCACTTTGCCAGGATCCAAGGGTCATCAATCTCTTGAAATCAGATCACTATATTTTGGTGACCATACTTGACCTTAGGTTTAAGTCATCCCTTGTGTCTTTTTTCTTATGGACATATATCTGAAGAGATGCAAAGAGCTTTTGGTGAAAACATTTTCAACTCAAGTGGCACATGACATGGCAGCATCTCCTCCTTCAGTTTCTGTGGCTGCCAGGAAAAAACGAAATTTTCCTAAGAGACCCACTGCTGGTGATGCAGAAAAGTCAGCAAAACCTAATGACATCTGGTGGGTTTGAAAGAACTGCCTAAAATTAGTGACATGTCTACCATGACTTTGTCTGATACAGTCACCATTCACAAAATGGTGGATTATTATTTTAGGGATAGCATCCAAATAGGCATGTCAGACAATCCATTTCACTACTGGCAGGAAAAAGAGGCAATTTGGAGTCCCTTACACAAACTGGCTTTGCTTTACTTAAGTTGCCACACTCCAGTGTGTACTCTGAAAGATTTTTCAGCACAGCCGGGAACCTTGTCAGTGATTGATGTAGGCGGTTACTTCCCCAAAATGTGGAAAAGATGATGTTCATCAAAATGAATTACAAATTCCACGAGGAAGACCTTTACCAACAGTTAAGTAAAAAAAATACAGAGGCACCTGTGATGTTGGATTCCAGTGGGGACTAATTCATTTTGTGTGAGGATGAGAATGTACATACTAATGGGATAATGACAATGATGACATCTGATCTTACCTATGTTGTAAAGCCAGTTTGTGTATGGGATCATTGCAACAAATGTCCACTGCACATTAGCAGCTTGTTTTGTGAGCGTCCAAACAAACCAATCATTTCAGCCACAAGTGGTAGCACCTGTAACTGAAGTGATTGGTTTGTTAAACTGTGAATGTCCTGTTTCATGTATACAACATAAGGATGGGTGGGAGGGCCCAAGGACAATTACATCTTGCACATCTTTTCTTTGCATTATGTGCTGTTTGGGGCAGTGCTGCCTGACATTTTAATGGCCACAGACAGGATCTCCTGTATGCCCTTCATTTTTTTAAATAAAATTCTGAGTGATCAAGTTGAGCAGCAGCACAGAGCATCTTCCTTCCAGGATGTCTTCAATAAAGTGCAAATATGTTTAATACAAAAAAGAGTTGTGTATATTGGTCACATACATACATATTTACATGGTACATACAGGGCGTAAAGCAGGCTGAGGTAACCTGGAACACGCCACCTGTTGTTGACAAATAACTTCCAGTAGGCCCAGCAAACATAACAGATGCTGGGAGTTCTAGTTCAGCCAGAGTACTACAGGCTGCTTTCCTCTGATTTAAACAGCAAGTTTTGGTCCCATTATCTCTAACAACCTCCTTGAGTACATGGTAAACTTCTGTTTACAGTATGTTCTAGCATCACATCCACAAGCAAGGCGACATCATTTCTATTAGATGTATAAAAAATTAAACAACCTCCTCCAGATCAATGATGTCTTTTATTAACTGAAGAACTTGATCCTAGTTTGATCTTCCCTCATAATTTTTTTCAAGAATCATAACATTAAAATAAATAAAATTAAAAACTAATCAATCCTTCTGTCCTTTCCATGTCTTCAGTTAATAAACATATTCCAACTCCGCCAGGCCTCTGACCTAGTTTAGGAAAATATTCTTGGTCGCATATGCAGTAGTTTATTAAACTGCCATCCTATCTACCTCTGCAATGCCACTCTGTGCCATGTTGGAAGCTGAAATGCCACATTAGTGCCAACCACTGCTGTTGCTTTAATTAGTCAGCCAGCTAGCAGGATGCAACCTTTTTGCCCTAAACTAGATGAAAAAATCAATATAATGAGCTGTGAGGGGGTCAAAATTGACTGCAAATAAATGTTATTGAGGTTAATAATACTGTAAGAACAAAAACAGGCCCAAATGGTGTGAATTTAGCTGTTTTTATGCTATTTTTAGGAAAATATACAGATCCAAAACCAAAACCAAAATACGCAAGGGGGTGTTTTGGCAAAGCCAAACCCAGATCCAAAACACAAGGAGATATAGATTCAAAACCAAAACAAGGGGGTCGGCGCACATCCCTAATATAAATAAACTATTAACACTTCTACTTTTGAAAGCATTCTTACCTTACAGCATATTTCAGCACCTGCCTACAAGTTTTGCAGACTACTGTTTATGTATATAAAGTTACTTAAGCGCCCTCCAACAGACCTTTATATATATATATATATATATATATATATATATATATAAAGGTCTGTTAGAGGGCGCTTAAGTAACTTTGCAGTTTATACTGGAGAATTAGGAAAAGGCTGTACTGGATAAACAATTCAAAATACTACTATTGAAGTATTAAACATTCACATATAAAAACCTAATAGCTTTTATGGACAAAAAGCTTTTGACACCCTTACAGAAACATAATACAATTTATAAAAACATTTAGTACAGTACCAATTCAATATTAGATGGTGCTGATTAGGTTTGCACAGTTCATTATATATATATATATTTATATTTATTAGGTGTGTGCACCGGCCACTTTTTGTGTTATGTGTTTTGGTTTTGGATCTGGATCTTTCTTCGTGTTTTGGATCTGGATTGGTTTTGCCAAAACCACCTTTCCATGTTTTGGGTTCTGGGTTTTGTGTTTTGGATCTGTATTTTTTTTTAAAAAAGCATAAAAAAAGCTAAAATCACAGAATTTGTGGGTTTTTCTGCTCATATGCTATTATTAACATCAATAACATTAACTTCCACTCATTTCCAGTCTATTCTGAACACCTCTTACCTCACAATAGTATTTTTATGTCTAAAAGGTTGCACCGAGGTAGCTGGATGACTATACTAAGCGACAAGAGTGGGCGGCACAAACACGTGGCCCATCTAGGAGTGACACTGCAGTGGCAGACAGGATGGCAGTTTGAAAAAGTAGGCCCCAAACAGTACATAATGCAAAGAAAAAAAAGAGGTGCCAGATGGAATTGTCCTTGGACCCTCCCACCCACCCTTATGTTGTATAAATAGGACATGCACACTTTAACAAACTAATCATTACAGCACCAGGGTCTGCCACATGACTGTAGCTGAAATGAGTGGTTCATTTGGGCCCCCACAAGACAAGCTGGCAATTAATCTGTCCCTGCACAAACTGGCTCTACGGAGGCAAGATGTTGTCCTCATCCTCCTCATCCACCGATTCCTCACCCTCTTCAGTGTTGTGTACATCCTCATCCTCACAGAGTATTAATTCGTCCCAGCTGGAATCCACCATCAAAGGTCCCTCTGTACTTTCTGGAGGCTGGTCTCCCTGGAAGAGTTGATAATTCATTTTTATGAACATCATCTTATCCTAAATTTTGTGGAAGCATCCTCCTACACCTTTCGCTGACAAGGTTCCCGGCTGCACTGAACACTCTTTCAGAATACACACTGGAGGGGGGGGGGGCAACTCAGGTAAAATAGAGCCAGCTTGTACAGGGGCCTCCAAATTGCCTCTTTTTCCTACCAGTACAGGTACGGACTGTCTGATATCCCTACTTGGATGCTGTCACCAATGTAATCCTCCACCAATCTGTCAGTGGTGACAGTATCATATGCAGTGACAGTAGACATGTCAGAAATTGTTGGCACGTCCTTAAGTCCGGACCAGATGTCCAAACCGGCCCTTGACTTATGACACAGGTGCATGCTTGGCGCTGCTGCTGTGTTGATGCATGTGCGGCTAATGCACATACATTTCACACACAAACAAAGAAAAAAAAGAATTGTTTGTATTTTGTGGAGTGCACTTTGGGGGTTACACCACCCTTTAACAGACTTATGGGACACAGGCGCATGCTTGGTGCTGCTCCCTTGTTGATGCACCTACAGTGCACACAATTCACAAACACAGAAGAAAATTTTTTATTTTTGTTGAAGTGCACTTTGGGGGTTATGCCACCCTTTAACAGACAGATGCATGCTTGGCACTGCTGCTTTGAGGATGCACGTACAGTGCAGACAATTCACAAACACAGAAGAAAATGTTTTATTTTTGTTGGAGTGCACTTTGGGGGTTACACCACCCTTTAACAGACAGACGCACACTTGGTGCTGCTGCTTTGAGGATGCACGTACATTGCACATAATTCACAACAAAAGAAAATAAAAATGTTTTATTTTTGTTGGAGTGCACTTTGGGGGTTACACCACCCTTTAACAGACAGATGCACACTTGGCGCTGCTGATTTGAGGATGCATGTACAGTGCACACAATTCACAAACACAGAAAAAAAATAATATTTTTTGGAGCGCACTTTGGGGGTTACAGCACACTTTAACAATTGAGCGAACTGGCCCTTAACTTATGACACAGGCGCATGCTAGGAACTGCTCCTTTGTTGATGGACGTGCTGTTACAGCGCACACAATTCACAATCACAGAAAATATTTTTTTATTTTTGTTGGAGTGCACTTTGGGGCCTTACACCACCCTTTAAGAGATGAGCCAGCCGGCCCTTTACTTATGCGACACAGGCGCACACTTGGCGCTGCTCCTTTGTTGATGGACTTGCGGCTACAGCGCACACAATTCACAAACACAGAAAATAATTTTTTATTTTGTTTGGAGTGCACTTTGGTGGTTACAGCACCATATAACGGATTAGCCAGCCGGCCCTTTACTTATGACACAGGTGCTTGCTTGGAGCTGCACTTTGGGGGTTACAGCACACTTTAACAGTCAAGCCAGCTGGCCTTTACTTATGACACAGGCGCACGCTTGGCGTTACTTTTTTTGATGTACGTGTAGCTACTGCGCACACAATTCACAAACACAATTTTTTTTTTTTTTGCAGTGCACTTTATGGGTTACAGCACCCTTTAACGGACAAGCCAGCCTGCCCTTGATTTATGACACAAGCGCACGCTTGGCGCTGCTTTGTTGATACACGTGCAGCTACTGTGCACACAATTCACAAACACAGAAAAAAAAATATTATTTTATTGGAGTGCACTTTGGGGGAGCACACCTGATGCACAGATCACACCCTGGACAACACTACAGCACCCCTCTAGGACTACAGCCTTTATGGGACACTTCACAACACTGTCCAGCCAGCCCCTATAGACTTTGGAGTGGACACAGCCCCTATGGACAACTGACTGCACAACACAGCCCAGCCATCCCCTATGACAGCAGCACAACACAGCCCAGTCAGCCCTTATGGACTGAGTGGACACAGCCCCTATGGACAACAGCAGCACAACACAGCCCAGCCAGCCATAGCTCTCACCCTCCCTCTTCACTGTTCACAGCCGGAGTGAGAAATGGCGCTGACGCGGGGACCTTTTTATAGAATCCAAAACCCGTGAGATCCGGAAGGCGGGAAGATGACATTTTGCATCGATTTCAGATCCGAGTCAGGCGGGAAAATTCGAGCCTGACTCGGATAATAGTCGGATCGGGGGGGGCACGGGGTTCAGATTTCAGAAATCCGAACCCACTCATCCCTAATATATATATATATAAAATTATCAGTTAAATAGTCTAAACATATACACTATATATTTATATATACTCACAGACATATATATATATGTGTGTATATATATATATATACTTCAGAAGTTATCACAGAACACAAACCAAATTTTAGATGAGTCTGAATAGTATATATTCTATATACTGTGTATTTAATGATACAAATATATTATGATAAAATCAGCTGCTAGAGTTCAGCAATGTCTCAAACTTAAAGTGTTTCTCTTTTAGCTGCTTTTTCTAAAAAAGCAGCTACATATTAAGGACTTTGACCATTTTAGCTTTATATATAAGGGATCTATTTATGCCTTGGACCAAAGACAAGGAAGTCTTTTTATCTGCAAGACAAGAGATCCTGAGTTGAATCTATAGAGTGGTGAGACTAATCCTAGTCTTTATTCTGCAAGGTTTTTTCTACATGGTGACAGGGACAGGTACTTGTTCCAATAAAAGTTCTCTCTCAATATCAGTGAATGTATTATTATCTTTTTTTTGTACACCACAAACAATTACTCTCTACAGAGATTATTAGCCATGATAATCATAGCTCTCCCAGGTCCTCACGCTTACTTATGTTGAATGTACTGTATATTGCAAATTTTGTTGGAAAAAATTCATTAGTGCATAATGGTTTAAAACATACAGACAAATGTTTATTAACATTAACCAACATGTTTTGTCCAGCAGGATATTCATATATTGAACCTGTGGATCCAAACATTCTGCATGCAACTCCTGTTCTGAGAGAAGAGGAACAATTGTTGAGCCTAGACTATACACCATCAGTTCACCACCTCAACAACATAACACTATTCCTGTTACTACTTCACAGAACATTAATATAATTCACGATACTGTAGAAGGCAAGGCCAACACTTGCATTTGGCCATTAATGCACCACTCAACCACTGCAGGAAATTGTAATCAGAGGATTAGCACATTTCTAGTTCTCTTGTATCAATTATTGTGCTGTTCTTCTAAAGCTATCTGCACACTATACAACTATTGGGCTGGTTTGCCAATATTCAGTTGACCGACCTCATTTATTGTATAGTGTGTATGAACTATTGTGTCAGAATTTCACAGATGAAACAGTTAGAAAACATCCACAAATGCATTCCTTCAATTATCCGATCTGTCGGTCAAGAACGAAAAGTGTGTGTGCATTCTCAATAATCTGGCCATATTTCCTATGTTCTACTGTCACTATGTCATCCTCCTTGTGGGAGGGCATATGCAAAATGAGTGTGGTTTTGAGGAAAATTGGTAGCTTCTAAAAAAAATTGCAAATTGCGTAGCACAGATATTGGAGCATTAAATTTGCAACAAATCAACCCTTTTCTTGTCCTGATCACAAAAATCTGACAGTGTGTAAAAGCTAGTTAGTGCTTATCTCAGAGGTTTTCTCTTGGCTTCTCTTCTGCAGCCATACATTCCAGCCCTATCATCTAATGAATTCAATTATCACAATACACAATTCTGTCTGTCCGCATCTGACCTCTGGCTTTAATTTCAATTGCAGATGAGCTTCTATCAAACAGCTAATTCAGAATGAATAGCAGAGAAAAGTCTTAAATTGAACATGTCCAAACCAAATTGATCATCCTAATACCTATGCAGTTTTAATTAATAAATCACTATCCAAATCAATAATACAGTAATGTTACTTGTGTTCCAACAGAATACAAATTATAAGAAATTTTGTTGTTACTTTTCTGGATTATAAGGTATTTCCTTGTAACTTGATTGGGTGATCGGTAACTGAACACTACACACTACACTACTGAAACATTCATATCGGTAGGTTTTGTTTCAGCAGAAGTGATACATCAACATACCCCTGATATCAGTTATGGTTGCAGGTATTATCATGCCTAATAGCTTAAACAAAGTCATGTATTTCTGCTCAAATAATAAATTTTAGCTTTATCAATCAATATTTTGAAATGTTGTGTTTGTAATATTAATGTAATGCTAATGATAAATTTTAAAATGTAATGGCAATTACTATGCACTGTTCCTTTACTTTAAAGGATATAATAGATTATTTTTATGCTACACAAAACAAGACTTGATCCCAGTGCTATAGCAGAGCTCTGTGCCAACCTGGGATAGCTCTGCCCCCCGAACACATGAAGTTATGATGTCATGTCATGAGGACGAGGCCTTCTGCCCTAGGAAGTAGACCACTGCCTGGAGCATCTGTAAGCTGAGTACAAACTTGTCAATATTTTGATCATTTGAACGAGGAACAATATATAGTTAGAGAAGTACATACCTGATATGTCTGTTACATTGGCATTCACAGACATATCAGGTCAGCCCTGCAGCATTGCCAATCCAGATATATTATCCAGATATATTGGTACATCTAGCTGTGTGTAAGTGCAACCAACAATCACCCATACACTGGCCGCAGGACACTGACATCACAACAGGGTGGGTAAATTTTAAATGATACCCAGTTGTACAGTAATGTCTGGCCAGACATATAGAGTGGCTGAATGGTAAGTGTGTTTAGCTACTTGCTGTCATTCCAATCACCATGCAAATCAAATGCAAGTGTCATAGGTCAGAGACTGTGCTAATCCCAGAACCCTATGCCCTTTATGATGGCAACAGTGGCACACCCTTAGTTATGGTCCTGCTTGATCATTCTATCCAATAAGGATAACTTTTTGTTTTATGGGTTTCAAACAGTTCACTTTGAATGTAGAAAATTGCTAAATGCATTGAAAAATCTTGTTCCACTAATAATAATAATAATAATAATAATAATAATTCTTCTTCCTCTTCTTCCTCTTCCTCTTCTTCTTCTTCATCTTCTTCTTCCTCTTCTTCTTCCTCTTCTTCCTCTTTTTTCTTTTTCTTCTTCTTCTACATTGCTCAGAATACTGTCCTCCCCTTGCTAATGCACCATTCAACAATTTACATTGGTGATGCATACCTATTTGGAGAATCAGCAGTGACTGTAAAAGGATAGGCAAAGATTAAATTATTACTTACTCTCTTAATTGCATTCCTCACAACTTTTGGTTGTATGGAATCAGAACCGAAAACATGGCTTCTGCAAGATGAGTTTGTGACTACATTATAATTGTCATGACAATCTAACTGATAGCCTGGTCACGGCTCTGGTGAGCAATAACCTCTCTTTATAATAATACAATACACAATGGGTAATATCCTTTCAATCTGAGAGGCATTCTCTATCTTTAATATAACCTGTCCAGCTGACAGAAGAACATTTAGAGTGATGAGGGTTATAATCTGAGGCATTTGAAGGCCTTTTACAGTATAAGTCAAACAGTGGGCAGTTTCCTTATATTTGTTAACCAAAGGGGAACAGGCAAGGGGAAGGATTTTGAGTTACGGATTCTATATTAGGATGTCTTGAAGAAGCCTATTTTTCCAGACATCACTTCCCTCTCTTTGTTTTGTTTATTGGTGGTGGGAGTGAGCATCAGCTCAAAAATGATGCTGTGTTTAGAGTAAAGATTGACGTACAACTAACTGGGGTCTGCAACACCACTTTGCCAGGTGGGTTCTCATTAAGCATGATAAAAGGTAGTGGTCAGACACCATTGCTGGTAATTTAGGATGCATAGGAGGCCATTGCTGGGTTGCAGATAGCCTGATCTGTTTGCTTTCTTCTTGTCACTGTAAAAGTTATATTTATTTAATATCAATAAATTGATGACCAAATGTCAGCTCTTCAAGTCTGTGTAGTTGCTTATTAAAGTTTGATTGTGATTACAAAGTCTAGTAGTAAATAAACTGCTTTTGCCAGAAAGGCTTCTATTTCCTAGTATGGTTCCCTCTGTTTAACAAAACAGGAACTGCATATTTGGGCCAACTTAAAACAAAACAAAAAAAAAAACAATCTACAACTCAGAAAGTGAATCTTGCACAAATATTTATTATTTATCTATATTTATGTTGAAATTATTATGTATGAAGCATTGGAGAGTTTTACATTACTTTTCAACTATTATTATTAGATGGTGTAATATTTGCTTGTCATCATAAGGAGTAATATAGTTATTTTGAGCAGGTTACATTCATGGAGTTAACATTAATGCTGGGTTTAAATTGTTTTGTTATATTCAAGGCTTAAATATTAATTTTAAGTGATTTATATTCATAGTGATGGTTGGAATGCAATATAGGGCTTGAATTTAGATTGTACTGTTGGTTGTAAGGAATCAGGATGCAGATACTTCAGGCAAAAGGAGGATTCCAAATCAATTTTACCCAAAATAGCCCCCCTACCCATGAGCCTTTACAATCCCAGGGCCTCATGAAAATACTGATGAGGCCTGATGCAGGTAAGAGAAGTGCTGGACCAGACTGTACATCCCAACTTATTCAGAGGGACCACACTGACAGGTTACAGCACCAGGTTGGCAATTAGCTCCCTTATATGCCCAACAAAAGCCTTTTGCACCATTTCCTAAGCATCTCTTTGGGAGATTTCACATATTTTGGGACCCAATCACTCAAGTCCCCAGACAGCAATAAAGTTAAGGAATTCTGAGCTGTTTTGGCAGGAGTAGAGAGCTTGGACATACAGTCCAGAAGGGGCAAATAAAGTGCCAATTGGGGGACAAAAGATATACTAGGGCTGCAAAAATATCCAAGCATGAATCATGAGCAAGAAGAGAAAGGAGAGTGGATGCACCTAGGACACTGGTACCATGATCAAGATTTGACATCCCAGACAGGTCCTCTAATGACTCTCATTGGGGTAAGGAAACCCTCTGCAAGCCCAAAAAACATAACAGTGGCTAAATCCAAAAGCATTGTAGAGATGGTACCAACCAGGGTACTAGGACCCACAACAACCTCATTAGGAGCGCTGGCAAGAATGCTGGTGAATGATAGGGGAGTGGCAGCCTCAACATCAAGGCAGCAGCCTCCATGACATGACACTATTGCTTGCTTAGCTCTCACCCCTGAACATGGGGAAAATACAACCCAAATGCTTAGCTCTCACTTCTATATGCTATTAATACTTAAAACAGTCATAAATGTGCAAATGTCTGTTCATTAGGTCACACAAAAAAACAGGCTTTTCAGTACACAACGGTATGAGATATGTACTCCCTAAAATAAAAAAAATAAAAAAAATTATTGTTTGGTCTAAAAAAGTGCATACAAATAAATTCAAGTATCTTTTCCAAAAAGTCAAATTATTTATTTATTGCCCTATTACTTATATTTAAAAACATTTAACCTTAAGGGACTTTAATTATGATCATTGTCATTATTTTACTGTTTTATTATGATTCTGCCTCTTACACATTTTTACACATAATTACTTTTTATTTGAGTCTATGTTTTTTTTTTACCGATGAATGGTACTGCCATGGGTACCAGATTCATCCCACATTTGCAAAACTTTATATGGGTGCATTTGAAGATTAATACAGCACATATGGAATGGACTGTTTGGGGCGAATCTAGATTTCTATGGCAGGTACATAGATGATTTGATTTTTGTTTGGGATAGAGATTATTTTGGATATTGGGATAGAGTCACTTTACCACCTATTTAAAAGATAATGATATGAATTTAGGGTTCACTTCCTCTTTTAGTTCACTATCAGTTAATTTTTTGGGTGTCACACTCTCTGTGGAGGAAAATAAAATAATCTATATCTCCTACACCAATGAAGTTGATTGCTGTACCTACTTGCACTAAAAAAGTGGTCATTATTGTCCTTGGGTGGACAATATACCAAAAAATCTAATGCAAAGAATTAGACGAAATTGTACAAAAGTTGAGGATTTTGATATTCACTCAAAAAAAATTGGAAATAAGCTTTACAGAAAATGGATATCCTAAAAACCTGATTAATGAAGCCAGAGCTTTTGTACTTTGTAGAGGAGGTAAAGATTTGAAAATCAATTTAAAACATGAGGCCAGTAGAGATAAAGAGAGATTGAAGATAGAGAAAAAGGAAGAAAGTCAAGATACTATGAATCCATCCCTTTTGTTTATATCCCAATTTAATAATAAGTCGAGAAAGATACAGTCTATTATTAATAAAAATTACACTTTGTTATTTAATGATCCAGTTCCATCTAAAAGTATTGACCCTAAACCTAAAGTAGTTTTTAAGAAAAAAACATAATCTGAAAAGTTTTTTGTCTCCAGGTATGCTTAAACCATCAATTACTAAACCAGTCACAAATTCCACATCATTATCTAAGAAACCGACAGGCTGTTTTTGGTGCAACCTTTCTATTTGTTTGACCTGAAACCATATTGGGAAAAGAGTACAAACATTCTGCTCTGTACAAAACCAAACTGAACATACAGTGCTGTTAGACAGATCATTAATTTGCAATCTGATTACATTAAATATATAATGAAATGGACTGGCCTGAAACAGTACAACTAAATATGAAAAAAAGGACAGCACAAGAATATGGTGGAAATATAAGTTGCTACACATAATGGTTCACACTTATGAGTTTATTTTAGCAATAATAAAGATCAATAACATATTAAAACATGCTAATGATGAATTCTAAAATTCTGATTAAATCTGAGCAATATAATATACTGTGTGTATATATATATATATATATATATATATATATATATATATATATATATATATGCAGGAGTCTAAGAATACTCGTATGGTCTGCCGAAGCTGCAACAGACAGAGAAATGCGTTAGTTGGACCTATTCACTATTGAAGGAGTATCTGGTTTTCTCTGGTCTTTCATTTCAATACCACCATTCCATCAGGCTATCTTGATTGATTTCCCATAAGGATTACTATCTACAACCCAGGCGTTACATCACAAAGTTGCTAGAATTTCATAATCACCACAACCTCTCTTCTCAGGAGTACTGCACAGAGCTGCAGGGATCCACCACTTTCTAAGGAACTCTCCCTATGAATGGTATGCATATTACACTTTGAACAGAGATATATTCAGACCTGTGGGACAGGTTCAATTTTTATCATATACCAGAGACTTAACCATACAAGTATTCTTATACTCCTGCATATATATATATATATATATATATATATACGAAAAAAGGCGCCACTCAAAGACTTCAGTAAGGAGTGTAGCAAGTACCCACTACGGGGTAACTTTTAATGTGACAACTTCACAGCATCGACGTTTCGGGGATCGTATCCCCTTTCTCAAGACAACATAATGTGAGAACAATACAAAACAACATTTATAGTAGTGAATAAACTCACCAACATAACTCCAAACAGGTGTGCCAGGCGCCTTCCGCCGTCGGATCCGCTCAGCCCCGGAAGTGCTGATTAGCATAAACCGGATATGACGTCGCGTACCTCCGGCAGTCGGGACCATGGCAACCTTGTACAAACAGTGTCAAGTAAGACTGTGGTACATTATCCACAGATAAAGTGAAAAATAAAACACAGCGAGTTAAATGTCAATAAAATACATACATATAATACATCAATTTAGTAAAAAACTAAGGCAACAAGTATATACTAATACTCTAGATGAAGATACCCAGGTAGCAAATCATATTAAACTCTACTATCGTTATATAGATGATATCTTACTGTTTTGGCAGGGAGATATACAAATTCTCTATGACATTATTTCAGTACAAAATCAGTCGTCTAATCCTATCAAATTGACTATATTGGCAGATAAACAGCAAATCTGCTTTTTGGACATTCTGATAACCATTGACAGTGGCCAATTAGTGACTACACTATACTCTAAACCCACTGATCGGAATATGCTATTACATTATGATAGCTTCCATCCACGGGCTTTAATACATGGATTGCCCTATTCTCAATTCCTTAGGGTCATCAGATGTAATAGCAATAGAGATTCAGCCATAGTACAACTTAACAATATGGTAAAAAAATTTGAGGCACGGGGTTATCCCCGAGATATATTGGTTAGGGCCAGCACAAAGGCTCTGTCACAGGACAGATTGTCATTACTTCTACCTATGGCTGATAAAAGAAAAGAAAGAGGATGTATTCCATGGGTCAATGAATTTAACATCAAGAGTAATCATACTCGCAAAGAGTCCAAAAAGCTCTGGACAATGGTTAGATCTGACCCAGATCTTAAATGTATGTCTGATACACGACTTATGCCGTGTTATACCAGAAGCAACAACATTAAAGATATAGTAGTTAAAAATGATGTTACAGGGTTTTCTAAACATAAAGTCAAAATTAACAACACACACTTTTTGAGCCGTAAGAATGGTTGTTTTCATTGTTTGGGGTGTACCACCTGTTCTTATTTGTTAACAGGAGATTACATTACTCATCCACGATCAGGCAAACGTTTTATGATCAGATGGCCATTGTCTTGTCACTCAAGTTTTGTTGTATATGTTATCATTTGCCCATGTGGGCTCTACTATATTGGAAAAACAGAGTGTACATTTAAAATACGTATGGCCCAACATCGTTCGGCTATACGTGCGGCATTGGCCTCAGGTTCTAGTGAACAACCGGTAGCACGACACTTCTGTATGTTGAAACATAATTTAGCCACTTTACGGTACAAGATCATTGATCATGTACCACTTTCCATTAGAGGTGGTGATAGAGCGAAACGCCTTCTGCAAACAGAATCCCGATGGATCTTTCGTTTGGATACTCTATCTCCTAGAGGGCTTAATGAAAACCTTGGCCTTATTAATTTTCTCTAATACTTATATATTTTGCTAACCTTTTGTACTATTGCTTGTTGGAATTGGTTTTATCTCTACTTTTGCTACCTCCATTAATTGTTCCAGATCATGTATATGGTATAATATGGTCGTCTCTGATATGAGCTTTACAGGTACAGGTTTTCCAGATCACTGATGTTTATTGTTGGTTGAGGTTTAATAGGCATTTCAGCCACTAGATGGCAGTGCTAGGTTACCAATATGGAGTAATCCTTTTTTACATTTATTCGATCATCTAGAGTATTAGTATATACTTGTTGCCTTAGTTTTTTACTAAATTGATGTATTATATGTATGTATTTTATTGACATTTAACTCGCTGTGTTTTATTTTTCACTTTATCTGTGGATAATGTACCACAGTCTAACTTGACACTGTTTGTACAAGGTTGCCATGGTCCCGACTGCCGGAGGTACGCGACGTCATATCCGGTTTATGCTAATCAGCACTTCCGGGGCTGAGCGGATCCGACGGCGGAAGGAGCCTGGCACACCTGTTTGGAGTTATGTTGGTGAGTTTATTCACTACTATAAATGTTGTTTTGTATTGTTCTCACATTATGTTGTCTTGAGAAAGGGGATACGATCCCCGAAACGTCAATGCTGTGAAGTTGTCACATTAAAAGTTACCCCGTAGTGGGTACTTGCTACACTCCTTACTGAAGTCTCTGAGTGCCGCCTTTTTTCGTATATGCATTCGGGGAACCTTTCCCCTTTGGAAGGCACCAGAGCGAGGTACAATGGAGAGGACTGGTGAGTGCCGGGTCACTATTGGATATATATATATATATATATATATAGATAGATAGATAGATAGATATAATTATATTGCTCAGATTTAATCAGAATTTTAGAATTCATCATTTGCATGTTTTAATATATTATTGATCTTTATTATTGATAAAATAAACTCATAAATGTGAACCATTACATGTAGCAACTTATATATCCACCATATTCTTGCGCTGTCCTTTTTTCCATATTTAGTTGTTTTCCATGTCATCAGATAACCACTGATAATTTGGACAGCAGCAATATTGTAGGTATATAGGTCCTCATTCAGAGCCGTTCGCTATTTGCGGTCGTTCGTTTAAAAACAAGGGGTGGCTATTCAAATGATCCGTACGCACATTGCAGTCTGTTCACACCTCTAAGTCTGAACGAACGAGCAAAACATACGCTCGTTTATTTGTTAAAAACGCCCCCTGGCCGCTCGCACCATACGTCATGTCCGCTATTTATTAGATTAATCGAGTACATCGACCAGCGTATGAACTGCTCGCTATTCTTGTGGTTGGTGTTTGCTACCACAAATTTGCGAGCAGTTCTGGCTCTAAAATAACCCAGTGACGTGGTCATTGACGCTGCTGTTTTAAATATACACACCCATAAAACGCCCGTTTTGACCTTTAAGCACGCCTGCGTTCGGATCTCCACTCCCCATTTTCAAGCACCTTCCCCTGTTACCACCCACATACGCCTCATTCTGTCACTCAAAATAGCAGGCACTCGGTATATAGCGTACAAACGATTTTCGGCCGCACTGACTGGTTCGCGCATGCGTACTAAAAAGCGTACGCATGCGCAGATGTGCAAACATCGCTCGGAACGAGCGTACTGCCGCTAACGAGCGGCTCTGAATGAGGGCCATAGATTCCTATTAACGAATAAATCATTGTAATTATATACTGTGTTTATTGGATTGGTTAGCGCTAGTCCTTACTTTTGCTTTTTCTGCCCGAAACAGTACACTGGTCGAACTATGAGAACCTAAAAAGAAAGACTTTACAGAGCATTGTACCAATATCTTAACAGGGACAATGACACATAGTGACTTCAGACACTTTGTAGAACATCACAATAGTTATCCAGAAAACGTAATTATTCTAGGAATATAAACAACTGGCCATACATGTACAGCAACATAAAATTATGTGGATATTTAAACTCCAAACATGACATCCTGATAGTTTAAATGAAGCACTGGAATTTTTAGATTAACATTGGCATGGTTGGTGGGCATTGTCTGTCAACCATATGTACTGTCCGGTCAGTGGAGGACACAGGATGCGCACCACCCATGGTATGCTCTCCATCTCTTTGCAATTGGTATAGTGCTCCTCCCTTACTTTTTGAGTATTATTAAGCTCAAGCCTCTCTTCTCCTATGTCTGCTGTGTACATTATGTCTTCTACTTTATGATATGGGGAGATGTACAGAGATATTCTTATTTATTCATGTAATTGGTGCAAGCACACACATACAGTATGGGTCATGTTCTAATATGGATGGGAATATGGTATATGTGAGATATTGTGTGCATGTATTTCATATGAGCATGTGTATATATGGGTATGTACAGGGCCGCCATCAGGGGCAGACTGTTGGGACTCCAATCCCAGGCCCATAGAGAGAAGGGGCCCAGGTGGCAGCAGGGAAGAATACATGGACGGCAGGGAAAAAAAACATTGGTGCAGCATGGCAGCTACATTTGAAATTTGGATTCGGCTGTGAGCCAATTACCACTCGTGGAATAGCTTCTGGCTTCTGTTCTGTGAGCTTTGATTAGCTGACAGCCAGCTCCATACTGCTCCTGATTGGCTTATTTCAAATGCCACTGCTGCATTGATGCTCTGTCTCCCTCCTAGTGCCTGCCACCCATATATTCCTCCCACTGCCACCGAGGCCCCTTTTCCCTCAGGAAATGCTGCAGTGATCATTATACAGAAACCAGGTAATCTGCCTTTGCCCTGTCCAGCCAGTATTTCCTGCTCTCCCCCAGTCCAGTCATCCAGCCTGCCTAACCCTGTCCACACTCCCCCCCAGTCCAGCCAGCCTTCCCTGTTTCTCTTTAGTCCAGCCAGCCTATTTTCCCTGACCTGCCACAGTCCAGACAGCTTTTCTGCAACCCCTCTAATCCAGCCAGTCTGTCTTCAATGCCCCACTCCTGCCAGCCTTCCCCGAGCCCTCCTAGTCCAGCCAGTCTGCATTCCCTGCCCTGACCCCTAGTTCTACCAGCCTTCCCTGCATCCCCCTAGTCCAGCAAGCATTCCCTGCATCCCCCTAGTCCAGCAAGCCTTCCCTGCATCCCCCTAGTCCAGGGAGTCTATATTCTCCGGCTTGCCCCTAGTCCACCCAACCTTCCCTGTGCCCCCTTAGTCCAACCAGCCTTCCCTGCATCCCCCTAGTCCAGCCAGTCTGCCTTCCCTACCCTGCCTCTCCCCCAGTCCAGCCAGTCTTCCCTGTTTCTCTCTAGTCCAGTCTTACCTGCCCTGCCTCAGTTCAATCAGCCTTTCTGTGACTTCCCACCCAGTCCAGCCAGTATGTCTATCTTGCCACAGTCCAGCCAGCCTTTCTTGAGCCCCCTAATCAAGCCAGTCTGTCTGTCCTGTTTAGCCGGCCTTCCCTGCCCTTTCCCCCCTTAGTCCAACCAGTCTTCTCTAACAACTGCCCGCACAGCCCAAACTTTGAGAATATTTAAACTGGTGTACACAACAATTGATGTCCTGCTCCCAAAGTAGCTCCACCACAACTTCGCCCACCTCTGGGGGGGCCCTACCAATTTTGTCAGTACTGGGACCCACAATATCTGATGGCAGCCCTGGGTATGTATGTGTAGTGTATTAACGTGTAGAGGGTTTCTCATGAGTAGATGAGGATAAATAGGTATATATGTACTGGAATGTATGAGTGTGTGTACATAATTAGATATTAATACATTTTTATATATAATTTCTTTAGTTGTTTGAGTGCATGTACGTGCACACTGGTGTGTACATATGAGTATATGTATGTATTTAGTATCTGTGGGTGAATGTATGTGCTTGACTGTAAGTGTATATAGGACCTCACACACTATGGACTCCCTTATTTTATTCTGTGTGTTCTCCTTTGTTCATAAAAATACTGATAAAATGTCAACAGTATCTGGTTTTGTTATTCCTCTCTTATGGATAATACATTTTTACAATTATAAATATAGATTCTGATAATTATACACTATCCAATTAATATTAACTAGTTTTGTATTCCTCTCTGTTGGAGCAACAAATCCTTACAAAATAATTATTAATAACAATGTAGATTCCTAAAAGTATACACTGTCCAGACCAGAATAATTATAATAATATAATTGTTCTCTTCCTTATAATTATTTATTATTATTATTGTTCATATGTTGTTTTATGTGTATTTGATCATAATTAATTATATTTGTGTGTATATATATATATATATATATATATATATAACAAAATAGACATCAGGTGGCACTCCAACAGTATGTAGAAAAAATGACACTGTGACCCCGCGGTTAAAGTCAAGTCAATGTTTCAATTCAAATGCAGAATATTCATCAGGCCAATATTTTATTTTATTTTTTTACATACACAAGATGTGAATGGCTAAAACAAGAAAAAACACTAAGACTCTGCAATTTGTACTCAGTTAATTGAGGATACTTGTGCTTAATTGATAAATAATTACATGAATCTCCCTTTAAAAACAGAACATGTGAGGCAAACATTCAGCACAGTGGTGGATGAAACACATTGCTGTTTGCTTAAACACCTGATATCTTACCCAGGCATTGATGGTTACCTGCTCCCTGGACCAAGCGGGATACCATTTGTAGCACAAATGGTGGACTGTCTTACTTAGATGGCGGGTCCTACAGCTTTTCATATGCTGCATTAGTACCAATTTGTGGTATGGCACAACATACTACCTACTGCCACTTGCACCATGAACACCGGAGTGGTCTGATCCATTCAACCATCAGGTCCTGCAGCCCTTAGATACCGCAAGGGAACCGAAAGCTGGTGCAGCACAGCATAGTCCTAGCCGCCCACACACAGTGCTGAAGTCCAGACTCAGGGGCCTATTCATCATACCTAAAAATTCTCTGGAGGTAATTAGGTTTAGAACTCGCATGGAGTTCTACATCATTACCAGAGGAATTCTTCATTCCTCATCTCCATAACTATCTATTTTGAAAAGCTGTCATTTTTGCGATGACAACTTTTCGGGAAATAGATAGATTTCCCTCTCTACACTAACTTACCGCAGCTGGAATCTGTGCTGTGCATGCGCTTTTACATTTTACATCTGTAAAACCAGTGCATGCGCAGCACTACTTACAGCTGTGGAAATTTTGTGTCCCCCTCCGCATACTTCCCCCCATCCCCGCACTTATCTGCCTGCTGCAGCGCCCTCGGCTCCATCCTGCTGTTCTGAAACGTGGTCTCCCAGCAGCACACAGTACAATTTAGAAAAAAAAAAGTTTTTTTTTCTCTAAACTTTATTATGTTCTGCTGGGAGAACATGTCTCAGAACAGCCACTGGAGCCAGAGTGTTTTACTTTGTTATTTCTGTAGTTATGGTGATGGGCTGTCACAGAAGGAGTGATGCTGCGCTCAACTAGCATGATGATGTCATCCGAGTGGGACTCCGGGTGGGTATGCAGTCCCGAGTCCCAGAGTTCCGGTATTCACTGGGTGTAGCTGTATATAAGGTATGTGTTATTACCTGTTGCGATATTTTTCCTGATGACAGTTTATTATAACTGAAACATTGAAAACGCCAAGGGCCTGAGTCTGCTTCATTTATGCCTTGAGTGCCGCAACTTTGTTCTATATACATGTGGATCTACTACTGTGAGGGCAACGGCATCAGTTATTTATCTATTTTTGGGAGTGCCAAACCTTTGTGCTATATTTATTGGAGGCATCTTTTGCGATTACTTCTGTTTAAGGCACCCATTCTAACATTATTTACTTGTATTTGCTACATCGGAAAAAGAAAACTATAAATCTCCTTTTTTAAATAACTTCCATATATATAGGACTTTATTTATTATTTTTTAATCTATATCTGCACTTTATCTAACCCTTTTTTTGCACAAAGCACTTATCACTTTAAAAAGGTGTGATTAATTGTAATTGCCACTTAGAGAAGATGGCATCTACTCCGCATGATTCATTTGCACATGTGCACTTTCCAGTGGGAGACATACTATCCTTTTCTAAATCAGAAGCAGAAGGGATACTGATAGCAAGTGGACTAGATGATGAGACTGAATCTGCTCTACCAGAATCGATTTTTAAGGATCTCATGTGATTAAAGAAAAAGGAAATCGATTTTTACCTACATGGGATATCATTTAGTGACTATCATAAATTAAAAAAGATCCCAAGAGGCCGCCACGACCCGGATTTCTGCCAACGCTGGATTTCGGTTTTAAATAAATGTTCATTCGACCTACTATTACTAGTCATTGAACAATCATCGAAAGAACTGCAAAAAATTAAAGATAAAATCACCGCGTTTGAAGCAATCCATTTACCTGTACTAGAAGCAGATCTTGATATAAACTAGGGGTGTGCACCGGCCACTTTTTGTGTTTTGTGTTTTGGTTTTGTATCTGGATCTTTCTTCGTGTTTTGGATCTGGATTGGTTTTGCCAAAACCACCCTTCCGTGTTTTGGGTTCTGGGTTTTGTGTTTTGGATCTGTATTTTTTTTTTAAAAAGCATAAAAACAGCTAAAATCACAGAATTTGTGGGTTTTTCTGCTCCTATGCTATTATTAACCTCAATAACTTTAATTTCCACTCATTTCCAGTCTATTCTGAACACCTCACAATTCACAATAGTGTCTTTTTATCCAAAAGGTTGCACCGAGGTAGCTGGATGACTATGCTAAGAGATACGAGTGGGCGGCACAAACACGTGGTCCATCTAGGAGTGACACTGCAGTGGCAGACAGGATGGCAGTTTGAAAAACTAGGCCCCAAACAGTACATAATTCAAAGAAAAAAAAGAGGAGCAAGATGGAATTGTCCTTGGGCCCTCCCACCCACCCTTATGTTGTATAAACAGGACATGCACACTTTAACAAACCAAACATTTCAGCGCCAGGGTCTGCCACATGACTGTGGCTGAAATAATTGGTTCGTTTGGGCCCCCACAAAACAAGCTGGCAATTAATCTGTCCTGCACAAACTGGCTCTACGGAGGCAAGATGTCATCCTCATCCTCCTCATCCACCGATTCCTCACCCTCTTCAGTGTTGTGGACATCCTCATCCTCACAGATTATTAATTCGTCCCCGCTGGAATCCACAACCACAGGTCCCTCTGTACGTTCTGGAGGCTGGTCTCCCTGGAAGAGTTGATAATTCATTTTATGAACATTATCTTCTCCACATTTTGTGGAAGCAACCTCCTACGCCTTTCGCTGACAAGGTTCCCGGCTGCACTAAACACTCTTTCGGAGTACACACTGGAGGGGGGGCAACTCAGGTAAAATAGAGCCAGTTTGTACAGGGACCTCTAAATTGCTTCTTTTTCCTGCCAGTAAAGGTACGGACTGTCTGACATGCCTACTTGGATGCTGTAACCGATGTAATCCTTTAACAGACAGATGCACGCTTGTCGCTGCTGCTTTAAGGATGCAGGTGCGGCTACAGCCCACACATTTCACAAAGTCAGAAAAAAAAAGAATCATTTTTTTATTGTTTGTGGAGCGCACTTTGAGGGTGTCACCACCCTTTAACAGACAGATGCACGCTTGTCGCTGCTGCTTTGAGGATGCAAGTGCGGCTACAGCCCACACAATTCACAAAGACAGAAAAAAAAAGAAGAATTTTTTTATTGTTTGTGGAGTACACTTTGAGGGTTACTCCACCCTTTATCAGACAGACGCACGCTTGTCGCTGCTGCTTTGAGGATGCAGGTGGAATCTAGACGGGATTTGGAACCAGGGACACACTACCTCCATCAACTGTCTAAATATCACTGCACTAATGGCGGATACCGGACGCACGTCTAACACCAACATAGCAGTCAAGGCCTCAGTTATACGTTTTGCTTCAGGATGACTGCTGTCGTACTTCATCCTCATCGCTAGGGACTGTTGGAGGGTCAATTGTTTAGTAAAAGTAGTGGTGTTCCTACTTCCTCTCTGGGATGATGAACAACTCCCAGCAGCAGCAACAGCACTAGGAGGAAGTGGTTCTTGATCTTTCCCTATTTTATTTTTATCGGAGAAAGTTTGGTCCTCCATTTATGTTATATTGATATATACATGCGGCAAAGGTGCACACAAACACAGAAAATATTTTTTTTATTTTTGCTGGAGAGTAGTGCCCTTTGTGGGTTACACCACCCTTTAAGAAATGAGCCAGCCGGCTCTTTACTTATGGGATACAGGCGCACACTTGGCGCTGCTTCTTTGTTGATGCAAGTGCAGCCACAGTGCACACAATTCACAAACACAGTAAATATTTTTTTATTTGGTTTGGACTGGAATGTACTTTGGCGGTTACAGCACCCTTTAACGGTCAAGCCAGCCGGCCCTTTACTTATGACACAGGCGCACGCTTGGCACTACTTTGTTGATGCACGTGCGGCTACTGCGCACACAATTCACAAACACAGAAAATATTTATTTATGTGGTTTGGACAGGAGTGTACTTTGGGGGTTACAGCTCCCTTTAACGGTCAAGCCAGCTGGCCCTTTACTTATGACACAGGCGCACGCTTGTCACTACTTTGTTGATGCACATGCGGCTACTGCGCATACAAATCACAAACACAGAAAATATTTTTTAATTTGGTTTGGACTGGAGTGTACTTTGGGGGTTACAGCACCCTTTAACGGTCAAGCCAGCCGGGCCTTTACTTATGACACAGGCGCACGCTTGGCACTACTTTGTTGATGCACGTGCGGCTACTGCGCAGACAATTCACAAACACAGAAAATATTTTTTTATTTGGTTTGGACTGGAGTGTACTTTGGGGGTTACAGCACCCTTTAACAGTCAAGCCAGCCGGCCCTTTACTTATGACACAGGCGCATGCTTGGCACTACTTTGTTGATGCACGTGCGGCTACTGTGCACACAATTCACAAACACAGAAAATATTATTTTTTTAGCACTTGGGGGGAGCACCCCTGATGGACAGAGCACCCCCTGGACAACAATACAGCACCCCTTTTGGACTGGGACACTGAACAGGACTTTGGAGTGGACACAGCCCCTATGGAGAACTGACTGCACAACACAGTCCAGCCAGCCCCTATGGACTTTGAAGTAGTGGACACAGCCCCTATTAACAACAGCAGCACAGCACAACACAGCCAGCCCCTATGGACTTTGAAGTAGTGGACACAGCCCCTATGGACAACAGCAGCACAGCGCAGCACAGCACAACACTACTCTGCACTACACTACACTACACTACACAGCCCAGCCAGCCAGCCCTAACTCCCATCCTCCCTCTTCACTGTCCACAGCCGAGTGAGAAAATGGCGCAGACGCGGGTACCTTATATTAGATCCAAAACCTGCGAGACCCGGAAGGCGGGATGATGACGTTTTGCCTCGATTTCAGATCCGAGTCAGGCGGGAAAAGTCGAGCCTGACTCTGATCTGCCTCGGATCAGGGGGGCTCGGGGGGGTTCGGATTTCAGAAATCCGAACCCGCTCACCCCTAATATAAACTGGTCTGAGAAATTAAAATTTCTGCTCACACAGTATAAAAGGGATTTAATCCGTTTCAAAAAAGAAAAATTTACTAAAGTGGAGTATGATTACGAAACTCATACAGTTTATAGATGGCTTTCTAGTATTTGCCCACAGGATCAAAGACGCCTGTTTTTCAGGCAGAAAAAAAAACCTTTCACAAGATTTGATACTGAATCGTCTCAAGATGCAAATAGCTCCAATAGTGATCCAGAAAAAACAGGTGGTGCTAGTGGCCCTTTAGGCATGACTGCCAGAGCAGAAAAATCTGGACGCAAAGGCACTTTACAAGGCGCAGTGGCCAAACCCAGAGGCAGAGGATGAGCAAAAAAGACATCCTCAATACAAAAGCACATCATATTCAATTTATCATCATATGAACTCTCTAACAGTGAATTTAGTTTATTGAGTGAAGGTCTCTCGTTTGTACCTTCTGTCCCATTTAATGAAGACCATTGGAACATGGAAAAATCTATGTTGCAGAGGAAATTAAAACTTAAAGAATTTTTCAAAGGCGATTTGTCAGTTACTAATCGAGATGATATACCACCACAACTGAAACAATTTGTACCTCAGTCCTCTTTTGATCCTCAGATTAGCAATGATAGCATAAAAACTATTATACGTGTTTTAGAACATGATGTTTCAAAATTTTGGCACTAATAAATCTAATTTTCATCCAAATCTTACTCCATTAGAACGACAAGCTTTGAATTTATTATCTAATAATAACAATTTAATTATTTGAAATGCAGATAAAGGTGGAGCCATTGTTCTACAAGACCTTAGAGATTACACAATTGAAATTGAGAAACAATTATCAGATGTAAGCGTTTACATTAAACTTCAAGGAGATCCAACATCATGCTGCAAAAAGAAACTACATATGTTACTACAACAAGGAGTTGATTTAAACTGTATTACTGATACATTGATGAACATTTTACTACCTAAATTTCCGATAACACCGATCTTTTATACTATTCCGAAGATACATCAGGGCTTGAATTCCCCGCATGGACGTCCAATTGTGCCAGCTAGGGGCTCTCTTTTTCAGCCAACAGCAGTTTATTTAGACTCTCAATTACAAAAATGCATACAGAAGGAACCAACTTTTTTGTTGGACACTACTTCTTTATTGAAGAAATTAAAGGATATTAATACAGTGATTGATAATTGCCTTCTAACAAGTATTGACATAATTAATCTCCACACATGTATACTACATGATTTTGGCCTTCATTGTGTGGGAAAGTTTTTGACTACTAGAACTATGCTCCCTGCAGTAATGATTGACTTCTTTTTGCATTTATTTGAACTATTACTAACTAATAACTTTTTCATGTATGACATGCAGTATTACTTGCAAGTGCGTGGATGTGCCATGGGTTCGAGTGCTGCACCAGTCTATGCAAACATTGTCATATTTATTGTAGAGAACAACCTGTTTTTTGAAGATCCGTTAACTGTAGCATCTATTACCCTATATGCACGTTATATAGATTACTTCATTACGTTTTGGCATGGAGAGGAAGTTGCCCTAAAATTCCTGATTGAGAAACATAATTTAAGTAATAGTCCGATGAAATTTACATTTAATATTGATAAGAAACAAATTAATTTTTTGGATGTCAGTATTACAGTTATGGACAATGTAATTGTAACAAGTATGTATTTGAAGCCAACTGACAGGAATATGCTCTTACAAGCACAAAGCTGTCACCGAAAGAGTCTTATTAGAGGACTTCCATATTCCCAAATGATCGGGGTTCATCGTATCAATAGTGACATTTAAAAAGCAGCACAACAAATAGATGAATTGATTGACAGCTTTTCTTGTAGGGGTTATAATCGTAAACAGTTAAAGGCTACTAAAGAGAAAGTTATATCTATGGACAGGAATGTTCTCCTCTCCAAACAAAATAGAAGCAACACTGTTAACACCAAGTTCCCTTGGGTCAACAGATATAATGTTGCTTCTTCTACAATTAATAAAATTACAAAAAAACACTGGCTTTAATAGAAACAGATGAGAGTCTGTACCTTTCTAACACCAATTAGATCAAAAACATTTTAATTTGATATAATTTTAAATTGTATAAACACATCACTAATATTGCATATGAACATTAATAATTAAGCATATATTGATATCTAAAACCGGCCAGTCAGATCAATATCCTATTTCAACCCAAGAGAAAAACTGCAAAAATCTTAAAAAATCTTAAAAAATCCAATATCCGGATTTATCACATCACAGTAGGTATTATTACCAGCTGGTTAGAAAACAAATGCAGTGTCTTTACGCGTTTCTCCACTTTCGTGACAGTCAGCGGCTTCTTCAGAAGTACTTCCTATCATTCATCCACTCACTCGATGGCTTGTTTGTTTTTTAACAAAACGGCAATCTGACTGTTTATTTTTACAAGAGCCGTGTATTTTTTGTCTCTAACAAAAGGAGAAATTGCTATAATTTATGCTGAAAGATACATAGCACCGCCATACCTACTGTGATGTGATAAATCCGGATATTGGATTTTTTAAGATTTTTTTTATATTTTTGCAGTTTTTCTCTTGGGTTGAAATAGGATATTGATCTGACCGGCCGGTTTTAGATATCAATATATGCTTAATTATTAATTTTCATATGCAAAATTAGTGATGTGTTTATACAATTTTAAATTATTTCAAATTGAAATGTTTTTGATCTAATTAGCGCTGTCATCCATTCTTTCTATTTTTTTGTCTGTGTATAGGATTCAGAGCTTACACCTATCCTTGACAGCAGCTTTAGATTAAAATATTATTGTATGTATAATCTATATTAGTACAATTACTTGTGATTAGGAATAGTGCGTCTGTTTTTTTCTTTACTGTTGTTCTTTCTAACACCAGTATTATGCCTTGCTATTCTCGCGGCCGTAATTTAAGAGATATTCTTGTTAAGACCGATGTCTCACAATTATGTAAACCTTGTAATAGTAGTTCATGTTTTCCGAAAAAACTAGGATGTATTAAGTGTACATGTGTGACTTGTCAATACATGATTACTGGGGATACCTTTCATCATCCGCATAGTGGTATACTTTTCTCTATCAAATTCCTGCTTAATTGTAACACTAATTATGTGGTTTATCAAATCATTTGTCCCTGCGGTTTGAGCTATATAGGAAAGACTGAGAGGAAATTCAAGGACTACATGGCAGCTCATAGATCTGCCATCCATAATGCGTTACTCTCAGGTTCTAGTGACCAACCTGTAGCACATCATTTTCTGGAGTTTAAACATCCTCTCTCTAGTTTACGCTATAGAATGATTGATTTTATCCCTCCGCTTTTACGTGGGGGAGATTGAGCAAAGAAATTGCTACAGCATGAAGCATTTTGGATAATAAAAATAGATGTGATACATCCTAGGGGTCTTAATGAACATATATCTTATACTAGTTTTCTATATGAGTTGAAATGATCTGTAAAATTAGTAGATAATCCTTAGTTTACATTTACTATTATAATCATTTGTTCTATTTTATTGTTAGTCATAATAATCTCTTGGTGAATTGCATCCTTAATTACTGTTTATGATCTTTTTCTAATTGCTTCATGTTTTACTTTGTTATTTCTGTAATTATGGTGATGGATTGTCACAGAAGGAGCGACACTGCGCGCAACTAGCATGATGACGTCATCCTAGGGGGACACCGGGCGGGTGTGCAGTCCCGAGTCCCAGAGTTCCAGTATTCACTGGGTGTAGCTGTATATAGTTATGCAATATTTTTCTTGACAACAGTTTATAATAACTGAAACATTGAAAATGCCAAGGGCTTGAGTCTGCTTCATTTACGCCTTGAGTGCCGCACCTTTTTTTCTATATATATGTGGATCTACTACTGTGAGGGCACCAGCATCAGTTACTTATTTATTTTTGGGAGTGCCAAACCTTTGTGCTATATATAAATATATATAACAAAATAGACATCAGGTGGCACTCCGACAGTATGTAGAAAAAAATGACACTGAGACCCCGTGGTCTAAGTCAAGTCAACGTTTCAATTCAAATGCAGAATATTCATCAGGCCAATATTTTATTTTATTTTTTTACATATACAAGATGTGAATGGCTAAAACAAAAAAAAAACAAGTAAAAACACTAAGACTCTGCAATTTGTACTCAGTTAATTGAGGATACTTGTGCTTAACTGATAAATAAAAACATGAATCTCCCTTTAAAAACAGAACAACTTGTGAGGCAAACATTCAGCTTGAAAAAATCCACATTGGTGGATGAAACGTATCGCTGTTCGCTTATACACCTGGTATCTTACCCAGGCATTGATGGTTACCTGCTCCCTGGACCAAGCGGGATACCATTTGTACCACAAATGGTGGACTGTCTTACTTAGATGGCGGGTCCAACAGCTTCTGATATGCTGCATTAGGACCAAGTGGTGGTACAGCACAACATACTACCTGCTGCCACTTGCACCCTGAACACCGGAGTGGTCTGATCCATTCAACCATCGGGTCCTGCAGCCCTTAGACACCGCAAGAGAACCGGGAGCTGGTGAGGCACAGCACACTCCTAGCCACCCACACACAGTGCTGAAGTCCAGACTCAGGGGCCCATTCATCCTACCTAAAAATTCTCTGGAGGTAATTAGGTTTAGAACTCGCATGGAGTTCTACCTAATTACCAGAGGAATTCATAATTCGTCCTCACCATAACTATCTATTTCGAAAAGCTGTCATTTTTGCAATTACAGATTTTCGGGAAATAGATAGTTTTCCCTCTCTACAGTAACTTACTGCAGCTGGAATGCGTGCTGTGCATGCGCTGTTACATCTGTATAACTAGTGCATGCGCAGCACTACTACAGCTGCTGTAATTTTGTGTCCCCCTCCGCTTACCTCCCCCCATCCCTGCACTATCTGCCTGCTGCAGTGCCTCCAGCTCCATCCTGCTGTTCTGAAACGTGGTCTCCCTGCAGCACACAGTACAGTTTAGAAAACAAAAAGTTTTTTTTAATCTAAAATTTATTATGTTCTGCTGGGAGAACACGTCTCAGAACAGCCACTGGAGCCAGAGGACAGACCAGAGTGCCAGAGGGAGACGCCGGGGGACCTTCACACGCTGGAAGCAGGTAAGTGTTACCTACTATACGCCATCTCACAGTGACTAAAAGTACCTCCATCAAATTCCGAAAATACTTAATTTTAGGAATTTGATGAATACCATAATTTCCACATCCCCATACTAATGTATGGGGAGTGTGGAAATTAATGCAGGGGGACTTAACCATGAGATATCAGTGATATCTCCTGCATTAAGTCTCTTCATGAATACTAAAATAACATTAATTAAGGAAAATGTCCTTAAAAATTTTATTTTAGTGTTGATGAATAGGCCCCTCAGTGCTGTATTACAAAAGTAACACCCGCAGTGCGATACCTTAGGTGCTGAACCGGCCTCTAAACTGTCAGGCATCTTTCAAATAAGGAGCAGGTAAAAGATTACCCATTTACCATCATTATTTAAAGGAACATGACTAATGCTCCTGATAAGGAGAGATTTTCTAACCTGATAAATAAGGTTATTATATTACCTCATTATGCATATTGCCATTGGGACATTATCCTGTCTTTTGATACAGAGACTTTACATCCATTTTAATTATTTACCAAACTGTTGCATTATTTATATGTATTAGGATCTATTCATATGTATTATTGTTAAGATACATATCTCTAAGAGAGGTGTTTTTTTACTATGTTTAGTATCAACCAATTAAAATAACTTGCATAAGTTGAATTGATTATTACACATAGAGTTATTTTATTATTAATTTGGTATATTGGATAATATTTATTTCTCAGATAACCAGAGCAGTTATGCATTTATTTCTCTTATAAATTATGTTTAGTTTATACTTATGATTACTTTTATTTCTTGGATTCACAAGTATAGGTACAATATTCAATTGTCTGTAAGCTGAATAACTATATATTCAGAGTATGCAATATAAGCTGACACAAGATTAACTAAATCCATGAGTGCTTAAAGGGAAATATTTAAGTCTTTCCTGAGCTTGCATTAATCTCTTTGTGCAAAAGACAATTATATGCAAAACAGGTATCTGTGCCTGCTGGTTGCAATGGACCATGCATCAGCGATGCTTCGTCATCATCCTCTGCAGAATTAGAAATCTGCTACATGCTTTACAGCTGTAGAAAAATAAAGCACTTTAGTCCAGTAAATAGAAAGCAGCAAACTAAAAATCTCAGTAAATTGTTCTTGTAGGAATTCTGCTCTATAGCAAAACATTATTTAGAAACTTTTATGAAATGTCCTCATTGTCCATATACAATAGAACAGAAAAATATCAGTTGTAATAATATGTACAACAAATCAGTTCCATGTAATTTATTCCCATCACGGATTGGTGCTGATTATCCAAAATATCCTAAAATATTTGACACCAACTGGAAAATTGGGAAACAGAGATATGCAGTTTGTCATTCCCAAAGAACAGACAGCAACTGAATTTAAGGGTTCCGAGCCAAACTGAGTCTGAGTTTGAAGTAACTTTGGGGTACTGAGTCAAACCAAGTACCAGGTCGGACCTTCCCGCAGTTCGGAACTCGGATTTAAAAAACAAACTTGGGTTTTGGATTGCATATAAACAGGTCAAAAGTATATCATTTTAGCAGTTTTTTATTTGTATTTTTTTAAACCAAAACATGAAGATGAATCTGGATCCAAATCCAAAACACGGGGGTCAGTGCATTTCTATAATGCTAACCAAGGATAGAAGGAGGGGCTCTAGACTGCACACCCTAATAGTAATGAAAGGTGCTATCATGCTGAGATTTCAAAGTGGCATATACAAAAAACAGAGTTGCAGATGCACTATGCGATCATTACTGTATACATATAAATTTATAATATTGAATTTCAGAGGTAGTTTGCATATCAATGGCCACTGATATGGGCCTGCCCACCAACGTCAAGGTCACCTCATTGAGCAGGTCCCCAACACTCTGGGGTTCACATCTGGGACGCAGAGCACCCCAAAAGTCAGCTCAGCCAAAGACCTCCCCAGGGCATCACTCGAAAAAAAGAGTGACAGTGAAGTGTTAAAGTATCAGGTGTGTAAAGTAATTAACAAGTGTTATAATAATGATAAGGGTAGAATGTGTGTGAAAAAATACATAAATATTTATGTATTTTTTCACACACATTCTATCCTTATCATTATTATAACACTTGTTAATTACTTTACACACCTGATACTTTAACACTTCACTGTCACTCTTTTTTTCGAGTGATGCCCTGGGGAGGTCTTTGGCTGAGCTGACTTTTGGGGTGCTCTGCGTCCCAGATGTGAACCCCAGAGTGTTGGGGACCTGCTCAATGAGGTGACCTTGACGTTGGTGGGCAGGCCCGTATCAGTGGCCATTGATATGCAAACTACCTCTGAAATTCTATATTATAAATTTATATGTATACAGTAATGATCGCATAGTGCATCTGCAACTCTGTTTTTTGTACTAACCAAGGATAGGCTTCCACTGGGACATGACTGCTCTACCATTATTTTCTATGGCAGCTGGTTGGGCAGCAGTACATTAAATGCCTGTTGCAACCATATATTTCAGGACTGTGCAGGATTCACATGAGCAGTGTAGTTGAAACACAGACACCATGCCCCACCTTCCCCAATGATTAAAGCTGCTGGTATCCAGGGCTACCCTTTACCAGCCAGCCAATCACAAGCAATTTCCTATGAAGTGTCAGCTCTAATGTTCTAGAGTGTCTAGGAAGCATAATACTGCAAATCACAGGAGTATGAGGAGGTGGTGGGCCAATAGGATGCAATCCTGAGAGACCCATCTTTTTAGACCCATGTATCTAAGCACTATGATGAGGGGGTCAGGACCTAATGATAAGAAATACTCAGCCTAGCTCTGATTAGCTGTCAGCTTCATCTCCTGCTGGGGACAAACAAATTGTAGGCAATTATGACTTTATTGTAATTAAATTCATCATGTAATATTACTTAGACATTGAAAGTAACAACCACTTACAATATACATACAGCAACAAATGGAAACCTGACAGAGAACAAAATGCATTAATGTGTTCATAATTACCTCACATCATTGGTAATGAACATACAGTACAAGTAAAATTCAGCAAACTGTCACCAAAACACTCTTCCTCCGAAAATAAATAAAAAATCTGCAAAAATATACTTTCTTGGGAATGACTCAGAAGCAGTGCAGACAGGAAGCAGGACCCAATGATTGCTGAGGGTCCTGTGGTCGAGTAAATGTCTGCTTGGTCTGTGAAATTGCATAAATGGACACAGCCAGACGTAGTGATTTATCATGCTGTGAAACAGATCAGTGAAAATAGCTTCCAGGATTTGCCTGGAGAGTCAATAGCTAATTAAGATGTTGCTCCTTTCCTGTGATTGGTATCACAAGTACTCATACGACTTATAGCTGCCTGTTTCTGGAACTAGTTATTGAAGGCTATTGATAAAAATGGTGCCAGTACTACTGTACATAACATTGTCTACAGTCAAGAAACAATCACTGTTTAGAAGTACATTCAAAAAGTGAATGGAATGGAACATACAGTAATGTCGGCATGCAAGATAAACCCTTCAGTACATAATTACCTAATTTTGATCCTCTGGAAATTTGAGAGAAATAGCTTGACAAGTTGGCATCGTTTTCAAATTTGCTGTTAAAAGCTTTCCTTCTTAAGTTCCAGTATGTTTGTTGAATGTGTATTCAGTGTCACTGGTGGAATTGTAGCCAAAAAGCGCAGTTAGTTATGGTCCTAAAATTTGCAAGTAAAAGAAATGACAGAAGTGTACAATATTTACTATATCATGATATGGGGAACCTCATACTGATTTAGAATATTACATTAAATAAAAAATCTCAAATAAACATATATTTATTGATATCTGCTCAATTTGCCAATGGTATTCGAGAAAAAATAAAATAAATCCCTCCCACAATTATAGATCCAAATTAATACAGTTTCAAATGTCTATTCAGTTCAAGAAATTAAGTAAGGTTCCTTTTTAAACTTACTGTCTAGATAGACTTTGTCTGATCGAGATGATCAAGAAAGTCCTTCAAGATAACTTATGCACTGACCCGCCACTTACCCATCACTCAGGGTAATGTGTTACCCTATCAATCACCCGGTCCTGGTCAGACAAAAGGCAACCTAGCATTGGACTAAAAACTAATAATCTTCCCTAAGTGCACCCCTCTAAGGGTGAGTTTTGAAGTTTACCCTAGTGGGGAGTTATTGGCCTCACATTGCATCAGGTAATACCATCTTACTAGACTAGTACCATTTCATTGAGAGATGAGTGGTTTGGTTTGCTGAAAACTGAACACCCCCTAACTTTGGGATTCCAAGTAGAACCGAGTCCCAATGTCTGGTGTTCTCGGCAAATTCGGAACGCAGATCTACAAACTGCATTTTGGATTACCTTTAAGTCCATCAAAAATTGACTGGAATGACTAGATATGAATGTTATTGATGTTAATAATACTATAAGACAGAGGTCCCCAAAAACGGTTCTCAAGGCACCCCAACAGTTAAGGTTTTAGCTATATCCATGGTTGAGCACAGGTGGTTAAATAAAATTGACAGAGGTACTAATTAAGTCAGCTGTGGTGAAGCATAGATAACCTTAAAACCTGGACTGTTATGGTGCCTTGAGGATTGAGTTTGAGATCCTCTGCAATTGGAATAAAACAGGTTCAAGTTACATGATTTTAGCTGTTTTTATACATTTTTAAAGAAATCCAAAACATAACCAAAACACTTGAGGATAGATTTTCCAAAGCCAAAATACGATGATTTAGAACCAAAACCAAAATACGGAGATCTGCACACATCTCTAGTTTCATTACTCTAAACTACCTCCAATATACTGTATCATGGAGCAGGATTAATTGATTTGGTTCTGTTGGGGTTCTCAGATATACTTTGATATCTTTAATGCAGTTTTTTACATGTGTTTTCATATAAAATAAATATCTATATAATAAGCAAGAAAGTATGAGCGTCTGTCTGTCATGACCAGAGTTTTGTACCTAGCTCCACCACATTGGTCATGGTAGTGTATTTTGACCAGGATTCGGATTTTGCCTAGGTTTGAACTGCATCACGGCAACACATTGTCACACAATCCCATAAAACCAGGTGACTCTTAAATTACTCAGGTTCTGATTCTGAGGGTCTGGCTTCATACACACATTGCCACACTCTCATCTCTTCCAAAGTGCTGTGTTATATCACTTTTCTAACAGCTGCATAAAGGAAATACAGGTTAGTCAGCACTCTGTATTTGCATGATAAACTTTGACATTAAGCAGTGTGCATTATTAGCATTTCACTCACTGTCTCATCTTACAGCAGCCACCCCAGGAGTCTTAGCAGAGTGTCTGGCAGGCTCATGAGCAGCTCAGCACTCAATACATTCAGATTGTGGCAGACAGCATAATCAATCCACAATCTTTGATCCTGGCAAATCTTAGCATGCGGAGATTACAAACATCAGTCGAGATTGATCACAGCCACAAAGTGCTAATGCAGGCAGGCCACTTCTGTCTGGAAATGGGAGTCCAGTCCCAGAATTCCCCTCTTCATGGCAGCCCTGCTAGACATGGTCTTCAATGTTGGTCAGCAGAGTGATTTCTGGGGGTCATTCAGCTGTGGATGCAGGGACTAGGATCATGTAGATTCCCAATTATTGGGAATCTGCACATGCGCCTGATCCGTACTGTGCATGCACAATACGGGTCTGCGATTCCACACACAGTCTGGCAGCAGACTGTTAGTTATTCACAGTCTGCTGTCATTTCTGGAGGGGACAGGGACAGCCTCTGTCTCCTATAATGGAGGCATGTCACCACCATTGTGGGGGAGTGGACAGGCCTGTATCTCCATCTGCTGACTGAGATTTTCTGTTCTTTTACTCATCTGCAATGGCCGGCTAGTGTGACCCCATTGTGACTCAGGCTACTGGAGGTATTGCATATGATCCAATGCCACATCTTTGGACACAGTTCAGATTAGTAATGCATGCAGTATATGTGACGCCTCATACTGCATTACCACATTACAACTTTCACAGCTGTTAACATGTTAGCAGCTGCAATAGCATATCCATCTGCAGCTGAATCACCCCCCTCAGTTCTGAAATGATTTCTGAAACTCAAGTGATTTTGGAAGCTACAGTATACTGATTTCTGTTTTTTAAGTCAGTCTGCTCCTGATATACTCCTTTCCTAATGATATTAGAATACACCAGCCTGCACTGTCATTTACTCTTGATTTGCATAGTTATCCAGGTTATAGACAAGGACAATATAAAAAAGTGAAGGTTGCAGGTGTACTTCTGGGTCCAGACTTCAACCTGGGCAACCCCGAGTTTCCCAGCTAGTTTTAAATTTACTGCAGCTGAAATAACACAGTAATTTAATGTACTGCAGTAAAATAATTTGTGAGTGGACATTTTATTTAACACAAAGTACAGTAAACACAATAATACAGTATCTCAGTCATCACTGCATTAATAGTCTGACTGTAGCTAAGCCAGATACTGTAATTCTGTGCAAACAATAAACAAAGGCATTATAGTCATTATAACATGCTCTCTTAGAAGGAATGACTTTATTATTCATTAACTTCTTTTCATGACACTAGCATTGAATATATCATAGATAATTACAATATCCCAGTTTTAGAGCTGGTCCAGAAATTACTAAATAATGAGCATGAACTTTAAGTCTGCCAAATCTGTTTGTGCAAGAGGAATTTTCATTACATTTTACCCTTTATATTTTCTCTGTACTTTTGTTAAATCTGAAATGCATTACTCCAACATAAATATTTATAATATCTGGCTCAATGTCTTACCTTGCGAGTCTTTCAGTACATTGAATATAAGATTTTGCTAATTTTTGAGTGTCTTTTTCTAGCAGATTTGCTGGCAATGTAGCAGTCACAGACTAGGGAAGGGAAGACACCTAAAGGTCATTAACCTTAGCCAATTAGGTTTAATTCAGAATGATTGGCGAGATAACATGGATCTTGCGTTGTCAAAGTATTGCATCCTTCTAGGGACTAAAGGTCTCCCCTTGATGTAAAAAGCATCAGCTTTTCTGTACTATATGGAGCCAATAGCTCAGTGGGTTATAAAGCTTTAGATAACTGCAAGTGAAATTAAATGGAACATTATACTTTGTTATTAAGAACGTGGTGTACAGTATGGTATATAGTTTTCATCCCATATAAGCTTGAAATCAACTTTTATGGGCCTGATTCAGAGTTGTAGGTAATATCAATGGTTTATGTACAACTTTGATGGCTGTGGGGACTGTGCAAGACCGTTGACCTTCATTGTCCATCGTTGCATGCAGTGCCCCCTTTTGGGGGGCAGAGAGAGGGTGGTGCCAGGCAGCGTTCCTGAAAATATGAGCGTGTTGCCTCTGTTTTCTTGGAGTGCTGAGACCAGTTTCTGCATCTTCAGACATTAAGACATTTTACAGGTGTTTACATAATGATATCAACATTTTAACCATGTCGACATTAACTGTTAAAACTGTATTATGTAAAAAAAAAAATAACAAATATATCTTCAGATATGTTCTTGTTCCCATAAACACTATTTATAATTAATATGAGCTGTAAATTATATATTGTTTTAATTAGGAAAAAAATAGCAACAAAAATCTAAGATTTTGACATTCTTACATTAACTCTGTAACACTACTGGGTTATTGTGGTGTGTGCAAGGGGAATATGGTATAATTGTATCTCTAATCTCCTATGATGAACTTGCTGTTAATTGGGCAGCGACAACCAAAAAAAAATCAAACGCATGTAAAGGGCTTAATTAATTCTGTAAACTTGCACTATACAGATTATTTTGTATTTCAGATTCTGAATGTAAACATCTGTTCAAAACATTTTCCATCAATGTACTTTATTGATAGAGTGCATCACAAAATGCCATCTACAGACAGTCTGCTCAGCACTCTGCTCTCGGGTGGCACTTCTGCAAACTAAGAAAGTAGATAGGGTTGTGGAGAGGCTAAGAAAAAGCTCAACAAAGTCTTTGCAAAGTGTAAATGTGTCATTAACAACCAACCTCCTTTTGTCATAATAAAGTCAAGCATCTTACTTTACTTAAATCTAACTTTAACTTTTTCTTCCAAGATACTGTTCAGTTTAGCCTAATTTATGACTTAAAATAATCACAAAAGTTGAGGGGACATCAGGACTGTTGTCTAATTTTTATGACATTTTGGGGAATACAATTACTGGCAATTTGCAACCCAGCCTTGCTGCAATGCTTAGCATTGCATGTTTTCTTGTACACCTTTATGGGGTGTGAGGCAAAACTTGCAATGTAGATGGACGTGATGTGCCAGTCATGTCCATCACATAATGGAGCATGATCAATGTAACAGCCAACCTTAGAGGAAAGAACAATTATTCATACACCACAGAGCTCGCTCTAATGGCTATGCCCAAAGGTAGTGAGGTGAAGATTAAATGTCATCACCAAGGGAATTATCTATCAAGGAATATTCATGGAATGCCCCCTAAAAACACCCATGACCCCATTATATTTCAATTGAAGAGTTGTTGACAATTACATTCACTGATCCCTAGTAGAAAGTTATTGTGATACATCATTTGCTAGAATTTAATGTGAATGGTGATTTTTTTTTCCATTTATCTTTACATACTGCTGCCATAATCCATTCCTTTTTTTGGGTCACTAAAAATAAATATCACATTATTTTACATTCTAACCAGCAATCCTAATGAATTCAAGTGTGCTCCCCTACACTGGATTGCCACTACACTTATATAATGTACTGATGACTCTGTGTTAAGTGAAATAGCTATAGTTATATGGTTTTGCAATCCTGATTATTGAGATATATATGCTACATGTATATAATAATTTATTTTAATTGTAATAATTAGAATAATGAAGCACAATGCAAAGCATAATGTGCAAGTGTATATGCCAATCAGCCATAGCATTAAACCCACTGACAAGGGAAGTGAGTAACAATGATTACCTCGTTACAAGGGCACCTGGCATGGGTTGGGATATATTAAGCAACAAGTCAACACTCAGTTCTTGAAGTTGATGGATTGGAAGCAGAAAAAATGAGCAAAAGAAAGGATCTGAATTACTTTGACAAGGGCCAAGTTCTGATGACTAGGCATCAAAGTCAGGGCTTCTCCAAAATGGCAGGTCCTGTGCTGTTTTCCTGATATACAGTGGTTAGTACCTACCAAAAGTGGTCCAAGGAAGGACAACTGATGACCTGATGACATGGCCATTGGTGTCCAAGGCTCATTCAGGAGTATGGGATGCAAAAGTTAGCATATGCCACAGAACAAATTGCAGAAAAGTTAATGCTGCCCTGGATACAAAGATGTCAGAAAAAACAGTGCATCACAGCTTGCTGTGCATTTGACTGCATAGCTGCAGACTCTTCAGTGTGTCCATGCTGACACCTGACCACCACCAAAAGTGCCTAAAATGCACATGTAAGCATGAGGCATGTGAGGTAAGTTCTGGATTCCGTCAGCTGGCAATCTTAGAAGGGTTCATATGGGCCTTTGCAGCTTCTAAAATGTGCCTTAAATTGTCTGCCCCAAATATGCTGAGTGGTCTGCCTTGGGAGCATGTGAGGACCTGGCTCTGCTCCACACTGGTGTGGCACCTCCTTGTCTAGAGCCTTCCTTCTTCCAGACACCAGGAACTGAGCGGCCTCTTAAACTCCTAGGGTGACACTGGCCTCCTCATCTGGGACACACTAAGTGACCACTGAGGATCTACACATGCTCCCAAGGCAGGATAGCCTGCAAAGGTTTCGGTCACTTGCCAGGCCACCAGTCAATCAAAGGCCACCCTAGAGTAAGCAGCTGCTGATTGACGTGTCTTTTAGCTGTGGCATTATACTCTGACTAGTTTGAGCCCGATGTTGGTTTTAAAATACAGGGGACCTCACACAATTTTTCCACATATTTATAAAAACCGTACCGGCTCACAGAGCCCAGTGCTGGTTCATAATATATGGGGGCCAACTACAGGACTGGCTCCCAGAGCCTGGAGCTGTTTATGCTTTTGGGGGGGAACCTCAAGCCATTTGATTTCTTAAATTTACACAGTGTTTTAACAAATATGTGCAAGCTGTTTGTTTGAGAGTGTTGAGCTATGGGGAACACAGGAAACATGGGTAGGAAACAAGATCACATACACCATCGGAAAATGATCCATTTAAACACGGGAGCTTAGTAAATTACCAGATTTCAGTTAAAAAAAATTGTCTGTTCAGTTGATTCTATCCATGTTTAAACATGGACAAACATGGGCCAGACACAATTCTTGGTAATTGTCACAACTCTCGGATGGTTAATGGACGCAACCCGCATTTTGGGAATTGACAAGACCTATTTCCGAGGCGCAGAGTCTAATGTGCCAGCGGTGTTCACCAGGGTCCCTCGCAAGAGGGTATGGACTTAGCTGCGTCCGACACAAAGGTTGCAGCCCTCAGAATAGGTTCACCTATACAGGTGCTGGTGTACTCTGGATGTAATAGAGAAAATTCTCAGCATAGTCAACAGGTCAAGTCAGAACCAATTGGACAAATGGTACCAGGGAGCAGACGTATGCAGGTCACAGAGGATAGCCAAGGTCAGAACTAGATAACCAAGCGCAGTACAGGGATTATTCAGAAGCAGGTCAGAAACAAAGCCAGGGTCCGGAACAGACTTGCAGAAGCTGATTGCAGGAATCTTCTAATCAGTGCAGCTGGTGATTGCACTGAGCTGGATAACAGGCTGCAACTGATGTTTTCTAAGTACTTAGGAAAAGCTTATTATTCTTAAACTGGAATACACCAGCACATGAATCAGGACATAGAAACTGTAGATTTTCAGACAGATAGCAGTGATGGTTTTCTGCACAAAGGAGCCACAGGTTAGAACTGAACTCTAGGAAGCAACTCTTTGCTCTGGCACCAGAGGGAGTTCTCACAAGGGATATGAATCTGCTGCCAGTCCCTGATAGGCTGCTGAGGTCAGCTGAGGCAGGAGCACTCTCACTGGAAGAATGCTAGCAGCTGACATGATGGTGATGTCAGTGCATGGTTCTCAAACAAGGTCAGGCATAAATCCTGACCTGCAGCAAATGGTAATGTAAGTCACACAATTTGAGCAGAGTGTGACAGTAAGTTTACCCCTACCAGTTTTATTATATATGCGCCCTCTTGTGGTTTGTTTGTGAATGTTATTTTGGTAGGCCCTCACTAACAGGAGTCTCACAGAGATGAACAGCTGACTTGTACCTATAGGTGCAGGATAAAGGTACGTTTTGTGTGTATATATATATATATATATATATATAGTATGCTGACAATAGGCTTAATATCAAGATATTTCTGATTGTGAGAAAGTGAGGATACAGTAGACATAGGATGTAGTTAATATCCTGACGATCGGGATGCCGGCTCCTGAAATTCCAATCACTAAGGGAACATCGGCGCTGAAATCAGAACATGACTGGGGATGCAGATGCCTAAATCCCAACAGCCAGCATCCTGATCGTAAGGAGACCGGGGCAGCAAAAGTAGTTGCAAAGATTACCTGAGCATAAGGAGGCCCACTGCTGCTTTCCCATATGCATACGACATCACTTAAGCCGCATACACACTAGACAATGTTTGTATGCGGTGATTTTGTCAGCGGGGTGCCGGGATCGGCAAGTGTATACACACTTGTCAATGCCAACCAGCGATGGACAATAGCAGGGGGGAGCGGGGCCATGCTGCATTCAGCAGCATGGCATCGCTCTCGATATCCCCAGATTGGGCTGCATGTACTGCTGACTAGAGATATTGTAAATGACCAGTGGGAGTGTGCATTGCTGATTTTTTACCGCATACACACTGGCCGATATTGTTAACGATTGAGCGATATCATTATCTTTCAATCATTCAAAATATTGGCAAGTGTATATGCAGCTTTAGCTGCATAAATATCAGTAACATTGATGCACATCGAGGAGCCATCTTGCCCTTGCGGAAGACCTGACCAATCGCAAACACTGTAGCTCTCCTCACATACTGAGAGCTCTTATGCCGCAAATGTTTTATTACCACTCCCCCGTTACCACCCCCAAACACTGACTACCTGACACTCACTTTGCGAGTGGATCCTATGTGTGAACTTAATTGCAATACAATCGCAGCTCGTTCACATTGCAACTTATACGCAAGCGCAGTGGCAAACATTTGCTTCATCTGTGTAAATATCGCCATTGCATCCTTCTGTAAATCAGGCACATTGTACTTGTAAGTTATTTGTTTTCCAATGTGATTGTCTAATGAATATACAGTGATAGAACTGGAAGCTGGAGTTTGGAGCAGGACCCTCTTATCTGAGATTGGTAAAATGATGACAAGCAACTACTGCTACATGTACTGTACAGAAAGGCAAAACGATTTTGTTGTGGATTTCATAGAAATCTAGGTTGATACATTCAGAATCTGTTAGAAAACAAAATTCTTCAGTATACATAAAAGCAGAAACAAAATGTTCCAGTAAGTGAATTACATCTAAATATCTTTCTCTTAGGTACAGTTTATGTACTGCAAAGAGGTTTTATAAACCCTGTAAAAGCCTAACCTTATTTCACCCTAAAAAATGGCGCAACCACAGCCGAGGCTGGGTAAACATCTAAATGACCTGTAATCGTGCCTTCACCCTGGACATCGCTTGATTGCCGGTACACACTGCACAAATTTAATGAATTACGGAATGATTACTTGTTCAGTCCTTTATTAATATGTATGGCGCTGCATGCAATATCGTGTGATTGGCTGTGCAGCACATCCAATCACACGATAATGTATGCGACCAGTAGGAGTGAGCAATAGTGAATACACACTAGGCAATATACATGATTTGTCGTGCCGATACGCCAAATTATCCCGATATCGTCCTGGTGTGTATGCACCCTTAGAGTCTGGTGGTGGCACTTTTACCAATGATTTATGTGGAGACCTAAGCAGACGTAAGTTGATTGTGAAAAGCGACACAGAAAATGTATATATTTTTGTCTATATTTTATTTAAAGTTATAGATACTGTATACTCTGAATAGCATACAAAATATACTCTTAAATAATTGGGTTGGTTTCAAGTGACAGCTGTATCACATGCATGCAATTATATATATAAGTAAAAGAGACATAACAGGTTATGGAAAGCATCTTCTATTATAGCTATCATACGGTTTAATGTTTATTCTTATTGTTTTCATTTATTTATAGGGCATCACAAAGTATATGAGTCACTGTACAATAGAATACATAACATATATAACGAGCAAAACTTACAAACAAATGAGATCCAGTTCTTACGAGAAGCAATCTGTGATTCTGTGGCAGACATATGGGATCAAAGTCACTGACTATGGGGGAATTTCAATTAGGAATGGGGTTTACACCCAAATTAATTGAATGCGCTGCCCAATTCAATGAGCTGCAGCAACCCTGCATACTAAACCCCAGAGGGTGGATTCTTCTCCCGCATTGATTATTGCAATAGCCTCCTTACTGGTCCTCCCAAAAACAGCCTATCTCCATTACAATCACTTATGAATGCAGCTTCAAGGCTTATCTTCCTTGCCAAATGTTCATCATCTGCTGCCCCGCTCTGTCAGTCCCTCCATTGGTTGCCGGTTTTCTACCGTATTCAATACAAAATGCTTTTACTTACACATAAGGCTATTAACTAAACCACACCAACATACATCTCTTCACTCATCTCAAAATATCTCCCTACCCGACCTCTCTGCTCAGCACAAGATCTGCGTCTCTCATCCCCATGCATTACTTGCTCCCACTAACGGTTACAGGACTTTCTTCGGGCTGCACCCACTTTTCTCTAGTCTCCAATCCTTCAAGCGATCCCTGAAAACTCACCTCTTCAGGCAAGCTTATCAGATCCCAGAACCGCCCACATAACCTTCATAGCTTCCATATCTAATTATATCCCCTTTCACAGTCCACACACAACCTCACACGTCATCTTTCTCTCACATCCTCATGACATTTGGCCAACATTCCAATGTGAATGGATCATGCAGCCCACCAAGAAACTGTGCATTCCGGCTGGCCCAAAATGCATTATATAGCACCTATCCTTGTGTATCAATGCCTATTTCCCTATAGATTGTAGGCTTGCGAGCAGGGCCTTCCTACCTATATATCTGTCTATTATTACCCAGTTTTGTGCTATTAATGTTTACAATTGTAAAGCGCAATGGAATATGCTGTGCTATATAAGAAACTGTTAATAAATAAATAAAGCCTCAGGAGCTGCGAGGCAAAATCCACATTAAAATGCAAACTCCTGCATGTAATGCACGGGAAAAATCTATAAATTCCATCACTTTGTGTGAAATCTTTGGGTTAGCTTGCGTTAAGCCAAGTTTTATCATATGGGGAAAATGCAGAATAATTATATTATAAAATAGCTCCGGGCCTGAAGCTGAGTTTTTCTACCCATAAATTCCCCCAGTATCTCAAAGATGGGGCAGAGGAGATTAAGAAACAGAGGGGTAATAACCAATAGAGTGGAGTGCCCTGCTCATGAGAGCTTACAGTTTAAAAGGATAATTTACAAATAGACATCTTTGTACAAATATCTTCGCCAACTAAACCCTCAAAGAAAGGGCCACTACATTGCATTTAAATACCCAACAGCAGTGAAAAAAGAGCCCTCAGCTGTGGTGGTAACAGATAATAATGTTTTAGCTATTACAACATTATTGTATATTCATGTTAGCAGTGTGAAGGGAGAATCCACAATCAGCCAATCAGAAGTGTCCAACACATTGATCATTATTGCACCAAGCTTTGAGCAGCTGTAACAGATACAGTGGCAGACAGGCCCTGGTCTCCAACTCCTAATTGGTTGTAGTTACTTTACATGAATATGTTCCTTACAGTGCTCTCATTCTTTCTGTTCTTCCCACTATGTATACTGTAGCTGCATCTTGCAAACATCTTTTTTCAAACTAATTCTAACTATTTTTTGGACTATTTTTTAGTATGCGCAGTTTTAAAAAAATGCAGTTTACTGTACGCAAACTGCCATATCTCCAAAACAGAATGAGTCCCTCAGTTAATAGGCAGATCTTTAAAATGAACCACATTTGCAGCAGTGCACATCTATGTTATTGCTCTTTTCCCAGCTTTCTGGCTGTGAAGCCGATGTCATCACTAGTAATGGCAACTACACTTATCCCATGCTTGGTGCAAAAAATATGGCTGAACATGGCATATACATAATTCAGAGTAGGTTGCATCATTGGCTACATTCCCAAAGTGTATGTCAGAAATGTTCTGCATTTGTCTTCACATCTTTGTAATCTTTCTTTTCCTCCTCTTCTTACTTTTCCTCCTCTTCTGTCTCCTCTCCTGCTTACTGCTCTGCATCCTCTATCTTCTATGCTCTTGCCTTTTTATAATTTCTATGTCCACCTTCTATGTATTCTACATTATCTTTGCTCCATCTTCATCTTTTATACTCATCTCTAACTTTTATACTCATCTCTAACTTGTATTCTTTGCCAACAATAATCTTCTATATCCTCCCATTAAATCCTCCCAATCTGCCTTCTTCTCATTAATGTCATTATTATCATCAAACCCCCTCCATCTACTCTCCTCAATGTCTCATGGTCTTCTCCATCATCTATGTCTTTCCTTGACCTTGGCTCTGTTCACTTCATGACAAAAATATTACAAACCATGCATAGCTGTAACCAAATGTAAGCACAGTCTCTTAGATAACATCAAAAGCCAAACAACTGGATTTTTTAAGGTAATAAACTTGAACAGGTTAAAGTAAGAGATTATTTAAAAATAAAGACATTAAAGAGAGGAAAAAACAAAAACTCTTTAGAAAAATATTGTAGACATTCAGTATGGTAATATGCATTTTTTGTACATCTGTATTCAAGATGAACATTCAGTTCCTTTTTTTTTGCTAGTTTCAAAAATTAACATTTGAAAAACCTAATTAGAAATTTCATTAAGCAATCAGCCTGTGCTAATATTCACTGTTGTCTTAAAATTCTAAATCTCCATTGAGGAAACTCTTAAGACTTAATGGTGATGAATATTCATGATTTTTAAATATATTTATTTTTTAACCCAGCTATTTCAGTGAAGTCACAAAATGATCGTACCTGTAATCTCGCCATGGTCATACCTAGAAAAAGGGTTCATTCAATATCTGAGCAAATTAAAGTTTATGTTGCCATTTTCTGTTATCCTTCATTATCATGATCACGGTGTAATTTTATTTATACATTTTCCCTGAGGCTGTTAATACACCTGAGTAAGGTCATCTACATGACTGTAGCACCTTCTCTGGAGATGTAACCTAATTTTGCAGATAAGATGCCTGAGGTAAAGATTAATGATGATGATGCAGATGCCAGATGCACTCTCTAGCTGTTTCTGGTTGGCTGTTTGCAATCCAGGGGTAATATTTCATTCATTAACCTGCAGTCTACTGTATTGGTTTTCAAATTTGTCATTTCCATATGGAATACTGAAATAATAGTAGTAGAAAGATGGATAAGCTTGAGAATATGTAAGAATAGTGGTGTTTTTTGCTCTGTGGCTGTTGATGACAGGTTGGGTAAAGGAGTTCCCCACTCACGCAGTCTCCTGGCAGCCTATTGACGTTCAGCTTTTGAAGGCGTTGCTTGTGTTTATGGGTCAGATGTCTTCTGACAGGTTTTAGGTCTCTTTTTTCAATTTGCCATTTTTGGCTGCATTTTTTGGGGTGTTTAATTTGAGAGAGTTGGTGGCTTCCAATAAGGCATCTTCATAGTCAGGGGTTTTAGTTTAAAGATATTGTTTTTAAGAGATCAGTGGGCTTTGCAAACTTCACTGGTCGGAAGAGACCAAACAAGTCGGGGTAGATAGTTTTCTTTCTTAACATCCTTAACAAGCCCGATACACCTTGCGATGCATTATAGAGGTGACGCCCTGCTGTTAGGGCACAATGGTGATTTATGTGCTGATCTAACCCTGCTTACCAAATTTCAGTTTGCTACTGTTTTGGATGGGGTTTGGTTGGGTTAGGTTTGTATGCTTCAACTTACTGTATGGTACTCATTTCTTCAAATTGGGGCAGTTATTGTTGCAGCGATTGGGGGGCATCTTCCATGTAAATACAGAGTTTAGGGCATTGAAAGTCATCTGCCTATTAGAATCATACACTTTGCAGCAAGTGGTAGTTGTACACCTGGTGCCAACCTGAAATGTTGTTTACCAGCCAATCGTTGAATGAATAGCATTCAACAATTGGGGGTTGGTGAAGGGATTTCTTAATTTTTCCTCCTGATCATACCCAATTTGGTTCACAGATAGGTTTCTTAGAATTTCCTCTTCATCGAGTTACTTCTTTCCCCTCTTATGCATCTCTGCTAGTTAGTTGCTATGTGTTCCTCTCAAAGTTTTGTCGGGATGGTTGGGTTTGGTGAGGTACTCATGGTATTAAATTTTGATTTTCACTGAGATTGCAGCAGATGACAGCCTGGTTTGGCTTGTGGGCTACTCCTATTATTTTAGGGTGGAGCGGCATGGTTTGGCTACACGGCGGTTTTGTTGTTTGGTGGGCAACAGGTAGTAGAAATGGGTGCGAGGTTTGGTGTAGAGTTTCGTGCTTGATTTGCTTTTGTCCTAGGTGGCTAAAGAGGGTGTGCCTAACTAGGGGGTGTTGCCTGTCAGGACCAATGACGTGGTGCAGCTGAAAGGTGTGGAGTTGATCGTTCGTGGTGAGAGTTTTTTTTGGGAAAAAAGGCCAGATGAGAGGAATGTGTGATCTGTAAAGATGCCTGGTTTGACTTGGAGAGTGGTGCGTAAGCAGGGTGCATTTGACAGGGCGAGGAAGAAGGTGAATTTGTCAGAAGCCATTCATGCTGTGTCACTGGGTGTCTTGGTGGTGAATAATAGCTTTTAGTTAATGATTTAACTCTGTATTTTCCATGCTAACGGAGGGCACCTTAATGGCTTGAGTTTGTGTGCTTATTAAGGATTTGTTGTTCTGGGCTAGGTTGTGTTGGGTGGTGGGCCAGTGTCCTTTGGAGTCTGACTTTGGTGGGAGTACACAGCAGCTCAGTGGCTTTATGTGGTGCAAGATAACTGTGTGGGGGCACTTGGCCTCGATGAATCTGGCAAATTTGTCCTTCTCCGTGCAGGGGGACCCGAGTGCTTTTGTACGGAAGCATCTCGGATTGGTCCAGGAGGGAAGTGGGTCACTCGCAGCATTAGTGCGTCTAGAGGGAGGACATTTCAGTCATTCCCTGAGTATTTGAGTGAAGTGAAATCTGGAACTGAGCCTGCAGCATCTCTTTGCCACCCTGGTTAGGTTAAGTAATTAATTATTTATAAATAAAAGCTGTGACCTTTCAGCCAAGCTCTTCTTGTCTGTGTCATTATTTATTAGTTTAAGTTAAGTAAGCTAGACAAGGTTGTTAAGGGTTAGAAGCAATAAACCAATGTATACACTGTATGTGGGGGTGTTTTTAATACATGTCATAACAATTATATGGAAAATATAAAATTTTTTAATATTTTAATAATAACACTGTTAAGACACTATTCTCACACTGCATTACATTTTATTCAGAAATGTGGCTTTTCACATTTACTACTAATGTACGTAACTGTTTGTGTGCTTGACATCAAAATACTGTTGTGTGTTTAGGTGGATTTATGTTGATAAACTTGCAACACAAAATCATAATGTAAGAAAGACCCCAATTTTTGCAACAGAATTATTGCAAATATTTCTAGGACACAAAATGAAGCTCACCTTAAATGTGCAGTTCGGTTTTGACTTGGTTCTTTTTGCCAAATTAGTGTAAGTTCTTATTTATCTTTTTGGCTATCAAAAACACATGAGAGCCAGATAGCCGATAACAGAGAGATCTGAACATAACCTAATAAAACCAAATCTCTCTTCTCTACTTTAAATCAGGCCTAGTATTTGTAAGATCAAATTTTGTGAAGTTTACAGTATAGTTTTAAGGATACTGAATTTAAAACTCTATATGCTCCTGCTAAAAACCTGCCTATACCTTCTAAAATTGACGCTATTTGCGTATGCAGTAATACAGTAAATAAATACCCTCAGACTTTAAGAAAATGTGTTTCCAACGCACAAGATATTATTCAAGCAAAGTACAGATAGTTACACGCTGTGATCTAAATACAATTTAGCGCAAAGAAATTATACTGACCCAAGGTACAGTTATACATATGCACGCACTCTGGGACCAGATTCTGGCATCAACAAGAAACCTCCATCAACAGCATCAGCATGAAGACTGAAGACTGGGGTCAGAACACACATATATATACCCTTACAGAAACAGACTATACAATAGAGAGGTTTGTTGCGATCCCATTGGCTTTCCAACATGGTGCTCCTGTTACAGGACATTTAACAGGTTGATTCAAATGGACACAGACCAGCCTCCGACCGCCATTTGCCTCCATTTTCCCGCCTCATGCAAACCTAAGCTGTTAATTTTACAAAGTACGTTTTGGTGCATTAACTCTCTACGGTCCATAAGTTGAGAATGCATGTTGTGATCTTCACACCACTGATACTGGAAAGCTGTTGAGAAAGTGCAGATCAGTACAACACCAAACACGGTTTACTTATTATGTATTAAACCTTAGATACCAAATAGTCTCCATTTCACAGCAATAGTGCTAAATGAATAAAACTTGAATCTTATACGTTGAAGCTATGGAACCTTTTATGTGAGTGTGCACTGTGTAAGTATTAGGGGTTTGGGAAAAGATGCTAGTTAACTTGGCGCAGATGCGTGTGCACAAAGCTAATAAACAGCGTTCGTATGTGGGATATTATGCATTCACTAATGTGTAACATGGTAACAGCGCAACTGTGTGTATTAATGTGTGTATGGGGTATGGTAAAATATGCGATCGCATGATGCTAATAATAGCATCGCCATATGTACTTAAGTGTGAGTTTAGCTAAAATGGCGCTGAGCGGCCGTTCGCAAAATGACATCTCGCAGATCTCATTTTCAAGATGGTGTCTTGCGGCCATTCGCAAGATGGCGTCGTTTCGATCTAATTTTAAGCTGATCTTGTCTCAGCCAATTATCCAGCTTTGACAGTTTTCAGAGTATTCCTGAGAAAATGATGGTTGGTGTAGCAATTGAGGCCAGCAAAACATGTAAAATTTGGTGGCCAAATTTGGATCAAGACAAAAAGTTTTGAACATTTCTCTCTTGTTTACTGTTCAAATATGATCGATGATAACTGAAGCCTACTGAAGAGTTTCTTGGAAGACATACAATGTCTTAATAGGTATTTCAGACTTAAAATTGGAGGAATGCAATATACAGTATTTGTGTCCTCTTTATGTGCAGGAGACTGAGCTGTCCTGCTTTCATGATAAAATTTAACTGAGCTACTTGCTAACCTTAACAAAGAAACAACAAATGTAGACCCTGAAACAGATTTGACCAGACTGGGCCATTTCTGTGAAATGAGTCCTGATCTTTACCAGCTGGGTACATGTGTTAATACACTAAACGAATCTTTAATGTTTAACAGGGACTACTTTTTTTTTAAACAATGATGACTTTTATTCATTCCGTCATTATATTAAACATAAATGTGTGACACAAGCCAAAAAATGGCAGAAAAAATTAAATACATTAAACTAATTAAGGCGCTTGACAATCCTGTCATTGCAGCACAACCAGCAGATATTTTTTTTTTTTTGTTTAAACAATGGTGCTCATTAGCTGCCACAAAGCTTTGTTTCAAGTATTATAGTTGGCTTGTTCTGAACTTGCAAAAAGCTTCAGAAACCACCCTTTTTTGTACAATTTCTGTAATTGGTAATTATTTACAATTTTGTTTGCTTTCATTTCTCTTTATGTCGTATGAACAAAACAATGCAGTTAATGCCGAAAGTTTTCATTTTTTTATTTTAACAATAATAATAGTTCCTTAAACACCCAAAGCCCATTAAAATAGACATTACCATCAAGGTTTGATCAACAATGGAATGTATTAAAAGTTTAACACAATTGAAAAATATAATTAAACAGCATAATTAAAATGAAATAATACATGTATAATATAAAAAAATAACTATGAATGTTACAATGGTGAAAAAAGTAATACAGAGTGAAAATAACCTATTTAATTTTTAATGCATTTACTTAATACATAAAACTTATTATTCCGAATAATTGTTTCTTTTTGTAATCAAATTATTTCATGTAGCACTGTACAAAGTATACTATATCTGTCATTCAGTGTCTGCCCCATTGGGCCAGTGAACACTAGAGTTACATTTGTCAGAGTCTAATTAACCTAGCAATATTTTTTTGGATTGTGGGAGGAAGCCCATGGAAACACAGGGAGATCATACAAACTCTTCACATATGAAGCCCTGATCAGGAGTTGAACTCATTAGAACAGTGGTGTGAGGCAGCAATTCCTGGGTGCAGCCATAATTTAGGTGAGGTAGAAATTTCCATTTACCTGTTCTCCACCAGTCTGGTCTGCCCATAATGCTGGTGTGGGTCTCAAGCAGGAAATCCTCTCTCTTGAGCAGGTAGGATATTTTCTTTAACTTGTAGAGTTTTATTAGACATTTTGAATATACAGCCAAAGATGGCTATGATACATCAAACAGAAAACACAAATATATATCAAGGATAACAAGTAGAAATAAGAATAACAAGAGACAAAAATCAACATATCAATTACAGCATTGGGATAATATAAACAAAAGGGGTTACAAAAAGGGAAGAAAAGGGGAGAGGATAGGGGTACAGTAAAGATTAATCCGAGCTAGAAGAGATAGGCAAAAATGAACAGCAAATCTTGAATATTAGGTAGGGTATAGCATAAAGCCAAACCGAAATGGCCAGATATATTCTGTAGTTTAAAGTAAGGACCCAAAATCATTATAAGGGTGGAATCCTTAACACTGACTACTGTAATGGATTAGAGGTAGACCAGTATTCAAACCACAATCTCCACTTGGTCAAAGGGGAATTAGCAGAGGTGAAGTATTTTAATCCAAAGGTCTCCATGTCATAACTCTTCTGAATATATCCTACAATCTTAGAATGGGACAGGGATCAGGGTTTTTCTAAAGTTGAGCTAATGCCAATCTAGTGGCTATAAAGATACAGTATGTCCTGTGACACAATGACAATGCATTTGGAGTGAGGGTGGATATTGATGAAGAAGAGCTGTCTCAGGTCATAATGGGAGGTTAATACCTGTAAGCGTAGAGATAAGATTAAATACATCAGACCAAACCCTCTGAATTTTTGGCCAAGACCAGAAGATATAAAGGGGGTGCTTACCTCCCTGCAATGTCTCCAATAAAGTTGAGATACAGTGGGCCAGAATTTATACATACATTCGGGAGTAAAGTATATCCACTGTATTAAATTAACCAGCATTTCTGAATGGTTAATACATTGAGACATTTTAAATATATTTTGAAAAATCTTGTCCCACTTGTCATCAGATAGGAAAATATGCAAATCATCCTCACATTTATTTTGAATTGACAATCTATCAATTTCACCCATAGCTATAAGAATATTTTACCATACAGAGATGGCACCTTTCAGGGACTGAGTATGTAAAGTGGAAGGAGGAGGATGAAGGTAGAGCCAAATGACTCATAGAAAATGATTGGAGGAAAGTGATGAACTTGCAAATACTTATAAAAATAGTGGATGGGAATACCGTATTGGGTTAAAGCTGAGCAAACATCTTGACACCAGTGTCATCCAAAAGATCAGGAGATTTAGTCATCCCCAGATCCAATCAGAGTATGAATACCTAATGATCTATACACCCTAAATGTCGCTATTTAGCGCTGTATGTCACACAAGAAGTAATTGCTTTCCAGACTTTGATTGTGGTTCCAAAGCACAAAAAGATATTATTCAACAAAAAGCATATAGTTATATGCTGTGATCTAAATACAATTAGCGCAAACAAATTATACAATCACAAGGTACAGTCAATACATACACATGTGCTCTGGATCCAGATTTCCAGCATCAACTATGAAATCTCCATCAACAGAAAAGAAAGATGACTAACCCTCAGATTCAGAGTGCCTGCTTATGTACCCTTATAGAGATAGGCAATACAATAGAACAAGTTGGCATAATCTAATTGCGTCTTTTTCCTGGTTCTTCTGTTACGATGCAGTTCATAGGTCACTTTGTACTGTAATAGTTCAGCCTCCAACAGCTCTTTGTGTCCATTTTCCCACCAAAGAACAAGTCTAAACTGACTAATAACATTAAATTTACAGAGTACGTTACAATGATCCATAATTTTCAGAAGCATGTTGTGATCTCCTTGCCGATGGAACCGGAAATCTGCAAATAAACAGTGGTTCAGAATGGCACCAAACACGGTCTGTTTATCATGTACTAATCCCTAGATATCAAAATACCTGCATTTCACAATAGATTTGATAACATATAAAACCTTTAATATTATCCTTAATGCTAGGGAACCTTTCTATGTAAGTGTGCAATATGCAAGTATAAGGATATTATGAAAAGACGCTAGTTAGCCTTGTGCGTCTACGTGTTTGTGGAGTGCATCGTGGCACATGTTTTGCAGGGTTTTTCATATTATATGTTTTAGTAACTGTATGTATTTATATAATGAGGACTTTTAATATTGTTCAATTGTGTAGGAAATGCACGACGCTAAATAATAACATCGCCGTATGTAATGATATTGGGGGATTCGCTAAAATGGCGTTGGGTAGCCATTCGCAAAATGGCATCTTGTTGCCATTCGCAACGTGGCATCATGCAGATTTTAATTTTAACAGATTCTATTTCAACCAATCATCCGGCTTCGACAAGAGAGACAGGTACAGGTATGGGATTAGTTTAGAAATAACTTTCAGTGATCAATGGGCTGAGGGTAGTTTAATATTTCCTGTGATTTTAATCAAAGTATCCCAAACATGTAAAGAATCTAGAGTACTTATTAGTAAAGCTCTCAATATAGGCCTATGTCCAGGGTCCAAGCAAGGAGATCCCCTAAGGCGATATCAACAGATCGAGAATGTTCAAAATCTACCCATGATTTGGGACAGTCAAAAGCAAGCCAATCAAATAATTGTGCAAGCAAGCTGTCAAATTGGTAAAACTCAAGGTTAGGTGCAGCAAGACCAACTATAAGTTTAGACCTGGACAGTCAGACATGAGAAAGTCTGGGATGCTTCCCATTCCATATAAAGGAGGAGGAAATTGCATAAAATTGATTAAGTAAATGGTGGTATAGTATGTATGGAATGACTCAAAACAGATAAAGTATTTTAGGTAATAGCATAATTTTCACAACAGCTAACCTTCCCATCCAGGAGATTTCATAGTTAACCCACAATTTAGTTAAGGTAGATAGGATATTTTAAAACTACTATATTCACTGTGGAAACCCCATACTCTGCAAACTTCTCATTTAGGGCTTGACTCTGTGTCTGAAGCACCTGCAGGTGTGAAAGTCTGCAGTTGCCAAGTTTACCAACTTATCGTGACTTTCCATACATCTTTATGCCCACTATTTTTCCATCCTCATTAGTATTGGCATTTACTCCATCTCCATGCTGAGTGCAATAGATCCACCACAAAGAGGTATTCCATCTTCATATGCATGCCTTAAACTAGCATGGGAATCTGGCTACATGCCCATAACACTCCTATGACACTCCCAAGAGATTGTTGCTATTTAAATATTGTATTGTGAAGCTCCTGTACATACTAAACTATATTACTTCTTTAAATTGATTCATGTGTTGGGTGACACTTTTTTTTGTTCTGAGTTTAGGCAGCTCTAAAGGTAGTGCAGTGGTTAGTTATATTTTTTGCCATTACTCCCAAGAGATGTGTTCTGTGCCTTCACAAAGTATCTGCTCAGTTGCCACCCAGAAACACTCATTTAATGGACCAAAAAATCTGGACCACCTGTCATATGACTCAAAATAAGGCCCCTAATTTTCAAACAATGGAGATTTATCAAAATTTAGAGAGCGATAAAGTGGAGAGATATAAAGTGCCAACTAATCAGTTTCTAACTTTCCTTCTACAGGCTGTGTTTGATGAATGACAGTTATGAGCTCATTGGTTGGTACTTTGTCTTTCTCCAAGAATTATTACATCTACCACTTTATCTCTCTCCACTTTATCTTCTATAAACTATGATAAATATTCCCCATTATTAACATAATTTATTTTGCTTAGGGGCTAGTTCTGAGTCAGACACAAAGTGCCTATGTTTGATTGATGTTACGGAAGCCAGACTTTCTACAGTACCTTATGGTAATGCTAGTATCCATAGGGATAATGAGAAGAAATGTGTGGCTTCAAGCTAGAGATGTGCGCTGACCCCTGTGTTTTAGTTTTTCTTTTAGTTTTGGATCTAGATTCATCTTCATGGGATATACTGATACCAGGCGCCCAAGATGGCTGCCTCACCTTTTACATGCTCCTCAACATCTCAATAAAACAGCTTAAATTCTTCAAAAGTGACATCAGAAGCACAAGAAATATCCAAGGACTTACTTTTAACTTGTACTGCACTACGTGGACATCTCTCCAAAATCAACGGATTGCATTCCTGCACTGAGATTCACATTGGATTGTATTAAAACCTCTGCCCTCTCCTCCGGAACCCAGACTGGCATTACCTCTGCAGTGGACACCCCAGAGCAAGGTATTGTGGAATACAAATTATCTTTGGCTCCAGCTCCCCCCTAAGACATCATCCACCTCTGTTCTCTGCTCAACAAATAACTCTGATTACTTGCATTAATAATCTAAAATACAGTATCCCCAGTCTCTGAAATCTGGCAGTCTGGTCATTTTAAAACACAGGATCCCATTTTTTGGAATTTTTTTATTTTTTTCCCCCTGGAGACATGTTATCTTTACCCTTGCACAGAATATCTACTTCAAAAGGAGTCTCACACTGGGATTTTCACACCTATACAATAGGAATGGCTTCTAACACCTTTCCACAAGCCTGCTTTGCCCTGGAATAGTTTGTGTAACTAAATCATCAACTGAAAACACAAGTTTGCTTATTAGATACTCCTTATTCAAAATATACCTGTTGTACAAGAGAGAAGCAACTGGACATAGCAATGGCCAAATTAAATTAGTCTGCTCATGAATCCCATTATAACTTCTGGAGTTGAGAAAACAGAAAAAAAATAAAAACTACTTGATCTTCTCTCATCATCAAATGCAATTCATGCCCTCTCATCCATGACCCAATGTATTTTTACACCTCCAGCTTTATGTTTTCACTCCGCCCACCACGAGCAGCAGTTCCTATTGATCCAGCACAGGCTTCCATTCTTAAATCCCTTGGCATTTTCAAAAAAACTCAACAGGGCAGTCGTTTGAAGCGAGGATGAAAATCTCTTATCCGCTATAACCACGCAAGTTCCTTGCCTTCAGGTTCACCAGTTTCATATAGGAGACAAATAGAAGTGGTACCTATCAAATGGCCCTGTGCTTGGAAGAACAGATCATTAAACTCCCGCTCTGTGACTGACATCCCCAGAGCCCCCACACTCAATTTAAAGAAATCTACATGCACTCCGATATGCCCAATCAGGTCTGTCCTTTGTAATGCCAGATCTATAGGAAACAAGACTGCCACAATTGCTGACCTTATTGAATCTGCAGATCTTGCCTATATTACAGAGACTTGGCTAGATGAAAATGCAGCACCTATCTTGGAAGCTGCAGTTCCAACAAATTATTCTGTCATTCACAACCCAAGACTTAACCGCAGGGGAGGGGGAGTGGCCATCTGCTTTAGAAAACCACTTAAACTTAGGGTTCACCCAATGGAAATGACTCACTCATTTGAGTGCATCGCTGCTCAGAGTTCTACAGAATTAGGATTCAGAGTACTTCTCATTTACCGCCCCCCTGGAGATGGAAAGAAATTTCTACAAGAATTTGCAGATATTGTTGCTGGACTAGTTCTGGAGCATCAAAGATGGCTGATCATTGGGGATTTCAATGCATGGGTTGATGATGAGCTCTCACATCTTGTTCAAGATCTCCTCTGCACAATGAATGCTCTGGGTCTCACACAAGTCATTCCTTCGGCTACTCATATAAGTGGTCATACTCTTGATCTTGTCTTCCAGATTGGATTAGATGTCTCTGACCTAAATATAAACCCAGTTACGTGGTCAGACCACCGCTCAATTCACTTCTCAGTTGCAACCGCTCAAAATAGAACTTTACCCATGAAGTTGACAAGGTATCGTCCAAGGAGGGGCATGACTCCCCAGGCTCTTGCAGCAAACCTGGATCTTTCTGCGGTAATGGGGGCCTGTGAAGATCCTTGTTCCCTGGTCCATTACTATAACAGGTATGTGACAGCTGCAATGGATATTATTGCCCCTGTGCGTATACGACCCCTCATACCACACCGTCAAGCCCCTTGGTTTGACAATAGTGTTAGTGAACTCAAGAAAAGGGGGCGTAGACTTGAAAGACGATGGAGGAAGATGAACCTGGTAGAGGATAAGTTAACACTAATCAAACATATAAGAGAATATCAATCAACAATCACCCGTAAGAAAACAGAGTTCCATTCAAATGAGATCAAGGCAGCAAACAATAGGCCGGCTCAGCTTTTCCATACAGTGGAGATGCTTTGCAAACCAGCATGCCTGCAGCATGATGAAACCCTCTCTCAGTCAAGATGCAATGAGTTTGCAAAATTCTTTGCAGATAAAGTATCCTCCATCCGGGCTGGAATCCCCACAGTGCCATCAAAGGAGTGCCAAACTACCAAGCCTGCCAAGGTAAGCCACCTGTCTCCCTGGAACAGCTTTGACATAATGGATGTAAAAGACATTGCTAAAATTATCAGAATGTTGCGACCCACCAGCTGTGATCTAGACCCTGCCTCAACCAAGCTTCTGATAGGGTATATAGACATTATTGGCCCTGTAATTGCAAAAATAGTTCAATGCTCTTTGCAAACAGCCATTTTTCCAGAACCACTAAAGGAAGCAATTGTTAGACCACTTCTTAAAAAATCTAATTTAGACCCCGACTGCATGACCAACTATAGACCAGTATCAAACATTCCTTTTCTAGGAAAAGTCATTGAGAAAGTGGTGGCAATGCAACTGGAAACCCACCTGTCTACCCATGATATTTATGATCCATTCCAGTCAGGATTCAGGAGAAGACATAGCACTGAAACAGCCCTGGTATGTGTGCTTAATGATCTTCTGATGGCAAGAGACAGAGGTGATTGTTCAATCTTAATCCTTCTGGATCTCTCAGCAGCATTTGATACTGTGGACCATGGGATTCTAATTGAGCGCCTGAAAAATTTCTGTGGTCTGGATGGCACTGTCCTTAAATGGTTCAAATAATTTCTCACTGGCAGGTCACAGAGAGTTTCTTCTGGAGTAAACTCTTCATCACCAGTGCCACTTCCATGCGGTGTCCCACAGGGTTCTATACTATCCCCCATGCTTTTTGCAGTATACATGCTACCATTGGGTGAAATAATCACACGTCATGGCCTGGTCTACCACTGCTATGCAGATGATACACAACTGTACCTGTCCTTTGCTCCAGGTACAAAGGACCCAATAACAACCCTAAATGGCTGCCTAGCTGAGCTTCAGGAGTGGATGAGCACCAGTTGGCTGCGACTGAACCCTGATAAAACAGAGGTCCTTATGATAGGCCACAGGACAGGGCTACAGCATAGCCAACCAACAGGACTTACGCTTGGGGGTTCAGAATTACAAAACACTAAACAAGTGCGGAATCTTGGTGTTGTCCTGGATAGTGGCTTGACACTTAAACATTAGGTATCAGCCACAATCAAATCCTCATTCTTTCATCTGAGGAACATAGCCAGAATCAAGCACTTAATTCCCTCAGAAGATCTGCCTAAAGTCATACATGCATTTATATCATCATGCCTAGACTACTGCAACATCCTCTACCTCGGTCTCCCAGCAAAAGAATTACACCGCTTGCAGATGGTACAAAATGCAGCTGCCAGGTTATTAACCAACCAGCCACCTTCCAGCCACATAATACCCATTCTCTACTCACTTCACTGACTGCCTTGTCAGATGGCGAATTGCTTTCAAGATTGGATTAATAACTTACAAAGCCCTTCATGACCATGGCCCAGGGTACCTGAAACAGCTTCTGATTCCTTACTGTCCCACTTGATTACTGCGATCCATTGACGAAGGACTATTAACAGTACCTAGAATCTCACGGAATTCTTTTGGGGGTCGAGCTTTCAGTTTTGTGGCTCCAACCTTTTGGAACTCACTTTCCCGCACAGTTCGAGAGGCCTCCACTCTAGAATCCTTCAAAAATAGACTCAAGACTCACCTATTCACCCAAGCATTTCACTAATGTCCCTTGTGTAAGCTTATTTTGTATTTTGTACTGTAAATGTAAAGTACTTAGAGTCCTTTAGGAGAAAAGCGCTCTATAAATAAAATTATTATTAATTATTATTCATGTTTTGGTTTTGGATCTGGATTTTTATTAAAAATAAATAAATAAATAAAAACTTTTGTAAAAACAGCTAAAATCATTTTTGCAATCCAAATCTGAAAATTTGGTTTTAAAAGCCAAATTCTGAACCATTGGAAGATCAGAATCACAAATCAGATTTTTCTGGATCTCCTCAGGAGATTATGACCATGATTTGGATCAGTACGGATAACCGAATTTTAGGTGGATTAGGATTTCTGGAGATACAAACCACACATCTCTGCTTCATGCCCACTGTTTTTCCATCCACAGCCTCAACAGTTATCATTAGTCTCAACATGTTTACCAGCTCCCAAGCTAGATGGAAGAGATCAGTCTGAAGCAGGCTTCCCTTCCCTCTATGGAGAGCTCAGAATAGCACAGAACTGTAGATACACGTCTACGACACTTCCACAGAAAAGAACAGTTCTGTGCGAATACCCATTTTACACAAAAATAGATATGGCTAAGATCCATACAAGTTACACAAAAATGCATAAATTGCTATGTATGCTAAAAATCGCTATTTGTGTCCAAGAAAAGAGATGCGCTGACTTAAGATCAGCCCCTTAGCTGCTATATCATAGAAAGTTGCAGCATATTAAAAGCAACAAACACTGATCTTTAAAAAGATATCAGCTACCCAGGGTTAAAACTGTGAAGTAAATGATACACTAAAGCTGGCCTCACACTAGACCAACATATATCCAACCAGCCAACTTGTTGATTGGTTGGAATGAAAATCTGGTAACGTATGGGAGTAAATGATGATCAGCAATTTGCTCCTAAATGCTAGAAAACAGATGAAAATGGTCGTTCAGACAAGTTTGTTAAATGTTTGATCTAAACTATTTGTTCAAACAACAGTTTTGGTCCATTTTCCAGCGTTTGGGAGCAAATTGCTGATTGTATTCCTTACCAGATTTTCATTCCAACCAATCAACTAGTTGGCTGGTTGGATGTAAGTTGGTCTAGTGTGTGGCCAGCTTTAGGCACAGGTTCTCAAACTCGGTCCTCAGGACCCCAAACAGTGCATGTTTTCCAGGTCTCCACACAGAATCACAAGTGAGATATTAGCTCCACCTGTGGATCTTTTAAAATGTGTCAGTGAGTAATGAATACACCTGTGCACCTGCTGTGTTAACTGTGTGGGGTCCTGAGGACCGAGTTTGAGAACCACTGCACTAAGGTATTCTCTATCTGCATGTCACTATATTAAAATGAATTACCTTACAGTTTTTTGCTGGATATAGCTGATGTCATGAAATACCTTTCAGAAAATATTGTATTTCATTTGCTTGTAAAGTGATTAAAAAATGTAATCTGCAATTGAAGAGCAAATATTTTTTAATAAGATGTTACCGCAAGCAATTATGGTTTCCTGGATGGTACATTCATGCTGATGGAGCAGAATTTATTGCAGCTAGCAGTGCACCAATGTATTTCAGAGGTTTCACAATAAAATTAGAAATGCCAAGCTGTACACAACCAAACTAATCACAGCTTGTATCTTAATGAACGATCAGTAATTACCGAACCTTGTAACATTCACTTATAATTTCCATGTGACAGGTTATAAAAAACATTATTATGGAAAAGAATTCATCATTATTTAGCATTAATCATAGTTTGTATTAGGGGTGTGCACCGGACACTTTTCGTGTTTTGTGTTTTGGTTTTGGATCTGGATCTTTCTTCGTGTTTTGGATCTGGATTGGTTTTGCCAAAACCACCCTTCCGTGTTTTGGGTTCTGGGTTTTGTGTTTTGGATCTGGATTTTTTCTTAAAAAATAAAAAAAAAACACTAAAATCACATAAATGGGCCTTTTTTTGTTCCTACGCTATTAATAACCCCAATAACATTAATTTCCACTCATTTCCACTCTATTCTGAACACCTCACACCTCACAATATTGTTTTTAGGCCAAAAGGTTGTACCGAGGAAGCTGGATGACTATGCTAAGTGACACAAGGGGGCGGCACAAACACGTGGCCCATCTAGGAGTGGCACTGCAGTGGCAGACAGGAAGCCAATCAGCGTTATGGTGCCCATTTGCATGTAGCACGAACCCGGGAGATCCGTGCTACATGCATCTGTGTGATTGGCACAGAGCAATGACAGGTCCGTGAGACCCGTCTGTGCTGCTGTGGTAAAAAAAAAAAAAAAAACCTGTGTAAAAAAAGAAAAAAATGGCGTGCACCCCCCCAAAAAAGAGCAACCAGCCCCGGGCATTAGTAACCCAGTGCTGGGTGTGCTTAAATACAGGGGACAAACGACGTAGGGGTCCCCTGTACTTAAGCACAACCAGCACCGGGCTAGTCAGAACCAGCGCTGGTTGCCAAAATACGGGGGACAAACGACGTAGGGGTCCCCTGTATTCTGCGCAACCAGCTCTGGGCTCTGATCCGGTCCTGGTTCTGGAAATATAGGGGACAAAAAATGAGTAGGGTTCCCCTGTATGTTCCAGAACCAGCACTGGACTTTTTCTAGCGGGGGGCTGATGCCACAGCCAGGGGAGCCCTTTCACCGGGCCCCCCAGCCGCAGCATCAACCCTGACCGCTAGTCAGCCCAGGCCGGGGATCCCTGGAGAGCTGGGGACCCCCCCAATAAAGGGGTCACCCTCTCCAGGGCACCCCAGGCCCAGGCTGATAGCCCGGGGCTATCCCCGCCACCCCTGGTGGCGGTGGGTGGCGGGTTGATTGTGTGGTGTGGTGTAAATAAAGAATATCAAACATTGTCTTTACAAGTAGAACTGCAAGTCCCAGCTAGCCTGCCCCGCATGCTGGTACTTGGAGAACCACAAGTACCAGCATGCAGGGCATTAAGGGCCCACTAGTACCTGTAGTTCACCTGTAAAAAAAATGTTTAAAAAAACACAGGACACACACACCGTGACAGTATAAGTTTATTAAACATACATACACACACACATGTACACATACTCACCTATGTAACCTGTAGCATCGGTCCACTTGTCCGGTAAAGTATCCCTAGGGGACCTGTGAAAAAAAACATACTCACCATCTCCTATGCGAGGTTCTGTCCTCTTCGTTCCAAAGTAGGCATCCCCGGACTTGGCAAAAAAAAAAAACGAAAACGCGATCCACGAACTTAGTACCGTTCTATAGAACGGTACTTCCCGAATGAGAGCTTAGCGGCGGGGTATCACCATGGAAACCCCGCTGCTAAGCGTTCATTGGCTGAGAGAGGTCATCTCCCGTCTCTCAGCCAATGAACGGCTCCCTCCATTGTAGTCAATGGTGGGAACCGCAGGGTAAACTTTAATAACCTTGCGGCTCCCAGCATTGACTACAATGGAGGGAGCCGTTCATTGGCTGAGAGAGACGGGAGATGGCCTCTCTCAGCCAATGAACGCTTAGCAGCGGGGTTTCCATGGTGATACCCCGCCGCTAAGCTCTCATTCGGGAAGTACCGTTCTATAGAACGGTACTAAGTTCGTGGATCGCGTTTTCGTTTTTTTTTTTTTGCCAAGTCCGGGGATGCCTACTTTGGAACGAAGAGGACAGAACCTCGCATAGGAGATGGTGAGTATGTTTTTTTTCACAGGTCCCCTATGGATACTTTACCGGACAAGTGGACCGATGCTACAGGGTTACATAGGTGAGTATGTGTACATGTGTGTGTGTGTGTGTGTGTGTATGTATGTTTAATAAACTTATACTGTCACGGTGTGTGTGTCCTGTGTTTCTTTTAAACATTTTTTTACAGGTGAACTACAGGTACTAGTGGGCCCTTAATGCCCTGCATGCTGGTACTTGTGGTTCTCCAAGTACCAGCATGCGGGTCAGGCTTGCTGGGACTTGCAGTTCTACTTGTAAAGACAATGTTTGATATTCTTTATTTACACCACACCACACAATCAACCCGCCACCCACCGCCACCAGGGGTGGCGGGGATAGCCCCGGGCTATCAGCCTGGGCCTGGGGTGCCCTGGAGAGGGTGACCCCTTTATTGGGGGGGTCCCCAGCTCTCCAGGGATCCCCGGCCTGGGCTGACTAGCGGTCAGGGCTGATGCTGCGGCTGGGGGGCCCGGTGAAAGGGCTCCCCTGGCTGTGGCATCAGCCCCCCGCTAGAAAAAGTCCAGTGCTGGTTCTGGAACATACAGGGGAACCCTACTCATTTTTTTCCCCTGTATTTCCAGAACCAGGACCGGATCAGAGCCCAGAGCTGGTTGCGCAGAATACGGGGGACCCCTACGTCGTTTGTCCCCCGTATTTTGGCAACCAGCTCTGGTTCTGACTAGCCCGGTGCTGGTTGTGTTTAAGTACAGGGGACCCCTATGTCGTTTGTCCCCTGTATTTAAGCACACCCAGCACTGGGTCACTAATGCCCGGGGCTGGTTGCTCTTTTTTTTGGGGGGGGGCACGCCATTTTTTTCTCTTTTTACACAGGTTTTTTTTTTTTTATTTACCACAGCAGCACAGACGGGTCTCACGGACCCGTTAGTGCTCTGTGTCAATGACACAGATGCAAGTAGCACGGATCTCCTGGTCCGTGCGTGCATCTGTGTCATTGAAATACACAGCAGCACAGACGGGTCTCACTGACCCATCTGTGCTCTGTGTCACTGTCAATCACACAGATGCATGTAGCACGGATCTCACGAGTCCGTGCTACATGCAAATGAGCACCATAATGCTGATTGGCTGAGAGCCGTGACAGACGGCTCTGTCAGCCAATCAGCACTTTGCCCATTAAAGGCAAAGGCATTTTTTTTTAAATGGCCGCTCGAGGCAAAACCTCGAGATCCGACAGCAGATCTCGAGGTTTTGCCTCGGGAGAGGGATCCGGGGCAGACAGGGAGATCCGAGCTTGGGCTCGGATCGCCCCGGATCCCCGAAGTTCGGGTGGGTTCGGTTCTCAGGGAACCGAACCCGCTCATCCCTAGTTTGTATACTGCAAGTGAAAAGTAATATAACATCGTTATTTTAATACCTTTATTTTTTTTGTTTAATTAAATTCTCCAATCTTTTATTGCTTTGTTTAGCTTATTATGAACTGTGCATTTCAATCTTATCTCTGGTGAAACAAGGATTGTATTTAGTCTTTTCAGCTAGTCTACATTGTAATTTAGCATCAAGCATTCTAGAGACCTTTTCAAATAGAAAAAATAAATAAACAGCACAGATCAGAGATAATTTTTTTTAAAGAGGAATAGGTTTTGCTAATTAATTTTAAACAAGAAGTTTGAATGTTTATCTGTTTTGCTCATTAACATATAAACCAAGGAAAATGATGGCAACAAATAAAGTTTGCCTCCATTATACAATACATTGAATTGTCTTTTTATCAAATAGAGGTAATAACATATTTTACACATCACTACTGATTGCTGATGACCACAGGGGTAGTTTGTTAAACAGAAGTGAAAAAGCAATCATGACAATTTGGGGACACATTTAGGGGTAAATTAACTAAAGTGAGAGTTTTTAGAAGTGAGTTTTAAAAGTGATGTTGCCCATAGCAACCAATCAGATTCTACTTAACATTTAACTAGCACTTTCTAGAAGATAATAGCTAGAATCTGATTGGTTGCTATGGGCAACACCACTTTTAAAACTCACTTTTAAAAATTCTCACTTTAGTAAATTTACCCCTTAAACTCAGAACTGTTCAACAATGAGAAACGGTTAGCAACATTTGCCAAAGAAAAATACTGTACAGCTGCTTCTACCAAATTGGGCTTATACAGATTAGTCCTTGCTCATCTTTGCCGCCATTGTGACATGCCCCGGCATGTATGCCACGAGTCGCATGCTTGCAATCCATAGGATGGCATGGTGAAAGTGCTGCCATGGCCTGGTACTGTAGCATACGTGTGCACAGCAAATTGCATGCCGCAATGTGGGCGCATGTTTGCCACATCAGCGGCAAAGATGAGCGAGAACACATCTGTATATATGCAAACTGATGAAACTGGCATAAACAGTGTCATTTAATCATGAGTCAGCACAGTGGCACAGTAGTCAGCATTGATCAAACACAGGTAGGATTATAACAAAATGGTCCCCACTTTACTGCTGGAGGTCATACTTTGAATAGTCCCTACTGTAGTCATGGGGGCTTAATTTTCAGTTAATAATGTATGGAAGGTATAGGAGGAGAAATACCACAACCACTGTTGAGTGATCCTTCTCCAATGTGAGGTCCCCAGGCTGGTGCTGTTGGCTATAGTTTACTCCAGCCAATATAATTCAACATTAAGGATAGAAGGGGGGGATGTATTAAAATCTCCTAGAGCGGACAGGTGCAGATGTTGACCATAGCAACCAACCACCTTCTATCTATCATTTTATAGATTCTACTAGCTGATAGGTTGCTATGGATAAATTCTCCACTTGTCTCATTTAGTAGGTTTAATACTTCTCCCTCATGGGAACTTAAGTCAGGTCACAAATTGGCATTCAGTTTATGGCCATAATAAACACCTATTAAGGTGATGGGGTGTAGAGGAAATTATTAATCCACTGCAAATTTGTAAATGTAAAATGCAGATGTACTTAATAAATACTAGCTAGCAGCTAAGTGGTTGCTAGGGGTAACTTCTCCACTGGTCTACTTATTTCCTCTTTAGAAGCTATAATGCATTTACTCCTTTATCTATATTTATGATATCAACTAAAGAGAAGACACCAGAGAGCACAGAAAAGCAATTGAGCAGGTCCTTTGTTGGATTTTGGGCACTGATGATAATTGGAGAGTTGGTTTGTGAAGGTTGAGAATAGATTTTTAAATGTATAGTATTAAAAAAAGCATTTGGTATTTATTAAAACATTATACCATCTTAAGACTTTGCCCATGCTTTTGACATGCAGAGGTGTCTACTCCATAGACAACATCTACTGTTAATTTATATGGGGTTGCAAAAAGGCTAGGCTTAGTGTCATTAAATTACAGCAATCTAAATCCCATGGAAATTTTAACCAACTAAATTTAGCTTTAAACAACAAAGTGCTCAGTTGCAGAACCTCTGAAATTGAGTACACCAAATTTTATGTCAATACCTTTTTAGAGCATAACAATAATGATAAAGTAAAATAAGCAGCACTCATAAAATAAGTATATGTAAATATGCATAAATCAAATGTAAACATCAGATGGAATAAAATATATTTTTTTCATACATTCATTAAATAGCAATCATATAAAAAAATTAATACAAGCCAGATACATCAATAGCTCAAAGTCATATACTCAAGTCATGAGTATGCAGAAAATTCAGTCATATAAAAGCCTGTTCCTAGATGAATCATGACCAGGACCAGCTATTTAAGCATTCAGTGGTATAGCACTTCCTTTATATTAATAGGGTTGACCCATGATAGTACATAGTTACATGTACCACATCTGTGCACCGATAGAGGGGTAATCCCTTGAGCATGTAATTGCAGCATACAATGTTGGAGCCCTCAAGTTGAGTACGGTGTCCATGGTTGGCTCAGTATAGATGGCTATACATGTCTAAGTAAAGACCACAGTGGAATGTCTCACTGGTTTTAATCTGGAAGTTGGTCCAGGCTTTCAGACACAAGTTTTACAATCCTTGTAAGGTAGGTGCATCTGACGCATTTTTCTGCACAGCTTGAAGCTTTCTCATGAATTGAGTATATGGGTTTGAGCTATTGAGGTATCTAGCTTGTATGAATTTTATTTTGTGAATATTTTATATGATTGATATTTATTAAATTTATGGAAAAAAATCCTTTAATTACATCCAAAGTTTACATGTGACTTATGCACGTATACATATGGTTATTTTATGAGCACTGCCTATTTTTCTTATTATTGTTTCTGTGTGAGGGACTGACTATTCCTAACCTCAGCAGCTGCTTGATCAACCCATCCTGATTCCTAACAGTGCCTGAACAGAGCCTTAATGGTTTCTAACATATACAAATTAGAAATCACATAATCTGCGCTAAATTATACATTACAATAGGGTAGAATTCCCTTGAGTTCTTTGGTGGTCAGCTTGCAACATGTGCTGTATTGAAATCTCATGAAACAATCCCCTTATAGGACATAATAATAGGTACCCATAAATAAACAGGAAAAGAGATATACATATAGTGAAGCACAATTTAATACAAAAAACATTATATGGCATTCATCACATACTGTAGATGGGTTTCCCCAAGTGGCTGCAAAGATAGCAATTAAAGGGTGGAAGTAAGAACTGTCAACAGGCAGTCCTTAAAGAGCATCTGATATTACAAATCAGTGTCGATCCCGGGGAACTCCACTGGTCTCCGCTCTAATCCCATACTGTATCTTTGGATGTCAAGCCCTCATCTGTCAACTGGTCTCCCTGTCCCAAACCAATGCATTTTGAGTATTTTTCAAGGTAAGTCCAGATTGTGAATGCCATCCATCCCCCATTAGTCATTTAAAAAAAACCTGTCCAATCCTGTCTGGCTTCCAAGTGCTGAGCATACATTCCTGGCTCAGTTACAGGCAATCAGTATTCAGCAAAATATGTGTATAGTCCAGCTTTATCATTACCACCATCTACATGCATCCCAGCTCCACGCAATCCACCTAGTGTGGTAACAACTAGTGCTTAACTTATCTGTTGTTAAGGTCAGTTGCAAGATATACTGAGGGGGACTCTGGGCCTGTCTCAGTTGGTGTATCCTAGACCCTATTCATTGCTATGTACATACCATGACTAAACATCTACCATTTCCATGCTTCCTTAATTAGCAGTGTATTCATACTTTGTATCTTGGGACATTACTACAGGACTCTGTTCATTGCTGTTACTTACTGTGACTTGTACATCCATTCTGAATATTGACATTCGAGATTCATCTGTTTATACTATATTTATCATATCAATAAAACTGTAAATAGGTTAACACACCTCGTGATTTCTGCTAAAAACCTAGCTTCAAGCTGGTAGCAAAAGATCAGACATCCCATCTCTGTCCAAACTGTATGACAGAACCAGGAAGTAGGCTTACACTTTCATGAGACAAAAGAGTTCTGTAGGATCACCGTCCAGTTATCGCCCAGAAATGCCCATTCGACAGAAAGTGTGGTCCATTGATGGAAGGATCAATCTGCTTGCGATAATGTTCTTCATCAGGAAGCATGTGGCTGATCCTACATATGCATAGCCACTGATTTTTGTTATTTGGAGCATGCATAGTATGCTGAAATCCATGAGATGTGTCCACATTTGGGAATACATATGAATCATATCCTGTGGCAAGTTAAGGGTGGCCCACTCCACACACCCTGCACCCAATTCATTTACTTACCAGACCATCCTGCTGTCCACACTATTATTTCAGCCATGTCTTTGGAGACAATGCACCAGCTAAATATTTCTGAAGAAATCATCAGAAACGGTACAAGTTTAGTGACCTTTTAAATTGATAACTAGGTAAGCATACAATATTTATTAACAGCATATTTAAATGCATTTGAATTATATTATTATCCTATAGTTACATGGAGACAGAAGGGTACTGAAGTGCCTTACAATGTACACAAACAGAAAAAGTATGAAAAAAAACACAAAAAAGCGACTTACAGAACAAAACATTGCAGGACATGGACATGGGACCTCATTCAGAGCCGCTCGCTAAGCTGCGCTCGCTCGGAGCGATTTTTTCCCATCTGCGCATGCATCTAAGTTGCAGTGCGCATGCGCAAACCATACTTGCCGACATTTTGGCAGGGGAATCCGGGAAGGGGCTGGCAGGTCCGTCCAGCAGGGAGGATGGAGGTGGGTCAAATAGGTGGAGTGGGGGCGGAGCGGGGGCGTGCTGAAGCGATCGCGTCATAGTGACCCCGCCCCCGCCTTATAATGCCAATATTACTGGCATTATAAGGCAGGTGGCGCGGCTACGATGATGCGATTCAGCGCGAATCGCGTCATCACACCCCCGCACCGCCCAATTTTGCAGCTGGCGCGGGGGTTAGTGGGGCATTCCGGGGGACTTGCCTAGTCTTGCGGGGTGTCGGGAGCGGCACCCGATTTTCGGGAGGCTCCCGACAGTCCCAGGATAATAGGCAAGTATGGCGCAAACTAGCGTCTGTGATGTACAATTGAGCGCTCGTAGTACACAGACAGATAGCTACTTTGAGTGACAGATTGCGCCGTTTGTGGGTGGTAACAGGGGAAGGTGCTTGTGAATGGGGGAGTTGTCGTGCGAACGCAGGCGTGTATGACCATGCATAATTAGTAAAATAGTGTCATTGCACATATGACTTGGTTGTTTTTTATCCCGAACTGCTCGCAGTGCTTGGGGTAGGTTAGGTCAACCCCAAGCGCTGCGAGCAGCTCCGATGGCACTCGATGTTCATGATTAATCAGACTCTTCCCGGAGATGACGTGTGCTGCAAGTGACAGGTGGGAGGATTTATAGTCCAGCGTACGCTAACTGCCGTCGCTCACTAATACATAGAGGGCGTCCTTACAGTGCAAAGAGTGAATGCTTGATTTGCATACCCGGCCCCTTTTTGCAAGCGAGCGATCGCATGTTGCGAGCAGCTCTGAATGAGGTCCATGGTGTATAAACATTGCTTCATCAGCAGTCATGATACCCAAATAAGCGGCAGGGCAGCAGAACCCAAAGGCCAATGTTAGCAATGGGCAGGAGATGGTTGTATAAGTAAAGGAAGGAAAAGCATATGAAGGAAGAGGGCCTGCTCATAAGAGCTTACAATCTAAAAACATCTACTACTGTATATGTTAGTTACTTAGCAATGTGTTTGGAAAATTTGCAGTCCACTATGCTTTTCTAATTTAGATTAAAATGCATTTTACGCTACTCTGGAAAGTATTATCATTAGTTACAGTTATAAAAAAACACGTGCTCTTTACATGCCAATATTGGGAATAATTAAAAAGCGTCTCTCTTTTAAAGTGTAGAAATTGCAGGAACTATAACTATTTTATGCATATAATACCAGAATAATTTGGTCCGGAAATCTTGATTTATTTTACCCTCAGTACTTCAATCTAATTAAATGTACATCTGTCATTATTAGCGTAACAAATAGTCTGGATTTTTACTTATTTTTTTTTAGTGGTTTAGTCTATCATATACAGAGATCAATATTAGGTGGCTATAGAGAGTTAAAGAATGATTCTACCTTACAATAGTAAATGTAGTAAAATAAATGTATATTTTTATTTTTATTTTATTTTTGTTGTCCCAAAAATACTTTTTGTAGAAGGTGTTGTGAATCTCATGAGCAGGTTTTTTCTTTTTAACCTTGTATGATTTCAAAATGCAATCTTACCATGAAAAAGGTAGCCTGCAGTGATGCCCCTACCAAATGGCTTTGGCACTAGTCTAGATCCTCCATTATCTATTAGCAGCACCTAACACTGGACAAGATGTATCAAACCTGCAAGAGAGAGATAAAGTGGAAATGCCCATAGCATCCAATCAGCTTTTGTCAGATATGTCAGAATCCAAATGGCTCATCTCTACAATAAAGTATTTCTTTGTCACTTATGTTTGTGTTTGAATTATACATACACTGTACATGTATAAAGATACATCAATAAAAATTATATAATATAAGGTTTACCTGTATTGCAGTTAGCAAATCCTTGAACGTAATATTAAAAAAACACAGTTTTGAAATAAATTTCATTAAAAATAAAGACTCATGGGGGTACATTTTCTAAAGGTTCCCTTTAATCAATTTAAAATTGATCAAAATCGATCAACATCGGTGTTGTTTTTCTGGAGCTAAATCACACATTTACTAACTTAGTAAAGTGTATTAGTAGCGGTGTGCCTGGCAGAGAAGGAGCCAGGCTCACATACTTGCCGACTTTATAAAGCTCCTCCCTGGGAGAAGTCCGGGGAGAAGATTCCGTTGCATCTTCAGGGGTGGGGTGGACTGTATACGTCATTAGGCCCCATCCCACCACAGGAAAAGGCCACGATTCATAGGTCAGTGAGTAGGGGGCAGGGCCAAATTATGCAATTTGCAGCATTTTTGCCCCTCCCCCTACTCTCAGACCAAAAAATTCCCCGTTAAATTTCCCCATCCTGCCCTAGGAAGCGGGTGGGATGCAGGAGATATGCCTATTCTTTCAGGGGAGCTGGTTGTTACCTGAAAAATTGAGAGCCTTCTGCAACATGCGGAAGAGTAGGCATGTATGTGGGCACACCACTACTATTATACATTGCAGCAATCGGTAGATGAGAGGCCTGCTAGTGGGGGTGATCTCAGGTGGAGGTGGCCTGCTCTGTGCGCACATGCCCTGTGGGTGGAACTGGCCACCTGTGAAAAATATTTTTGCCACAAGGCACATAGATATGTGAATCTAAACCAATGTGTTTCAGAATGGAAAGTAAAAGAACATTCATGGTACTTGAAATAAAGTGCCACTGACTGTCAGGAATCAAATTAATCATGAATGAGGTCGGGAGAAAATGTAAAAGCTTAATCGATTGATAAGGGCAAGCTAAATATCATAGTGTACCATTCTTTGTGATGATATTTGTCAGCTGTGTGAGACATCCAACTTGCAAACTATACTTAATATGGACAAAAACATTTGCATTCATTGACCTATAACAGTAAGCACAACACATCCCATGGATTGTGTATGTCTTGTTCTCTACAAGGGTGTTGCCCATAGCAACCAATCAAGTTAAAGCTATCCTATTTTAGGAAGCACTAGATAATTGGTAGCTACAGTATGATCTGAATGGTTGCTAAGAACTACACTTCTACTGTTCCTTTGTATTAGTTTTAGTAAGTATAGTTGTAAACAACTGAATTATTATTTTATTATCATTTGTTTTTAATTTCATGAGTCTATTAACTATATGTACACCTTTATCAACTAGGCAGCAGATGGCAATGTAATATTTCTATATCATCTATATAATATATTTCCTTGCCTGTAACTACAGAACTCCTGAGTAAAACAGATGGAGCTTTTGTTCCAGCCTCAGCTGAACACAAGTAATTGCAGACAAAACAAGAGTGATTGAAAAACACTGTAATTTGAAACATTATCATACACCTTTATTAATGTTGTTCTCAGCCATTATTAATGGCACTTTAATAATTAACTGCAGAGAAACTAAATTACAGGGAAGGTCAGTGCATTAGAAATCATCAATTATGTTACATAAAATAATACAAAGAATTAGTAAATGACACAGATTAAGTTAAATAAATTTAGACAGGGTTCATTTTTCCAATGTCGCACAGGGGAATCTATACTTAAAAACCAGAGAACAGTTCATATCCATTATTTTATGCACTGTGTAAACTTTAATGAATGTACAGGCATAGCAATGTGAGCGCATGCTGCTACCAGTATCACAAAACACAGAGTAGTTTTTCAGCCTTAGAACAAAAACGTAACATTAATTCTCTATGGTCAATAAAAAATGTAAATAAAAAAATATTTTTTTTTTCTTCAAAATCTGTCAAAATAATTGATTTTGATGTCTAGAGAAGTTAAGTAAGCTGTTGGGGAATGTAAGGGAGTGCAAGTTTGGCGGCTAGTTCAAACTCATCTCAAATATACGTTAGTTTCGGCCTCCAAATCACCTCCATTATTTAGAGATGGAGGCACCAATTATGTTGCACATTTGCGGCACTGCAGGCACTAGCTAGCATATGCCTCCTTTAGTATTTAACTAATATGGATCCAGTTAGCATGAAAATATTATTGGTCCAAATATTTATTTTAATAGATAATATTGTCATATTATTTTTTTTTAAATATTATATTATCTGTGTATTAAAATATATTTTTTAAATTTATTTTTGATTAATATTTTCATTAAATAATTGTGCCTGCAACTATATTTACTAATTGTTTGGCTTAATGTGCTTCTTTATTACAGTATGTTGCACACAGTTTGTGCAATTTAGCAAACCATAGACATATCTTTTGTCTGTCAATTGTATTTTTTTTCCTTTGGGAATGTTTTCTGATGATTTGTGAACTCATAGCTTATTTAGGGTTAGATATGGGATGCCGGCACTGAGGGTACCAGCAGTCAAAGTCCAGATGCCAGCATCCCGACAGGGTTAGGGTACCAACATCTGTTGGTAGGTATCCTAACCCTTCTCCCACCCCTACCCCTGCCTCCCCAGTGTCTTAACATAACCTTCCTCCCTAGTGCCTATATCTAACCTCTCCCTCTCTGCACCCTAAACCTAACCCTTTGCCCCAGTGCATAACTTTCCCCCCAGTGCCTAAACATAACCCCCCTAGTGCTTAATTCCTTACCCTATCCCTAACCCTCCACCAAAGCCCACTACTCACACTTGGGATGCCGGTGGTTGGGATGCTGGCACTAGGATTCTGACAGGTGTCAGGATTTCAGCACCAGTATACTAAGTGCTGGCACCCCCTTTGCTAGGATATTGACGATATCCCCTTATTTAGATTGGTATCCAGAACACTGAAAATATAATGGCATTAAGCAGCAAGTCACATTTGAAAAGAACAGTTTAAACTCTCATTTATCAGATTATAGATGTACCAATAAACATCTTACAGTTAACTAATATAAAGACATGAGACCAAAGTATGCTATTGAAAAATAATGGTCAGCTTTATTTATTTGTTACCATAGTAGTATGGTGGCAGAAGGAATTACAGCAAGCAATCATCATCCACTTGTCTTGGCAAACGGACATCATAACTTATGAGAGCCAGCTATCACATTATCAAGGGCAAGTGTGATATTAAAACTTGCAAAGGCCAACTCTCCCTTTCTAAGTAAGTGAGGTAGTATCCAACAACTGTGCCAAAGCACTAATTAGGTCCGCTCAGTTGAGAGGTGCCGCTGGACCAAGTAGGGTGAAATCATCCTAAACAGTGGATTGAAGGGGAGTGCACAGCAAGATAGACACTTTTATCTTGCCAGACTTTCCAGCCATGCATAGTTCTCAATAAAGAACCAAGCTCATCATCATACTAACTAACGAACTAAACCCCCCAACACCAAAAAAAACTCTCCAGAAATCAAAAATTCTCAACCTTCAAAACGTGAATCCCATCCCTGAGAAAAAGATGGGCATCCTGGACTCAAATTGAGGGATGGTGCACCATCAGACTGCCCTTCTCCAACCCATGTCCAGCCACCCATCGCTTGACAACTCCAAATAAGTCAGTTAGCACAAATCATTCCCCAAAGATGAATCACTAACACAAGAGGGGACCCAAACTTAACTACTACCCTATGGAGTCATGGCAACAAAGCCTACCACAACATACCCTTAAATCTGAACCAACTAAATCTGCCCCACTGTGAAGAAAACAGAGGTATCAGTTGCAAAGCAGGATTGCGCAGCCCAAAAGCCAAAAAAATTACCAACTAACCAAATGGGCCTAGAATCCAAGAAACCATCTGCAATATACAAATTATAATAAGTGAGCACAAATTAATTATATAAAACATTAAGAAAGGAGAGTGAGAGAAAAGGGGGAAGGAGGACTTGACCCGAGGTAAAAAATTACCAAAAACCTGTTGGATCTTTTGAATATAGAAATTTTGTATTTCCTTTCATAAATCTTTATTTTATTTATATATTTATTTGTTTTTTTAACACCAATTACACCATAGCAGGGCAAAAAAACAGGTTAAAATCCCTCGAAACCCCCACCAAAATGGTGGCGAGTGGCTGAAAACTCCCAAGTCAAATGAATCATAAGCAATACATATTTGAACTCCATATGAATATATCTAGAGTAGGCATTGGACCTCCATCTTCTGAGAGCCTGGATCTCCTGTGTTGAAAGACCTGATGAAGCCACAACAGTTGTGGCACCTATTCCAAAAGAATGGGTTCCGTACTCTAAAGTGGAAAGCCATAAGTACCAAATACAGTGATGAAAAACTCACAAAAATTTGTGCATCTGCAATGGAGTTGTCAATGCCAGGTATGTGACGAACCATAAAGAGAAAGTTAAATTGCAAAGCACACAACACCAATCAAGCAAGGAGACACAGAATAGAAAGCATAGATGAATACTGATTGTTGATCGCATGTACTAAGTCCAGGTTGTTGCACCAGAAAACCATGGAACTATCCCTTTACCTAGGACCCCATAACTCCAAGCCACAGTGATGGGGAACAGTTTGATTAAAAGCAAATTCTAGGTCAGGCTGCCTTCGCCTACCCCTTTTAACAAAAAGGCTTCCCAAACTGCCAGATCCAGTCTCAGTTCATCTGACAGCCACAAAAAATGATGCAGCAGATGCAAACCTATGAAGGTCTTTGCAGCTTGCAACAAAAGGATTTCCCCATTGGGATCACTCAACATGCAATATTAAGCAGCCCCAACAAGAATTGCTTCTGCTGCAGCATTACCTTCCTTGCTACCAATGTTAGCAGAATGGCATCCTGCAGATGTCAAACCTTGTCTGGAGGCAACTGGTAAAAGCATACTAAGGTATTTATCTCAAAACCCAAGTAAACTAGACCAGAGGAGGGGCCTTCCATTTTGTCATGTGCGATTAGTACTCCAAATTACGTTTGAGAGCCTTCAATGAAAAAAGAAGGTGATCACAGTACTCAGAAACTGATGGACCAACACACAGGTAGACATACAGGTACTGTAATGAGCTGATCCCAATTCCCCAGAGCCCTTGTACACATACCAATGAAGAAAAGAACTGAACTGCTCAAAGAAGGTGCAAGAAACCGATCAGCCAATAAATAGGCACTTATCCAGGTAATACTCATCCACAAGCGTGAAACCTAGGAACTGGAAAAACTCTGCATGCATGGACAAAAGCCAATAGGGAGGCACCAACTAATGCAAGCACTGAGTTGAATAACTTACTGTGCACATAATAGAATTCGTTCGAAATGGCACTGTTGACTGAATATCCTGGAGGACGGGACTAGTGCTGTATCAAATGGTAACTACCAGGTGCATTCTTGGGATCAACCCCTTCAAGTGAAAGGACCAGTCTAGACATAGGAGGTCTGTCAAAGTACCCAATCATGAGTCCCAAACAAACCTCCCTCATGATCTTGTCCTTGACAATGTGGGGCAGGTTAAAAGTGAACAAATATTCCTAGGAAACACTGAGTGGAAATCCCTTAGTAAACCCCTTATGCAAAAAATCAGCATTGTTCCTTAAATAGTGTACATGGAAGCCAAGAAAACTGGAGATGATGTTTTACATAGATGCCCCAGTTCCAACCCACTCGGGAGCAGGCGTCGACAAGATGGCTGAGGTCCTGTCACTTCCTCATGAGCAATCTTTGCTGGGATGAGCTGCAGTGCATCAGATGCAAAGGTGTCAATGAAAATTGCCATTGTTTAATGCTTAACATCTCTTCCTTCACTGCGGAGCATCGGGTGTCCTCAGGGTCAAGAGAGATGAGGGTTGCACTTTCCACCCCAGGACTGGGTCAAAAGAAATGCACACAGGCTGGTCAACCTCCATCCACACCTAACTTGCAACCTAGGTCCATGAGCATATGGGAAAGATTTCTGGACTGCACAACCTGACTATAAATATGATGGGAGGTGCTACCTGATGAGACTAATTGCAGGGTCACAAACAGACAAATCTCAGGTGCACAACTCCAAATTATTAATAATATATATAAATGCAATAAAATTTTGCAATCAATAGAGGTTTTTAGCATAATCATGGCCAAGGTTATGGGCCTACCCACCATATCCAGGTAACCTCTTTCGGGTTGGTCCCTAACATTCTAGGGTTCAAACCCAGAGCACAGGACCCCCCAAAACTGGCCCAGCAAAGCCGCCCCAGGGCACCACCATAGTAAAAAAAGTGCAGTGTAAAGAGATAGTTAGGAGCAGCTGCAGCTGCATATAAAGAATGAAAATAAAAAAGTGAAGTGTATATATATATATTAAACACACACAGTGAAGGGTTAAAATGTGTTATAAAGGAAAATGTTTTATAATGCGGTGCCCTGAGACAGATTAACCAATGCAATCCAGGGGGACCCAAACCCCAAAAATGAACCAAAGTTGCACTACAGTATATAACTTGTAGGACTTATCTAGAATTGTGCCTAATACAGTGGGCATATATATTACCATACTCCATGCTTTTAAACCAATGAGGAAGGGTGCTAATCCAGAATGAGGGCGTCTCTTTTCCCTCAGAAGTGCAATAAAGCACATTAAAAGGAGCATATGGGAAAGATTTCTGGACTGCACAACCTGACTATATATATGATGGGAGGTGCTACCTGATGAGACTAATTGCAGGCACAGAAATAGACAAATCTCAGGTGCACAACTCCAAATTATTAATAATATATATACAGTAAGGTCCATATATATTGGGACATTGACAGAATTTTCAAATTTTGTCCTCTATTTACCACCACAATGGCTTTGAAATGAAACAAACAAGATGTGATTTAACTGCAGACTTTCAGATTTAATTTGAGGGTAAATACATCCAAATCAGGGGAACAGTTTAGGAATTACAACGGTTTCTATATGTGCCTCCCACTTTTTAAGGGGCCAAAAGTAATGGGACAAACTAAACAATCCTAAATCTAACTTTCACTTTTAATACTTTGTTGCAAAACCTTTGCAGTCAATTACAGCCTGAAGTCTGGAACACATAGACATCACCAGACGCTGGGTTTCATCCCTGGTGATGCTCTGCCAGGCCTCTACTGCAAATGTCTTCAGTCCCTGCTTGTTCTTAGGGCATTTTCCCTTCAGTTTTGTCTTCATCAAGTGAAGTGCTTGCTCAATCGGATTCAGGTCAGGGGATTGACTTGGCCATTGCATAACATTCCACTTTTTAGCCTTAAAAAACTCTTTGGTTGCTTTTGCAGTATGCTTCGGGTCATTGTCCATCTGCACTGTGAAGCGCCGTCCAATGAGTTCTGAAGCATTTGACTGAATATGAGCATATAATATTGCCCGAAACACTTCAGAATTCATTCTGCTGCTTTTGTCAGCAGTCACATCATCAATAAATACAAGGGAACCAGTTCCATTGGTAGCCATACATGCCCACACCATGACACTACCACCACCATGCTTCACTGATGAGGTGGTATGTTTTGGATCATGAGCAGTTCCTTTCCTTCTCTTCTCTTCCCATCACTCTGGTACAAGTTGATATTTGTCTCATCTGTCAATAGGATGTTGTTCCAGAACTGTAATGGTTTTTTTAGATGTTGTTTGGCAAACTCTAGTCTTGTCTTCCTGTTTTTGATGCTCACCAATGGTTTACATCTTGTGGTGAACCCTCTATATTCACTCTTGTGAAGTCTTCTCTTGATTGTTGACTTTTACACATATACATCTACCTCCTGGAGAGTGTTCTTGATTTGGCCAACTGTTGTGAAGGGGTTTTTCTTCACCAGGGAAATAATTCTTTTGTCATCCACCACAATTGTTTTCCGTGGTCTTCCGGGTCTTTTGATGTTGCTGAGCTCTCCTGTGCGTTCTGTCTTTTTAAGAATGTTCCAAACAGTTGATTTAGCCACTCCTAATGTGTTTGCTATCTCTCTGATGGGTTTGTTTTGATTTTTCAGCCTAATGATGGCTTGCTTCACTGAAAGTGACAGCTCTTTGGATCTCATATTGAGAGTTGACCGCAACTGATTCCAAATGCAAATGTCACACCTAGAATCAACTCCAGACCTTTTACCTGCTTAATTTATTATTAAATAAGGTGGGAATAGCCCACACCTGTCCATGAAATAGCTTTTGAGTTGATAGTCCCATTACTTTTGGCCCCTTAAAAAGTGGGAGGCACATATTGAAACTGTTGTAATTCCTACACCGTTCACCCGATTTGGATGTAATTACCCTCAAATTAAATCTGAAAGTCTTTATTTAAAGCACATCTTGTTTGTTTCATTTCAAAATCATTGTGGTGGTGAATAGAGGCCAAAATCTGAAAATTCTTTCAATGTCACAATATTTAAGGACCTGACTGTAAATGCAATAAAATTTTGCAATCAATAGAGGTTTTTAGCATAATCATGGCCATGGTTATGAGCCTACCCACCATATCCAGGTAACCTCTTTCAGGTAGGTCCCTAACATACTATGGTTCAAATCCAGAGCGCAGAACCCCACAAAACTGGCCCAGCCAAGCCGCCCCAGGGCACCACCATAGTAAGAAAAGTGTAGTGTAAAGAGATAGTTAGGAGCAGCTGCATATAAAGAATGAAAATAAAAAAGTGAAGTACATATATATTAAACACACACAGTGAAGGGTTAAAATGTGTTATAAAAGAAAATGTGTTATAATGCGGTGCCCTGAGACAGATTAACCAACGCAATCCAGGGGGACCCACACCCCAAAAATGAACCAAAGTTTCACTACAGTATATAATTTGCAGTCCAGAAATCTTTCCAATATGCTCCATTTTATGTGTTTTATTGCACGTCTGAGGGAAAAGAGACGCCCTCATTCTGGATTAGCACCCTTCCTTATTGGTTTAAAAGCATGGAGTATGGTAATGTATATGCACACTGTATTAGGCACAATTCTAGATAAGTCCTACAAGTTATATACTGTAGTGAAACTTTGGTTCATTTTTGGGGTGTGGGTCCCCCTGGATTGCGTTGGTTAATCTGTCTCAGGGCACCGCATTATAACACATTTTCCTTTATAACACATTTTAACCTTTCACTGTGTGTGTTTAATATATATGTACTTCACTTTTTTATTTTAATTCTTTATATGCAGCTGCAGCTACTCCTAACTATCTCTTTACACAGCACTTTTCTTACTATGGTGGTGCCCTGGGGCGGCTTGGCTGGGCCAGTTTTGGGGGGTTCTGCACTCTGGATTTGAACCATAGTTTGTTAGGGACCTACCCTAAAGAGGTTACCTGGATATGGTGGGTAGGCCCATAACCTTGGCCATGATTATGCTAATAACCTCTATTGATTGCAACATTTTTTTGCATTTATATATATTATTAATAATTTGGAGTTGTGCACCTGAGATTTGTCTGTTTCTGAACCTAGGTCCATGACCAAGACCTGATCCTGCTTCTGTTTAAACTCTTGTCGTATTGCATCCATATAACACCCCATGATGACTTGGAATAAATGCAGGTACCGAGTAACATTAAGATATTTTGTCAGTCTAGACTTAAGACATCAGGCATAACATATGCAGAAACCCAAAAGCCAATTGGTGTATGACTTCAACTCTAGTACACTCTTTTGTTTTGCCACTGCAATGGCCTTTTTAGCCTTTGCAGTCAGGGTAAACATGTCGACATAGTAACATTTACTTAGGTGATCCCTAACCCTGGTGCACAGGCCTACCCTGACTGCAGTATTGGCTTAGTGCACCACATCCAAGGGACCATCTCTGCCCTCCACGCTAGTACTACTTCCTAAGGGCCTGTCACTAGAGCACCTTGAATGATGTTAGCACTAATGGTGAGACTGTCGATCTTGCTTGTACCTAGCCAACATGAGCTATCACTAGAAGAGGAGGTAGAACTGGAACAAGAACTCCATTCAAATGAACCAATGCACTCACCAGAAGAAGAATAAAGATACAGAGGCAGAATCTTGCAAACCAACAGCATCTGCAGTCCCAATATTCTAAATGGGCTGTGGAGAGGAGACAGTAGAGGGAGTGAAGGAGACAGAGGGAGTAGAAGGTAGAGGAGAGAGGGAGAGGCCACATACCCTACCTAATTGCTTGATGAGGAGTCCCAACTGTGCCTGGATGGTGGATGCTGAGGGAACAGATAAGGAACCCCAGAATCAGCAGAGATTCCTGGTTGCTGTGTCAGCTGCAGTGTCAGAGCAACACTGACACTAACAGCTCTGCAATGGTCCCAGTATTCAAAGAGGTAGAACCCCTAGTGACCAGAGACCCTGCATTAACAATCCCATTCAGTATTGCTGCATGGGGGACCCCATGCCTGCATTACTGTCTTGTACAGCACAGGGCAGCAGAGGAGATTGATGTTGGCCCTGCCACCCAGCCACAGAAGGAGATGGCCGCTGCCCCCCCACCAAAGAAGCATGAGCCGGTGGCATGACTGTCCCGGCCCACATGCCTATGGGACCTCTTGCTGCTCCTTGGATCTCAGCCAGCAGAAGCCCCAGATCAGGCAGCTGCTGAGTGAAGGGGAGGGGACACTGCTGGCATGCACACCCACCACATGTGCCCATGACAGCAGCTGTGACACACTTGAAATGACTGCACCATCAGGGAGGATTGTCAGGACTCTACAACCGGACCCATACACTGAGATAGAGAAGCGGGGCCTGTCCATTCCTAGTGCTAACACGCCCTCCCTCCTGTTCATACCACCCACTCTCCCCCCATTCCTACCATTCACTCACTGGCCACTGGTACCTATGTGCAATTGCATTGACAGGTGGCCCGCTGCCTTCTATTGTTGTGGCTTGTGGCTGACACTGTGCAATAATTTTTTTTGTGAGAGCTGGGCACGTATCATGCTGCTGAAAGGGAGTGGAGGAGCCGCAGCCCACAGCATGTGAGAAGCCAGAAGTGAAGGTAAGTGTCATGTCCTGTGGGGGCTGGCAGAGACATAAGGGGGGGATTGCTGGTAGAGACATAAGGGGAGGCTGGCTGACTGGCAGAGACATAAGGGGGCTGGCTGGCAGAGACATAAGGGGAGACATGCTAGCAGAGACATAAGGGGGGCAGGCTGACAAAGAGATTAGGTGGCAGGCTGGCAGAGACAGAAGCATGGCAGGCTGGCAAAGACATTAGGTGGCAGACTGGCAGAGACAAAATGGGGACTGGCTGGTACTGGAGAGGTTCCGCAGGACTGGAGTTGCAGAAACACCAGGAGAGGGGGGGCCCTGACAGATTTGTCAGTCCTGGGCCCAACTATTTCTGATGTCAACCCTGGCGGGAATTATCAGCACTGTGGAGGCCACAGCAGATCCACTGGAATGCCAGGAAGGCATATGCAGCCACACTGAAAGGCCTGGAGCGACGTGAGGCAGTGGACAGAGTAACAACTTTGATATACAGGGCCCAGCACTGTCAGACAGGCAGACAAACCAAGTGCACATACTTGGGGAGAGACATGCTGCTGACAGGGATAAGGAAAGTAGAACAGAACACAGGAAAGAGAATAATACCACTTCTATACCGAAATTCCTGCATTGAAGTGGATGCTTGGAGAAGATGTCATCTCCAAGCACCACTGAAGCCGGCCAATCGTCAGGCATGCAGCACAATCCGGGTCACGCTGTTTACACTGCAAAGTTTCATGGGTTATTCCCGTGTTAAACCCTGCAAGTTACCTTGGTTGGATTGCCGGGTCACTCAACCCAGCAATCCAACCCTGTCCCCTTTTACACCATGGAGCTACCCGGGTCAACCCTGCAATAACCCGGGTTTTAGCTCTGGTGTAAAAGGGGTGTATAAGAAAGAGAGAAATGTAGTAGAGAATAAGCAGAGAAAAAAAAAGATAGAGAAGAGTTACGTAATGTAAAAGTTGAGCAAGACAACACAATAAAACAACAGATCCCAAAGGAACTGAACTTCCCTGTTTGTTGACCAGCAGCAAAGAGATATAATGCCAGCATCCCCACACCCCTGTCATTCCATAACAGAACACCTCCCCCTAACTTTATTAATCCCATCTATCCATGACAAGAGGTTGCTCTCGGTTCTATGTTAACATCCATTTACTTTTCAATCAATTAAAGTGGTTTGGGGATAATAAAAGTGCAATAAACAAGTGGTATGTAGCTTACTTTCTCATAGAAATTGGGTTATACACCATAACCCCAACGATACATATATGGAAGCAATATTATCTATGGGATAGAATGAGCTCCCACTTGACATATGTATGGTATATACTAAGTTATCACCTTTGAAATTAATGAGGTCTATTCGGCCCTAAAAGATTAAAAAAGGTGATTTTTATTGTAAAACAGGCTATAGAGATAAACATAAAAACATGTCTTATATATACAAATCAATTATCATTATCAGTGCCTTGCTGCTATCCATGGAGAATCCCCTGTGAGAGATCATTGGCCATTCATGCAGGCTAAAGCTCGGTGGTGCGAGGAACCACTCGCAAAGTGAGTGACAGGTAGTCAGCACGCATAAATTAGCCATCGTGATCTCCTTTACAGCATGAGACTCTTTGCGTGTCAGGAGAGCTTGAATGAATTGGTCATCAGATTAATTTCACTAAGAAGACTCTTGCACCATACCAACAACTGTCAGTAAAATGAAAACATTAGAACATATACATCTGTCACATGAAAGAAAAACATGTCCAGTGTCATCACTTTTACTGCTGACTTAAGACATGGAGTTTGAGTAACCTGTATTTTAGCAGAAATACTATGGGCCAAATGTAATAGGGTGAGAGTTTAGAAAATGTGAGAGTTTAGCAGTAAACTCTCACATTGGTTGAGTTTTATCTTCAAAATGGGAAAACATCTGAATGAGATTTTAAATCTTGAGAGTTTTCTGTCTAAAAAAACATGCAAGTTCGCTCTGTTACTTTGTTTTTGGACTCTATTAAATTGGCAAAGTTTAAAAAGTGTCAGAAACTCTCACTTTTCTAGACTCTCACCACATTACATTTGGCCCTTAATGTTACTTACATTAAGAGAGTGGTCAAAATTGATAATCTGATATTGTTAAGAATGTTTTGGAATTTCACAAAATTTTTAGGGACTGAAATGAAGTAGCCAGCACAGTTTTCCAAGCTTAGCTGTGACTAAAGCTGTAGTTAGTTGCCTTACCTGGAATGTCTGGGGTCATTTATCAAATTAAGCAGTATAACATTGATGTGATTGTAGAGGGAAAAACTCTTAAGAAACCATGGATAGAATGAGATATATCATGATACCCACACTTTGTGTACAAAGGGATTAACTATATATTTTCTGAAAACATCTCTGTTCCAGATTGGAAAGACTACAGATAGACCCTTGGCTTTAATATTTTTTCTTAGTGGCAAGATCCAATACTACCTGATTTTTTTTCCACCCATTTATATACACCCTCCCTACAACATTTAGGTTCTTTAGAAGTGTCAGTTAATCTGCATAGGCAACTTTAGCAACATGCTTGGCAACAGCTTGATTCCTGGAGAGAAAAAAACATGTGATAGCTTGCAGGTGGGTCAGTGATTTGCATTTCTTGAGGCAGAAGTGGTCATGAAGGGGATCCGGCATCTGCAGCAACCCCAGTATTTGTGTTTTCAAATACTTATTAGTCTTTGTCTACAAATGATCTGATCCCAGTCTATTATACTGTACAACCAATAGCATTAGCAGGAATTGAAGAATTGCGTCTAGAGTGGAGAGTGGATATTGTAGTACTTTATGCTGAGGATATGTTGCTCTGTCTGTCTGATTTAGGAACTTATCTGTTCAACTGTTATTTCTTCCTCTGAGAGGTAGCTGTTCCGCAATGACTCCATCAGACTTGCCTTTGCAATGGGTATTCCATTTTAAATATCTGTGCAAATGGGTTGCTAATAACACATCAGACTATGTTGAGCTGAATTTTCATCCTTAAATGGAATATATAAAAACCAGAATTCACATGTGGCATAAAATGCTCTATCACTGACAGGGAGAGTCAGTCTTATCAAGATGATTGTTCTGCTCAAATTTCTGTCTTTTGCTGTCAAACAATCCATGACTCTTCTTTAGAATTGATAGCTATGTTTACTCTCTGATCTGGGTGGAAAAGCAACCTCATGTTAAATTAGCTATATTGTGCAAGCCCATGGTGAAAAGGATACTTACAGTATGCTACCTTATATCTGCTTATACTATTATGCATCGCAATTGTGTCACTCAAGGGTGTGGGTGTGGTATGGTGAGAGTGAGGATCTACATGTTCTACATGTAAGAACGCCCTCTATGTCTTAGAGAGCAATGGCAGAGTGAATGCACACCAGTATAAAGATGCCTACTTTTCTCTCTCAACACTCGTCATCTCCAGGAAGTGTATGAACAATCGGAACCATCAAGAGCCACTGACGCTGCACACAGTGCTTGAGGTAGACCTTACCCCGCCGCAAGCACTGTGATCACTGTAGGCTGAAATACAACCAAGTGACGGGTACAATGACACATCTTTGCTAATTATGCACACCCATAAAACTCAGTTTTGTTGCCAGACACGCTTGCATTCGCAGCACAACTCCCCCCGTTCACAAGCACCTTCCTGTGTACTATAAGCGCACGATACCTGGGCGCAGTGACTGGTTTGCACATATGTACTTTGATGCATACACATGTGCAAACATGTGATAATTGCCCATAGCGTGTGTCCGCAGATTAGCGAACGTGTCTGAGTCGGGCCCAGTGTTCCTATGTTAATACCAATTGAGCCAAGGCAGTGGTTGTTGGTTCAGACTCTGGTTCAAAAATTTGTTTGTCATGCTCAAATTTTCTTAATTGTACTGACTTTCTTCCCAGTTCCAATCCCCTACAGCAGAAGTTCCCAAACGCATTCCTCAAGGCTCCCCAACAGTTCAGGTTTTAAAGATATCCATGGTTGAGAACAGGTGGTTAAATCAAATTGACAGAGGTATTAACTTAGTCAACTTTGCTCAACCATTGGTATCTCTAAAACCTGCACTGTTGGGGAGCCTTGAGGACCGCATTTGGGAACCTCTGCCCTACAGGCTATGAATTTGTAAAGCAAGAAGTCTGTTACATGTTTGCCTGATTATTGTGGCTCAAACTTTGATAAAGCTGCTACTGTTCCTGATTGATTTTGGATTACCCAGACCTTGACTTTGTATGACTATGACTTTAACTCTGATACTCTTGGCTATGAAGTTCCTGACTACAGCTCTGTTGATGAAATGACCATTGAGATTGATGGAAAAATGCATCAGAAGAGTAAATTCAGGAAGTTGTTTGCATATGCTCTTCTCATCTCATGCCACTTTCAGAGACATTGGATGTTAGTGCCTGACTGATGCAGACCCTCCAACATGACTAGTTCCATTAGGTATAAAATTCTCTGCTCCTGGACTTCCCTTTTAATTTATGATTGCAGCCACCTATGTTGAAACACCTGTCTCATCAATTAACTAGTTCAACACAGATGACTGCAATCACAAATTAGGTGGGAAGTCTAGGAGCAGAACATTGTGTACCTGATGGAAGGGGTCATGTTGGAGGGTAGGCTGATGTACACAAGGATCCACCAGAAGCATACTGCCACTGTGACTGCAGCATTGGACTCACCACACAGCCGTTTGCCAGTAACACCAGGGGTTCAAGCAGTGCGCTTGCCCCTGTGATCACAGCATCAAACTCACTGTCCATCTGTCTATCAGAACTTTCCTGGGAGACCAGTGCAAGTGTCCGCTGAGCAGAGAAGTGGAACATGGATGAGTGGTAAGCTCCCCATTAGTCCAGACACTCCACATTCTGCTTGGTCAATTCGGGACATGTGTGAATTACACAGATTCTGTGGCTGATTAAAACCAGGTGAAATGGAGATTCAGCCAGCAGAATCTGTATAATTCATATGTGTCCCAATTTAAAGAGGTGATATGGCAAGTCTATTTATACTTAGGTTTACCAAACTATCCCTTTATGAATTACACTGGTTGTGTGACAGAGTAAAACAAGGAAAAATGCAGGCTTGAAGTCAGCCAGCCACAGAACCTGTGTAAGTCATGAGAGTCCAGGTTTAAAGGGTAAGTATGGTAAGCCTATTTATGCTATGTATGATCATCTATTACATTGTATGTTTAACTGGATCGATTATGTCTCTCTAATTGCTTTCATGTCCAATCAGTGACTATGACTAACTGCATGTTAGAGATGTTCTCTCTTTTATTGGATTTTCATTTTATTTGTATACTATCGATTTTACTTTGTAAAACTGCAAACAATTTTTTTCTAAATAAATTCAATTAAAAAAACACTTTTTTCTCTGTGGTTAAAGTTTACCTCAAACAAGTTTGATGTTGCTGCATGGATATATAGGACCAATTCCTACAGATATCTACCCATACTTGCCTACTCTCCCAGGACTGTCAGGAGCCTCTCAAAATCGGGTGCCACTCCCAGCACCCTGCAAGAGAAGGCAAGTCCCCGATTTGTCCGCCACCCCCCCCCCCCCGCGCTCGACCCCTGCGCCCACATGTGAAAGTGGGCACTTCAGGGGTTGATGACGCAATTCGCGCTGAATCACAGCATTGTAGCCCCACCACCTGCTTTGCAATGGCGGTAATATCAACTTTATAAAGAGGGGATGGGGCCATGATGACACCATCACGCTGACATGCCCCCGCTCGGCCTACATCAGCCACCCCCACTCTCCCTGCTGCACGGACCTGGCAGCCCCCTCCAGGAAGGGGCTGCCAGAATGTCGGTAAGTATGTATCTATCTCATATAGCAGAGGTACCCAAACTCCACCATTAAAGTCCAGGTTTTAAGGATATCCATGCTTGAGTCCAGATGGTTTAATCAAATTAGCTGAGGTGCTAATTAAGTCACTTGTGCTCAAGCATGGACATCCTTAAAACCTGGTCAGCAATGGTGGAGTTTGGGAACCTCTGCTGTATAGCATAAAGCAGTGGTTCTCAAGCGCGGTCCTCAGGACCCCAACCAGTTCATATTTTCTAGGTCACCAGCAGGGATGGAGGAGGGCTTCTCAGCAGCCCTGGCAGCCCCCCTAATGCACAAAGGGGGTGTGGCCATGCTCTGCACCCCGTGGACTAGCCAAGCAGAGCGCCAGGGACTTGCGGCCATCGGCCCTTCTGGCATTTGCCAGAAGAGCTAGATGGACAGTCCAGCTCTGGTTACAGGTGTATTCATTACTCACTGACAAATTTTAAAAGATCCACAGGTGGAGCTAATTACTTCACTTGTGATTCTGTGAGGAGACCTGGAAACCATGCACTGTTTGGGGTCCTGAGGACCTAGTTTGAGAACCTGTGGCAGTGTATTTTTTTGGTGCTTGCATTACTTCTAGACATACATGCCTACTCTCCCAGGAGTCACAGGAGTGGGCAGGAGTCGTAGTGAAGTGGGCAGGATGTGGAGATTCTTCGTGAAATTTGCGGGTCCGTAGGGAGGGGGCAAGGCTAAATGACGCAAATCGCCTCATTTAACCCTGTCCCCTCCACACGGACCCATGAATCGCAGGGGGTTTCCTGTAAAGGGGGCGGGCCCAAATATTGGCAATAGACTGGCCCCGCCCCCCGAAGCAGAGGGAAGATGGTCATCTCCAGCTGCTCCCAGAATGGAGTGAATGAAAGTCGGTAAGTATGCTTTTAGAACAAAAAAACTAATATGGCAGTGCACTTTGCCATGGCTACACACTTTATTAATATGTTTCAATAGGCTAACATTGCTCTAACCAGGACAAATTGTTTGAAAGTGCAAACACTTTTTAGGTACATATAGGCAATTGCTAATATATTACGAATCCTTTGCATTGTTAGCAAACACAAGCAGTATCAGGATTGTGTATCCTCAGAGCTGTTAAAAATCTGGCTCTTTAGAAATGTATATGTGACTACTGGGACTGCAAGTAAAGGTGATAATTGCTAGTCATCTGGCTGCAGAAGGTTAATTAGTCCTCTTAATCATTGCTTTTAAGAACAATTTGTATGCAGTGAGTAAGGAGAGATTTAGCTTCATTCTAATCTTAATTTGCATTTTATATGTATCCCTAAAAAGCAATATTAATTATGAAAATGTTTTCCAGCACTGCTAGATGCATATGAGGTGGAAAATGTAGAGTGGTTTTGCAATAACAATATTTGTTGTTCAAACAGGAAGAAAGACTTTGAAGGTAAAAATGTATATTGCGCACCAAGGGCCTGATTCTAAGTCACACGCAGCAGCGTCTATTGGCGGTCGCCAATCTGCAACCTTATGCAAATGCTGCTACAAACCTCTTCCCTTGTGTACATCTATGCAGCCAAATAAGCAAGGACAGAGTCGCCCACTTTTAGTGTCTGTGTGCGCTGTAATACTGATTCGTGCGTCCTTATATGCTACCGTCAGTCGCACCATGGAAACTTGCACCAGCCCTATGGCAGCAGCAGTTTCTCTGTCTGACTATGCCCTCTTATGTGAGCAGTCGAGCATCTGTGAATGCAGCCACTTGCATTGACACTCCAGAGACACTCCCGTAATACGTCCACTGAACGGATCATTCTTGCGTGCACTACTAGCCACCTCCCAGTCACCGTACAGGAATGCCCACCAGTTTTCCACAACATTTCTGATACCATCAAGTTGAATTGCACCATCGCCTTTGGGCGCACACTCTAAGAAACGCATGTGCCGTGGAAATTAGAACTTTTGTTAGCGATGAACCGGACCCAACCGAACATAGTAAATTCGAGCAGGCTTCAAGTGTGTCTCGGGTTTTCCCACCTGACTCGGAATCCAAAACCAGGCAAAACATCATCAATCTTGCAGGTTTTGGATTGAATATAAGTCCCTCCCTGCGGTGATCAGAGCCATTTGCTGCTGAGTCTCCATGCAGGGAGGGCAGGCTGGTGGGCAGACTGATGTGGTCGAGGAATCGGTTGATGATGGCAACAACATCTTGTCTCTTTTAAACCAGTTTGTGCACATAGAGATCATTGCCAGCAATGTCAGCTGCTCGTTGGTAGCTTGTTTTATGGGGGCCCAAACAAACCAATTGGTTCAGCCACAATTAGCAGTCCCTGTCGCTGAAGTGATTGGTTTGTTAAAGTGTGCATGTATTTTTTAATATATACAAATAGGGTGCATGGAAGGGTCCAAAGACAATTCCATCTTGCACCTGTTTTCTTTGCATTATGCACTGGTAAGGGTATTGCTGATTGTCGTTTTGCGTACATGAAAAACAATTTTTATAGTTTATTAAACTTCCATCCTGTCTGCCACTGCAGTGCCACTCTTGTTTCCCAGATGTGCCATCTTAGAAGTCACAATGCCACAGCCGCTGAAATCTTCTACATGCGGTTGATGATTCCTAAAAATTTCCATAAATTGTTATGGCCGCAGACAGCATCCCCTGTTTGTCCCTTTCAATTTAAAAAAAAAATTCTGAACCACCAAGTTTATTGGGTGGACAAAATGAGGTAGCTTTTCAAATATACCCAGTTTTTTTAAATTGCCCCCCCCCTTCACCCTAACCCCAACTGGTGCCCCAGGACCCTGGTGAATTGATAGACTGTTATAAATAATGATTCTGCTCAATAAACACCTGCTTCCTTTGTATGTAGGTGACTCTATGGGGAATAACTGGATAATGTAGATGGTGGGTGTCATATGAAAGACCAGAAATATGAGCAGCAGCACAAAGCATCTTCTTGCTAGGGTGTGTGCAATAAAGTGCAAATACATTTAATACAAAAAGTAGTTGTGTATACTGGTCACATGACATACATATTTACATGTTACATACAGTGCGTAAAGCAGGCTGATTTAACCTGTGGCAAGCCAAACATTGTTGACAAACAACTTACAGCAGGCCCGGCAAACAGCTTGGATGCCTGGAAGTGTAATTTAGCCAGAGCTACAGGCTGCTTTCATCTGATGTAAACAGCAACTATTGGTCCCATTATTCCTAACAACCTCCCTGAGCAATAAGTAAACATCTATTTACAGTGTGTACTGTTTAGCAGCACCTTCACAAGCAAGGCCACTTTATTTCTCTTAGTTGTATAATTAACCTCCTCCAGATCAAAGATGTCTTTCAGAAACTGAAAAACTTGATCCTACATTGATCTCCCCTCATAAATTTTCTTCAGAATCAAAACATTAATAAAAATAAATTTACAAACTAATAAATCCTTCCATCCTTTCCCTGTCTTCAGTACTTAACCATATTCCAACTCCCTCGGGCCTCTGACCTAGTTCTTGATTAATTAAAGCATTCTTGGTTTTTAAACTTCCTATAGGGTCATATAGTTTATTAAGCTGCCAACATGTCTACCACTGCAGTGGTACTCTGTGCTATGTTGAAAGCTGAACTGCCACATGTTTGTGCCACCCACTGTTGTCGCTTAGCTTAGTCAGCCAGCTTGATGAGCTGTGAGGTGGTCATAAACTGCAAGGGCAGTTTTGGCAAAACCAAATCCAGATCCAAAACACGATGGAGATACAGATCCAAAACCAAAACAGGGGGGTAAATACACATCTCTAATTTTCATGCATGTGCAATTGCAAACAAATCGTAATTGCTCAACAACATGAACATCAACATTCCGAGTGGATTGTGCTCTGGATCAGGCCCCAAAGGTGTAATATATCAGAAGAATGATAAAAACATAATGATTGCACTTATTATTGGAGACAGATGTCTCTAATGCTGTAAACATATTATACAACTGTCTGTCAGATCAGATGAGGTTTTTATGATTAGAGAACTGTAAAATGTATATGCCTAAACAATTTTAATTTATTGCAGATCAATCGGTCTCATCACATGTTTGGCCATCAAGCATGCTTAAAAGATGAGATATTGTGCAGATATTACAGTGTGTACAGTCTTATAACAGACTTGCCAACAGAACTTCAGATAGTAGAGGGCAGGTATATGTGGAATGGGTATGTTTGACCGCCGGATGTCGGCCTGACGGTTAAAATTCTGACATTGGCAGCCCGATGCACAAGATCCCGGCAGCGGAGGTAAGTTAAGTATTCCTAACCATTTCCCCCCCTTAACCCTTGTTTAGGGGTACTTAACCCTAACCCCCCTAGTGCCTAACCCTCCCCCATAAGTGCCTAAACCTAAACCCCTCCTCCTTGTGCCCTAAACCTAACCCTCCCAAGGTGGTGTCTAACCCTAACCTCCCTCCTAGTGCCTAAACCTAACCCCCCCTTCCCCTAGCCTAGCTGTAACCCTCCCCAGGGTGGTGCCTAACCCTAAGTTCCCCCGAAGTGCCCTAAACCTAACCCCCCCCATCCCCGGCTACATACATACTTACCCCCGGCATTGGACAATCGGCCCAGCATCCTGACAGGTTCCTGGCATTGGGATTAATTTAGGCTTTGGCATTTTGATGCATATGTTAGATCCCTTTCTGGGATTATGCTGTTGGTTTTGAGACCAGCGGCCATGCGTCTGCCAGTCTCATAACTGCATATCATATAGGTAACTGTCTATTTCTTCTGTTCATTAGGACAAATAGAATTAGAAATAACTATTGCATAGTGTGTATGCACAATACCGGATGTTTCCTCGCAAGGAGAAATTGTGAATAACATCTTAAGTGATCACAGCATAGTGTACCCACCTTAATATTGAGTATGTACCTATGGGTGATTGTAGAACTATACCCATGCTCTGATTTTTGGCACATGATCTGCAATGTGTACACATCCTTACCAGTTTTCAAAGCAATTGTTTCTTTATTTTTATGAATACTTCAATGCAGGATAAATGATGGACAGATAGAGATATTTTTGGTACATCCATCAATTGAGTACAGAAAATGCAATGATCATAGGGATTAATATATTGGTATTTTAAGATTGGTTACTGCTGTGCTTACAGATCACAGTGCAAGATAATGCAACATAGTGTGTAAGAATCTCTACAATAGCCCATGAGAATGTACAGTAGCCTAAGGTAATATTCCAATAGTATGGACAACATGACAGTACAAAAAGCATCCACAATGAATGTGATGCTAGCAGTGGTGTAACTAGTGCTAGAGTAACAGCTATATAGATTAACAGCTGTACAGTCTAATGGTGTTCTCATGTAGGTGTCCTAGGGGCCAAAGCAGGCCCAGCAAAGGAGGGCACCCCTGGCCAGGATAGCATACCCACCCCATCAGTCTCATAATGTTATGGCAATGGCTACACTTGAACTGACTGCCCCACCGCCCTGACTGCCTTCCTTAAATTTTCCTCAGTGTGATGATCTGTGAGCAGCAGGTTACAGGATGTCCCCAGTACTTTGTGCCATCTGATCAGCTACTCGCTGCTTCTAATCAGTAACTGGTAGCAGGAAGTAGCTAATCAGGCAGCACAAAGTATTGAGGACATCCTGTAGCTAGCAGCTATCTGCACCTGCTGCTCCTATCTTCATCACTAGAGTAGCAGCTGTAAATTCTAATGGTGTCATCATGTATGGTGACTGGTATCCATTTTCTTATAGTGTCCCAGCAACTTTATCAGAGACATTCCTTGCACACCCAGAGCCAGGTAATGTGTTCTGTATATATTTAATTTATTATATAGGAGTGAGGGGACCATACAGTGATATATGAGGGGAAATAACACAGCTCCCAGCACACACTGATACATGTATGTGGTGTTATTATTATTTTATATTGGAGAAGGGACCATACAGTGATATATGAGGGGGAATAACACAGCTCCCAGTATGGTCCACCACAGACTCGCCATTGTGCTGCCGAGATGCCGTGGCATGACTGCACCTCCCACCTTGCTGCCTGGAGTGTGAGACCAGCATCACGTGATGTCATGCTCCCTGTCCTTCTTGGAAGAAGAACTCCAGCGCTTGCCTGCCCTCACCATTTGTGGCTTATTCAGACAGAACGCAGAGGTGAGGGCAGCTGGCAGATACCAGGGGAAGGGGGAAACAGAGAGAGAGAAAGAAAGGAGGGGGACACAGGGAGACTGAATGAGGGGATGGCATAGAAAGGGGTAGGGGGAGGGACACAGAGTGAAAGGAGGGGGAGACCAAGAGACACGGATTGAAGAGGCAATTGTTAGAGATGCAGGCGGAACATGATGGTGTGGCAGAGAGTTGCAGGGGAAAGATTATGGTGTGCTCAGAGATGATGCAGTGAGGAGATGATGGTGTAGCTGAGAGACGTATGGGGGAGATAATGGTGTGCTGAGAGATGATGCCAGGGGAAGATGATAGTGTGCTGAAAGATGACACAGGGAGGTGATGATGGTGTGCTGAGATATGATGCAGGGAGGAGATGATGGTGTACTGAGAGGATGCAGTGAAGAGATAATGGTGTGGCTGAGAGACGCAGAGGTGAGATGATGGTGTGGCTGTGAGATGAAGCAGGGAAAAGATGATGGTATGGCTTAGAGATGCAGGGGGGAGTAAGTGGCACAGGGGCCACAAGTCTGGTTGATTCACTGTTGTATGATGATGACCTTGGTTATATTCCTACACAAATAGGCATCTTCTGGTCCATGATATCCTACACGAATAGTGAATACTGGCTGAAGATGCCATCTGCCATGGGAGGATACATTTCTTCAGAGGTTCCCCATTGTGAGAAAACACCATATAGGTAAGGTGCATATGAAATAGGGGTGTGCACCGGCCACTTTTCGTGTTTTGTGTTTTGGATCTGGATCTTTCTTCGTGTTTTGGATCTGGATTGGTTTTGCCAAAACCACCCTTCCGTGTTTTGGGTTCTGGATTTTGTGTTTTGGATCTGTATTTTTTTTTTAAAAAGCATAAAACAGCTAAACTCACAGAATTTGTGTGTTTTTCTGCCCTATGCTATTTTTAACCTCAATAACCTTAATTTCCACTCATTTCCAGTCTATTCTGAACACCTCACACCACACAATAGTGTTTTTATATCCAAAAGGTTGCACCGAGGTAGCTGGATGACTTTGCTAAGAGATACGAGTGGGCGGCTCAAACACATGGTCCATCTAGGAGTGACACTGCAGTGGCAGACAGGATGGCAGTTTGAAAAACTAGGCCCCAAACAGTACATAATTCAAAGAAAAAAAAGAGGTGCAAGATGGAATTGTCCTTGGGCCCTCCCACCCACCCTTATGTTGTATAAACAGGACATGCACACTTTAACAAACCAAACATTTCAGCGCCAGGGTCTGCCACATGACTGTGGCTGAAATGATTGGTTCGTTTGGGCCCCCACAAAACAAGCTGGCAATTAATCTGTCCCTGCACAAACTGGCTCTACAGAGGCAAGATGTCGTCCTCATCCTCCTCATCCACCGATTCCTCATCCTCACATAGTATTAATTCATCCCCGCTGGAATCCACAACCACCGGTCCCTCTGTACGTTCTGGAGGCTGGTGGCTGGAAAAGTTGATAATTAATTTTATGAACATCATGTTCTCCACATTTTGTGGAAGCAACCTCCTACGCCTTTCGCTGACAAGGTTCCCGGCTGCACTAAACACTCTTTTGGAGTACACACTGGAGGGGGGGCAACTCAGGTAAAATAGAGCCAGTTTGTACGGGGACCTCCAAATTGCTTATTTTTCCTGCCAGTACAGGACCTAACATGCCTACTTGGATGCTGTCACCGATGTAATCCTTTAACAGACAGATGCACGCTTGTCGCTGCTGCTTTGAGGATGCAGGTGCGGCTACAGCCCACACAATTCACAAAGACAGGAAAAAAAGAAGAATTTTTTTATTGTTTGTGGAGCGCACTATGAGGGTTACACCACCCTTTAACAGACAGACGCATGCTTGTTGCTGCTGCTTTAAGGATGCAGGTGCGGCTACAGCCCACACATTTCACAAAGACAGAAAAAAAAGAAGAATATTTTTATTGTTTGTGGAGCACACTTTGAGGGTGTCACCACCCTTTAACAGACAGACGCACGCTTGTCGCTGCTGCTTTAAGGATGCAGGTGCAGCTACAGCCCACACATTTCACAAAGACAGAAAAAAAAAGAAGAATTTTTTTATTGTTTGTGGAGCGCACTTTGAGGGTTACACCACCCTTTAACAGACCGACGCATGCTTGTCGCTGCTGCTTTAAGGATGCAGGTGCGGCTACAGCCCACACATTTCACAAAGACAGAAAAAAAAAGAAGAATTTTTTTATTGTTTGTGGAGCGCACTTTGAGGGTTACACCACCCTTTAACAGACAGACACACGCTTGTCGCTGCTGCTTTGAGGATGCCAGTGCGGCTACAGCCCACACAATTCACAAAGGCAGGAAAAAAAAGAAGAATTTTTTTATTGTTTGTGGAGCGCACTTTGAGGGTTACACCACCCTTTAACAGACAGACGCACGCTTGTCGCTGCTGCTTTAAGGATGCAGGTGCGGCTACAGCCCACTCATTTCACAAAGACAGAAAAAAAAAGAAGAATGTTTTTATTGTTTGTGGAGCGCACTTTGAGGATTACACCACACTTTTACAGACAGACGCATGCTTGTCGCTTCTGCTTTGAGGACAGTATCATATGCAGTGACAGTAGACTTGTCAGAAATTGTTGGCATGTCCTTCAGTCCGGACCAGATGTCCAAACTGGCCCTTGACTTATGACACAGACGCACGCTTGGCGCTGCTACTGTGTTGATGCACGTGCGGCTACATCGCACACAAGTCACAAACACATAAAAAAATAGTTTTTTATTTTTTGGACCACTTTGGAGGTTACACCACCCTTTAACAGACAGACGCACGCTTTTCGCTGCTGCTTTGAGGATGCAGGTGGAATCTAGACGGGATTTGGAACTGGGGACACACTACCTCCATCAATTGTCTAAATCCCACTGCACTAATGGCGGATACCGGACACACGTCTAACACCAACATAGCAGTCAAGGCCTCAGTTATATGTTTTGCTTCAGGATAACTGCTGTCATACTTCATCCTCATCGCTAGGGACTGTTGGAGGGTCAATTGTTTAGTAAAACTAGTGGTGTTCCTTCTTCCTCTCTGGATGATGAACAACTCCCAGCAGCAGCAACAGCACTAGGAGGAAGTGGTTCTTGACCTTTCCCTATTTTATTTTTATTGGAGAAAGTTTGGTCCTCCATTTATGTTATATTGATAAATACGTGCGGCTAAGGCGCACACAAACACAGAAAATATTTTTTTTATTTTTGCTGGAGAGTAGTGCACTTTGTGGGTTACACCACTCTTTAAGAAATGAGCCAGCCAGCTCTTTACTTATGGGACACAGGCGCACGCTTGGCGCAGCTCCTTTGTTGATGCACGTGCAGCCACAGTGCACACAATTCACAAACACAGAACATATTTTTTTATTTGGTTTGGAGTGTACTTTGGGGATTTCAGCACCCTTTAATGGTCTAGCCAGCAAGATGGCCCTTTACTTATGACACAGGCACACGTTTGGCACTACTTTGTTGATGCACGTGCGGCTACTGCGCACACAATTCACAAACACAGAAAATATTTTTTTATTTGGTTTGGAGTGTACTTTGGGGGTTACAGCACCCTTTAACGGTCAAGCCAGCCGGCCCTTTACTTATGACACAGGCGCACGCTTGGCACTACTTTGTTGATGCATGTGCGGCTACTGCGCACACAATTCACAAACACAGAAAAAATATATATTTTTTTAGCATTTGTGGGGAGCACCCCTGACTGACAGAGCACCCCCTGGACAACACTACAGCACCCCTTTAGGACTGGGACACTGCACAGGACTTTGGAGTGGACACAGCCCCTGTGGACAACTGACTGCACAACACAGTCCAGCCAGCCCCTATGAACTTTGAAGTAGTGCACACAGCCCCTATGGACAACAGCAGCACAGCACAACACAGCCTGCCCCTATGGACTTTGAAGTAGTGGACACAGCCCCTATGGACAACAGCAGCACAGCGCAGCACAGCACAACACTACTCTGCACTACACTACACTACACTACACAGCCCAGCCAGCCCAACTCCCACCCTCCCTCTTCACTGTCCACAGCCAAGTGAGAAAATGGCCCCGACACGTGTACCTTATATAGAATCCAAAACCCGCGAGACCCGGAATGCAGGAAGATAACGTTATGCCTCGATTTCAGATCCGAGTCAGGCGGGAAAAGTCAAGCCTGACTTGGATCGGCCTCGGATCGGGGGGACTTGGGGGTTTGGATTTCAGAAATCCAAACCCGCTCACCACTAATATGAAATGGAAAGGAATGTTCCCAGAGTGACGAGAAATGGTGGAGTTTCACACATTTTTCAGTGGCCAAGCCCATTTTTTGGCTCACACACACAGATGGGGGGGCCTCCATTTTTAATTTTGCCCTTGGAGCCAAAGACCCTAGTTACGCCTCTGGACTCCAGTGGATAAGATCTGAGTCAGAATAGGTCTTTCTGAGGACATAAAGATCACTGAGTTTTGATGTAGCATCCCATTAAGTTAATTTCTGAATTCATTTGGTAATAAAAGCATGCAGTAACTTAAAGGCAGTAACAGTATCAAACCAGTTTTGTAGAAATCTCATTGTTTTGAATTTATATTTATAATACATTTTTGCCTTAATTACTTTTAAAATTGATAACAAATATTTTGACATGAGATGTGCGGTTTGGTTCTACAGTAAACCCGAATCCACCCAAATTTTGTGAATCCGGACAGATCTGAGTCACAGTTCTGATCTCTTGAAGAGATCCGGATAAATCATAATCAAAGTTCTGATCTTTTCCTGATTCAGAATTCGGAATTTAAATCTGAATTTCAGGTTTAGGATTGCCAAAATGACATGATTTTAGCTGTTTTTAAAAACTTTTTAACTTTTTTTTTTAAAACCTTGATCCAAAACTAATACAAATGAGGGTGGTTTTGCAAAACCAAAACATGAAGATGAATCCAGATCCAAAACCAAAACACGGAGGTTAGCGCAAATCTCTAATTTTGACCATGTTTAGCATCCACGCATTGTATGATACTCTTAGGTCGTAGATTGGGTACACACTAAATGACCCGGCAATTTACCTTTCACCTCAGACCATGCAATATTATCAGTACACACTTAAATATTTAAGAAACATTCTTCATTGAACTATACTGTTCCGCATGCAATATCATGTGATTGGTCATGCAGTAAGGCGAATCACAGAATGTCGTTGATGACCTGTGGGTGCGCACAATCATGGGTTCACATTAGATGATGTGAACCCATCATGATATATCATTCATATCTACATCAAAATGATATATCGGATGATATCGTCTAGTGTGTACCCAGCCTTAGCTGAACTCTAACTCATAACGTATCAGCCCGATAATTATATAGTGTGTATGCAAGCATGTTAGCTGATAAAACATTTCAAATGCTACTGCAACAGTAAAACCGAAAGGCCACGATCTGATGCTGCACACAGTGGACCTCATTCAGAGTCGGTCGCAAGCGCTGAGCGCTCGCAACCGACTCAATGTTTTGGTCCAGCGTACGCGCAGTGGCCGCACTGAGCATGCGCAAGCCCCAGAGCGAGAGAGAAACTCTCTCGCTCCAGAGCTCACTACAAAAGAGGCGGCTGTTGATATTGATCAACAGCTCACCCCGTTTTGTAGGAGGGGTGGGAGGGGTGGTTACACAAATGGAGGCATTCCTGACAGAACGCTTGCAGTTTTGTGGGCGGCTGCACTGACATCAGCAGTGATGTCAGTGGGGAGTTTCCTGCTCGATCAGAGCAGGAAGCTCCCTGTGGCTTGCGGGTGCCGAGACCCAACCTTAGGGTCTCGTCACAAGCCCCGATGGTCACGATGGTCTTGACCATCGCGACCATCACCCTCGTTGCTCGCAAAGCTGTGGGTGGTAACCCACAGCTTAGCTAGTGACCAGGAGGCTGCACAAAAGAAGAAGCGCCCGCCCTCATTCAGAGAGAGGGATGGCTTCTTGCGACCGCCTCTGAATGAGGGCCAGTATCTTGTGCTCTACCCCTTGATCTCATTGAAGACATTTGAAGTCAGCACACACTGAGCTAAAAATTGATTCCGAACAAGGATTTGATTCAACTGGGATCTGGATTTATAGTTATGTTTTTGTTTTGATTTTGGATTTGGATATAAAAAATCATCATAAAAAATTCTAAAAACAGCTAAAAATTATGTAATTTTTGCAATCCAAAACCTGAAATTGGATTTATAATCTGAATTCTGAAAAACTGGAAGATTAGAACTGAGACTGAGATTTATCCAGATTTCCTCAGGAGATAAGACTCAGATATGTCCAGCTTCATGAAATTTGGGTGGATTCGTATTTCTGGAGAACCAAACCGCACATCTCTAATGCATGCCTATAGCCATATATTCTAAAACTAGCTCTGTGTATTTTAGAATTGTACAGTATGTACTGTAGGAATGTTAATCATTCTCTATCACCAATAAAGATATCTTCTGCAGAGCTTTACATTTACTTGCATTACACAGTAAGAAAATGCACCATATAACAAGTCTAATGACCATGAAGACAGCAGGTGCATGGTTTCTGCTCCATTATGTATCTACATTTATGTTTTTAAAAAAAATATTCATTGCAGATTTATACTACATGGTTTAATAAAAAATTATTTTAATGGGATTTTCATGTGACTGTAATGGATTATTAATTACCACATGACCTATTTAGTGTTTGAGCACCATAATGCACTCAAAGTTTGTCAATTGTTCTGCAAGAAAACTAAAGTGCAAAATTATTTTCAGCTTTAATAACTTAAAATGGCCAGCTCTTACATAGAGTATCAGTAGTATTAAGGTTTCTCTGACTTCAAAGAGAGATAACTTATATAATTTAAAATAGTGACCAACTCTGGGCAGTATCGATTATGGACGCACTACAGCAATTTTCTACCATTGTGCATACATCAGAGTTGCACTGTGCATGCAAAGTGATGGATTAGCAACGGTGGTTGCGGAATGGATTTATTCATAAAGTGAGTGACAGGTTGTCTAGTGTTTGGGTGAGATAATGTGAGGGTGGTTAGTAAACAAAGGCTTGTCAGATAGTTTTCTGGGTGTGCTGCAGTAAGCCTCTGCTAATTAGTTCACAAATGGAGATGCCTTGGCAACTTAGGAGAGCCACTGTGTCTATGACAGCAGAAGTTTGACGTGCAACCAATGTGCCTGATTCAGAGAGTTACGCTAATGCAATCACAACTGTGATCTCTTATGAATCACATTAGCGAAAATATGCTAGAGCATAGGGACACACACTGCTGCCTCTCTTATCTATCTGACATTGTGCATCAGCATAAACATAGGGAACATCGACGCAGATCGGGCTGCCATACAGCTTCTGAGTGAAGTCTGACCTTTATCAAACACTGCGTGTCTCCTAATGGTATACAATCGGGAAACCGGCTGCCTTAATACCTACAGCTGGCTTCCCGACTGTCATATCCCGGCGAGGGTGAAATGCCGGGCGTCTAGATGTAGACGCCTGACATTTCCCGATGCTGGGAGACCGGCACCCGGCATCCCATTCGAAGGGATGCCGGGCACCGCAAGCGGACAGCCGCGGGGGGGGTAGGTTTAGGGCTTCAGGGGGGGTGCCTAACCCTAAGTCCCCCCCGGGAACCCTAAACCTAACCCCCCCCCCAGCAGCAGTGTGTGTCCCTATGCTCTAGCATATTTTCGCTAATGGATAGGCTAGGGGGAGGGAGGGTTAGGGTTAGGCACCCCTGGTGAGGACTTAGGGTTAGGCACCCCCCCGGGGGACTTATGTTTAGGCAGCGGGGAAAGGGGGGTAAGGGTTAGGCACTTAGAGGGGGGATTAGGGTTAGGCACTTGGGGGGGAGGTTAGGGTTAGGCACCCCTAAGGAGGGTTAGGGTTAGGGGGTTAGGTTAGTTTATACTTACCTTAGCGACGATCCGTATTTCCAACGCTGTCGGGCTCCCATTGCCGGGAACTCTGCTTTTGTCGGGAACTCTGCTTTTGTCGGCCAGGCGCTGCTGGGAATCGACATACTGATTCCCTCCTAACACGTTAAGAGCTCTCATGTTGCAAAAGAGAATGCAATTACTAAGTTATGTATGCCAATGAAACAGAGTTTAAACTACAGATATGCGCCGACCCCCATGTTTTGCTTTTGGATCCATCTTCATTTCATGTTTTGGTTTTGCCAAATCCGCCCTCACGTGTTTCGTTTTGGTTTTGGATCAATATTTTTTTATTAAAAAAGTGATAAAAGCAGCTAGCCTGTTTTTATCCCGACAGTATTAAATAACCTCAAAATCATAAATTTCCAGTCAATTTTGACTGGAACAAGCCGGACAGGTGAAACGATATCGTCGGACTGGCACTTCATTCTAGTGATCCCCGATGTGTGCGCGGCAGGCTTCCAACTTACCAGGTCACTTTCACTTTCTGGCAGCAAAATGAGGTAACGCCTTGTTATGTTTCCACACACAGCCATACTTAGCTGCCGCTTACATGGTGCAACCAGCGGGTGAGTTATGTAACTACTATGCTGATTAGGATTACCTTGTCCGTTTATTTTTCAGTCACTTTATTTATATAGGCAGCTAGGATAATTACAGCTGATTATATTATATGCTGGTTGTCTGTCTGTGTGTTTTGTAATGGTGTGGGATGATATAATGGTTATTTAAATATAACATTATAGTAGTATGTTACTTTGACTAGTGACACAATACCAGACACTATATTTAACTACCGATTGGATTACCGGAGTCACCAATAGGATATTATTGGTTAACTACCAACCCTGTATTACATCATATACTAGGTCACCTGTTTTTCCAACAAGGGTATTACTCCTATGCCCTTTTCCTGTTGCCAAACCAATTTTTGTGAGCAATCAGAAGGTTTTTTTAATGTGTATATAACAAGAGGATATATATCATAAGCTGGTATGTGAATATGAAGTCGCCTTCAGTAAAGTACACTTATTATTCTATTATCTGGCACCATATGTACCTGATTTGCTTTGGGACATAACAGACCATTAGTGGATGTATTTACTTTCATCGCACTCTGATCTGTGCTGGCCTGCAGGAGCCAGGCACAGTTTATCCTATAGCAGAAGCACTAATTAAAGGGGATTAATATTTGTCTCCTTATGTACTCTCATAATTTATCCTCTGCACGATAGTTTGGAGGCAATTAGAATTGAAAGCAGATGCATGACATTATTGATTCTCTCTTTTCATTATACCTGCAACTTACCTTAATTTTCCTACAATAATAACTGCCACTGAGGAGGGTATACACTCATTGAGTCATTAGATGCTTAATATCAGATGATTTAACAGCAATATTTCTTTGCATTGATTGAGCAGTTCTTTTAAACCAACTTTTCTGTTTCTTCTTAATTCTCTGCTAAGTCCACCATAGGAATGGATCTGACCTTTTTTTTCCTAAAGGTACTTTACTGTTATACACTGTTTAATAATTTTTCACCCATTACAAATGTTAATATAAATCACACTGATTACACCCTCTGGGTCCAATTGAATCAAGTGATAGAATTTATTCTTGACCCATAATTTTGGGGATGAATAATAACAGTGTGATGTATTACAGTACATATATGTTTTGTGATTTTTTTGTCTATATGTGATTTATGTCTAAGCATATTTTAAATATGACATTAAAATATTGTTTTAACAGATGAAAATAAGTTTGTGCTCCCAGAAAAAAAAGAGTTTTCTTTCCTCCTTTGTACAATTTTGACCACCCCACAGCTCACAATATGGTTTTCATCTAGTTTAAGTCAAAAAGTTGCACCGATCTAGCAACTGTAGCTGACTAAGCTAAGTGGAAGCAGTGGGAGGCACAAACACATGGCAGTTCAACTTCCAACATGGCACATCTAGGAATGAGAATGACACTGCAGTGACATACAGGATGGCATTTTAATAAACTATATGACCCCATAGAGAGAACCCAAGAATGTTTTCATTAATTGAGAACTATATCAGAGGCCTGAGTGTAGTTGAAGGCAAGGAAAGGAAGAAAGGATTGAATAAGAGTAAATTTAATTTAAGTTTTGGATTCCGAAGCAAATTTATGAGGGAGGAGGGGAGGCATTTACAGAAGAAATTTTCTCATTTACATCATTAGAGCAGGAAGCTCACTGGGGCTTGCGGGAACAAGACCCTACTACAAGGGTCTCATTGCAAGCCCGATGGTCGCGATAATCATGACCATCACCTGGCTGCCCGCTAAACCTGTGGGTGGTCACCAACAGCTTAGCAAGCATTCAGGAGGCTGGGTTTAAAAAAAAAGCAGACACCCTGATTCAGAGTGAGTGCTCGCTATTTGCGACCACCCCTGAATCAGGCCCTGTGTGCAAAAAAATCATCAGCAGTGGGTCTCTTTGGACAGCTGAGTATTTTCCTGGAAGCCACAGTTGCTGAAGAAACTAAAGGAGGAGATGTTGCAGTGTCATGAACCACTTGAGCTGACAATTTGCTTCCCAACAGCTCTTTGCATCTCTTCAGATTTTTGTTCATTGGAAAAAAAGACACAATGTTCAACTTAAACTTAGGATCGAGCATGGTTGCCAGAGTGTGTTGAACTGATTTTAAGATGCTGAAAACCCTTGGATCCTGGCGAAATAAATAAAGGACTTGATCTACAGTTCTGACATAGTAAGCAGAATCTCTTCGTTTCAGCTCTGTCTTCAGTTTCTAAAGCTGCTTTCCAAAAGTCTAATTAGGGGAATGACCTGACTCACACTAAACTCACTTCCTAGGTGACAACATTGAAGGGTTTCAGCACCTTGAACAACAGAGAAAGTATTCTCCACTGTGCTGGAGTAAGGTACATCCTCCCTATGCCATAGCTCATTGTGTAGTTTTGGATGGCTTTTTTCTGTTCCTCCATCTGCTGAAGCATATAAAAGGTGAAATTTCACCTTGTTACTATCACTTGCTTTAGCTGGTGGCAGGGCAAATGGAAATTTTCTTGCAGGTGCTGCAATTTTATGCCCTTGACTGGACCCAATGACCAATAGACATGATAGCACAGCCTTCCTGTGTTGGATGAAAGCACACACACACAGTACTGTGTAATAAAAAATATTTTTATGTTTTGGGGGTATAACAGACAAAACTGTTGCACTACACAAATATTATGGCAGTGGTCCTTGACTGGACCCACTGACCGATTGACATAGTAGCACTGCCTTCATGTGTTGGCTGAATGCACATACACACAGTACTTTCTAATAAAAAAATAATTAAATTTTTTTGGGGGGTGCAACAGACAACACCATTGCACTGTTTAAATATTACAGCAGTGGCCCTTGGCTGGACCCACTGACCATTAGATAAGGTAGCACAGCCTTCCTCCCCATCTGTGTCACCCCTGTTTGTCTTCCCCTCCCATTTTAGAATGTAAGCTCTTACGAGCAGGGCCCTCTAACCTCTTGTACTTCTACCTACTTTAGTTTCATCTACTTCTTACTCACCACTAGGGCACCTAACACTTGGCTGCTTATGCTCTGTTGCTTATCTGGGTGTTATGGTCACTAATGTAGCAATATATATTGTCCATGTCCTGGTCCTGTATTGTATTGTTCTGTAAGTTGCTTGTCTACAACTTGTTTATGTGCTTTGTAAGGCGCTGTGGAACATTTGTGGTGCCATATTAATAAATGATAATAATAATAATATTGGCTGAACGCACACAATTTTGAAAAAAAAGTTGTTGTTTTTTACTTAATGTCAGTGATAGTGACACTGACCAGTAAAGACAGCCACAATGGCACAAACACAATTTTTTTTTGCAGACAGTGTGTCCACTGCCCTGAACACACCAGGCTTCCTTACTCCATTCCACACAGACACAGTGCCCCTGCCTGCTTTATACAGACTTGAAGAGACCTGTGACTATGCACTGCTGTATTCATTGTCACACAAACACACACAACACAGACAATGCCCCTGCTTATACAGACTAGAATGGACACTGACTGTGCACAACAATAGCTGCTGCTAGCTAACTAACTAGCTTTTTGACTGAGAACCTTGCCTACACTGCCTACTCCATTGGATCTCACTCAGGCTTCTGCAGTTGCCTGCAAATACGGCCACTTTGCATGTGACTCAGAATCAGTCCTACAGTGAACACATTAAATTTCCATTCTTGAATGTCTTGCGTATTCATTGTACATTTGACAAATCTGTTACATGCAGTGTAGGCTTCAGTGGTGGGGCTAAACAGAAAAGAAATATGCCCGCGCTCGGTTTTACCCATATCATACATGGTACCAGCAGCATGGCAATATTAATGCCATATATGTATATAAAACAGAAAAACTTTTGCTATTGGCGCTAACAATAATATACTGCAAATTTATGTGTGTGCAGCAAATAAAACAAAGGGGATTTTGTCATGATTTGATCAAAGCATTTAAGCCTGCAGCCCAGCATCAAGGGACCCCATTTTTCTGCAGGTCCCTAACACTAGCATATATGCCTAGCACATCATTACATTGCAGTTAAATGTACTCACCTCCTAGATACAGAGGGACACATCTATACAGGGGCTGGCTGTTAGCCACACCCAACTAGGCTTTTTATAGCCTTAATTGAAAGCTGCCATGATGGCACAAGGCAAAATTTTGAAACAAAACAGAAAAGAAATGGTGGGGCTGTAGCAGATTCCAAAAATCAAATAGGGGAGCCACACCTACTGCCAGTGAGTCCCAGCCAGTGATGTTTGGCAGCATTTGGGGTGGCAGTTGGTGTGGCTCTCCTATTTGAATTTTGGACTGCTCCGGTGCTGCCACTGGTTACACATATTTTGAATGCTTGACAGTCAACAATCACTATCATAACACAGGTCAAACAGCCTTGAACCTTTCAAATTGCAAAATATTCTGGGGGAGGTCTATCAAACCTTGAAGAGAAATAAAGTGGAGAGAGATAAAGTACCAAACAATCTGCTTCTAACTGTCATTTTTCAAACACAGCTTGTAAAATGACAGTTAGAAGCCAATTGATCTGTACTTTATCACTCTCCAAAGTTTGATACATTACCCCCATTACATTTTCCATCATTTTTCAAATGTTTGCATAGATATTTGTACCTTTACCTCTTCAGACTTAGAACAGATCCAACATTGAACTGGTTCGATCATTTTCAAGCTTAATTGACAACATTTAAAAGTATTTTTATAATGTCTTAATTTAATCTGCAGATGTTAGCTTAAGCACAGCAATGTATATAGCAACGTTCATAGCTCACATAACAAAAACTTTAGCTTGCAAACACACTACATCTAGCTAAATTAGCTCAAGCAAGTACAAAAGTTAACAATTTATATCTTTTTTAGCATCTTTAACTGCAAGCTGCATATCCTACAGTAGCTCTGGCATTACTTTGTTTTTCAGGCACCTCCAGCAAGTTATTTGCAGAAATTGTCATTTTTCCAAGAGGGAAAATAAAGGAAAGGAAAACTTTCCACAGTTGTCAGCTATCTAGACTGAAAAATAAATTGTATGTAACATTTCTATCCGAGAGGATTATTTGCATACCTTCCTGTCACTGCACAATTTTAGTTTTATAAAAATAAATACTACTACTGTATTCCTCTTAAGCTGCCTTTTCGACTAGACACAATACCGAAGTACACATTGTATTTGGCTATCATAATACTTTAGTAAATGTAAAAATAATAATGAGAAAGATTAACATTTAAAGTAGGTGCAAAATATATGCATAACATTTTAATAAAAATAGCATCATACTTTATTTATTTTAGTAGCGCATTGATACTAATGAATATGCCTTTAGTATTTCATTTACTTACCCCTCCGGGAAAAGGCTCAGCGGTATCCTCTCCTCTGTTGCTGGCAGCCTATAACTGCCAGCAGCGGGCTGCTGTGTCATGCGCATATGTGAAGGTCACTCTGCATAAAATCAACTCTTCAAAATGAAAATTGAAATGACTAAATATTTAAACCAATTCAAAAATTGTCTTCTAATATTTCTTTACTTTTGTAGGGAGTTAAATTTAATATATGTACTGCTATTGGAATAATGTTTAATTGTATGCTTGTTGCGAAAACTACTGTACTGTATGTTTTGATAAGGTCTTAAAAAAATGTAAAACAATAGTTTAGTATTGTTTTTAAATTTTGAAAATTCTTACATTTCCCAAATTCTTGATAAAATTGATCTATTTGGCTCCATTTCCGGCTTTAGTATAAACATGGACAAATCAATAGCAATGTTATTACTGTATATAATAGACAAATACATCCCCCTTGGGCGAATAGATTTCCTTTTCAATTTTCATTTAAAAAATTTCAAACCCACTTCTCTGGACAACCAGAAAAATCTGGCATATTCTCAGGTACAGTATAAAGCGGGATTAACTGCGTTCCATTCCCTATATCTACCCATGATAGGAAACCCTAATTTCTTGGATGGCATGGTTGCTCATCCCTTTACTCTGTGGAGGGTGGTGGGAATTGGCAATGTTTAATCTTTGGTTTCCCAGGACAATAAACATATCCTCTCATATTCTGAAATTTCAACAACACATGCAGTGGTAAGCCCTTACCCTTTGGCTCTTCTACAAGTACGTTTCTATGTATCACATTTGTTGAGTCATTTCTCAGATAAGGATTGGGAGAATAGTTTGGATCGGGTTCGGAGCCAGCCACTACCTACTCATAAAGGTATATCGATGCACTATACTTTCTTAAGAGAGCTTATAGATCACACCACGATTTCAGTGGGTATAGTGGGATGTCTAATACATTTCCATTCTTTGAGTATGGAACAACTTGACAAGGCTTTCTGGTTCTCTAGGAATACTTTGACAGTAAGCATGTATTCAGAGCTCTTACTAAATATTTACCATAATACTCATCTATCTCTGATCTGACATTTCTGTAAGGGGACTTCTGCCACTACTACCTGCCCAAAATGCCATAGTGAGGGAGCTGACAATTATCATTGTTTATGGACATGCCCAATTGCTCAAAATTTTTGGCATCCATTCCAAAGATAAACTGATGTGAAATTGATTCATTATGTACCATTTACTCCGGAATGGGCAATATTAGGGATTATTGATCCAGAACTAAGAATTATAAAAGCAGGGAAACTCTTGCTAGTGCTTAGTGCTCCAGGGAGGAAGACCATTTTGCAAGGATGGATTGCTGCAGACCACCCCCAAATACCCCCAAATACATTTGTTTCTCAATAAACTTAATTTTCTATTTAGGATGGATTGGATAGAAATGCTTTTTTCCTCAGGGAAATGAGAGCTGAAAGATTATTTATGACCTTGGAGTCTTATGTAAACACCCTACCATTACCAGTAAGACTACAAGTCCACCATAGTCTTTAAAATTTGACGTGGTATTTAACCAAACTAGCAGTGCAGGACCAACTGATCTCATTAGATTAATTAGTGGGGTAATGGTGGGTCTATTAACTGGGGCTCCGTGGCGATACTCTATTTTGGTTTCTGGAATCACGGCCATGATCACTATTATTTTTATTGTTATTTATATTTATGGTTGTATGTACTTATTTCACAATTCACTGATATTTTGCTTATTTCTGTAAAGTTTGCTGAACCTTTTTTGAAAAATGTTTCACTGTACTTCAATAAAAATTGTTTAAAAAAAATTAAAATGTAAATAAAAAAAAGTTTAGTATCACATTGATACTAATGAATATGCCATTGGTATTTCATTTACTTAGCCCTCTTACAAGGTCCAGCAACATCCCCCTGCTCAGCGGCATCCTCTGCTCTGCTGCTGATAGCCTATCGCTGCCAGCAATGGGCTGCTGTGTCATGACTCTTAAGTGTAGGCAATACAGTGACAACAAACAGCAGTAATATTAGTTTACCGCTGATTGTAGAATACTGAATGGAGGACATAACCCTTTTAGTGAGTGCTAAAGGGGTTATGAGTTGTTGTTAAATGGGCTCTTAATCGCCAAATGGAAGCAAAATGTTGTTCTCAAATTCAATATTATTACAGCATCTACTAACACAGTACATAATAATACAGCAGGGAGAAACTGGATAAAATCAAATCTTTAAAATCAAAATTGAAATGAGTGAATATTTAAAGGTGTTCAAAAATTGTCTTCTAATGTATCTTTACTTCTGTAGGGGATTCATTTCAATATATGTACTACTGTTGGAATACTGTATAATTACATGCTTGTTGCGACAACTACTGTACTGTATGTTTTGCTAAGTTCTAAAGAATTTAAAAAAAATAATAAGTATAGAAGCCAGAAAGAGACAGGAGGTGAGATGTGTGTTTCTGCAGTGTAAAAAAGAAAAGAAAACATATATTATTTAAATTCAACATGGATGGATCTATTTTAACTGGATCAAGAAAGATTAACATTCAAATTATCATCTTCCTTGCATAGGGCCACAGGCTGTGTTTGAAAAATGAAAGTTAGGAGCTGATTGGTTAGTACTTACTCCTTCTCATACTCTAGACTCCTAACACTTAATAGTGTTGTTTGAGTGATTGCACTGGAGGGATAGCAGCTAAGGCTGTTATGAAGTGTAGGTGTGTTATCACTTTGTAAATAGTACTGTACTCTTTCCAGAAGAAGAGAGTATGTAGTGAAATAATACTGCTGTCCATGTGAGTACCTGTCATGTCAGCATGCTGTTAAACTAAACCAGTTTAAGAATATAAATAGTTTTACCATAAAGAGTTGCCCAGTGTGTGCCTACTGACAGAGTGTAAGAGAGAAGAGTAACTGCCATCCTCAGCTGTCACTGGGCACCTGGGTGTACTTGCTCCTGAGGCAGTGGCAGGTGGAGAGTTTGACTGGGGAAGTACACCTGTCACACTGTAACACAGGTGTCCTAATGTGAGTGCAGTGAGGACAGACACCTTCATTGAAGCAGAAGGGCCCTTTTGCTGCACTGGAGATTTCTGTCCTTCCTGGCATCACCTTAGGACCAGAGAGGGGGCTTGGCTAGATCCCAATGTATGGTTGTTGCACTGCGAGGGCCATGGATACTCTTCCCCTGCACTCACGGACACCTACAGAGGACCAGGTCATTTGTACCCATGCCCCCCCCCTCTCAGCTTCCCTGTCCTTACTTGGAGGACTGTTGAATTGTGCACACATGCAATAATAAGCAGCACTACAGAGAGTGAACAAATAAGCAAATATTTACTCCAGAGCCATATGACTAATAATAAAAGCTTCAATCACCATGAGGAAAGGTAATCATAGCTTTTGGATGGTATATTATCTCAGGAGAAATAGACCTAAGGTTACCTTCACTGCCCTACAGTTACCAAGAAGATACTCATAAAGAATGCTAATATTGCATGTAACTAGTATTGAAAGCAACCTGTTGCTGGTGAAGAAGCTCACAAAGCCCAGTAGTATTGTAACACTCAAGGATGCCAGCTGCATCAACACAATATGAAATAAAAATCACTGATTACTTTGCAGCTGCCTAAAGTAGTATAGAATAAGTAGTAGAATAAGTGGTTAACACCTCCAAGCAGGACTGAAGGTTTTCTCACATTCATCAATGATCAGTATACAGATGGGACCACATACACCTTTCTGAAAATTGTGCCATGGCACTCAATTTGGCGTGACATCAATTCTCATATGTTGCTGTGCCATACTGTCTGCTGTGCAGCAAAGGTGTAATTCATACTTTCACCACTGGGTGGCCAGTGTATCACGTAATGTAGCACTTTATAGCATTCCACCTGTGTAGTGAAGATCTTTGCATTTTCATCAAGTACAGTAGTGGTCTGCTTTGTATTTCAATAAAGAGGGAAAACGAGGGGTGTTGAGGAATGTTTATTTTGTTAAAGGTGCATTATGCATTTTCAGTTAAATCCCTGTACTAGCTGCTGAAATACTGTACTAGCACCAAAAAAACTGTAACTAGGAAACTGTCATCAGTTTTTGAAAAGACAGATTCTGTACTTCCCACCTGCAGGTATTGTGGTGTAGTGGTAAAGTCACTGCCCATCACAACAGACAATACATTACTATAGGGTTTGAGTATCTGTGTAATTTTGTTTTGGCTCAAAAAATAAATGTATATAATTCAATAATATAATATTATCAATAATATAATTTTAATAACAATGAAACTTTTTAGAATAAAACCATATTTCATCTAGAGAGTGTGAATAACATGTACATGGGGATCAAAGTCAGTGAGGATGGTGTGTCTGTGGATTTCATAGAGACATACTGTAGAAATTACCACTTAAAAATATGGCACCATACTATTTTTCATATACTGGAGCCATCAAATCACATTTTAGATAAATGACATAGAAAATAGCACTTGGAAATATGGCTCTATATTTCACATACTGGAGCCATCAAATCACATTTTTATTATAAATGATATAGAAAATAGCGCTTGGAAATATAGCATCATATTTCATATGCTGAAAAAAAACCTATTGCTATATTTCTAGCTGGAAACTAGAACTCATTTTCACTATGTAAGAGGAAAAAGACTATAGCTTTCACCTGTAGGTGTTATGTCTTAGTGATAAAGTGACTGCAGATCAGACCAGGCATTTAGGGTTTGAGTCTCAGTGTAAACATTTTTTTTATGAAAAAACAAATGTTTACAATGAGACTCAAACTCTAATTGCTGGGTTTGATGTGCAGTCACTTTACCACTACGCAATAACACCTGCAGGTGAAAGCTGTAGTTTTTTACCTGTTACATAGTGATAATGAACTGACACTGACAGCTTCTGTTATAGAGTTCTAGTTCCAGCTAGAAATATAGCAAGATACACAGTAGACTAGTGGTTTCTCAGCAAGAACCAAAGAAACTCCTATAATATCTTGCACACGCAATCAATAAGGCTGGTAGGCAGTGACATAGAGCAGGGCACATGCCCTGGGTGCCATTACAGGACCGACAGAGGGGGGGGCCGCAGTCAGCCACTGCTGCTGTGCAATGTCCTGCTCTTCTAGCCTCCTGCTCTGACTCAACCATCAATAACAAATGATCGCTGGTTTCCTTCTGTCTCCTCTGCTCTTACCAGTGTCCTCCAATAATTTACTAATGTTATTGTTGCTTTCTTTTCCTGTTTTGTTGACATATAGAAATTAATAAACAGTGCTTTGCATGTAGTAATTGTTATAACTGAAAAACAAAAAATATATAACTATATACAGTATAAAAAAAATGTGTCTCTCTATTTCTATAGGCGTGTACATTAAACTACCCCCAGTGTACGTTTGGTGATCATAACTGGCCCCCAATGTGTTTACTCCTATGGGCTGTGTTCAATTAACCACAATAATTTTGCAGCTGTCAGCAAAATGTATTTTTTGCCGACTTTGCATATTTTGGAGGCAAAAACATTTAGTTTTATTTAGCTTTTCGCCCAAAGGACGCGAAAACAGGACCAGACAAAATGCAAACAGGTGAAAAGTGCTGTCAGTTTAGGGGAAATCAGTCTGACACCCTCCCAAAAGATGCACTAACATTGGGGATCAATGTAGATGCCCCCGAATAGCCCTGCTGAAGGTATTTTGGGTACTTAAATGTTCTCAATAGTTGCTAATTAACATCTTTGCACAAGTGGTGAAGAATAACATTTAGAAGGGTTTTTTTTGAGAAAATAACTACTCCCAGCAATTTTGTGGTGCATGAAAATGGGTGCAAGCATGGTTAAAAATCACAAAAGTGAAGTTTTAAAAAACTTTAAAAACACACCTTCAGCAAGCATCTGCAATCAAAAAAACACCTCCTCCATACTTGCAGACCCCCAAAAGCTTATTTTCACTAGTTTTTAAGTTTGTACCCTGACTTTATTTTTCTTTTACCCCTTTACTAAGTCATTTTTGGGGTGTTCTTCAATGTTTTATATTTATTTTTATGCAATTATGTTTTGGGGGGCTGTCCCAAGGGTGTTGAGTGGTTTCCTGACATTTGCACCCTAACACTGCAATTCTGCACTTTTTTTCACCAGCTATTCATAGGCAAGTATATAGGGAATATCCCATGTGGAGCTTTTCAGCCCCTCATTCACAAGTCCTAATGGTGTGCTGAGAGACAACACCGGGGGAAATTATAGTGTGCTGAGAGATGACGCAGGGGAAAATTATAGTGTGCTGAGAGACGATGCATAGGAAAATTATAGTGTGCTGAGAGACAATGCAGGGGGAGGCGATGGTTTGCTGAGAGATGACGTGGTGGGGAGGTGATGGTGTGCTGAGAGATGATGCAGGAGGGAGGTGATTGTGTAGTTGAGAGATGATGTGTGGGGGAGGCGATGGTGTGCTGAGAGATAATGCAGGGGGGGAGTGATGGTGTGGCTGAGAGAAGATGCGGTGGGGAGCTGATGGAGTGTTGAGAAAGGATGCAGGGGTGGTGATGGTGTGGCTGAGAAATGCAAGGGGGGAGGCAATGGTGTGCTGATAGATGATGCAAGAGGGGAGGTGATGGTGTGGCTGAGAAACAATGCAGGGGAGAGGTGTTGGTGTGCTTAGAGATGATGCAGTGGGAGGTAATTGTGTGCTGAGAGAGTTGATGCAGAGGGGGAGGTGATGGTGTGGCTGAGAGACAACGCAAAGATGGAAGGTGATGGTGTGGTTGAGAGATGCAGGGGGAAGGCAATGGTGTGCTGAAGAATGATGTGGTGGGGCAACCTCTGTATCCTCTCCTCTTCTAGACCACTGGGGCAAGTCAGTCTGGCATCAGGGACAGTAGTGGTGGCCATGTTATAATGCCAGCATAGGGGATGTAGGGTCTCCCCTGCAGCCCCTCCCCCAGCCCAGACAATGATCCAGCTAAGGTTTTCCCATGTCTGGGTTGCTCCGCCTACCCTTCTCTGTATATGAGACACCCAGTGACCAGTATCATTGTTGTGCTGAAGCTGCAGTTCTCAAGAGGTTTTAGGTCCATTCTCCCTGTATACCTTTCCCCAGAGGCCAGGTTATACAGTGCTCAAAATCCTACCAAGCTTTGTGTTTTGAGTAGTCGATTCAGGGCCCATTGCAAGTATATAGTATATGCATTGTATGTGACATTTACTGGCTCTGCTGTGTGGTTACTGCCTTTATTTTCATGTACTGTCAGGTATAACTATCACTGCTACTTCTCCGCAACCCTTTGCTACAGGTGTATGGAGAATATTTTTTTATTTAATTTTTTCTTTCAAATTGTACTTCACATTTATTGTTGTTTTTGAATGCAGTCACATTTGCACTTATTTATTATGTCAAAGAATAAAGGTAAACAGGAAACTGAGGACCTGATTCAGACCCACTTGCTAGGATGCGTTCGCTCATAGTTGGACGATTTTCGCATTCTGCGCATGCGTATGCATCGCATTGCACATGCGCAAACCAGTGCAAGAGATTGGGAAGCGTTAGCTCACTGTGCATAGACAGCCCAGCAGAGTGAGTGACAGGAGAAGCCATTTGTGGGTGTTGCAGGCGCTGGACATTAAAACGGAGGAATGGAGGTGCAAACGCAGGTGTGCCTGAGCCATTTCAGAGGCATGCATAATTAACAGGCAGCGTCATAGTGCACGTCACCTGGTTGCTTTTCACACTGAAGTGCTTGCAGTGCTTGTGGTAGGGTATAGTCAACCTCAAGTGCTGCGTTCACTTTTGATGGTACCCGATGTACCGATGGTTGCATACACTTCCTGGATATGATGTGTGCAAGTGAGCATCTTAAGACAGGCTGGTGGGTATCTACATACACAAAGCTATTGTAAGGCATAGTGGGCGTGCTGATGCCTTGCCTAGCGATCACCTGCCTTGCTGGGAGTGCACAGAATTTGCATACGCTGGGTGCGAGAGTATGCATTTAGCGAGTGGGTCTGAATCAATTCCTGAGTCCCCAGTGCTGGTTTCATGTAAAAGCTGTTTGGTTGGCTTGTCCCTTCAGTACTTTATATAGATTGTTTTTTATGCTGTTTCTTATAAAGAACCACCAGTCCCTGTACAGGAGCCATCTTGTGTGCCCTCCTTGTCTTAAGTTATGATGCAGCTAGTGGACCATTTGGCTATTCCCATGCTGGCACCCATAATCAGATACCCAATGGATTTGTCCACCCTAAACATCCTTCCTGTATGGATGTTTATGCCTACTCAAGTCAGAGTACAGCTCAGTCAGCTCCTGAGTTTCAATAAATGTTGCAGGCAAACAGACCGGTAGTCACTAATGCACTTAAATGGACGATATAATTTTATTAGTCTGCTCAGCATGTGGATTCAGATGCATCATTGGAGGAGTGAGATGATGCGCTGGCTTCTTCTCAAGGGTCTATCTCAGGAGAGGAAGTCCATCCTTCTACAGTGGATAATCCCCTCTTTGGTGAAGGTGATCAAATTAATCCAAAATATAGAGGATGATGAGCCAGCTCCTGGACCTAAGGCTCCAGTGTTTAAACTCCAGAAGGTGTTAAAAACTTAGGGCCTGTTTCAGACCTGCTCGTAAGCGGACGCTCGTTCGCTCCAAGTGATGTTCGCACAACTGCGCATGCGTACGGCTCGTAATACGCATGCGCGAACCAGTCAGTGCGGTCAAAATTCATGTGCTCGCAAAATAGCGAATGCCTGCTAATTTGAGTGACAGGATGAGGCGTTTGTGGGTGGTAACAGGGGAAGGTGCTTGAAAATGGGGAGTGGTGATCCGAACGTAGGCATGCCAAACGGTCAAAACGGGCATTTTAAGGGTGTGCATAATTAACAAAGCAGCGTCATCGACCACGTCACTTGGTTGTTTCTTAGCCTGAACTGTTCGCATGATTGCGGTAGGAAAATCCTACCACAAGCACTGCGAGCAGTTCAGACGCCTTTCGATGTACTCGATTAATCAAATAAATAGTGGAGATGACGTAGGATGCGATCGGCTAGGGGGCGTCTTTGCAAAATAGCGAGCGCATGTTTTGTTCGCTTGCTCAGACATAGAGGCATCAACAGACCGCAAAGAGCGAGCGCTCAATTTAAATAGCCGGCCCCTTTTTCTGAACGAGCGAGCGCAAATAGCATCCGGCTCTGAATCAGGCCCTTAGTTTCTTAAGTCTGAGCAGCTTACTGAACTTATGGAAGAAGCACATATGGGAAGTGACCTCCTACTGTATTTGGGAGAAGCTACAATAGATGCTGGGCTCCTGGCTTCTAAAGCATTGGCAGCTTCTGTTGTTGCTCGTAGAGCCTTTTGATTAAGGTCCTGGAAAGCAGATACAGGTTCCAAGAAGGCTCTGGAATCCTTACCTTTTTATGGAAACATGCTTTTTGGAGCAGAATTGGAAAAGATAATAGCTAATCTGGCAGCCTCAAAATTTGCAGGTCTGCCATCAACAGCTACATCAAAGTCTAGGCTATCTTATTTTCAGTCCTTTCGCCCTCAGGGAAGAGCAAAAGGACAGCCTTTCTCCAGACCGTCCAGTTTTCGCAGGACCACCAAACAGCAAACTAGGAGATCTTGGACTGTCAGACATTTAGCTTTTAAGCCGGACGACAAACCCTCAGCCTGATGAGACGAGCCTACTCCTGGGGTATCCCAGGGTGGGAGGCAGACTTCTTCATTTTGCAGACTACTGGCATCAATCAACAACAGACACCTGGGTCTGAGAAATGGTTTCTCAGGGGTATGCCCTCACCTTCTGGAGGCATCCTCCACAGAAGTTTTTTTTTACAACTCACCCATCATATTCTATCAAGGCCTTGCCCTCCAGGAGACCAAATGGGTCTCATCGCCCTATTCTAAATCTGAAAACCCTCAACAAGTCTATACGTGTACCCAAGTTCCGTATGGAGACTCTTTGGTCAATTATTTTGGCAATGGAACATGGGGATTTTATGGCTTTCCTGGACATTCAGGATGCATATCTGAATGTGCCTATTACGTTATTCCACCATTAATTTCTATGGTTTGCTGTCCTACAACAAAATTACTGCTCTTTGGTCTATCAACGGACCCTCGGGCCTTCACCAAAATAATGGCAGTTATGACTGCCAGCCTCAGGCTACACAAAGTCATAATACTGCCATACTTGGATGATCTTCTCCAGCTATTTGACAACACCATCTCGAGCTGACCATTGGCTTCCTACAGACGCACCACTGGATCATCAATTGGAAGAACTCCTCTCTCTTTCTCCAATACAGTGGATGGTACATCTGGGGATACTTCTGGATTCTCAGGCAGAAAGGGTGTTTCTGCCAGGGGACAACATTTCTTCTCTCTTATTGAGAGTATGCAAATTGCTCCACAAGCAAAGGTATCCATTCTATTAGTGATGCAGGTTCTAGGATCAATGGTACCCACCTTCAACATGGTGGAATATGCTCAGTTCCACTCCAGGTGTTTGCAACACTTGTTTCTCTCCCAGTGGAATGGGCAGTATCATAATACGGTTCCAGAGGATCGTTCAACCTCTGTAGGTTCGGCACTATCTCTCGTGGTTGCTACAAAAGGCTCATCTGATGCACCTGGCTGCATTGGATAATTTTTTTTCAGTCACGGATTCCCTCATCTTGTGCGAGATTTTCTGGTGTACATTGTCCTTCCTTCTCCTGTTTCCTTCTCCTGCCATGGGCTTGTTTACAAAATTAAATGTCTATGGCCAGGAGCAGGGTATATGTGGAGGAGAACCTAAGGCATCCTGGGAGCTCAAAGCTTAACTGTTTGGTGTGTGGAACCCTCCAACCACACTTCCCCATGGCATCCCTGTGGACCCTATGGACCTCGAAAAAAAAGAGTTAACAAAGGAAATCTACTACAACTCTTATATTTACATCCTTAGTGTTCTTTTTGTGCACTCATTTGCCTATTTTAGAGGCTACACATTTCGATTCAGTGCGAAAAAGTGGTGCATGCAAGTTTTCAGATGATGCCTGACTGTGTTTGGCCCCAGCTTTCTCAATAGGCATTCTAGTGCAGTAGCAGGACCATACTCACAAATAAAGGTCATATGGCCTGATTCAGAGCTGAACGCTCTGACCAGAGCGCTCGCTCTGAATCAGGGCCCTCCTCCGTGAAAATGGAAGGGACTCCTGGCCGCTCGCATAGCTGTGGGTGACCACCCACAGCATATGAGAGTGTCCATGATGATGGTCGCGATGGTCTTGACCATCATGACCAACAGGCTTGCGACGGAGACCCTGCGGTAGGGTCTCCCTGCCGCAAGCCCAGGAGTGATTTTGGCTCTATCAGAGCCAAAATCACTCCCACTGACATCACTAGTGATGTCAGTGGGGCCGGCTTCAGATGGTAGGCGTTCCCATGGGAACACCTCCATCTGGCAGGCATGCCCCCGGCACGCCCACCAAAGGGGGCATGCTGTCAATCAACATCGACAGCACGCCCCCTTTTGTGTGAGACCCGGAGCGATGGAGAGCCCGTCGCTCGCCGGGTCTCGCGCATGCGCACGACGGAGCTCCCTCCATCGTGCGCATGCGCAGTGGGGGAACATCAACCTGCTTGCAAGCATCCTGCGCTCGCGAGCGGGTCTGAATGACCCCCATAGTCTGAGCCTTTCCTTGCCACTGCTTGTTGTGTATGGCATGTTGGCAATTTTAATTTTTTTGGCAATAATGTTTCCCTTCATAGATGATGTTGTCTTTAAGATTGTGAAATACTTTTTAGATTTGAGGTGCCCTTTCTCACACCTTCTTTTCCCTTGTTCTTCTTAAAAGTAGATGTTGAAGTACTATGACTGCAAGCACTAGTACTTAGTTTCTATTCTATTATAGACATCCATGATTGAATTTATTTTTGTTACCAGGACACCTACTCCATCTATCTAATACAATTCTCTCTAATCTAATTCTAATGGAATCCTAATGGCATTCTTTTGAAGAGCAGCTATAGCACACACCATCTCCATACACTCTCCTGTGCGAAGTGGCACCTGATCACGAGGGAGGGACTGTTATATCCAATCAAAAACACGCAAGATCTTAGATTTCCTGAAAAATTACGTTTTGCCTAGTTTTGTGATTTGAACTTGGTGGGAAGTCCTGAGCCGGAAATCGGAAACTCAATGTTCGGGTGTGTTCAAATTTCTGAAAAACCAACCTGCTCATCTTTAGTTTTTCCAATTTTATGCACACATAATTACACTAGTGCTGTTGAATAATAATGGAACAAAACAAAATAAACTTAATATATACAATTAATATACCCCTATAGAGAATGGACCTGTACTGCAAATCTAAAGGAATATGTATGCCAAATTAACAAAAGGGTTAAAGTATTTAATTATCAATACTACAAACTTCCCTTTAAGTTATACAGTTTGCACAAAGCAGAAGTGTATGTGTCACTGTTCATTTGGTGCAGCATTCTTCGATTTCCCAAAAGAACATGGCCAAAATAAAGTAATTTGTATGCAAAACACCTGTTTAATCAGTCTGATAAGTTTGAAGAAGCATTTAATCAATTTAGTTTATTTTGCTTACCAACAAAGTAAAAAAAACAAACTAAAAACTTTTCTTGTTAATGTAAAAAAAATAATAATAATAATTGAAACACTGCTTTGACCAATTAAATAAATAAGGTTATTAGTTGCATGGTCCATGTAAACAGTGATCATTTACTTAGACAATGCAAAGCATGGGGTAAATTTACTAAGATTCGACTTTGGTCGAGTTTTTTTTTTTAATCTCGATTTGCATTGCCGAATCTCGGGTGATTTTCCCGTTTTTCATCTCGCAAATTTACTAAGAAGTGAGATTAGCTGAAAGAGAGATTTCCGATGGTGATGCAGATCGAGATATCTCCCCCAAGATGCAAGTGAAGATGAGATTACTCACCCAAGATTGCAGTGTTTTCTCTCTGCAAAACTCTCCCGAGCTAGCAGCCTGCACATATCACTGAGATATGTGAAGGCTGCTTGTGTGTAATACCTGCAAAAGAAGGGTTACATTTAATAAAAAATGACATAGGGTCCCCCCCCCAAAAAAAGCCATAACCAGCTCCAGACTGGTCAGGCAGTCCTGGTTCCAAAAATTACGGGGAACAAAATGAGTAGGGTTCCCCCGTAATTTAGGAACCAGCACCTGGCTGCAGGGCCAGTGCTGGTTTTAAATATAGGGGGAAAAAATTGCGTAAGGGTCCCCTATATTTAAAACCAGCACCGGACCCAAACCGACCGGGATGTAATGCCACAGTCAGGAGATCCTATTACCAGGTCTCTGTTGCCAAAACATTCTTACCCCAAGCCGGTCAGGCCAAGCCGGGGATCTCAGGGGAGGTGGGGACCCCCAAAAAAAGGAACTCCCCTCTCGAAACCCCAGGCTTGGTCTGAAGCCTGGGGATCTTCCCTGAACCCCTGGGCTGTGGTTACAGGGGTAATATAGTGTAAAGTAATAGGAAACTATTGTATTTTACAGTGGAACTACAAGTGCCAATAGGCGTCCGGCACCCATATCCCTTTGTAAAATAAATAGTTAAAAAAGACAGAACACACACACCATATATAGTAGAGCTTTATTACATACCTACCTCACTGACACATACCTACAGCCAGATGTTCATGTCCACTTTTCCCCATAGATCCCATTTTGATTACCTGAAAAAAAGATCTTATACTCACTTCCATCCTCATTCTGGTCTCCATAGCATCCAGAGGTCTTGGCAAAAAAACAAACCGGCAACCGAACCATATACTTACACTAGTGGTGTATGTGTGTGATGACAGACACCGATAACCGGCTCCTGACTAATCAGTGTGAACTGTCAGGAGCTGAAAGCCAATCAACGGCTGCTAACTGTAGAGCAGACACTGATTGACTCCAGCTCCTGACTCACTGACCAGCCCACATGGGAACTGTCAGGAGCCGGAGCCAATCAGCGGCCGCTCTACAGACTACTTCTTGAGCAAGTTGTTTAGCAGAATCATGCACAGATCAGTGTGATACATGCATGTATTTGCCTGTAATTAATCAAAAAAAATCCTATCCCTAATATGCCTGACCCAAACCCTAACCAAATATGCCTAACCCTAACAGGAGCCTAACAAAAACACAAACTCAAATATCCCAAACCCTAACCTTTGCCACAATTACAGGTCTGACCCATCGCAGAAATTGCAAATCTCATTGCACGCAGCTGCGTATGCAATCGCAGTGGCTAATTTATGCACACCCATGCAACAGTGTTCAAATGCTCATGGCTTGTCACTCACTCTGCGATGGATTCCTATCTGCATACGTAATCTCAGTGTGATTGCAGCGCATATAAATGCGCAGGGCTGAACAATCGGCGGATCTGCGTACGTAGTTGAAATTGCATACGGTGCTGAATCAGGCCCATAGATTGTTAGCGCCACTTGGACAGGGACTGATGTGAATGGATAAAATATTCTCTGTAAAGCGCTGCAGAATATGTGTGCACTATATAAATAACTGGTAATAAATAAAAAAAATAATACTGTTAACAGGAATGATTAGAGCATTAAGAGATCAGGGTAGATATTGCAGGCAGCACTGGATTAGGTGGACACCAGTTTTCAGGTTAGTAATAAAAAGAATGAATGAACTTGATCCATTTTTTTTTTACTTTGGGATGGAACTTTGTGTATCCTACATTTTGTATTTGAATGCTGCGGGATTAAAACAAATAAAGAATCTGAATAACTAGCAAGTGTGATTGGATTTATATTTAGCATTTGTAAATGTAGATTATGTCAGATAATTTGTATTATTACCGTTTACTGTATTTCCCAGTAACAGACATAGAACAGATCTGAGAAAGCTAAGAAACTTGGGAGCCTTAATGTAGGAATGACTAGAATGACATGCATATATCAGCAGAGTATGGGGTATATTTACTAAAGTGCGGATTTTTAGAAGTGGATATTTTGCTCATAGGAAACAAACAGATTCTACTTGACAATTATCTAGCATCTTCTAGAAGATAATAGCTAGAATCTGATTGGTTGCTATGGGCAACATCTCCACTTCTAAAAACCTGCACTTTAGTAAATATACCTCTAAGAGTGCACAGTCTGTGACAGTCAAACAGTATAATACCTGCATTTCATACAAAAATAGACATTTATACCCCTTTTACACTGCTGAAAAACCCGGGTTATTGCTGGGTCTACCCGGGTCGCAGCTTATACCCCTTTTCCACCTAAATTCCGGGTCTGACCCGGAGTTGGAACAAAGTTCCTATCCAGATCAGACCCGGAATTTTGCCGGCGCCAACTCGGGATATTCCCGAGTCAGCGCCACTCACACCGCAGTCGGGTCTGCATTGACCCGGCTTTTGCGGAGTTAAAGTGGTCACTTGGAGATGACGTCATCTCCAAGCGCCACTGAAACCGGACCAATCGGCCGGCTAGCAGCGCACTCCAGGTCATCGTGACCCGGAGTGTGCTGTTCTCACAGCAGGGTTTCACGGGCTAAGCCCGTGTTAAACCCTGCTAGTCACCTGGGTTGGATTGCCGGGTCATTCGACCCGGCGATCCAACCCTCTCCCCTTTTACACCAGGGAGCTGCCCGGGTTAACCCTTCAAAAACCCGGGTTTTAGCTCCGGTGTAAAAGGGGTATTAGTGTAAAAGGGTCTCTGAAAAGTAACCCAGGTCAAATGACCCAGGAATCCACCAAGGTAGCTACCAGGGTTGGACCCAGGATGTACCCGGGTAATGGTGCAGTGTAAATGGTGCAATCAGGGTTATCCGACCTGCATCATGCCTAAAATTAGTTGATTGGTGCTTGTGGAGCAGACACCTCCCACATTTTATGACCTCACAAGTTTAGCAGGGCAGTCCCAGGTTCAGTGTTAACAGGGCTGACCTGAGAATAACCCAGATTCATGGTGCTGTGTAAACGGTGTCTGACCTGGGTTTGAACCATGTCTGAAAACTCAGGACAGACCCGGGTTTTTGGTGGAAAAGAGTTATAACTATGATAGAAGCATTTCAGAATTACCTGTATTGCTCACAGCACATCAGAAGGTGACATCAATCTAGTTATGACAACCTTTACTGTTTGATGACTGCGGTGCTTAAATAAAAGTTAATATTTTGTCCATATTACACATGTAAAGAACAATTATGGTAATTGGTATGAATAAAATAAGGATCATGATACCCTGAGCTGCATTATCTCAGCAGAGCTGTATATAATCAACACGCTTATCTATGCTAATGCCTATGTTTTTATAACCTAGCTTCCCGTTGATTTATCCTGCTGCTTTGATACAAAGCATATCTTTTAGTCACTCCAAAAAATTACTAGCAAATAGGTTTCCTTTATTGGAATTGACACTCTAAAATAGTGTTATTAATTGTGTACCCTACATTTTGGGTTTTAATGCTGCCAGGTAGACTTGTTATAACTAACAAGCGTGATTGCTCAATATTTTCCTTTCTGAGGGCATTTTAACTGAAATTGCATTATTTTGTGAAAAGTTATAGATAAATAAAGGTAGATATAAAACAAGGCTAGAAGGATGAAGATGATTTAATGTGTAGTTTAAAAAATGTAGGCAATGACACCACAATATTTGTAAAAAAAACCCTTCCAATTGTAGTAGTTTAGCAGCACGGTAGTTAGCATTACTACCTCAAAGTACTGAGGTCTTGGCTCAAATTCCCACCAATGTCATATCTGTGAGGAGTTTGTGTTTTCTCCCTAGGTTTGTGCCAGTTTTCTCTGGGTACATTGCCTGGCTTCTTCCTACAAGCCAATACCTAACTGGTAGATTAATTCCATTCTGACAATAAAATAAAATTTTGTGTGTATAGATACACACGCGCATGCAGGGGGGGTTCCGAGTACCTAGAAACCCCCCTGGCCTCTGATTTATTGCAGCTAACCAGGGGTTAAAGTGGACTGGAACGGGGAGGAACCAGTGTGGCGGCCATTCCTGGAGGAAGTCTAGCAGCAGCTCCCGTCCCGACCTCTGCCTCACATGCATGACGAAAGGAAGAGGAGCAGGTAGGCTGTTAAAAAATAGGCTAGAATGGACACATGAGTCAGGAGGGGACACAGGAGGCTGAAAGAAACATTGGAGGAAGGATGGGAAACAAGAAGCTGCAAGTGACACAGGAGGCTGCAAGGGACACAGGAGGCAGGAGGGGACACAGGAGGCTGAAAGGAACATAGGAGGAAGGATGGGAAACAAGAAGCTGCAAGTGATACAGGAGGCTGCAAGGGACACAGGAGGTAGGGAGGACACAAGAGGCTGCAAGGGACACAGGAAGTGGGGCACAAGAGGCTGCAAGGGACACAGCAGGCAGGTGGGACACAAGTGGCTGCAAGGGACACAGCAGGCAGGTGGGACACAAGAGGCTGCAAGGGACACAGCAGGCAGGTGGGACAGAAGAGGCTGCAAGGGACACAGTAGGTGGGGCACAAGAGGCTGCTAGGGAAACAGGAGGCTAGAAGGGACTTAGGAGGCAGAAGGGGATGCAGGAGGCTGCAAGGAACACAGGAGGCTGGTAGGTTCAGTGGCCAGTAGGCTGGGACATGGGGGGGCAGGGGGCAGGGGCATGAGAGACACAGGTAGCCAGAGGTTGGAGTGACATGTAGCAGGAGGCAGTGGAGAAACATGCAGCACAATGCTGGAAAGATAGCTGGCAGGAGGCTGAAAGTGACACGGGGCAGGAGGCTTGAGTGACACAAGGGCAGATGATGGTGGTAGTTATTGGCCTCCATAACCGTAGAAAGGAACTGGGAAATAAGTAAAGTACTGTTAAATTACTTTATGTTTATGTTTATGTTGAAATTGTACTTGTAGTGTAAATTTTACTCGTACATACTGTTACACATTGTGCATAAGCAAGTTTTATGCCCAGATGCCTTGTTTTTATTAATAATATTATTAACAGTGTTATTTATTGTTATTTATGAAAATTAGCAGAACTTTAAATGTAATTGATATAATCTAAAAGTATGGAGCGATTTAATGATTAAAAAATATAAACTAGTATGAATTGGCATTTTGGATTTGGAAATTTATACCTCTTTTCAACTAACCTCAAAATCCCGGGTTATTGCATGTGAGTGCACATGAACCTGGGATTTTTGGCAGTGGTAATGGGTCAACCTGGGTCCAGTATCCCAGGAATCCAACCCTGATAGCTAGCATGGTTTTAACCAGGAAGGACCTGGGTAGGGCTCAGTAGAAATGGGTTTCCCCAGTCATTCGACCAGGGTTCTGATTCCAGCATGGGGTAATTGGTGCTTGGAGATTATGTCATCTCCAAATGCTGCCTGAAGAGTTCCACTGCAGACTGCACATGGGTACAGTGGTTATCTCAGCTGAACAAATTTAACACACTAGGGTGAGAAAATAATAGCCTTCTATTTTGCAAAACTCTTGCAATTCCATCAGTTTTCCGGCGAGTCTCAAGTATCCATATGTAATAGAATGTCAATATACTGTACACAAAATATTCTATGTACTAAGCCTTGGAAAGAGATAAAGTGGATGGAGATAAAGTACCAACCAATCCTAACTGTCACTTTACAGGCTGTGTTTGAAAAATGATAGTTAGGAGCTGATTGGTTGGTACTTTATATCCGTCTATTTTATCTCTCTCCATGGCTTAGTACATAAACCCCTTTGTGTACAGTATATTCGCGTTCTATTACGTATGGATACTCGAGACTCGCTGGAAAGCTGATGGAATTGCAAGAGTTTTGCAAAATAGGAGGCTATTATATTTCTAACCTAGTGTTAAGTTTGTTCAGCTATGATAGCCAATCACACAGCCAAATAGTAAGGAAGGGAGGTGGGATGGACAGCTTCATCATGAAGATAGTTTTCAAGACATAGTTAGCTGGCTGCATATGACTTTAAAAATTATATTTGTACATTAACTTTTTGAACAACATTTTCTTATGTATTATTATTATTATTATTAACTTTTATTTATTAACATAACATAATTGTTGTGACATAATTTCGATATATGCAATAAAAATTGGACAGTGGTGTAATAATAAAATTTCTTACTTGCTTAAGATTGAATATATCATTTTTTTAGGATAAATTATTCCTGACTGCAAAATAATTCTATAATGATGTTCCTGTAAATTAATTCCTTCTCATTCCTTTATACTTGGTGTGGACAGCGTTAAGTCACCTGTTCATCAAAATAATTGTCCATATAATTAGTTACACAGATTGCACAATGCTATATCATTAAAAGCACTGCAATAAGAATGTAACAAAGAATTGTTTTCTCTAGAAGTTCAAGGTTACATTAAAAATAAGACTTTCATTTTCTGTGTTTCAGACATGCTGTGAATAAGGCTGAAAATAATTAAAACGTGTACTTCTTGATCACAGAGACAAACTAAAGTAGCGACGAGAGCAATACACTGAAACATTACAGCCTGTAATAAGCATACTTTAGCTCTGTTCAGCAACAATCACAATTAAGGGAATTGACATCAGGCAATGTAGGTAATATATTTAATTCTTATAGCCCTGAGTTTGCAGCAACATGTAATTGCTAATTGTCTTATTGGGTATTAGGCTATGAGATTTCATTGCCAACAATACAATGGCTTCATAAAGCTTTACTGACAACAAATATATTTTTATTCTAAATGAAATATATAATTTCCCCAATTATAGATAGAATTCAAGCCAGATCTACTGAACTTTAGTTCTGGTTTGTGAAACTGTAGAATAAGATAAATAATTCCACCTGGAAAGAAGATTCCTTATTATATGAGAAAAAATATAAAGGGCAAGTGAATCCAAATATGTGTTTATTTTTTTTAATCTATATTTGAAACATGAAGTTAAAATATTTATTTTTGTAAACAGGATTTTAAGCTGTGGCTCTGTTCTAAAAAAAATAAAATTATATTTATTTATATATATTACGTTAAGTGAACACTAGCGCACACATTTTTTTAGGTTCCCTATGTAAATAATAGTATAAAAAGTGATAACATGTTGCAAAAAAATACACTCCTGATAATAGCAGGTGGCAGCAGTGGCAGTAGGGTGCTGAAAAAGAAAAAATAAGAGACGTGCGCCTAATAGTGTAGTAATTAAGATAAAGTAATTAGTGCTCAAATGGTCAGTATTGTGTGTACCAAAATTAAAATTTTATATAGCTTATCTGATATCCAGGCAACACTCCTATAGTCAGGATCCATGTGGCAACAGTGTATTCAGGATATTAATCCCAGGAGTGATGTTGCTTGAATAAACCTTAAAGAGGGGATTAAATCAAGCCCATAAACGTAATATAGTGTAGTATTTTCGTATGCAAATATAATAACAGTGGACATACATATATCTGCGTACCAGATAATGCACAATAAAGTGCATATAGCGATGTCACTCTTTCGTGTTCCTTGTATTTTAACGACCAACCTCCAGCTTCATAAACCAGACACAGCAGGCCTCAGACCATAAAATGGAAAAAAATTCTCCGTAAATAATTATTTATTAACAATCCTGACAGGAAACATAAACAAACATAAAGTAGTGACAAAAAATAAATGTTAAAATATTGCTTATCTTGTATAAGGGTAAGCAGAATAATTTCCACTTTTTAGAGGTGCAGGAGAACCAGTCCCAATGCATTTTGTCCCTTTTGGACTTCCTCAGGGGTAATGCCCAGGTCTTGGAGTGCCACTTTATATAATGGGGGTGTAACAAATTCTAAAGCAAAGTTTGGTAGAAACACCGTCTGCGCATGCACAGTGGCCATTTTGATGATGTCATCCAGCCACGTCACCGGTAATCATAAGGAGTATAGACCTTAAATAGACACACAAATGCCGCCTAGTATAGCGGATGTGTGGTGTGACTAGTGCAACGTCTAGTATAGCGTTATCACTTCCCTTTAGGGTCCGGAGTCTTTGCACTTGCCAAAACTCTGTGAACCGGAAGTGCGATTGCGCACTTCCGGATACAGCACCATCTTGGTAGAGGCCACTGACTCTTAAGCCTGCAGCCATCTTAAGTGAGGCAGGTAAACAAGCAGCTATGTAAAACACATAGTGGTGGCCATTTTATGTGTGGCAAACATCAAATCCACTATTAGCTGCCATCCTTTAGGTGTCAGGGCCATACGACTGTGACCAAATGCAGTCATCATCTGCCTTATATGTGACAGCAATCAGCTTACCAGCAGGCAGACATCTTTTAGGTATAAAGATAACAAGACACAGTAAATATACATACTTAAATAACAATAGACATTATTCCACCATGAAGCATACAGATGAAAGCGTTCTGGGTGCCATCCTAAATAATCATACAAAATATCCAAAGTCCTGGAAAGCAACAAGGCGGCACTCCAAAATTCAATAGTGTATAAAGTGTTGTATTCAAAGCATTATGGTGATGAAAACATCATCGACGTTTCAAAGTCCTCAGACTTTTTCTTCAGGATGTATCACACAAGATATCAACAACAAACAAACATTATAGTGCTAGTGTTCTACCTTATATGCACACACATTGCACCATATCCTCACTCCACGCTGCACTGTCATTGGAATAGAGGGTGGGACCTCCGCGATCCCGAAACCGGAAGAGACGTGGGCGATGACAATACTGGTTGCATAGCAACCTCAGAAGCCACTACTCTACACACAGTCAGCGCAGCGCTGAGGGGATAAACAATGTAAACATACAAACAGTGTATAATATAAGACCATGTGTACCAGTCACATGGAAAATGGTGTTGCATAAGTGACCAGTGTATATAAAACAATGAAAAAAAGGCAAAAAAAAAGAAGGGGATATCCTAATGTTAACAGTACTACAATATTAAATATTAAATATCAAATCTCAAAAAAATATTAAACAATAACTCATTCTTAATGTTTAAAAATTAATACATTTACCACAATTAAGGCTGTATACATTCTTAATTAATTTAGAAAACAGCAGAAATCTCTTCCATTGTGACGGCAACAGAGAAGACAAGATTAACATACCTAATAGTTACATAATATCACTATTTATGAGATATAACTAGTGCTCTCATCCCATCACAACTTTATGTTGCTTAGCATATCTCTTAGAGGAACGCATTTAATGCCAACATCTCATTGAGCCCCCTTGGCACCATCGTATCCAATCGATGGATCAACGTGATTCAGATTGGCTCAATTTTTTACCACGATCAGCACCGCTAATATCTTTAGGGATGTGGTCTATTATTTTATACTTAAGGGACGCCAATGTATGTTGCGCATTCTTAAAATGACGTGCAACAGGCTGGTCATTTTCTCATCCCTCTAGTGCCACCCTGATGGCGGAACAATGGAGTGTCATCCTTTCCCTGAATGTATGGATTGTTTGGCTCACATAATAGAGCCCACAGGGGCATATTATGATATACACCACATATTGCGTTTGACGCATCAAAATGTGTCTAATGTTGAACTTACGGCCCATGTGAGGATGTTTAAAATAACTACCCGGTTCTAAATACCTACAGATGATACAAGAGGCATATTTATAACACCCAGGATTTCTGGTTTGAGTAAGAAATAGTCCCCTGGAAATGGTGGGAGGTGTGGTAATTCTAGATTTAACCAAAATATCTCTGAGGTTGCGTCCTCGTTTGTAGCAGGGCATGATTTCCTTGTTTTTAAAGAAAGGTAATTTTCAGTCACCGGACACTACTGGCCATAGTGCTCGAGTGGCTTGAGGGAGTACCTGACTGGCCATAGTATATTCCTACACAAATGGAATTTTGTTCGTTTTGGGCCCTGTTTGCTTATTTTTTAAAACGATTTTCCCGGGGAATCTGAAGCACTTGTTCTTTAGTATCACTAAGAATATTCGCAGGCTAGCCACGTTCTACAAATTGTTTGGACACTAGCTCCAAAGCGAGGGCCACTGATGTGGTGTCTGAAGTAATTCTGGCAGCCCTATACATCTAAGATTTCAGAAGGGCTCTCTTGAGAGATGGTGGGTGGCAACTGTTGTAATGTAAAAGGGTGTTGCGGTCTGTTTGTTTATATAAAACCTCAGTACAGATCCGGCCTTCACTGAGCTTTACCTTTACATCCAAATAATTAATTTCTAATGTACTATGTGCAAACGACAACTTTATTGGATTACCTTGAGTATTAATAAACTCAATCACCTCAATGAGTTGGACTTCTAGACCTGTCCACAAAAGAAACAATTCGTCTATATATCTGGTATATAGTATTATGTGCCTAGAAATACTGGAATCAAGAAAGTGAAATTTGCACTCTTGATCAAACATAAAAACATTAGCGTACGATGGGGCCACTAACCAAGACCCGATATTCAGATTTAAATTCAGATTGCAAACCGCAAAAAGTTCAGAACCATGACCCGGATCTCCTCAGGAGCTTAGAACCGCAACTCGGATATACCCGGATTCACGAAATTTGGGTGGATTCGGATTCTGGTGAACTGTACCGCACATCTCTAATATATATATATATATATATATATTATTTTCCTCTGTTCCTTCAGTTACAGCTAGTCTGCAAATGCCAGAAGGGCCGGTCTGGCCATCCGCATGAATTCTATAGAAAATGTCTCTTCCAAAATGTCCACCACCTAAGAGAAGATCTTTACTGGCCATGTTCTGCCAGCGGACACTAGAAGACGGTAACTCTAGTAAGTTGTAACTCTAGTAACAGGGAAGGTCTGAAACGCCCCTTACACATCTTCTGAACTGCTGTAGACAGGATTTTTATTCCTGCTACAACAGCCTAATTGCCAGGCCCCGTCCCCAGACCGAGGCCCCCGACCATGACCCCCCCACTTCCAACCACTTATTTAAAAGGTATCCCGGCAATTAGTGACTTCGCCAATATTGATTTACTTCATGGAAGGGACCAGTCACAACAATGCCAGCATGCCTCTGCATCCTGAAGCTCCTCGTCTATTTCACTCAGCTCTGCCCCATTATCCCCCATAATGTGTGCGCACCACTTCAACACACTGAACACAGTGATCTTCAGCAAACAGGTGTGCCAGCATCAACATTCCAGATTCCGGAACCTATGAAGGCAAGATGTAATTTTAATAAGACGTGTCTGTGTGTGGATGTGTGTATAAACTGTATATATACTGTGTGTGTGTATATATATATATATATATATATATATATAATTTATTTATATATTACACACACAACTGGTGTTCTATGGCACAGTTATTTTGAGTATGTTTGTAATTTTTCATTCTCTTTTCCTCCCATCTACACCTGTTCTTCCCCCTAAGTTCCTTCCATCTCTACCTGTGTTCCTCCTGTCCCCACCCCCCTATGTCACTCCCATCTCCATGTTTTCCCCTCTCTTCCCATGTTGTTATCCCTATCTTCCTCCTATCTCACCTGTTTTCCTCCCATCCCCTCCTGTTCTTCCTCTGTGTTCCTCCTGTCCATATACCTCTGTTCTTAACTCTGTGTTCCTCCTGTCTCCCCCTGTTCTCCACCCTGTGTTGCTCTTGTTCTTTCTCATTAATTCCATCACTTCCTGTTCACCTGAGCAGAGATCCATGTGGGTTCCAATGTGCGACCCCATGTGTCATTTTTTTTACTATGTGACAGTTGCCAGCTGGAGGAGCCTCCGTTCAGGCCTAGTAAGAAAATATGTGTGGATAGGAGTGGGTGGGTAAGTTGAAGTATGGAGGTGGATGACTGATGTTCTCATAGCTGCAGGGGCACCATCAGTGTGAGTTGTCACCACCTAGGAAGGGGGTTTAGTGTGCCTGCACAAGGCAGACATTAGTCAGAGCCGGCTCTATGTATAGACAAATTAAGCAAATGCCTAGGGCACCCAAGCCCACCTAGGGCCGGCAGAGGTTTGGGGCTGGCACGGCTGGTACACCTGCTGCTTTCTGGGCAGACTATGGCAGCTACTACTATCACTGTGCAGTGTCCATGATCGGAGCTCTGCCGACAGCTCAAACAGTGAGCGGGCAGTGGCAGTTTGTGGAAATGGAGTACCCGGATGATGGCTAGTGGTTATCGTGGGTGCTGGGCTGGGAGAGGGGTGATGGGTCCTTTGCTGGGTGAGGGGTGCTGTGCTGGGTGAGGGGTGGTGTGCTGGGAAAGGGGTGCTGGGTGATATGTGCTGTTATGTGATCTATGCTGGGTGAGGGGTGCTGCATGTGCAGCACAATGGGAAACGGGCCACAGCACAGTCCCCTTCTGTGAGGCAACACACTTTTTCATGATCCTATGGGGGGGCACCACCCAAAATCTTCTCTAGGGTACTAATTTGGCTAGGGCCGGCTCTGACATATAGTCACGTTATATAATAAATATTTTATGCATTGCATTATGCTGTACATGTCTATTTTCTGCCTTATTTTCAGTATAGTAATCCATAAGTGTATCTCTAACTATGTCAGTCATTTAGGTAGTCTGTATTATTAGCACCTTGTTGTTGTATTTAATGTACTTTCCCACTATTAGTACATTTTCCTGAGACAGACTTAACCAAAATACCTGATTCAGAGGTGAGAGCTATCTCCATGCTGCACAGAAATGGCCGATATTTTCAGCCTGTGTATACGTCAGAGATGCGCACTGCACATGTGTACCGATGATTACCGATGGGAGATGGAGAGCAAATTTTGACGTGCAGAGAGGCCATTTCAGTGGCATTCCTGGAATGTAACAGGGGTGGCTAGCCAGATGGTTGCACGTTGCCCCCAGTGACTGCATCTTTTGCTACAGTTGCACTGGCATTGGCGGCTTATGGAGGTGCATTTCACAAGCCGCCATAATGTCTTGTTTGACATCAATACTCCAGACAGCTCTCTTGCACCTGTGGTTAGGAGATGAGGATGCCTGGCTGCTACTCCATGAGGTCCTCCTACCTTATTGCTCCATTACCTCCTCCCTGCCATGATTGGATCTTCTTCCTTTTTTACCTCCACTGGTTCTCTGCTCTGGTGCTGGCTATAGCGTTCAGTACGTAGCTTCCAGTTCCTGTGAATGAGTTCATGTTCCTGTATGTTCAAGCTCCTTGTGTCCAGCATGTATTTCTACTGTTTCTGCTGCACTTCAGCATCTGTGTGGACTATCTGCTAGTAACACCACAGCAGTTCCTGCCACACTGCAGCACCAGTATGGACTTTCAGCCAGTACTCCACAGCTGTCTCTGCCACACTTCAGCATCTGTGTGGACTATCTACCAGTTACATCATGGCAGTCACTACCACACTTCAGCATCTGTGTGGATTATTGCTAATTACATCAGCAGCCTTTGACACACTTCTTTTTCTAATTGGACTATCTGCTAATACCCCACAGTAGTCCCTGCCGCACTTTAGAGTCTGTGTATACTACCTATTATTTACATCACAGCAGTCTCTGCCGCACTCCAGCTGTCTGTGTGGATTAACTGCTACACATCAGCGCTCAAGGCTGCTACCAGCCAAGTATACCTCAGCTCTCAAGACTGCATCCAGCCAAGTACACATCAGCCCTCAAGGCTGCAACCACCAAGTACAAATCAGCCTTCAAGGCTGCTACTAGCAAAGTATACATCAGCCCTCAAGGCTGCAACCAGCCAAGTACACATCAGCCCTAAAGGCTGCTACCAGCCAAGTATACCAAAGCCCTCAAGGCTGCAACCAGCCATGTTTATATCAGTCATCAAGACTGCAACTTGGCTATCAGGCCACACTCCAGTCCTCAAAGCTTCTTTATTAATTGACTTCTCATCAATCTAATTCTCAAAATTTATTTATCAATTGACTTTTTCAAGCTTCTTTTTAAATTGAGTTCTCAAAGCCTCCTTATCAATCAATTCACACCTCTAATGATAATCCTTCCTGTGAATTCTCCCAGTGATTCATAAATGTGCAGACGCAAATTCTGCATCTCCTTAGGGCTGGTGCACTGTCTGATGGTGTATCTTTATGTGCACAGTGCCGTTGGACCTGGTGGGCATCTCTTTATGAAAACCATTGGCCATGGCCTTAGCATAATGATGCCACAAAAGATGCAGTGACAGCTGCAATAGTGTGCACTAATACATCCACCACTAAGAAAGTTTTAAGGTTGGTGTTGCCTTGACATTAGTATAGTATAATGTGTAAGGGGCATTACTGTGTGGGGCATACTATGGTGTAAGGATCATAACTGTGTGGGGCATAATACGCCATAAGGGGCATTACTGTGTCGGGCATAATATAGTGTAAGGAGCATTACTGTGTGGAGCATAATATGGTGTAAGGGGCATAACTGTGTTGGGAACAATATGGTGTAAGTGGCATAACTGTGTGGGGCATAATATGGTTTACCTGGCATTACTGTGAGGGGTGTAATATGATATATGGAGCATTACTGTGTGAGGCATAATATGGTATAAGAGGCAAACTGTGGGGCATAATAGGGTGTAAGGGGCATTACTATGTGATGTAACGTGAATGAGGGGCACTACTGTGTGGCATAATTTGAGTTGGGGGTACGATTGTGTGGTCATGCCCCTACCCAGCGAGCCCACTCCTGTTTTTTTCAGTATGCATCCTCCCTGCTTCTATTGTGGAGAGGGCATCAATGCTCTTTATGTACACAGAGCACCAAAATGTGTAGTAACAGCTCTGCTTTGGTGTACACAGATGTGTTCTTCTCTCTGTTCAGCACCCCCTGCCCTAAAACATTCCTACAGTGAACACTATCTAATTCCCTACAACTGCTAAGCAAGTGCTTGGTCAATTGAGAAAATGCCTTTCCTTTTCTTTGTGTGTGATCTACACCAATGAAGTGCCAGCTTTACCTCCTAACAGAATCAACCAAATACCAAATGTTTGACTATGGCACATGTTTAAATCCCCTGCAGGATGAGCTCTTTTGTGTGTACAGAGAATGATGTACACTTGTATGTTTTTTAAATATTAATTATATTTGTAAGAGCATAGACTAAGAAGTGGGAGGAGGCTGGAATAGTAAGGGGCGGAGTATATATAAGGAGCAAGATGCTGACACAGAGGTGGGAATTTGTGCTTTAAAATGCCATAGTCTATTTTTAGTTCCAGTCTGGCCCTGCCTGCACCCCTATAATAATTATACTTACCTATTCTGAGTCCCACATGTTGCAGACTGTAATCCTCAGGAAAATGGCTTGAAGGCCATTTTCCTGGTGATTTGCAAATGTGCGCTAGAGATGTCCACAGAAATATAGTGTGGGCACCATGTTCCCGGAGACCTGTGCATGCACAGTAGACTACTGCACCACATGGAGGCTGCACATGGGGACCCTTCTATCTTAAACCCACCCTGCATGTTATATGTCATGTAAAATGAAAGGTAGAAGCTGATTGGTTGCTATGGGAAACTTCTCCACTTGTCCACTTCTCTACTCTTTTGAAGGTTTCATACATTTTCCCTATTCTCTCAGCAGTATGAAGCAGTAATGCTAACCACTACACCACCATGCACTTTGTTGGATACCCTGCAGTCCACTATTTTGCAGTAGTAGAGTAACAGCATGTCACAGGTAAACCATTTTCTATCTACTGCAGAATGCGTGGTTACAGATCACCTAATACTTGATGAGCCAAGTGAGTTAAAGGTGGAAACTGTTCATCTGTTCCATTTTGCTATTGTTAGATCTTAATAAATGATAAAACTCTCAGCATTCTGGGAATTTTTGTAAAGTCTAAACCCATCAATGGCTCAATTTTATGAAACACTGATAACCACTTTTTGGTGTGTTTTTTCAAAACTGAAGGGTGGTCATCAGTGCTTCTCCCTATTGGCCACTTGCCTGGCATGGTTGCATCATCACTATTGCATTATACTGTCCTTGCAATATGGTGTCCAAAGTTTCCAGTGATTTCTTCTGCGCATGCGGAAGCAGCCGGCTTGCACATCTCCTATTAGCGCTGCAGCAGAGATATGAATGGACTTTAAACTGCAGTACCAAAATATCCTAGGACTTGGCATAAGATAATAGGGGAAGCTCCCCAATTTTGAAAATAGGTTGTTGAAAAAATTTATGTAAAATGTCCAAAATGACTTTACCTGGTTTATAGGGCAAAGGTAGGTTTAAATTCACACAATAATACATCATTTATAAAAAGGAAAACTCTGGATCATTATGCATTAAAGTTTTCTCTTTCTGGTCATTATGCATTGAGGGTAAAGATGAGGAACTTCTAGACAGAGAGGGGCTCTTTTAGTTAGAGATCAGAGATACTGTATGTTGGAATGTACAGTAATGTTCCCTCTCCGTTAGGATGAAAATAAAATCACATGAAAAATGTAAATATCTGATCTGATGTTAGCTCAACTGAAAATCTGCTACTCAGTGCACCTCTACATAATGTATATTTTACAACAAATTATGATGCTATTCTATCATTTCCAGGTCAATTCTCTGAGGCATCTACCAGATGAGGACCTTTACACTGTACCCATATTGGAGCAGATGTACTAAGCTCTGGAAAGTGAAAACTTGGAAAGTGATAAACTACAAGCCAATCAGCTCCTAACTGCCATGTTACAGGTTGTGTTTGGAAAATGACAGTTAGGGACTGATTGGTTGGTATTGTTCCAACTGACACAGTAAAATATTGCAGTTGGAGACAGAAATATTTTGCATTCATTTGCATATTTCATGTTTGGCCTTGTGGACAACACAGATGGCATGGCATGGCATAAGTATCAATATATCTATAACCTATTGCTGCACTACTTTACCTGTTGTTGCTTGCACTATACTATTTGAAAATGAAGATATCTCAGACCATAAAGACACCTATTAGTTATCTTTCGGTGTCAAATTCAGTGAACTTGTTCTACAAAACATTTCACCATCTAAACCTGAAAAGTCTGGTGTCAGTAGGAGATTTATAATCTAGAAGAATTACTATTTCAAATGAAAAAAAAAAAAAAAACTGTTTCAAAGGCCTGTATTTACCAGTAAAATAATAATAATACAAAAGTAGTTAAAATAAACATAAATTCATTTTATATATAAGATTAATTAGGACCCATAATATACACCTAACTTTAATTAAAGCACACATATTTGGTGGGTTGGGTATAATATACCGACAGTTTAAAAGCCGTTGGTTCAAATCCCGACCCTGGAAGCCCAACAGATCTTAATCCTGTCGCCGGCTGGTAAGTATATTTAACCCACCCCTCTCCCCCCTAACCCTAACCCTCCCTTGGGGGTGCATAACTTTAAGACTACAGGGGTGGTGTCTAACCCTAAGTCCCTCCCATGATGCCAAACCCTAACCTCCCCTCCCTGTACCCTCAACCTACCCCTCCCAGGGGGTGCCTAACCCTGACCTCCCCCTGGTGGTGCCTAACCCTGACCTCCCCCTGGTGGTGCCAAAACCTAACCCTCCTGGTGGGGTTCCTAACCCTAAATCCCCCCCTGTGGTCAACAGGTCTAACCTACATTCGGTATGCCAGGCATCGGGATTGCAGCGTGGAGCTAATGATAGGCATTGGTATTTAGACGCCTATCTTTAGTCCCATGCCATGCTTTTAGTATCGGAAATTCTGGCGGACGGCATTTTGACTGCCGGCATCCTGACTACATCCCATATTTGTTATCCTGGTAAACCTTACAAGAAGAATAACATAAATGCTACATTTCATGGATGGAAATAGTTTTATGAATGCAAATATGATGAAATAGCAAAAGAGCACATAAAAAATCTGTATAAACTGCCCATACTGTAATTAATAGGATATGTGCTAGCTTATAGAGTCTTACAAAACCCCATCTTTCCTGACAATAACAGCAGCATCATATTTGCTTGGGCAGAAGAGAAAAATGAAAACACATTTCCAGACAAAATGGTACTGGGCCCAATACTAAGTTGCATATAACTCTGCCGAGTCACATGCAGGATTGGACTTTCCTGGCAGTGGACTGGGGTTTTCCCCAGTGGGCCCCATTGTCTCAGAGCTCTGCCCTCTACCATGGGAGGGCAGTGCCTATGACACCACTGCTATCCGCAAGGGGAGCCCTCTAATATAATACATAAGAGAGTGGTGGGCATTGACAGCCTGTAATTATTATTATTTTTTTAGATCCTTAAACATTTATTATGAATCAGTAGATCCAAGTCCCATCACTCAAAGGGGAGGGGGACGGGGTTTTCAGTGTCTAATGCAGGGTCAGAGCATTGTGCACTGCTGCCTTTGTGACTTGCTGGGAAATGAGCATTCCTGTTGGATGCTCAGGATATCACAAGGAGGTGGGAGATTTGTACATTGTGGACCTGCAGCACACCGTTTCACAGTGGGATTGAGCTACATTAAACAGTATCAAAAACATAAAAAGTAAAAAGGAGTGATACACTGACCAATGTATGTAAGGCTATGGTTCCTTTTCATAATCCATAATGGGCCCATTGCACATGCTAAAACACTAGTTTCTGTATGTTTTTTGTAATGGGCCCATTCATTATTAGGGACCAGGTGTGGCAGCCTAGTATTCAGTGAAAAAGTTTTTGGAGTTTGCCTGCATGATCCAAAGCCACCTTCAGATGGTGTTGACTGCTGTAGCCTCGCTCTTTCCTATGGGAAAAATGTCCATAGTCACGAAGAGAGATCCAAATGGATCCCCCAGGTCATGTATGCGCAGTCAGCCGGCATGTTACCGGTAAGTAACATTGGGGGAGATGTATTAACTGCCAAAGCGGCATCAGCGCACATTATGTGGGCTGATACTGCATCTCCCCTATGTATGATCGGAGGTCTGGGCAGTAAATGACAGAGGCACTATGCGCCCCTGTCATTATCGGCATTGCTAACTACAAGATATCAGCGTGATGTATGAACAGTCAGTTCGCCTGACTGTTCCACCTGCTGCAGCTGTAGCTATTGACAGCTGCAGCCTGGCGATACCCTATCCCCAGAGCAGGGACAGTGCTGTCCCTGCTGCGGTGGCTTCCGGCACCAGGGCTGCATGTTTGCAAGATTCCACGCATGCCCAGTGGAGCCAGGCGGGTCTGAGACACAGCACATCAGCACTAGGCTGATGTGCTGTGAGCTCTAATGGAGATCGCCGGAGGTGTAGTTTTCACTCAGCCACTCCGGCCGATGAGATGTTAATACAGCGAGCAATACTGAATTGCTCGGGAAATTAAGTATCCACCACAGCAGTGGGCAGTAAATTGGATAATTAACTTTTGGGGGTACCAATAATGAATAGGCATTTGATTTGGTAGTAAATTTGGAGGGTTATACTTTCAGATTGTATGAGATGCACCAACCCCCACAATTGGGATACCAATGAGGGCTGAAACCGAATGAATATGTTTTAATGACTCTAGACTGGATACTGTTTCAAAAGAACACTTTTATTCATCATATAGTATAGTGCCCTCTGTTTTTTTATTTTTTATAAGTGATCAGTATATATCAGCTGTGTATACTGTGTATAGTGAGTGTGCATATTGGCTGTATTATATCTGTGAGCATGATTCACTACGGATCACTATTCTGCTTATACACTCGCATTACAGTTGCTAATATCAGTGGGTGTATGTATATGTTTGCATTCACATTGCGATCACAGTCTAACATAAGGATGCCCACTTCCCCTTACTCACATCCGTATACTTTGCCAACATAGCAAAACAATCAGTAACATCGAGTAACATTGGACCCATACGCACAGTTAAGGAAAGTCAGACCTCACTTGGGAATTGCTTACTTCAGTGCATGCTATGAGAACTCAGGATACGTCTGGAATGGCAGTGGCTAATTTATGCACGCCCATGCAATGCCGATGAAATGCACTGCCATGCCTGCGTTCACCTGACCACCCCCCCATCACCCACAAATGTCACCCACAAACAGCACTTCCTGTCAGTCACTATGCCATGGGTCTGTGTATCCTCTGTGATCGCTTTCTAGATTTCAGTGGCTAGCTCACTCACGCACATTATGTAGCAATCAGCCAATTGAGTGTGTATAGCAACTGCGTCCTTGCTGAACCAGGCCCTGTGTTACCTATGTATAGTGACTGATATAGTGTGGCTACATCTTATTCCTCTATGAAAGAATTGGTCTGGCTGCCTCTAAAATACTGTAGCTACCACCTACTAGTGCAAATAAATAGGAAGAAACAAATAGCCAATGGCACTGGTAGGAGTACAAGTTTATATATTAAATATGTATGTTTCAAATTTATTGAAATCAAAGTGCCCTTGCGCGGCTGTCAAAAATCAGGTGGCAAACCAAAAAGAAGCTATTACAAGGAAACAGACAGCGCTTAAATGGAAACATAGAATTCAATGAAAAATAGATGAGCCCATATAAAAGATAATACACAGTAGTATTTTATGTAGAATAATTAATCTAACAATTTAAATAATGTAACAATATGCAATAAAAGATATAAAAACATAACCTAATTTGCATGTAATTACATTCAATAATACATAAAAAAATGATAAAAATAAAAAATATTTTAGTTTGTTTGAAATATCCACAACAATGTTCTTGTGCACTGAGCTTGCTGCTAGCTCCAATAGTTGGAAATGGTGAAAACACAATCAGTCCCACAGTATAGACTGTACAATAAAGTGTTCCATATGCTTAGACTGTTCAGCTGAAAAAACAAAGAATGTTATTAGTTTGGTAACAATAATCCAGCTCATAAACAGATAATGTTACTAACTTGGTAACAATGTCCCAGCTCATATAAATGGAGACAAATGATCCGTTCTTCTCACAAGTGCTACAAAATATCAAGATTTTTGATGAACCTGGATTTACTGTATCAGCATCGTCTAGCATCATGACACTGAGCCAAGGAATCCGTCCAGTCAGCCAATATACTGTGCAGTTTCAAATTTTGGCATCAGAACTCAAATGGAATGAGGAAGCCCTCACCTCAGCCTTTTGGCATGGCCTGTCAGATCGACTAAAAGATGACCTGGTCACCCGGGAGCTTCCAACTAACTTAAATAACATGATTTCACTTTGAAATAAAATTTACCTGCACTTCAGAGAACGTCAGGCTGAAAAGCACAGAACTGACCGGCAAAGGTCATTCACCCCTTCCTTTCCTACCAGTCCTATTCCTTCCCCTACAGATGAAGAGCCAATGCAGGTGAATCATACCCACCTCTCCAAAGAGGAACGTCTGAGAAGATTACAAAAAAACCTCTGTCTGTACTGCGGAGAGTCAGGTCACCTGGTAGTCTCTTGCCCCCGTAAACCAGGAAATGCCAAATCCTAACTGACCCCGGGAACATCAAGTTAGGAGTTATGAACCCGTCCTCAAATACTAAAGATTTTAAAATTACTTTAGCTTTAGATCTCAAACCTAAACCTGTCTTTGTTACTGCTCTTCTTGACTATGGAGCAGCCGGAAATTTCATGACTTCCAGCTTGATCGATAAATTACAGATTCTGTGTACACCTCTCAATCAAGCTATTTCCCTGACCTCTGTAGATGGACGTCCTCTAACTAATGGAATAGTCACCAAGGAGACTCAACCAGTTCTAGTCCGAATCGGAGCACTTCATTCTGAGTCTTTAAGATTCTTAGTGATACCAGAGGCTTCTCAAGAAATCATCCTAGGTCTACCCTGGTTATGCCAGCATAATCCCAGGATTGACTGGTGTTCCATGCAGATTCTTTCGTGGGGTTCAGACTGTCAGAAATCCTGTCTTCCCAAAATATGACCTGTAAGCAAGACAGCTACATTAATATCACCTGCCATTCCTAGGGAATACCAGATGTTTGCTGATGTGTTTTCTGAGCAACAAGCAAATGTCTTACCTCCCCACAGAGAATGGGATTGTCCGATCGATCTATTACCTGACAAGATACCTCCTCGTGGTCGTACCTATCTGTTATCCTTGCCTGAGATGCAAGCCATGTCCAAATACATCCAGGACAACCTGGCAAAGGGTTTTATTCATCCTTCTACCTCACCTGCTGGAGCTGGATTTGTTTTCATTGGCAAGAAGGATTGTGGCCTGAGACCTTGTTTAGATTACCGGGGTCTCAATGACATAACAGTAAAGAATCGTTACCCACTTCCCCTGATTACAGAGTTGTTTGACAGGTTGAAAGGCTCAATCATATTTTCAAAGCTTGATCTAAGAGGGCTTATAATCTCATCCGTATTCGGGCTGGTGATGAATGGAAGACCGCCTTTATTACCAGGGATGGACATTTTGAATACTTGGTGATGCCCTTTGGATTATGTAATGCTCCTGGTGTTTTTCAGAGTTTTGTTAATGAGATTTTTCAGGACCTGTTATACATCTCAGTTGTTGTCTACATGGATGATATACTAATTTTTTCGTCTTCTGTAGTGGAACATCATGAACATGTGAAGGAAGTTTTAACTCATCAGAGAAAGAATCACCTTTACAGCAAGTTGGAGAAATGTGTCTTCAGTGTAACTAGTGTGCTTTTCCTTGGCTATGTCATCTCTGGCTCCAGCCTGGAAATGGATCCCAAGAAGGTACAGGTGATTTTGGATTGGACCCAACCTCAGACTTTGAAAGCCATCCAGAGATTGTTAGGGTTCGCCAACTACTACAGACTACTACATCAAGGGATTCTCGTCCTTACTGGCTCCCATTACAGCCCTGACCCGTAAAGGTGCCAATCCTGCCCTATGGTCATCTGAAGCAGATTCTGCCTTCCAGCTCCTAAAACAAGCCTTCATTTCTGCTCCAGTCCTTCGACAGCCAGATCTGGATAGGCCTTTCCTATTGTAAGTGTACACGTCATCGATCGGAAGCTGTGGGAGCAGTCCTATCCCAGCATTATGAGGACAATCGAGTTCATCCCTGTGGGTTTTTCTCCAAGAAATTCTCGCCTGATGAAAGAAATTATGCCATAGGCGAACAAGAACTCCTGGCAGTGAAGTTGGCATTAAAAGAATGGAGATATCTGCTGGAAGGAACAAATTTTCCATTCACTGTGTTTACTGACCATAAAAATCTTCTTTTCCTCAAGAATCTTCAATGTGTAAGTCCTCGTCTGGCCCAATGGGCAATATTTTTTGCCAGGTTCCAGTTCACTCTGACCTTCCAGTCTGGATTACTCAATCAAAAGGAAGATGCTCTATCTAGATCCCTCCTCTGTGACGACAAACTAGAGAATCAACACAATACCCCTGTCTTGGAGTCAAGAGTGTTCTCCACCTTACAGGTCCGCCTACTGGGAAATTGTTTGTGGCCCCAGAGTTAAGGAAGCAGCTCCTCACTTGGGCACTTGCTCTCGCTTCGCAGGGCATTCTAGCACCCGGAAGATATTGGAGTTTTTAAAGAGAAACTATTGGTGGCCATCCATGAAAATGGACGTATTAGAATTCATTTCTTCATGCTCCTCCTGTGCCCAGCAAAAATGTTCTCGACAGGCCCCGGCTGGTGAATTGTTGCCACTACCCACTCCATCATGTCCATGGACGCTTCTATCCATGGACTTCGTCACAGATCTGCCAAACTCACAAGGGTTCATTACTATCTAAAGAAACTGCCTACTGCCTACTGCCCCTGACTTGGCTCACCTATTCGTTCAACACATATTCCATCTCCACGGTCTTCCTGTTGAGATAGTCTCTGACCGTGGTGTTCAGGTTACTGCAAAGTTTCGGAGAGCCTTATGTTCTGTTCTTCAGGTGAAATTACATTTTTCCATGGCTTACCACCCGCAAAGCAATGGCTCCACTGAGAGGATTAATCAAGACCTAGAGACCTTCCTGAGGATTTTTATGACATTGTCTCAAGATAATTGGGCTGCATTGCTGCCATGGGCCGAGTTCGCACATAATGCCTCCTATCACTCTTCAACAAATCAAACTCCATTTCAGATCATTTACGGTCTTCACCCCCGTGTTCCAGAATTTCAAAGCCTGCCTGTCTTAGATGTCCCAGCCGTAGAAGATATGGTGCGGGATTTTGCTGCCATCTGGACTCAGGTGCATGCTGACTTGGTGAAGGCGTCCTCCAGTTATAAAATCCAGGCTGATAAAAGCGTAGGAAGGTACCACGCATGCAAGTTGGAGACCAAGTCTGGCTGTCCACCCGGAACCTTCGTCTTCGAGTACCATCTATGAAGTTTGCCCCATGCTTTATCAGTCCCTTCACCATCATTAAAGTCATTAATCCCATGGCTTATTGCCTACAGTTGCCCCCATATCTTAAAATTCCCAATTACTTTCACATTTCCTTACTCAAACCCGTAGTGCTGAACAAATTCCACAGAGTTCTGCATGCTTCTCCCCAAGTTTAGACGGAAAGAGGAGTCAAATTTGAGGTGTCCCAGGTCCTGGATTCCCATCTTTGCAGAGGTCGTTTGCAATACCTGCTAGATTGGAGGGGTTACGGTGCGGAGGAGCGCTGTTGGACCGACCCCCGAGACGCCCATGCTCCTGCACTCATCAGGAAGTTCCATTCTGCTCATCTGGAGAAACCTGGTGAGTGTCCAGAGGCCACCCAAAATGGGGGGGTACTGTCACGGCCAGGGTTTCTTGGCATGGTGGTCATTGGGTATTACCTGTGAGGTCACTATGGCGGGGGGTGTCTGGTGGTGGCACTGGTGTTTGGCAAGGGGCATTGGCTGCGCATGTTTCTGTGCGGGCACATTGTCACTCAGGGCTGGTAGGGCCTGTCGGTGTTTCCATTCCATTTGGCATGGGCGCCGCCATCTTGCCTTCTGACCATGTGATTCAACTGCCCAATATTGGTGAGTCATGTACTCCCTTCAGACAGTCATAGTGCAGCATGGGGTATTTAGGAAGGTCCAGGGCATTCCTTCATTGCCAGTGCAACGTGTATCTCAGCCTAGCTAAGAGGGAGTTCTCTGTGCTCACTTCTGTTACCTGTGAAAACGCTACCTGCCAGCCTGCTTGTCAGCTCCAAAAACCCGCTGGACTATCCTGCATCCTACACTACCTTTTCCCCTGCCTGAGTGCCTGAGCCTGCTGACACCCTGCACCTTGCCTCCATTTCACTCCCAGCTAGACTTATCACCTCTGCCTGTGTTTTTTCAGCTCACTAACCTGCATACTGGACTGTTCTTATCTGCCACTACCTGAACATTCTCCTATTATCCTCACTACAGTTTTCAAGTGCACTTTAGTGCTAAACCTGGACTTTTGCTTTCGCCATTTCCCATGTCTGCTAAATCACTCATTAAAGATGCTACCTTTTTATTTAAATTCGCTTCTGTATCTGCTCCTGTCACCATTCCGGGTCCACAACTAAACCAGAACATTACAAGACCAACTTACATCTAACCAGCCAACTTGTTGATTGGTTGGAATGAGAATCTGGTAAAGTATGGGAGTAAATGATGATCAGCAATTTGCTCCTAAATGCCAGAAAACAGATGAAAATGGTCGTTCAGACAAGTTTGTTAAACATTTGATGTAAACTATTTGTTCAAACAACAGTGTTGGTCCATTTTCCAGCGTTTGGGAGCAAATTGCTGATTGTATACCTTACCAGATTTTCATTAAAACCAATCAACTAGTTGGCTGGTTGGACAGATAATCTTTAGATGTGTGGCCAGCTTTAGTGTGCCTTGAGGACCGTGGTTGGGAACCCCTGTTCTAAGCATATGGCTCACTTTATTGTACAGTCTATACTGTGGGACTGATTGTGTTTTCACCATTTCCAACTATTGGAGCTAGCAGCAAGCTCAGTGCACAAGAACATTGTTGTGGATATTTCAAACAAACAAAAATATTTTTTCTTTTTAGCATTTTTTATGTATTATTGAATGTACTTACATGCAAATTAGGTTATGTTTTTTTATCTTTTATTGCATATTGTTACATAAATTAAATTGTTAGATTAATCTACATTAAATACTACTGTGTTTTATCATTTATATGGGCGCATCTATTTTTCATTGAATTCTATGTTTCCCTTTCAGCGCTGTCTATGTTTCCTTGTAGCACCAACTAGTGCAAACTGCATTGTCCATGTATTTCACGTGGATTGGAGGAGGCCAGAGAACTGCCTTATACTTATTAAAATATTAAAATTACACCCCCATCGTGTTTACTGTGCCAGAATGAATGAAGGATCAGGTGAGGTGATTGGTAACACCCCTTAAGCTTTGTGCTGCTACCCTTCAGTGTACTCCTACCAATGCATTCCCCCTCTGAGCCCTTCATGCCCCATTCCAAAACTGTTCACAAAGATCTCTCCACAATATTCGAAAATGCATGTGTTCACTGCAATGAATTAGCAGTCTGCAACAGAAAAAAATTCAGATATAGCTACATTCAAGCTTATATGCTTCTCAAAATCAGGCATGCGGTGGGTATACATGAAAAATGGTGGTGCCAATGGAGATGCAGTTCTGCCATGGACCCCTGTCAGCAAAAGAGTTAAAATACAACTAGTGCAAAAGATCCTACTATAAAGTATTTACATAAGAAATACATTGGGTGACACATTTTGTGATAGTGAAGTATCCCTTCACTCCCATAGGAAACAACTCTTCTATATTGTGTGATAAATTGTGCTATTTATTGGTTTATTCAGTATGATATGCTTTCAAGGCCTCATTATGCTTAAAGATGACATCACCTCTGCTAACAGCAGCTGCAGTACTTTCATCTAATGGATTGAAATTATGGCTTGCCTTAGGAATAGTCTATTACATGTCAAAGCCCAACCTAAGCCCTACTGTGAGAAGTCTTGACACTATTAAAAGTGATAAAATGCAATGTGTTGGAGATGAGTTGAAGTCTGGCACTACCCTGTGCAGTTGAGCTCATTTAAAGTCTCTTGATTGACTGAATATTAGGAAATTAAAGACAAGTTAAACATGGCACCTCTAATTACCTTTGCTTAAGCCTTCATTAGCTGCTGTCCTCCTCTGTAAGATAACATTTAAGTTTAATGAATTGATAAAATAGAACATTTCTTTGGGATTCATACTTACATGTTCAATTTACTCTACACTGTGTATAAACTCCCTAGTAGATGTTTTAGTAGAGTTAAAATAGAGATATATTGGCTTAAAGGAGATAGACAATGTAATATGACCAACTGGCATCTGCAGAATTCAATAATTATTGTAAGTGGGAAACAATTTTTCTTTGTATGCACAAACTTTTTTTTAACTTCATCCACCAATCCTTTGGAGTTCTTGACTGTCTTTTTTTGTCGGTATCTGCAAGATACCTTTTAATAGGAGTGGTATAAATGGTTCAGTCTCAACCGACATGCCCTAAAATAGGAACCCTCATACACCATTATAAGCATAGTCACTCCTGTGTGATCACTGACTGCTCCCATCTCTATTGGATTATACTGTCCACCATCTGCAATGACTGAGCTCGTGGAAAAATTTAAGATTTCAAGAAGTGAGTTTCCAAACTCTTAAATTTTAGTGCAAGTGTGGCCAGGCCATGAAGAGGGAAAAGTTAGCACTAGGGCAAGTTTGTGAATCTTGGGGAGTGGTAGAAGACCTTAGCACTGGCCTAGACATTTAGATGCACATTTTTCTACTTATACACTGGATAGTGTATGTAATACAGTATTATGCAATAACACTATATACGGTTTATAGTATAGGCTATAGGGAAAATAGTGTAAAAAACAATTTGTATCAAATATATTTATTTTATATAAGGCGGGATGCATGATACATTGCACTTTGAATGCCATGCATCCCATCACTCATCGTATGCATGCCAGTGTCAATTATGCTGGTATACATGAAGAAAAAGGCAAAGGACAGCTCAGTAGGAGTTGTTTTTTGCAAGAGAGGGACTTCTGGATTTATTACCCAGAAGTCCCTCTGGCATCATTCTGTGCATGCATAGAATTGCAAACGCGCAACAGTGGGTGCTGCGAGGGAACCAATTAGATTCATCTCAGGGGGCATCGTGAATAGAAGCCCATAGGCTTTTATTGGGTAACGCCATCTAAAGATAGCGCTGCCCACTGCATCCAAGCCCTGGTTTGGTATGTAGCCATAAATTCTGATTCGGATTGATGTGTCTCTTGTAAAAGTGCAACGTCAGCCCCCAGCTTATGCAAATAAAGGATAATTTTGTTTCACTTAATCAGGGAATGTATCCCGGCTGCATTCCAAGAAAATATTTTTCAATTGCGCCATGAGAGTAAGTTGCAATATAACATATTATGTAAATTACTATTAGTAGGACTGAATTGACAAGGAGGGGTAGATGCCACACCACCGTAGAGACCAATCACAATAACAATTAGGAAATGAACATAGCATAATAAAGTACTGGGAGGAGTAGGAGTGAGAGCACACTTTCAGAGCATCACTAAACATCAAATAGCGGGACACAAACATAACATCTGACAAAAATAAAACAAACAAAAACAAAATTACAAATTGATACTATAATAGGCTAGGGTGAGTGGTGATCCTACAAAGATCCACAAAAACATTTGACTTCCGTAAATAATCAAATAAGAAATACAGTACATGCTTGGTATAACACTGTTAAACAAGCGGTTCCCAGGTGGTGAAGGGAAGAACACAGAAAAGGGAAGCTGTAAAAAATAAATGTAACCGTCATGCTCCACATGACAACAATAAATGTAAATTGCATATAACTTCTCTCGGTTTACGTGGCACTGCCCTCTCCTGGCTTCCCTCCTACGTCTCTGATCGTTTCTTCTCTATGTCCTCTCATGACTCCTCTTCCCCCCCACTTCCACTAACAGTAGGAGTTCCCCACGGTTCTGTTCTTGGACCTCTCCTTTTCTCCCTATATACGTCCTCTTTAGGTGACGTCATAAACTACTTTGACCTACAATATCATCTCTATGCTGCTGATACTCAAATTAACTGTACCTTTCCACCCCTGAGCTCCATACATGTATCTCCAACGGTCTCTCTGCTGTCTCTTCATGGATTTCCCAGTGCATACTTAAACTTAACATGTCTAAGATTGAGCTGATTATCTTCCCACCCTCTTTCACTACATCACTTCCCACAATTTCATTATCTATTGATGGCACAACTATCTCCTCTAGGCCCAAAGTGTGCTGTCTTGGAGTTATCCTAGATTCCTCCCTCTCCTTTAAACCACACATTCAGCACCTCTCGCAGTCCTGCCGTTTCCACCTAAAAAATATCTCCAGGATTAGACCCTTCCACACCCAGAATGCCACTAAAACCCTCATCCACTCACTGGTCATCTTCAGATTAGACTACTGTAACCTTCTCCTAGCTGGCCTCCCAGTCTCTCACCTCTCTACTACAGTCGGTTCTCAATGCTGCTGCTCAGCTCATCTTCCTCTCCAGATGTTCTACATCTGATTTCCCTCTCCTTCAAGCCCTACACTGGCTGCCCTTCCCCTTCAGATGCCAATTCAAGGTTCTTACACTTGCCTACAAAGCCCTCACCAAATCCTCTCCCGCATATATTTCTGACCTTCTCTCCCCTCACACTCCCACCAGTCTACTTTGCTCAACAAATGCAGGTCGCCTCTCTTGCCAACTGATTACTTCCTTTCACTCCCGTATCCAAGATTTTGCCCATGCTGCTCCCTTCCTTTGGAATGCTCTGCCTCTCCCTATCAGACTCTCCACCTCTCTACAAATCTTCAAACGGGCTCTCAAGACCCACTACTTCATCAAGGTCTTCCAGCACTCATCCTAACCCACCTCATGCTCTTTCCTCCCTATCTTCCCCTTCTGTGTCACACCTGTCTGTCTGCCCCTCCCCTTTAGAATGTAAGCTCTCATGAGCAGGGACCTCTTCCCTCATGTGCTTCTCTTTAAATTTTCTTCTACTCTTTACTCCCCATAAGGGCACCTAACACATAACTGCCAACTCCCTGCTTCTTATTGTGAGTGCTTTAATCGCTATTGCAGCAATGTATATAAATTGTGCCCTTGTCCTGCACTGTAATGTACTGTAAGTTACTTGTTTCTTGTTCACTTATTAGTTCTATGTACTATGTAAGGAGCTGCGGAACACTTATGGCACCATATAAATAAAGGAACATAATAATAATAATAATAATAATAATAATAATAATAATAAAAAAAGCATACAGCAAATAGCAGAAGACAATGTCAACAGTAATAGTATGGACGAACAAACAGTAGGTCGTGACAAAAAATAATTAGCATCACCAATTTGTATAGATGAGACAGATATCACCCAAAAGTTTAGAGGTCCATAACATCATCGCTAATCATGTCGTCTCACTATTGCATATTTTTTAAATACACTATGCAAGTCATGATCCTATTGGATCCCTCCAGGGTAGAATTCGGAAAGAAACCCCTAGGCTTCTATAGGCATTGCCTGCTGGGCATAAACTCCGGAAAGTTTAGTTTTCCAGAGATTTGTACATATGAGAAAAACTGTAGTTTTAAGAGTTTTGACAGCATTTTATTTTTAGTAGGTTCTGCCCTCACAGCGATCAGTCCAATATTAAATAAGAATTAGAGCGATATCACCGGCAATAATATCGGCCGATTTTTGCACAATAATATCACCGATTCCAGCATGCACGCTCCTGTTTTTCGCCAAAAAAAACAGGCTACAACGGGTAGGTGCGATTATATATCCTCTGAAAACAGATGAAAATGGCAGGACAACTAGGAAAATAAGTCTGTACCCCAAAATAAGGCAAACGTCCATAGGAAATTAATTTAGAAGTGTATTAGTGGCCGTAATAAAAGTATTTAGGGTACTTAAATTGCGTTGGTCGGCTGTAATTTGCGAATATGGAAAAATGTTGAAAAATTATAGAAAGCTACTTTTTCCTGGGAAATTATTGCTGCACGTATATTGGGGGTACGTAAAAATGGGTGCAAGTATGCTAGTATATTGAGACATCTTTCATTTTAATTATTCCCATCCTCCCTCCATGATATATTTTTCTTTTCTATTTTGATTGCATTATTTTGTGCTTTGGGATCTGGGGGATGGCAGATCAGGCAAATCTTTGATCCATAGCTGGCATACTATTCTTCTCAGAAGGACTTCAACAGAATTTCATGCAGATCGATTACAAAATTTGCAGTAGAATTCAAGAAAGTCAAATAGATTTGACCATGTTTAAGCTTGTATGACCGACAGGGCTGGATTAAGGCTTGTGAGGGCCCCAGGGCAACTAAGTTGTGGGGGCCACATGGAGCCTACCCCCCTCCCCAAAATGCCCCACACAGAGCCTATCCCCCCGGCCACATGAATACAGGGGCAAACACAGGATTTTTTTGGGGGGAGGGGGATTCTAAATATAAATATAACATATGCTCACACATAAGCAGTATACACATAACACATTTACACCATGACACATATACACAGAATCACATACATATATATACATATACAGTACATACATATTGTCATGACCAGGGGTTCCTTACCGGTATGTCCACGGTCTTTGCCCATTAGGGCGCTCTGGTGTGGGCCAACTGGTGGCGGTGCTGGAGTATGGAGAATGGCACGGGGTGCATCTGGTGGTTCCTTGTTGATAGGCTGTGCCAGCATGGGAGTGTTGCACAGTGTTCTCAAGCTGCAGTTCTATGGGCGCTGCCATCTTGCATTGGGCCATGTGACCTAGGGAACCAATACACTAAAGGTCAGCTGTTCTGTCTGGCCAATCATGCTCTGCTGTTGGAAATTTTAAGGGAGTTCACAGCTTCCTTACTTTGCCAGTGCAACGTGTATCAGCCGAGTCTAGTCACAGTTATCTGAGCTCCTCTACGCAGCTGACTTCGGTTCTGCCTAGCTTCCTGCCGGTTTCAAGAAGTCTCAGGATTCCCAGCACCTACCAGCAACTCCTCCTCCTGCTACTGTTGAAATCCCACTCACCAGCCAGACTACCTTCTTACCGCATCGACCCCTGTCTACAGTTTGTTTCCCTCTGGACATACCTAAACATTATTGCTCCACTCCTGTTACCTATTTTATTATTTGCTGCTGGACTTATTATTTGACTCTCACCCATATCCACTTTTGCCCTGGACTTGGTTTTTTCATGTCTACCATTCCATTCATTAAACAACACAAGTTTTTCTACAGTTCTGATTCTGTGTCCCCTCCTGTATCCACCCCGGGTCCACAAAAAAAACAACCCCTGACACATATACATACATACACACACTGAAACAGTAAACAAACAACCTTCTGCAGGAACAGTCCTGGTTGCAACAGGGGCCGGGCACCTGGCCCGCTCCCCGTGATGTAATGCCACCATTTGAAGGTATATGGGGATGGGGCTTGTCATATTGGCTCCGCCCCTGATGCGGCCAATCACTGTTGAAGGAATCAGTGTGTCAGGGGGTTTCCGCTAGTGTGGAACTGCCCCCTCTCCTTCCTAGAAGAAAGCTGATGCGCACTGCTGCATACAGTAGAACAGCTGCTGCTGCTGAGCCTCAACCTAGGAACAGGTGTCTGCTGGACACCTGTTCTTGGCATGGTCATGTCGATCTTGTGTGGTGGCCCCTTGTGTGAAGGGGCCCTGGGACGACCGCCACTGTCGCCCTTCCCTTATTCCAGCCCTGATGACAGAGGTTAAGCTGCTTTGCACATGGTCAAGCCAGACTGCACATCCTCAGGCCAGTAAACATACCTGCCTATAAGGCTAGTTAACAGGTGTTATAAAATTTCTAAATTTTGAATTTTTTTTAAATGCAAACAGAAAATCTTAATTTTGAACCTGAAATGATGAGTTACAAATGTAAGGGCTGATTCTGAGTCAGAGTATTGCCTCTCTGTAGCTACCTGCAGAAAGATTCCTGTTCCTGCTGACGAATGTTGAATTATAGGTTTTTAGTAGAGATGTGCAGTTCCGGTTCCCTGAGAACTGACAACAACCGAATTTAGAGGTTTTGAGTCAAACTAAGCCAGAGATTGGAATCACTTTGGGATAAAGAGTCCCGGTTTGGATCTTCCTGCGGTTCGGCACTTGAATTTAAAAACCGAACTTGAGTTTTGGATTGCATGCTCACAGGTCAAAATTATGTCATTTTAGTTGGGTTTTTTATTTATTTATTTCTCTTTTTAAATTACAGACCCAAAACTGAAAACAACACCAAAACACGAGGGTGGTTTTGCAAAACCAAAATCAAAACACGATTATGAATCCGATCCAAAACCAAAACATGGGGTCAGTGCACGTGTCTACTGAATTACCTCATCTCTACACTGAAATTTAGAAATGAGCTAGGAAACACTCTTCCCAATCACGCAGCCAGAAAGTCAACATTCGGAATGTCATCTCCTGATTTTAGGGTTAGGATTAGAGTTAGATTAGGGTTAGAGTTAAGATTATGGTTAGAATTAGGATTTAGGGTAGGCTAAAAACATTGTTAGGTTATGGTTAAAATGCGGTTAGGGTTACCGTTAGATGAAAAGTGCATGTGAAATCCCATTGGCGACATGCTGCCTGTTGACATTCACATTTGACGTCTCAACATTCTGTACATGCATGTTGACATTCTGGTGTCAATATTGTGAATGTAGATTTAATATACTACATCACTACCAACTCTATGCTTATCTGCTCATTTTAAATTTGCTCCACCTTCCACTCACAGTACAACATGGTTTTGCCAAGGAGCACATTTGCTCCCTCTTTTTCTTTGCTCCTATATAAGACCCTGTGTGTTTCCATTAACATTTTAAACAATCTAGAAAAATCAGTTTGTGCCAGCACGGAGAACTAACATTATATAGCAGAGTGAGAAAGTAATGATATTAAAATTGTAAGGTTATGAGCATATTTCTTTATATTATTATTATTATTATTATTATTATTATTATTATTATTATATATTTATTTAGCACCAGCATATTCCATTGCACTTTTCAAATTAGGAACACAGGAATAAACAGAGACTGGTTAGTAATAAACATAAAGAGGGAGATGTACTATGCCTTGAACAGAGATAAAGTGGAGAGACATAAGGTACCAACCAATTAGCTCCTAACTGTCAGTTACAGACTGTGGGCCTGATTCAGAGCCGGATGCTCTGACAAGAGCACTCGCTCTGAATCAGGGCCCTCCTACCTAATATTGGAACGGCCTCCTGGCCGCTCGCATAGCTGTGGGAGACCACCCACAGCTTATGCGAGCGGCCAAAAAGATGGTCGCGATGGTCAAGACCATCACGACCATCGGGTTTGTGACAAGACCCTGCGGTAGGGTCTCGCTACCGCAAGCCCAGGAGTGTTTTTGGCTCTATCAGAGCCAAAAGCACTCCCACTGACATCACTAGTGATGTCAGTGGGGGCGGCACCAGACAGTAGGCGTTCCCATGGGAAAGGGGGCGTACTATCAATCAACATCGACAGCACGCCCCCTTTGGTGCGAGACCCATAGCGATGGCTTGGCCATCGCTATTCTGGTCTCGCGCATGCGCACTAGGGCACCATCGACCCGCTTGCGAGTGCATAGCGCTCACGAGCGGGTCAGAATCAGGCCCTGTGTTTGAAAAGGCTTAGTACATCTCCCCAAGAGGTAAGAGGGCATGCAAGGGTGTATTTGTATTTCTCTTATATATAAAGCTAGGTACGCTCTATAAGATTATAAGGGTGTATTTATGAATTAGTTTATTCCCTGTTTAACTGATAACAGGGTTTTTCACTTCTCTCTATATATGAAGTAGGTAAATGTGGAGCAGTTAATGACTTCTTCAGGGCCACCCCAGCTTTGTGGCTGGATCACCTTTATACCAGAATCCTTTGCAACAGGTATGACGTGACCTGCTGGCTTCAGATACCAGTGCATACACATTGGGGAGAAGACATGTTAGACTACTGATATAACTGTCTTTGTGCTGATTCCAGAGATCACAGAGGGGCCATGTATATCAATGTGATGTGATATTTTTCAATAGCCAATTCATGTGTTACATGAATAGACCCCTAGCGATTAAATTGGATTTATTTCATTGAAGCATTCTGTTGTTAATTTAAGGAAGTTACTGACTGCAATTCAACAAATTCATCCTACCTGTTGCCCCACCCCAAGAATGATAATATCATTTGATGCCGAAAAGGCATTTGACCTCGTAACATGGTCACATCTTTATGCCACACTTCAAAGTTTTTGTTTTCCTTCTTTTTTCATTGACATTCTCAAAACACTTTATACTAATCCTCTGATATAGCTATAGTTCTGGATTACTTACAAACCTTACTTATTGTAAAGAATACTGAAATAATTCACACAAATACATATTCTAAAATAAATGGCAATGCTTTTACTTAAACACAGCTTAACCATGCATATATTTTGCCATTGCAGACTTACAACAACAAAAAAAACCTAAGTTATACCAACAGCAGAAGGGAATACTTGTAAAATAAATTTGTGACACCCAGTACAGAACAGCAGGATAGCAGTCAGCCAATATTTCATATATACATAATGGCAATGGCACCCATGTCCTCCCTCCCTCTTTCTCTAGGCCTATTTATACTTTAATTTTGCTTATACATCCAATTAATCTAAATAGTCCAATTAATTTAATACATTTTTGTACGTACTAGGTCATCATTGGTCTTCTGTGCTTTAGACATAATATTGACATAATTCTGTGTTATCTTTTTTTTTGCTTATTGCTTTTAAATGCTATCTTTAGTTAGGTCATTTGTTTATGTAATAACTGAGACTTGCTGCCAGTTGTTCTGTGCATATTGAAACTTATACATCTTAAACCTATAATTCTTATTGCTAAAACAATATATATAGCTGTTTTACCAATACATATATCCGCAGTTAATCACACCTGCAGAGAAATAAAACACTAATCTCTACACACTTTTTAATACATCATTTAACATGCTTTTAGCTAAATTATCAAACAAAATGGCTGCTGCATCAGACACACACTTGCTTACTTTAGAGAGGAAAGGCCTTATCCTCTCTAGGCCTGGGGCTATTCGACAAGTACAGTCTTCTGCAACTCGCACAACAAATATATATATTCTCAATCATTTCTACATACTCTAAATAGCAGTGCAGGAAAACAAAGTTACATAAGCATGCATATATTTGTGAATTGCTGAAGGAATATGTACAGTACGTCCACATATTCCTGTTTTATCAATCCCATCCTCTGAACATTCAACATAACTCCGAAGAAAGTTCATATCTCTCATAAATTGCATTGTCTGATTTTTTCTTAATGCACTGGAAAACCTTATTGAAGCATTTCACTAATATATAGAAAATCAACAACATTATCATGACAAAAAAATATTAAACTTTCCAATGTGTGCATAATACTGATTAACCAATTTCCAACCCATGCTAACCAGGTACTGGGGTTTAACCAGGTGAACCAGCTGTCGGGAATCTCGGGAATCACACCATCATGTTTATTTGTTCAGCAAATTCATTTTTATTAAATCTCCCAATTAATGTCATTCATCCTTTCTTTTATTATTTCTATAGAATCAGAAGAATTTGTGATGTATGTACAACAATTTAACCCATATACTGTTTGCAAAGTAACACAGTATCCTGAAGTTGCAGCTGTAAGTTAGTCTGTGCTGCACTAATTCAGTGTTTTATTGCTTGAAACTCTCTTATCACAAATCTAAAAGTACTGTCATATATATGTCCATGATATTGTTTATTAATTCTCTTAATTCTTGTATCATTCTTTGATTTGCAGTTATTCCCCATGTACTAAATGTTATTATGTTACTAAATCCCAAACCAACCTTGTAACCTTGGGACAGTGTATAAAGGTGCTTGTACTTTTCATATACCATTTGTATCTCTATTTTTTTTTATAATTCTTATACAGTAATTATTTCATATGTTTCTTTCAGATCTTTATGTTGTATTACCACTGTAAAAGGTAGTAATGTTCTTATAAAACATATTCCAAAATAATTTACCCTTAACAATTCATAAGTCCTATATCTGCACACACAATATAAGCCCTGTGGTAGTGTCCATGGTTTATTAGACAATATGTTTGTTTATTAGACAATGTATTAGAAAAAACATCATAAGGAACATTACAACAGGCACCCTTTTCATCCATACTTTCTTCTTGCTTGTCACATTCTGCAATATGATGACTGCATGTTTTATTGTACCTCAACATTCCTTCTGTCATTAAAGTTTATTAATGCACTCACACATTCGTCATTATTAGGTTTTGTGTATTTAATAATCTCTGAAAGATCCCCAAGCAAGATTAATTCTAAAAGTTCCTATTTGTAAGATTGTGTTACAAACACTGGTTCCCAAATAAGTACCTTTAGCTTCTGTATCATTTTGTTAATACACTTGATGTTGCCCTAATCATACCTTGGATACCTTGTTCATTTTAAATGTAGGAAACCTGTGTCATTATAATGTTCAAGTGTGTGAGTTCCACATAGTGAGCGAAGTGTTGTTTGATTTGAGTACAATGAGCCATTAACACAACATTCCCTGAATGACATGGTGACTACATGAGCTCATTATAAGTGTCCATGGAAGAAGTGTCAGTTTGTATAGAGGTACTGTCTTTGCACCATTGTATACAACTCTTCTCTGGATTTAGACTACAATATTCACATATACATTTTGGAGTTGTGAGGCAAACCTCCACACCTTTTCCTCACCATAATGGCTCTTTTCAGATGTTTCAACAGATGTATCTTATACCCAGTACCAGTATATATGTCATTATTTACCTATATTTTATTACTTAAAAGTATTTATTTTTCAAATCTTCTAATTATTTTTACATATTGGCTATTAAGAATTTTTCACTTCGGTCTTCTGACCATCCTCTGATCTGTATCTATCCCTGGGAGTTTCAGTAGTAAACTGAGTGTGTGCATCTTTTATGGGTCTTAATATGGTTAATACCTTATTCCTTATAATCATGGATTTCAAAACAGGAGTGGAACCCACCATTATGACCCCGGCAGTACCCCTAAGATAACTCTCCACACCGTCCTAGTCAGCCACCAGTCCTTGACAGCAACAAAAATAACTGCCTCAATCAATGGATACACAGAGACTTGATCACCACTAGCCATCTTTCTTTTTCTTTGTCCACAATCCGCAGAACACGACTAAAAATGTCCCCAATTCTGTGGACCTTATCTTGGTCTGAGCTGTGGCTCTGATCATGCTCATCATCAAATACATTTGTTAGATTTAAGTTACAGTCAATGTCTTTATCTGCATCTTCTCTTGCTTCAACTGATTTCACCACAAGGTCGGAAATCTTCTTGCAGTGAGATGCATGAATCGAATTGTCCTTTTCAGCCACGTCGAGGTTGTTAGCAGGACCTGCAATGGGTCTTGCCATTGATCTATGAGACAACCAAAATGTAAGAAATGTCTCACCATTACATAGTCTCCAGGCTCGACTCCATGACTAGGTCCCTGTGGGAGTCCCTTCACAAGCTTTCCTTGCTTTTCTCAGATGCTGTGAGAATTGTGTAACATAGTCCGTAGTTAAATCATATGACAGTGACAAGTCTGTTGCAGGACTTACAATGACGATAGGCAGTTTTCCAAAAAGTAGCTCATAATGGGACAGGTTAAGTGGTCGCTTTGGAGTGGTGCGAATCCTATACAAAACCAGAGGTAAAGCCTTCAGCCAACTCCTGGCAGTCTCCACACCCACCGTATCTAACTTTGTACTTAATATTAGTGTTTACACATTCAATTTTGCTTGTTGTATCCACATATTGACACATTTCTTGGAATACCTTCCCTGTAAAATGTGTACCTCTTTCACCTTCTACAACACATGGGATACTATATCTGGACACAAATTCCTGCACTGTGAATGATGCTGTACATGATGTAGAATTCCTGTAACAATATCTGAGTAGCTTCATCAGGAAACTGTGAAGTACAGTACTCACAAACAACAAATGGTTAGGTAAATGCACTGTACCCAGGACACATTGAACCTGCCAATGATAGTGAGATTAGTTGCAGGAGGGACATGGACATCAGTAATAATAATCAATTGAATCAGCTGTAGCAGATTTAACAGTTCACTTCTGGGGAATGGTCATAAACAAATTGTTGATTAGAATAAGCAGGCATAACTATAACAGTAAGCTTAGACATTAAATCGGTGTCATCAGAGACAATAGTCTGTGAGATACAAATCTTGTTATTGTTGATTAGGTTAAGCAAGCATAAATGTAGCAGTAAACTTAGGCATTACATCAGCATTGTCATCATCAGAGGCAGCAGTCTTTGAGGTACAAATCTTGAATAAAACAGAATAAAAAAACAAAACAGGAGAATGAAACAACATTTATGTTAGAAGGAGGTAAGAGGGTTTGGGCATGGATCTGTGAGGGCAGGGGGAGGAAGAAGGAGGAAAGAGCTGTGAGGGCAGAGGGTGCCATTGGCTGACTGCCATCCTGCACTGTAGGTGTCATTGTGTAGCTTCTTGTTACCACACTGTGAGAGATTACAATTGTTTGACTTTATTTTTGGCCAATTTGGATAAAATAATTGTTGCTTTAAAAGCTTCTAAAACCAACAGTTAAATGTGCTAAACATTGTTAAATGTTCTGGTGACCATTTCGGATATACTCACACCATTTAGAAACAAATTTCACACTCTCATCATCATACAAGTCTTTCATAATTGCTTACATACTTGTCCTTTATAATCACATATACATTTTTTATTATCATTAGATCCCACATTGTGATAAGCTCATTCCCCATCCTCTGCTGCCAAGCTCTAAACATTTTTTTTTAAATGACTTGGTTAACCCCTTAACCCATGGCAGCTCACATGATGCCATATACATGACACTTTTTTTGTCTGCTGCAAAAACAATAAATAAAACTCCCCCTTTTTTAACCAGCCAATCTCTTGACCTTGAAATAGGTACACTCTAGTCTCAAATAAGTTTGACACTTGCAATGAGAAACATGACATTCTTTCTAAGTATAAAAGTTTGTTAGTGGAATACTATGCAATTTGTGGTAACCAACCCATGTATCATTAACCATTTCACCAAACAAATTAATTCACCTTCATTCAAACAACCATTACCATCCAGGTTCTTCACACACCCTGCCCCTGTGCTCTGTAGCTTTATTGCAGGCTACAGTCAATTACCTCTGCTCATTCAAATCACTTGTTCATACCCTCTATATCACTTAAAGAAACTCTCTTCAATCCCATACAAATACTTAGACAGTGTTTCTCTTTAAAAAAACAACTGAGATTAACCTTTTTTTCACTTTAAAATTGTGACAGTCTGTCAAAATGAAACCCCCCCAAAAACCTACCCCGTGTTACCTGTCTTTAATTATCAGATGAACACCTTCACATCAATATTATCCTGTTATCAGATATCTGCAGATTGATTTCACACTATCTAGCCATGTGGACTTCTCCCTTTGTCTATGATATTACCCCTGCAACTCACATAACCAGAATCACGTCTCTCTACATACAGCATTCATAAAAGATAATAAAGAAAATCCAAAAACACTTATGTCACCATTGCCTATCACCCCAACCCCTAAATAATTACTTAGTAACAATAAAAACCCTAAACATTTACCTGACACAAAACAAATTTTAAACAATATTCCAATTTCAGGAATAAACACCTCAAGTTTACATATATCATAAAATATCAGCAGAAACTGATCTATGTTAATCAAACTGTCTGCTAAATCTAACACAGCAAAATACAAACAATTAAAACACATTTACCTTGACCACCCAATCAGGGGTTTCTACCAAAGGAAAGGAAGGGGAAGGAGGAAAGGTGAGAGAAAGTATGTGCAACCATATTTTGATGGATCACTCACACATGTTACATACACTGCTATCTAATGCCTTATAGTGTGTGTTTTTCACTAGTGCCAGAGGACCTATTCTAATCCCAACTCCAAGTGGCAGCCAGAAGTGATTCTTGGGTAGGATTCTTATCAGACTCTACTGCTGTGAAGGTCAGTCAAACATACACACATGCACACAACTTTCTTATACAAAACAGGAGAAAAAAAATGGTTTTCACAATTTTTTTATCTCAGAATGAGAATAAAAAGAAACAAGATATCAATGCAATTCCTTGATACTTACAAGTTCAAGACACTCTATTCACAAGAAATTATATGAGCATAAAATTCTGTCCAATATCTGACAGATAATGCAATCTCATAAAAACAACAATCCAGTAATAATTTCAGAAATCAATGTATCAACAAAAAGAATAATGCAAAGACAATCACTCAATTTGCAAATTTAAAGAATACCAATATTTTACACTTAAGATATTTCAGTTGAAGGAAGAAAAAAACACAGCAGGACAGAATAACTTTTTTAATCTACCAGCACGCTGCCCGGAGAATCAAAACAAGAAGGGAAGGAACACAGCAGGAGGGGAAAAAAACAAAATTTTCTTACAAGATGCAAAGCTTATTATTACACTATTAAAAATAAGGGAAAAAACATCTAAGAAGAATGAACAAATCCAGAACACTCAATTAATACAAGCAAAGTTTAATTTACCACTCCATCAGAGACCAAAGAAGAGAGGGGAAGAAAAAACAATACTACACTTAAAAAAAAATAATGAGTAAAACAACAGACCAATAGTAAGAAGAGCAAAGTATTTCTATAACGGGGCACACACGGACTAATCTAAATGAAAAAACAGTAATAAATGACCCAACAAAAGAAATTATATGAATAAATTAAAATATAACTTTTATTAATTACTTATAAAATATATAGGCGAAAAATAATATGTGTATAAAATTACAATACATATATTGTTTACCACTAAACCTTAATGTGTCAGAATTACTGACGTTAAATTGCACACACGTCACTATCCCTTATTATATGTGAGTCGATCTGCATTCTATCCACTGTGATGCTAGATTGTACTAGTGTGGTATATGTAAAATAACCTGATAATCAATCAAGTGTGAACCACCCTATAGTCCGTGATATCATGGTATCATTCTTGCAAGTAAATAGATATATGTACCATGTCACTATATGCATTTCATATGTTATTCATCCGGAGACAGATTGCCGTTGAGCAACATCAGGATTAAACTTGATGGATTATCCACTTATTTGCAAGGGTAGGTATTAAGGTATGTATTTAACTAGTTAACAATGTCACAATTAACAATCTGACGCCAAACAGCGCTCAGAGTAGATATTGAAGCTATAAAAATAGCTGGTTTGCAATGTCACAAATGATACTCTGCTGCCAGGTAGCGCTCAGAGTAAATGTTAAAGCTGTATAAATAGTTAGCAAACAATGTCACAATTGACACTTTGACGCCGCAAAGCGCTCAAAGTAAATATTAAAGCTGTATATGTAACTAGCTGACAATGTTGCTATTAACACTCTAACACCAAACAGCGCTTAGAGTGTATAATGACATATATAATTGTGCAATCCCCTATTCTTATTGAGAGACATACAAGTATCTCTCATATTGTAACACATGCAATAGTTATCAATTATCTCATCCCTCTATGGTTGTTAAATCACCTACATTGTTGCTACATAGGCAGTGTAACTCTGCCCAAACAGTTCATTTATTATCAAGGGATATTCTCTCTCATACCACTACCCTTGTAATCAATTATAACTTCCTCGTTAGTCTCTGCTACTAATATTCACAGCATTATTCTGCCTGGTTCAATATCTCTTTAATAAGCAGTCACTTCTGTCACCTCAGCCAACAAATCTTATCCGTGATTCACATTTATTACATGATGTTCACACAGATTTATTACTCTCAGTGGATTAGTACGGGGACTGCTGTGTTGATGAATGGTATTAGTCTGCCCTCCCTTATGTGGTTAACAAACCCCATACATGATTACCACATCTATTCTTATATGCAGTGTAACTCTGCCCAAACAATGCACTATTCTGATGAGAATAATCTCTCTTGTATCACTGTTCTATGTAGCGAGATGTGATCACCCTGCTAATCTCTGCTGTTATAACAGCCGAAGTTGCTCTGCTGGGACCGGCATTCCTCCATTATGTAGTCACTCATTTAGCTATGCGCCCCGCAATTAGCACAACACATCGGCGGTTAGTATCACACTTAATATTCACAGAGATTCTGTTTAAGCTTAACGTGGAAACATATATATTGGATTAAAATTAACAGAGCACGCTATGCATCGCGTGTCTGTGCATTCCTAACGCGCGTTTCGCCCATCGGCTTAGTCATAGGAGCAACCTATTGTGATGTTTTATTCCTGGGAGCACCTCCCAATAAATACAAAGATAAGAATGTTAGATATTTAATTTATGATTTGGGAAGGACAATTAAAACAATTAGTCTGTGCAGCTATTTTTCTATTAACATTAAAACAACAGACCGCCTGTGCACAGATTGTGTCTCTCTCTCTCTCTCTCTCTCTCTCTCTCTCTCTCTCTCTCTCAATCACCAATGCAGAGTGGGTGCCAACTATGTGTATCTCGCTGGGGCCTCAATAATTGAAAACTTAATAGTTCTGGATTACTTACAAACCTTACTTATTATAAAGAATACTGAAATAATTCACACAAATACAGATTCTAAAATAAATGACAATGCTTTTACTTAAAGACAGCTTAATCATACATATATTTTGCCAATGCAGACTTACAATAAAAATAACATAAGTTATACCAACAGCAGTAGGGAATACTTGAAAAATAAATTTGTGACACCCAGTACAGAACAGCAGGATAGCAGTCAGCCAATATTTCATACATACAGTATGTAACAGCAATGGCACTTATGAACCACACCCTGTGCTCTTTCCTCTGTTTTCCAACTGCCCCCCCCCCCCTCCCTTTTTCTCTGGGCATATTTACACTTTCATTTTGTTTATATATTCAATTAATCCAAGTAGTCCAATGAATCTCATTAATATTTGTACGTACTATGTCCTCATTGGTCATCTGTGCTTTAGACATAATATTGATATAATTATGTGTTATCTTTTTGTTCCCATGTAGAAATCTGACCTGGTAGCCCATTTAGCCTTCATTTCTGCTTATTGCAGTTAAATGCTATCTTCAGTTAGGTCATTTGCTTATGTAATAACTGAGACTTGCTGTCAACTGTTCTATTCATATTGAAACTTATACATCTTAAACCTTTAATTCTTATTGCTAAAACATTATATATAGCAGTTTAACCTATACATATCTCCGCAGTTAAATCACACCTGCAGAGAAATAAAACACTAATCTCTACACACTTTTTAATACATCATTTAACATGCTTTTACCTAAAATATCAAACAAAATGGCTGCTGTATTAGATACACACTTGCTTACTTTAGAGAGGAAAGGGAAGGCCTTATCCTCTCTAGGCCTGGGGCCATTTGAGAAGTGCGGCATTCCACAACTCACACAACTAATATATATATTCTCAATCATTTCTATATACTCTAAATTGCAGTGCAGGCAAACAAAGTTACATATGCATGCATATATTTGTGAATTGCTAAAGGAATATGTACGTCCACATATTCCTGTTTTATCACCATTTTCAGAAATTTCCTGTAATGGGTACTTTTCTCCCCCTTTCTCAAAACATTGAGAGACACGGCAGGGTTGTCCATTATCACACTTGTTATTTGAAATAGCAATAGAACCCCTAGCAGTGGTGTTACGTGAAGCCCCCCTAGTTGAGGGTAATCAAATTGGCAATATAGTTTTAAAAGTCGCACTTTTTGCAGACAACATGTTGCACTTTCTTTCTAACCATGATGTCTTGTTATCAGCTGTATTGGATATATAATATCCAGTTTTGTCTCTGTATCTGGTTACAAAGTCAAAGTTGACAAGTCTGATGGTTCACTGTCATACTATACATCCTCACCGATCTTATCCACCTTTTGAATTTCCTCCACATCTATCAAATATCTTGGAGTTCACATCAACTCTACCCTTTCTCAACTTTACAATGCTAATTTTGAAATAGTGATTGAAAAAAATTTCATCTATGCTAGATAACTGGAAATCTCTACTGTTATCTATGTGGGGCAGATTGGTAACAATTAAAATTATAATTTCCCCAAAACTCTTTTATGTGATGAAAATGTTGCAAGAGACCTCAAGTGGCTATAGCTAGGATGAAAACCTCTTGGTGGGAAGGGGGATTTGGACTCCCAGACTTATTATATTACTCCCTCTCAACCTTTTTCATTATATCAGTGATTCTCTATTGGTGACCAGTTCTGTTTCACACCTAGATAAAACCCTTTCTGCCCCTTACTCTGCCAGCACATTATTGCATTCTAAAATAGATGATATCATATAACATATAATTAATAATATCCTTTTTATGGATACCTATTTCTCTTGGATTTCCATAAATCAAAAGTTGCATGGTAACTCTTTCTATTCCCCATATATACCTGTTTGGGGTAACTCAGCTTTTCCCCCATCATTGACAAACAGGAACTTCAAATTGTTTGATCCTGGAGGCCATCTTTTTTCCTTCAAAAACCTAAGACAAAAATATAATTTACCAATGCAACACTTTTACATGTAACTTCAAACTAGACATTAAATTATCCTCCTGTAACTCACTTGGGGATGGAGAATCGACCCCTTCTCCATTGCAGACATTGCAAAAATTAATTTCCAAGGCCCCATACAGGATAAATATGTTATATGTACATTTAACAGATAATCTAACATCTAAATCTTGGACTACCTTGCTTAGTACATTGAAAAAAGATATTCATTCCCTAAATAAATTGCCAGATATTTATATATTTAGTTACACTGACTCTAATCTTCCCTACCTGCAGTCATCTTATTTACAAGAAGTCCATCTTCAAATTATTCATAGGGCGTATATTTCACCAGCTCAGAGGTGTCATATGTTACCAACTGAGTTGGGAGCTTACTTCAAATGCCATATATCCAAACCCTTTTTCCTACACTGTATTTGGGACTGTGGGAAAATTAAAATATTCTCAAACAAATTCATTCAATTTGCTAATAATATATTTTCTCTTCATTTAATCCATAACTCAGTGGTGTATTTATGTGGTAATTATGATTCTTGGGCATTAGGCCCTGATAAAACTTCCAAAATTCATCTTTTAACTATTCTCTTCACTGTCACCAAAAAAATGATTCTTGTACACTGGACAAGTTCGTCTTCACCTACCCTCTCAGAAGTACAAAAGAATGTTACTTCTCTAGTTTGATATACGTTCGACGATCCCTGATATAATTTAAGGTGTAGAAAAATTTTATCAGAAGTAGGATTTTTTTATTAATACATTGGAAATGTCCTCCCAAGAACACATTATAAAACTTTATGAAAAAACCAATTGGTATTTACTTAGATGTATTAGTTCATCATCATATGCTGGATAAGTCAATCTCTTCTTGTATATTGCTATGGTATTCACCTGAGCAATTCTTCACTTTATTCATATTCAACCCACATGATCTCTTTCTTTTTCTTTAATAGAATGATATGCTATTGTGCAAATTAAGCCAAAAATTACCATCTTTATGAGCTCACACCCATCCCCTCCCTCTTGCATTTTCCATTTTCCTTATTGTCATCTAATACATGTTTTTCTCGTATGTTATTTTTAATTGGTTATTATTGATTAAATTGTATTTACTTGAACCCAGCACTCTCTTCTTTTTCTTATTGTGTCTCTCACAATCAAGGGAATTGGCAATCAAACACTGACATCCACAAAAGTTGAGACAATGAAAATTTGATCAAGAACAAAAGTCACAGAAAGCAAAAATGTATACCAGAGTTGGGAACAAATGTTATTGCCATCAGTGTCCTAGAACAGACAGGCCACAGAGTTCAATTCACCTAAGGAAAGTGCATTGTGCGAAACAGAAAATGGACAATTATCTCTACAGGCACAATAAGCCAGCATTTGTATGTCCTTGATACACGGCACTCCTACAAAATGATGACAAGTGAGTCACAGTCGTTTGAACTCTGGCATATATTTGATCACCTTGGATATGACAGTGTTCACAAACTACAGAACACGAAGGTCACAGGAATTTCAGTGACTAACAGAGCAAACACTGTGTGGAAGCTGCATATTTGGGAAACATAGTTGTTAGCAGTGTTCCAAAGTCAACAAGAAGAGCTACAGCACCATTTGACATAGCCACTTGTATGTGTGTGGTCCAATGGAAGTAAAGTCTGTTAGTGTATACAGATATTTTGTGACATTTATAGATGACTTCACAAGAATGACACCCGTGTACTTCATAAAATAGAAGTCAAAGTGACAAAAAAAATTGCAGACTACAAAAGACTACAAAAGACTTGTGGAGAATCAAATAGGTTGCAAAATCAAAGTACTGAGATCTAATAATGGAGGAGAATATCTCAACAGAGAGGTGGCACAATTCTTGAGAAAATATGGAATATAATATCAGTTAACTATTGCCTATACTCAAATTAGTGTTGCTGAATGAGCAAACAATACAGTAGAGGAGAAAGCAAACTGCTTTCTGAAGGATGCAGGCTTAGAGAAACAGTTTGGGTGGAAGCCATCTACACAGCAGTTCACCAGAAAAATTGTTCTCCAACAGTTGTACTAGAAGACATAACCCCTATTGAAGCCTGGTCATAAAGAAAACCAAGTGTAAAACATCTAAGAAAATTTGGAAGTACTGTTCAAGTCCATATACCAAAATAAAAAAGATGCAAGTTGGACAAAAAGTCAATACAGTGCATCAGGCTTGGCTATTGCCATGAATGTTAAGGTTACAGATTGTGGAATCCAATTACAAGAAAACTTGTTATGTTGTGAGATTTTGTAACAGTGGCCCTGTTTCAGCAAGGAATACTGTCACTTATACGCATGCAATTGGTTGATTAATTTGCACTGTGCATGCTTATGCATTGCAGTGCACGTGCGCAAGCTAGGTGCTGCATTAGGAATTGCGTGTGCAGTAACTACGCAGACCCATGGCAGAATGATTGACAGGGAATGCTGTTTGTAGGTGGTGACTGGGAGGTGGTCTGGCGAATGCAGGTGTGCCATTGTGTTTCAATGCCATTGCAGGGGTCTGCATAAATTATCCACTGCGATACAAGATGCCATCTGAGGCCTCATAGCGTGCGCATAAGTAAGCAATCCCTGAGTAAGGTATAGGCTTCTCTAACTGTCCGATGTTACACGATGTTACCGATTGTTTCTCTATTATGGCCAAGTATACGGATGTGAGTAAGAAGAAGTGGGCATCCTTATGTCAGGCTGCGATCACAATGCAAATGCAAACATTTACATGTCACCGCTGATATTAGCAATGCAGTTGCGTGCGTATAAGCAGAATAGTAATCTGTAGCGAATCAGGCCCAGTGACAGCAGCCCAAAGTATGTGAGTCAAGAGACTGCTGCTGAGATCTATGTTGTTAGTGAGAAGAGTCTTGCTGATGTAACTGTCAAAAAGATCAAGCTGAAGTTATTTAATATGTTGATGTTATTTTATATGTCTAACTTCACCTTTCTTACAGGTTGCTACCTAAAAGCTTCAAATGTGGGTTTGTGTAACATGGAGATGCTTGTAGTGAGGGGGGGTATTACAATAGGAGCGTGCTACTGTGCAGTCTCCAAAATTGTCCCTCCAGGGATGACACTTTATTCCCCTACCAAGGCAGCCACCCAATCTTACTACTGTGCATGTTCTGCCATCTTGCCACTTATGCATGAGGGACATAGTGGGAGATGGACATCTCCCCCTTAGCTCCTGAGACCTACCCACAATACTGATATTCCAGCACTGCACTGCTACCACATCCAAAAGACAATCACCAGCTGGTGATCTGTCTGACCCCTGCTTTGCTACAAGCTCTGCTTCATGCTCTTCCACCAGTGTAACAGTGAGTTTATTAAACAATTGATAGTACAGTTGTGTGCTATCATTTGCTTAATAAACCACACTGCCTGGTTAAGCTACACTGGACTTATCCTTGGGACAATCACACATTCCTCTGTTGTGTACATTAACTCTGCCAAACCACTTTCGGCAAATACATTTCCTACTGATTGAAAATTTTTGTATGATTTCCAGTGTTTGAGAAAAAATGGTCAATTGTCATTTGCTCCCATGCATTATCAGATTTTCGTTCCAACCAGCCAGATTGGACAGCTAATCTTATAGTCACTGTAGCTAGCTTTACTAATGCCTTACAGGTGCCAGTTCTTTGGCAAAAAAAACCCAAACGCAGAATTTTCAAAAGACTCCTGATATCCGGATAACAACAATTTTGGTAAGAACATTGTCTAATGAGTTTACTGCATTATAATGCAGATAAAAGTGTAAGTGAAAACATTAAACTGCACAGTATACTGGCATCTATATATATATATATATATATATATATATATATATATAGCTAACATTGCTCCTCATGGGGGAATTCAAGTGTGTTGCACACCAGCAGCCACTAGATGGCACCTTAAGAAGCAATTCATTTGTTGGTCTGTTCGGGCATGCACAGCCGCTGGCATTTATACTCGCAGCCCTCTGTGCTGGATGAGCAGAAATAGCCGAAGTGATCCATTTGAGCGATTAAATGGGATTTTCGCGGTCGCGACAATGTCTTGTCACTTTGACATGCTGCTAACGAGTAATAAATAAAAGATAGATAAAATGGCACCAGTTCATTACTTTTTAAACAAACTTGCCACATGGCTGCACTGCAATTAGTTCAAAGCATGTTCCCTGACTTCCGCTGTGACTAGGCAATAGAGAATCACGTTTTATTGACAATTGTATAGAACAGTACAACTACTTTTATTAACTGACAAGTCGTATATATATGCAATTTGGAAATGCATTAAAAAAAACTCCAGCAAATTTTCCCAGAAATGTGAATTATTCAAGCCCAAAACCTACTGGTGCGTGTACTGTCAATAAGATATCAGATTTTTACTCATTGTTTTTCTTTGTTTTTTCTTTGGTTTGTTTGTTTTTTACTGATGTACTAAATAAGTTTACAGATGAATGGTAAGTAGTTTAGTTACACCAAGAGCCTAACCTGATTGCAATGAAGTCATTTATAGTGTATGTAAGTCATCCGTGTCATCTTTTAAATGATCTGTCATTGCTGCTTGCAGTAGACTGTGGTATCACAAACCAACATCAATGTTTTTTCAGGAAATAATTATAAACAGTGTAGCAGAGTATTGTGAAATGTTCATGGAAGCAGAGCTGGCCTTGCAGTAAATATTGTGTGAGCATTTGATGAGAAATTATGAAAACACTAATCAGGGCATCTATAATAGTATTTAAACAATTTCTAATGGTTCACTTACTATACTCATGTATAACCAAGTTTCTGGCCACCAAGGCTTGCTGAAATTTGTAGTTACCCACCCTTATTAATGATTATATTTTAGCATGAATCCATACCACCCACATGGGTTGGGACAAGCTCCAGTACTATTCAGCACAGGGTTAGTGTTCTATGTTAGGGTAGCCATTGTTTTTGGTTGCCCAATATCCCTATGGAATCATCCCCCTTGCTGACTAGGCTGGTACTAGTTCACCTTACAATAGGGAGACCCCACTCTGAGGGGCTCTCTGTTATTGTGACCAGTCAAGCTGGCATAGCATGGAGCTGGATGAGACCTTTGTGGTGGGACCCTAAAATAATTGCCCACGTATAAGTGGCACATAACCCAGGTTATATACATTGGTACTGCTTACACTGTACTTGCCTACACATTGTCCCTCTAAGCAGCTGACCCAAGCCCCTGCTGGGCCTCTCCAACAAGCCTGAGCCAAGGTAATCAGTAAATGCCCTACCCCACCCCACAATCACTTTCCCAGTGAAGTAATTATAACACTTTTACATTTATAAATGTACATATGTGATACCCCAGAAGAAATGGCTGGGCTGTTAGGGAATAGGTATTCAATCATGCAGAGCAAGTTAATTATATACAAATTCATTGATGTACACCGTAGTAATATATATATATATATATATATATATATACACACAAGATATTGTATGGTTAATACACTGGCAGTTCATATATGTACATGTTGATATGGTAATGTAAGAGAGGCTGTAGCAATTTAATGGCACCTATAGCCCAGTGCCCACATATTGTCCTGCTGGTCTCCCCCATCAGTGAGTGATGGCCTTTTCTAAAACAGCCCCAGCACGGACTTCACCATTAACTGAAGGGGGGACTTTGTTAGGTTCTGGTTTTGTTGTGGACCTGGGGTGGTGACAGAAGCAGACACAGAAGCAGATTTAAAGGAAAATGTGGAACTTTTAATGAGTGGTTTAGTAGACATGGAAATGGCAAAAGAAAAAGTCCAGGTATAGCACTGAAGTGCACTTGAGAATGAGAACTGTAGTGAAGCAAATGGGAGAATGTCCAGATAGTGACAGGCAGGAACAGTCCAGTATGCAGGTGTGGTGAGGCTGAAATGAATTACAGGCTGAGGTGAATTGCAGGGTGAAGTGAATTGCAGGCTGGGGTGAATTGCAGGCTGGGGTGAATAATGTACAGAGGAAATGTAAGTGGAGGCAGGGTGCAGGGTAACAGCTGACACAGTTACTCAGGCAAGGGAGAAGCAATGGGAGGAGGCAGGGGATTCCTGCAGGATGTGGAGCAGGTCAGGTAAAGCAGGCTTAGGCACAGATCCAATAGGCAGACGGACAAGCTCAGGAACTCTCTCAGCTTGCGCTGTGAAACACGTTGCAATGGCAATGTAAGGGAGCTCTGAACTCCCCTAAATACCCAGTGCTAAGTCATGACCGGTCAGAGAGTGAGCATGTGACACGCCAGGATTGGCCGATTAGGTCACATGGCTGAAAGCTAGATGGCAGTGCCCATGCCAGAGTGGAATGGAAGCACCGCCAGGCCTACCCAGCCCAGAGTGACAATTTGCCCAAACAGGTCCACGCACAGCCAATGCTCCCCGCCAGGCACCAGCACCACTGCCAGACGCCCTCTGCCACAGCATCCTCACAGGTAACACCATACCAAGAAACCCTGGTCATGACAGACTTGTGTTGGACACTGCAGTGAGGGCTTGGACAGGTTATAAAGAGGCCTGACAGTTGACATTTGGGAGGAGTGTGCCTGAGGAAGTAAAGTGGAAAGGAGCTCCTACGTTAAATGTTCCTTACCTCAGGGACAACTGGTGTGGTGTCTAAGGTAAGCAGGCAGCGGGAACACAGTGCTGCGCTTACCGGAGAAAAACAGTAGCTGCCTGAGGGGACCAGGCACAGGACTCCCCAGGGGCATGCTGTGAGGAGCTACCTCTGCCATGAAGAGTCTGCTGGAGCACAAAGGAAACTGCTGCCAGGACCTTGAGAGGTGGAAGCAGCATCAGCAGTGGAGCCGCCCTGCTCCCTCCCTCTTCTTGGTGACTGACAGCTGGGCTGGAGAGTGTCAATTACTGAGGCGTGGCTTTCACGGGGTAGGACAGACCAGAGCAGGTGACAGGTGAAGCAGTGAGCACCCTGATCCACCCCTAACATGATCCCTGTCATCCCAATGCATCCTCTGTCATAGATAGTACCTCGTAGCTGGGGGAGAGATTTTCACAGGCTATAAGCAGTCCGGATCACTAGCGACTTTAGTGTAATTCCAAAGTGAATTGTACTGAGCCCAAGAGAAAACATCATTCAATATAGTGCTAGTTTCTTACCCTCCAAAAACAATATACTATACAACTCTCATTAGGTTGCTGTCAAGAATTGACAAAGACAGAGTAAATAGTGAGCAGCAGGGCTCTCAATTAAGCCACATGGAGCCTAGCCAGGGGAAAGTGCAACCAACTGTGCAACATTTAATTTTAACAGAGCCCAATCAGCTACCATACAGCTGCTACTATGGAGATAGTGTTATATTACACATTTCATCCAAGCCAGTTGTCAATATTGCACAGTAAGGGAAGACAGAGATGATTTTATTGTGCACACTACTACCAGAGAAGTAACCAAAATTGTTTAAAAAGGCAGCAGCACTGCAGGATTGTACATAAATACAGGACCCGTTACCTCACCCTCCAAACATTATTCTTCAACCCGGGCAACGTTGTACAATATTGAGTACTAGCCAGAAAATCTCTTTCATGCAGAGTTAGGTCTAGAGACAATTGTCTTCTGTTCCCTTTGGTGCACCAAGTAACTGTTGGTCATATTGCCCTATTTGCACTATTGCATATGAAAGTGACATTATATGCTTGTTTGTGGTTAACCTATTAACTCCACAGTTGTATCACGAATCCAGATTTCCGGTATAATGAAAAGCACATATCCGAGTGTACCTTATTCACTTAAGAGTGTCTAAACAATTGTAAAGTAATTAATTCTATGTAATGCTGGTGTGAAAATTGTTTATTATAGCACAACTCCAGTTGAATAAATACGTGTCTTAATTATACCCTATTGCCTGAATCTATACTTGGTAAGGAAACACCCCAACACACCACTCTTACAATAGAATTCTTATTAGGGTGTTACACATAGTGCTTTTCTCTAGAAGGACTCAAGAAGATTTACATAAATCATGAGCATAATACAGAGGTTTATATGTGTAAAGAAATACATTCAGTAAAACAGGGTTGATGCAGCCATTTTGAATAATAAATTCCAATGATTATTTATCCTACTTGTGAATGTACCAGATGAGCCAGCCATCTTGGTCGCACTACATATATTACATTGAGTGAAAATGGCAATGCCTGGAAGATATGTCACATAATAGGAAAGCTACAACATACTAAAGCAATATGTAGGATCCTTACAATATTATTAGATCCCTGCATCGTTCATCCTACCCACGAACTACCAGGCGAAGCAGCCATCTTGGGAGCACTATATAGATTAGATTGCAGAAGGTGCAATTAGTAGAATTACAATATAAAGTGGAGGTTTACAGGAAGAAAAAATATAGACATCAACACTGAAAGGGGTCCATGTTCTGGTGGTATAGATAGATATGTAACACAGTCAGCGTATTGCAGGAAGAAGTACATGGTAACAACAGAATAACACCGAAGGTGATAAAATAAAAAAATGAGTGAAGACAAATTGCAAATAAATAGTAATAATGTTAATGCAATTACCAGGGGAAGTTGCAGGAGGGTGGAGTAGTAGCATTCCTGAGGTGCAGTGCTTGAGGAATTGTTTATTTTGAGTTGAGAGAGTAGGCCAGGGGTAGCCAACCCTGGTCCTCGAGAGATACCAACAGTGCATGTTTTCCATGTCTCTTCAATCAAGTGTAAGACGATTTTCCTGAACTAAACGAACTATAACGATATCCATCAATGATAAATCGTTCATATCGTTTATTTTTATGCTACCAAAAATTGTTCAAAATCGACTTTTAGTAAGTGTACTCCTTGATGCGGCTACAATTTAATACCAGGATTAGTGTAGACTGAACACTCATTTTTTTTAAAATAGAGCATATTTTCTACTCAGTTTGGGAAAGGAAAGGCTGCTGATAAATGTATTACTGTGGACTTTAGTAAAAATTAATATTTTGTTTGATTTACTTATATCACACTCAGAATGACTTAGGTACTTAGTAGTAAAACTTTCTAGCCAGTCACACCTCCTGTCGTATTGGTGCCACATCTGCTCCTGTTATTTGCAAGGGGAGGATAGAGCATTTTATTATCTAGGCACAGTCTCTGCCCCCACCATGCCTCAACAGAAACTGGGCTTTCCTTCTTGGACATCATCTTCAACAACCCTTCCCCACCTCCAGGTTTCTTAACTGTGCACCAGGTTCATGCAGTCAGGGTAGGCAGCGGAGGCAGTGCCTCCCCTGTCATACTCCCACCCTTATCATACTCCCTGTCATGCTCCAGAATTTTGATATAAAAACTGTGATTTTATACATGTGTGCCTCCCCAGCCATTGACCTCACCGCACATCACTGCTGAGCACATTTTTGGCATCTCAGAAGGCTGGGTCTGTGCAACCTATGTAAAATGAATAAGCCTCACAGTACAGACAGCACATGGCCATGACTACAAAGACACTTTGTTTTTAAAATGTTATTTATCTCCAAACATGCAATCATAATTAAGGTATATAATGCTTATTAATCTTTACTGCACATTATGTTTTCATACTGTTCATTGAAACATGAATTTTCTTAATTAACTTACTGAATAATAAACTTCAACAATAAAAACCTTGGCTGCTGGACCTCATTTCAAAAACCAATTCATTTCCCATCTGATTTCAATACAACTGCAAGATGTAATAACACAGAACTCACCAAATAGCAATTTATCATCTTTATTTTAGTTTTCTCCTGCAATGACACAATTGGCATACTTAGTGACAAAATGATATTGAAGAAAAGATACAAAATTCTGATTAAATGTCAAGAGGTTAAGAGGTCTGCCTCAGATGGGCTTAGAAACCGCAGGCGCCCGTGAGCTGCTGAGGGCAAGACGAAGGTATATATAGTGTGTGATGATGTGAACTGCACTTAATGAACCATTCATACAACAACTTATGCTGCTAGACAGTTCATATAGCAACACTGTCCTTGTGGATGAACTGAATAAATCTTCAGATTGTGTAATCAGTACAAAGCAGATTTGTTTTCTTATTTTTATTTCCCAGTGTACCTTAAACTCAATATTAATCCCTCACATGATTTATCATGTTCATTCCAGTTTGTTTATTTAACATAGTATAATTCACAATGATGCCTAGAAAAATATTTTGAGCATATTATAGCCAGCTGTTAATCAGTACAAGTGCCGGGGAGTGATGAGAAAATAACTGTGACCAATATGTGTTACATGTTACATTCTGGAGGCTTTACAGTCATGAAATTCTGCACTTTTTTCCTGTGTGTTTTCAGGTTTAACCAATTGCTTCGCGTGATCACATCAGATGCAACCAGGGCTATTTTTCAGCAGGAACTCAGGGCCTGATTCAGACCCGGATGCTAGTCTGGGCTTGCTCACATTGAGCGATTTTTCCCAATCTGCACATGTGTATGAGTTGCAATGCGCGAACCAGCCAGTGCAATGGGAAAGTGCTCGCCCGTAGCCCGCCGTCGGGCCGCTATTTTGAGTGACAGATATTGCCGTTTTTAAGGTGGTGACAGGGAAGGTGCTTGTAAACGGGGGTGTGGATGTGCGAACGCAGGCGTGCAGAGTAGCGTTGTTACACACGTGACAGGGTTGTATTTTAGCCTGAACTGCTCGCAATGTTGTGATGGGAAAAGGCTACCACAAGCGCTGCGAGCAGCTCAGATGGTTCTCGATTAATCCTACAACTGCCAGAGATGACGTGTGTTGCGAGTGGCAAAGGGGCGTCTTTATACAGGTGCGTCCGGGTCTGAATCAGGCCTTCAGTTCCTGAACCTCTCATTAACTGTCATGGGGCAAAATGTATTTTACATAAAATAAGTTTTATTTTAAAGGCCCTTTTGAGTGCCTTCTTTTCTAAATACTATGTATTTTCCAGAAAAATAGCCTTGGATGCAACCACGCCAAGTCTGGCTTTACATGACATGGTCACATCTAAAATGATCAGTCAAATATGCACACTGGCGGCTGCCAAAAGTGAATCATCTGGCAGCTGCTGATCTTACAGGGTCTTCCGGCATCTGCTCCTCCCTTGATCTCATCCATGGCTGCTGGGAGATAGTTTTTGAGCAGCCAGCAATTTCAGTGAGTCTCCTGTAGGTTCTGTTTCCTCCAGTCACTCCCCCCTCTACTCAGCCAGGCACTGATGGGCATAGAATTGACAACCTATGGTTTACTGCAGCTGGCAATATCAAAGCTGGAACAGCACTGGCCCCCAGACTGATAGAGAGATACATAGAGGCATATACAATTAGGGACGAGAATAACAAAAATCCCGCAACTGCAGAGTTTGGAATGTAGGTACAGGATTTCTGCTTTCAATAAGGTGCAGGGTTTTAATTTTATAAGTTCCAGTGAATGACCAATTTTTCCTAAAATCCATATTTTTAGGGAAAATGGTTGAGGAACCGCCCTAATGAATAATTAAAAAATTGGAAGTTTCCTATTAGCTTAATTAGTCATTAATGACTCACCTTCCAAAGTGCTGCCTCTTCTCTATAGTGTTGCAGACAGCGGACAACTTCCAGGGACCTTCCAGGCCAAGAACAGGTATGTACTATGCCTTCACCAACCTCTCCACACACTACACTACCCCCACTGCTCTGCACCCCCCAACCCACGCACACTACACTACCCCCGCTACTCTGCACCTGCTTCCGTGCACAACACTACACTACACCCGCTACCCTGGACCCCCCTCCCTGCACACACTACACTTACCCTCTCTGGCCAGCTACATTCTTCTGCAGGGGAGCGCATGAGCCAGTCCAGCCATCGGAGGATGCAGCAGCCAGGCTCAAATGGCAGTAGATGTCCGGAGCAGGTAAGTTATTATTTTTTTTCACGCACAGCGGAGTGTTCAAAGCTGAAAACCCTGCATGCATTTATTTTATTATTGGATACTGCGGGTATCGGGAGCACGCATACCTGCGCTAATCCAACATTAGTCGTGAGGTCTGAGTGAAAACCTTGCGGCCAAATGGATGTGCCCATTATGTACACAGTTGCAGGCAAGAGAAGAACCATAATAAAAAAAATATAATCAATAATAATGTATGTTCTATTGTGCCATTAGTGGTCACAGAGCTCATAATGTGATCCCGGCCCCAGGTCAGCAAAACACACACACACACACTTGTATTTGTGACCTTGTCAGGAACCATGACTGGAACAGCCCTTACGGGTACACCTTTTTCCCGTCACTTCAACAGCTGGAACAGCAGGCTGGTGCATGCTGACACAAATCAATATCACATCACCCAGGGTAGATGTACCATAAAGGTATGATAGCAAGGACTAGAGACCATTGAATCTCATGGGGACCTAATTAGGTATTAATACCCCTTGGGGGACTTTAGAGCCTGTGCCTCAGCCCTAAGGCAGGCATCACAATCTTTTTTGCCAGGTACTTTGCAGGATAGGATGCACCGCATCAGGTGTCTCTCAACAGCTGCTACTTCTGCACTGCTCCATGGTTTCTTTTTGGCACCCTTGCAGACACCTGTGCATGAGAGATAAAAAATTAGACACCCACAAAGTCAACTGATGCCTTTGCCACCACCATCACCCTTGCCCAAATAGATGTGAAAATGATACACACCTTTGGGAGCCACAGGGGCTTGTCTCTCCACCACTGCTGCGGTACTTGCATCTCCATCCTCCATGGGCACTCCACTTACTTGTCTCTCTGGCTCATCCTCAGATTCATTACTGGCTAGCTGGATTTGTTCTGGAAATACACAGATAAACAGAAGTCCCCAGTCAAACCAGTCCCCTTAGACTGCCAGTCCATGGAAGTACCAGGCAGGTCTGGACCCATGATACCTACCATTGGGATCAATGGAGATGTCTTCCAGTCTTTGACCCTTAAAATCAGCCAACCTGCCTTGCTGGAGTGCCACAAAGAGCTTGCTTATTTTGGCCAATTGCAGAGTACCTTCAGGGAGGCGGTAGTACTGACGATGCACCCGGATATCATGCCCAAGGAAGTCAGCTAGCTGATCCATCTCTGTGTTGCTCATGTTCAGGACCCTCGAAAAGGTGGCCACATGTTTCAGAAGCCTGGTGGAGGAGAGTGCTTCCGGATGCTTTGCCCCACACTCTCGAGCATAGAGGCGAATGCAGTTGGATCCTCTAAGGTGAAACAAAACAGCAGGTCTTGCAAACATGTAGACATTATCAGGACTGACACCACACTCTGGACCTCATTCAGAGCTGGTCGCACAGAGCGTGCGGTCGGTATGAATGAGGGGAGGACGTCTTGAATTTTCAAGATGTCCTCCTTTGCGGTGGTAAGGCTGTGGGTTAACACCCACAGCCTTACGACCACCTAAGGTGATGGTCGCGATGGTCAAGACCAACGTGACCATCGGGGCTTACGACGAGACCCTAGGGTAGGGTCTCCCTTGTCGTAAGCCCTGGAGAGCTTTCGGCTCTGTCTGAGCTGGAAGCTCTCCACTGACATCACTAGTGATGTCAGTGGGGCCGCCCCCAAACGGTAGGCATTCCCATGGGAATGCCCATGTTTGGGCTGCCACCACCCCGGCCCGCCTTCCAAACGGGGCGAGCTGTCAATCAACATTGACAGCTCACCCCCTTTGGATCGAGACCCGCTACGACCGGCGCTGTCGGTCGTAGCGGGTCTCACACATGCACATGACGGCGATGGCACCGTCATGTGCATGCTCTGTGGGGGGCCATCGACCTGGTCCGAGCGCATCGGCGCTAACGACCGGGTCTGAATGACCCCCTCTGCCCTTTTCTCTGTCAGGATCTCCATTGCCTTCTGTATGCATGGGGAAAGGAGGACAGGAACTTTCCTGTCTCTCTTCCCTGGAATCTCAATACGGGTGAAGTGCTGACATAGCCTCCTCTCCAGCTCCGACAGGGCCTGCGCCACATCAGCCTGTAAGTCAGCAGTGTGCCAAGATGCAAACAAGGCAAGCCGCATCTTTGAGACCTCACCTTCCCTCCTGCAGTTGAAGAGGATCAGCTGTGTGAGGGTTACCTTGGCCAGCAGCAACCACTGCTTCGTTGTGGGGTGGGTGGACAAGCCCTCCAGGTACTCCCGCTGTCTGTCACCAAGATACAGGTGCAACCACTTCACATCTTCAATTAAATGTAGGAGGGGGGGAGCATTCCATTTTTTCTCTTCTAGGGTCTTAAGGGCTTCAGCTGAAATCAGCTTACTCCACCTTGCCTTGTATAATTTTCTAAAGCCCCAAGCACTCTCCACAGTGGGACCATGCCCCTCCATAAGCACCTGACATTCAACCATGCTTGATATCTTTTGCAAACTGTGGCCCACCTTCAGAGCCAGCGAGGGTACCTGGAAGGTGTTTGTTGTTTCGTCATAGCCAGTCAGGCTCCTTACAGCCTTAATTACATGTATGAAGTTCCCAGGGCAGATGAACTCTTTCATGCTCCACAGTGGAGTAACCTATTTGGCTTGCAACATCAATCTCCCCACCTCTCAAAGCTTCTGACGTATATACTCATGCTTAGTGACATCCGATCCAAGCCTGTAGTAGAGGTGGAGCCCAAACTGCATGATGCAAGGGTAACCTTTGATTATTGGTACCACATCATCATGAATCATGTCAGACAGGACCTTCCAGAGGCCGGTCCCAACACCTGGTGGAACAGGGGTGGCATAAGTGCAGAGGGCTTGCACCTTGGTCCTGCAAGGTTTGGGATTGTCTGGTCCTTTCTTAAGCGGGCACCTTTTTACATGTCGCCACAGGTGTCGTCTGGAGAAAAGGCCCTGGCAGTGGACACAATGCATGAAGTCTTGGAGAGCCGCAGCTTCGCCCAGCTGCTTGCAGGGAAGAAGGACATCGCTGCCATCACCCAGGACCATGGCATTATGGGCAAAGTTTCACCATTTGCGGAGCAGGTCAAGCTGCAGCTGCCTCTCCCTTGAGCATTTTGGGTAGCTGACTGCCTGGGCCGCCTCAGGCTCATTGCCGTGGATAGCTTCCACATGCCTTGCAATTTTTGAATATGGCTTCTCACACCAAAGACAAAAGTTCTTTTTGGTATATGCCCTTGAACCATTGCTTTTTCAAGGTGAATGCATTGGGTCTATGAGGTAGGGAGTCATTTTCTACAGAGGAATCCTCAGCCAGCAGCATCTGTCTCCCATGACAAGACCTCTCATCCCCGCTTCTATCCTCCATACTGCCTGCCTCTGATGAGTCAGGGACATAGTCTTCATCACTGCCATCCATGTTACTGTCCGTTGTGTCTCCAGACGCACCGTTCAGTTCCATAGTTTTCCCCCTTTAAAAGGAACAAGAGAAGAAACCAAGTAAACATTCCCTCAATGACAAGCACGGTAAATGAACCATTAAACCTGTACCTACCGGTCACATCGCTCACACTGCAGCCGACCTACCATCCTCAGCAGCGCGAAATCCCCGGAACTTGCGCACAGCAAGGACTGCCCAGCACTGGGTGTGTAATGCAGTGCACCTTGACCAGCCCACCTTGACCCTTTCATGTCTGGAGTCCCAGTGCATACTCATATGCTCTGTAGCAGCACTCAGGTGTGAGGCTGATCCTGGGTTATCTGTACGCTCCATATATCACCCCATTATATATCCGGAGAAGGAATTCCCCAGACGTCATGGCATCGCTCCTGCATGCCACTTTTTGTGGGGTGCCGTACGATTTTTCCCGGGCTCCTGAAAGCCTGCCCCGGCCAAAGGGATCCAAATCCATTCTCATCGGGACTTCCAGGGATGCAGTTCCCCGTACGGCCACAGGGGCGCCGTTCTCTGGGACAGGCCGGGGCTTCGGGGTGTGGGTCTGCCCGCACGGGGAACTGGGAGCAAGGGGTGCCCACTGGGGATTTCAGGCCTAACGCTCAGCCAAGTTCTCAAACTCTGTTGCCCTGCAACTCGCCCCCTTTCATTCCAGCCAAGGAATTCCCCCGGACATCACGGCGCCGCTGCTGCAAGCCTCCTTTTGCAGGGCACCGGACGATTTCACCAGGGCTCTTGGAAAAGGGTCACGGCCGAGGGGTTCCTCTCCAACCTCATCAGGACTTCCAGGGGCTGCAGTTTTTAAGGCTACCACCAGGTGGCGCTGTGCAAGGAAGAAATGGACTATTAAGCCCGGGGAGGGAGCCGACGATTAAAGGCGCCTCGCCGTGCACCGCCCTGAGCCGCACGGGCCAAGTTATCAGGTTTGGGGGAAAATAAGTGGTCTGATGGTTCCCTCAGCTTTTGCCCCCAGCCAACTGATGGCACCCTCTCCATCCTCCCCCAGCCAATCTTTAATCCCGGGGAGGGAGCCGCCGCCAGGGACCCTGCAACCGTAAAGTACAAATGCTTGAAATCCTCCCACCCTTCACGGTGTTGAAGGTGTCATGTGCCCGAGCCAAGTTCTTCACGGAGCAACCAACATTCCTGGGGATATCACCAGCTTTTCCCAGGACTGCTGGTGCTTTCCAAGTGATGAGGATCAAGTGTGTCATCACCCTCATTACTCTCAAGCACCTCAAAACTACTCAAGACCAGCCTGAATCCATCCACCTGCTAGGCTCCGGGGAACAACTATACAGACAAGTGGGGTGGGCAGCGAAACCCATCCATCTACTGCACCATGCCCCCCAGGACACAAGTGGAACCTGGAAAAAGGGACCCCACTCTGACTTCGCCCATCAGCCAGGCTCCGGGGGACCACAATACAGGCAAGAGGGGTGGGCTCGCGAAACCCATCCCTTTTCTGCACCATGCCCCCCCCCGGCACTCCCAGCTTTTCAAAATGTCTCACCCTTCCATGTATCCCCCATCTCTGGGGCGAGGAGGACATGAGTGGAATCTGAACCAGCCAAAAGGGGACCCCCACTCTGACTGCGCCCATCAGCCAGGCACCAAGAGACCGCGATACAGGCAAGAGGGGTGTGTCCGGGAAACTCATCCCTCTACCGCACCGTGCCCCCCCGGTGTTTCCAAATGTCTTGACCTTCCACGCCAGGACGAGAAGGACATGAGTGGAACCTGGACCAGCCAATAGGGGACCGCCACTCCGACAGCGCCCATCAGCCAGGCTCCGGGGGACCATGCCACAGGCAAGAGGGATGGGCCGCGGAAACCCATCCATCTACCGTACCATGCACCCCCGGAACTCCACACGTCTCGCCCTTGCACGTCTCCCCCCCATATCTGGGGCAGAGAGATCATGGAATTATCTGGATCAGCTCAGAGTGGAACACTCCTGGCTCAGCCATCTTGCCCACTAGGGACAGCAGCGGGGCAGCCTGGATCAGAGGCCAGCACAGCAGGGAGAATGGGCCCTGCAGCAATTCTTCCTTCACAGTGGCATCTATCCCCAGGCCTTCCCGACACAAACCATTGGGACAGAGACCTCCATTTACCAGGAGACACAGGGGCAAACCTACCAAGTGCAACCGTCCTGGGTTCCCATCACTCCACAGCAATAGCTATTCTCCTCGGAAGCCATGTCAGGTGCTATTCTCAAAAGCCATGCCAGGTGCAATGAGTCCAGGTCAGCCACACCTCTTCAGCCCGCTCCTATCTCATCCATTTTTTTCTCTCTGCATCTCCAGGCCCATCAACAGTAGTGGAAGGATTCTGGGCTGCATAGTTTGATCTTTGAGATAAGAATAAACTTTAAGTAGGATCATCCAGGTAGATCTCAGTCAAGGAGGAGGGGGACCTTTGCTGCATCATCCCCAAACAGGTGCAGACAGCCAGCACAAAAAAAGAGATGGAGGCACACATCCATGTGGTTCCAAGCAGGAGGCCAGATGGACCAAGCAGGCCCCAGCAGATGGTTGGTGGACCAAGGAGGAGGTCAGAGTAAGAGATGGAGGCACACATCCATGCGGTTCCAAGCAGGAGGCCAGATGGAGGAAGCAGGCTCCAGCAGATGGTTGGTGGACCAAGGAGGAGGTCGGAGTAAGAGGAACAGTCGGGCCCACACCATGCAGGGCCAAGTATAGCACCCACTAACTATTCCGCCTGACCCAACAACCCGTTCACTGGGAAATCAGTGCAAGCTGTCCCGGGGTGTGTGTGTTTGGATAGGCAGCAGTGATAAAGTCACCTCAAGCCTCCCGGCTAAGATCCCCACACAGTGGTGAGGCAAGCAGTTGGCCCACAGGTGACCCCGCTCCCCCAATCCACCACATCCCGCTCTACACCTGACTGATTTCATCTTGTCCTGGGGGGGTAAAGGGTGTAAAAGGTGGAGCCATTCATCTACCTACATTCTAGCCTGATGGCATGCAGCTTCCACTGGCTCCCTCCATTAAATCTCCCACTCTTCCCACCAAATCATCTCTATCGTCCATGCTCACATATTTGCATCTCTCATCTGTGAGAGTCACCCCCTGCTCTCCACCAAGGAATCTGCCTTCCTCCATGCAGGAACACTAGACACTTCCATGCAGCTGCCAGCACACCAGGCCCTCCACAGAGGCTATGCGGTCAGCTGGCAGGTGGCATACCTCTGTTCCCGGCCACCTCGCCACAACAGAATATTGCCAACACTCACTTGGTACCAGGGAACTTGTGCGCTCCACCAGGGTCTTGGGATGGACATATGCAAATCTGATGCTCCCCAAGAACAACTATCAGCATCAGACCCCTGCAGGGCTGACAGGCAGAGCAAACCATGCCATCTGGATTCAGACTGGACCAGCCTAGCTTTGTCCCAGGGATGGGTGAAGCTTAACGCTGATGTGCCTGGAGAATGGACACCCTCACGTAGAGAGGTCTCGGACGCGCAGTGGGCTGGGGGAGGGTCACATCACCCATAATTGACCAGGACAACAAGGTTCTAGCCGAGCGACCAACCCTCCCGGCGGGGGCGCGGGATGCCACATCGATCAGAGTACCAGAGGCCGCCCTTTTCCATCGTCTACTATCATTCCGGCCGAGGAATTCCCCCGGACATCACGGCATCGCTGCTGCATGCCACCTTTTGCGGGGTGCTGGACGATTTTACCCACGCTCCTGGAAGCATGCCCAGGTAATCCATCCTCATCAGGACTTCCAGGGATGCAGTTCCCAGTTCGGCCACCGGGGGCGCCGTTCTCCGGGACCGGCCTGGGGCTTCGGGGCACGGGTCTGCCCACACGGGGAACCGGGAGCAAGGGATGCCCACTGGGGATTTCAGGCCTAATGCTCCTTTGCTCTGCCCCCTGAGCAGGGGCCCGGGGACCCGGGCAAGTACTCCCCACCTTCTGCAGGGCTCCAGACGATTTTACCCAGGCTCCTGGAAGCGTGCCCGGCCAAAGGGGTCCACATGCATCCTCGTCAGGACTTCCAGGGATGCAGTTCCCAGTTTGGCTACCGGGGGTGCCGTTCTCCGGGACTGGCCGGGGGGCTTCGGGGCGCGGGTCTGCCCGCATGGGGAACCGGGAGCAAGGGATGCCCACTGGGGATTTCAGGCCTAATGCTCCTTGGCTCTGCCCCCTGCGCAGGGGCCTGGGGACACGGGCAAGTAACCCCCAATTTCTTCGGGGCACCAGACGATTTTACCCGGGCTCCTGGAAGCGTGCCCCAGCCAACGGTGTCCAAATCCATCCTAATTCGGACTTCCAGGGATGCAGTTCCCAGTTCGGCCCCCGGGGGCGCTGTTCCAGGGTAGGTAAGGTAAGGCTGCACCTGGCATGCTGAAGCACCTGAGCCTCCATTCAAAATGACACCTCAACCGAGTCTCTAGGCCTCACCGTTGCTGAAAAATAGCCATTTAAAGTCCAGGGGCCCAGCCCTGTCTCTTCACTTTCTCACTTCTCTCTATAAATCTCCTGAAGGAAATCCTTCGAGGGTCACAGCATTGCTGCTTCGCGACCCACTTTAGGGACACCTGTGCAGACTATACCCAGGGTCTTGGAACTGATTTCAGCCAGGACGGGGGAAGTTTGGCCTCATCGCCACTTCCATTGGTGCAGTTCCAAAGGGAATTAGCTCTGTTTTGGGGCCAGGATCGGGCTCCATAGACGTGGTGTCTCTGTGGGCTACATCGCCGTGGGGTGCAGCGGGCCCCTCTTCCTCCACCCACCCGCTGCGGCGCCGCCCGGTGGCCAACTGGTGGAACTGCATCAAAGAAGGAAATTATTTAAAAATAATTCCCCTGGCTTCTCTGCGGGCTCCATCGCTGTGGGGTGTAGCGGGCCACTCTTCCTCCACCCACCCGCTGCGGTGGCGCCCGGTGGCCAACTGGTGGAACTGCATCACATGAGGACATATTAAAAAATTATTTCCCTGGCTTGTCTGTGGGCTCCATCGCCACTGCCACATGCAGGGTGCAGCCTGCCCCTCTTCCTCTACCCACATGCTGCGACGCCCCCCGGTGGCCAACTGGTGGAACTGCAGCAAATGAGGTAATTTTTTATTCCCCTGGTATCTCTGTGGGCTCCATCGCTGTGGGGTGCAGCGGGCCCCTCTTCATCAACCCACCTGCTGTGGCGCCCCCCAGTGGCCAACTGGTGGAACTGCAGCAAATGAGGAAATTTTTAAAAATAATCCTCCTGGCTTCTCTGCGGGCTCCATCACTGTGGGGTGCAGTGGGCCACTCTTCCTCCACCCACCCGGTGTGGCACCCCCAGTGGCCATATGGTGGAACTGCAGCAAATGAGGTAATTATAAAAAATAATTTCCCTGGCTTCTCTGTGGGCTCCATCGCCGCTGCCACATGCAGGGTTCAGCGTGTCCCTCTTCCTCTACCCACATGCTATGGTGCCCCCCGGTGTCCATCTGGTGGAACTGCAGCAAATGAGGTCATTTTAAAAAAAAAAGAATTCCCCTGGCTTCTCTGCAGGCTCCATCACAGTGGGGTGCAGCGGGCCACTCTTCCTCCACCCATCCGCTGTGGCGCCCCCAGTGGCCAACTGGTGGAACTGCAGCAAATGAGGAAATTTTTTAAAATAATTCCCCTGGCTTCTCTGCAGGCTCCATCGCTGTGGGGTGCAGGGGGCCACTCTTCCTCCACCCACCCATGTGGTGTCCCTAGTGGCCAACTGGTGGAACTGAAGCAAATGAGGACATTTTTTAAAATAATTCCCCTGGCTTCTCTGCAGGCTCCATCGCTGTGGGGTGCAGCGTGCCTCTCTTCCTCTACCCACATGCTGTGGCACCCCTGGTGGCCAACTGGTGGAACTGCAGCAAATGAGGAAATTTTTAAAAATAATTCCAATGGCTTCTCTGTGGGCTCCATTGCCGCTGCAACATGCGGGATGTAACAGGATGCCTGGGGAAACAGGAAGGCCAAGCTGCTGCCCTGCCCGCATTGGGAACCAGAGAGGAAGGGATGCCCACCAGAGATGCCCAGCCGACAGCCTGGAAAGGGGCCCCGGCTGCAGGAATTCCCTCTCCCCCCCGGGATGCAGAAAATCTGAATATTAAGCCTGCCTGGGAACTCCGCTTGGGCTCCCCGCTGCCTGAACCACCTCTTCTCCCAGCTGCCAAGGTTGCCTGGGCGCCACTCCGCTCGCCCGCAGATGGGGCCCTGGCCAAGTTCTCAGGGGCTGACCGGCGCCCCTCTGCTTGTCTTACCCACATAGGGAACCAAAGAGGAAGGGATGCCCACCGGAGATGCCCACCCGATGGCCTGGAAAGTGGCCCCGGCTGCAGGCGGCCCCTCTCTCCCCTGGGGATGCAAAATACCTGAATATTAAGCCTGCCCGGGGACTTTGCTCGGGCCCCCCTCCAACTGAACCACCTCTTATCCCTGCTGCCAAGGTGCCTGAGTGCCGCTGTACTCGCCCGCGGATGGGGCCCTGGCCAAGTTCTCAGGGACCAGCCGGCGCCGCTCCACTTGCCCTGCCTGCACAGGGAATCAGAGAGGAAGGGAAGCCCACTGGAGATACCCACCCAATGGCCTGGAAAGGGGCCCCGGCTGCATGAATTCCCTCTCCCCCCGGGGATGCTGAAAATCTGAATATTAAGCCCGCCCCACACGGGCACCCCACCGACTGAACCACCTCTTCTCCCCACTGCCATGGCTACCTGGGTGCCACTCCACTTGCCCTCCGGATGGGGCCCCGGCCAAGTTCTAAGGGACCAGCCGGCACCCCTCCGCTTGCTCTGCCTGCACAGGGAACCAGAGAGGAAGGAATGCCCACTGGAGATGCCCACCCGACAGCCTGGAAAGGGACCCCAGCTGCATGCGGACCCTCTCTCCCCTGCAGATGCAGAATATCTGAATATTAAGCCTGCCTGGGGACTGCACATGGGCCCCCCGCTGACTGAACTAGCCCTGCTCTCCACTGCCAGGGTCTCTTGGGTGCTGCTCCACGTGCCTGCTGCAGGGGCCCCAGCCAAGTTCTCAGGGACCGGACAGTGCCCCTCCGCTTGCCCTGCCCACATAGGGAACCAGAGAGGAAGGGATGCCAATCAGAGATGCACACCCGACGGCCTGGAAAGGGACCCCGGCTGCATGCAGACCCTCTCTCCCCTGCAGATGCAGAATATCTGAATATTAAGCCCACTTGGGGACTCCACACGGGCCCCCTGCTGACTGAACCAGCCCTGCTCCCCGCTACCAGGGTACCCAGGGCGCCGCTCCATGCGCCTGTTGCAGGGGCCCTGGCCAAGTTCTCAGGGTCCGGCCGGCAGCAGCATTTAGGACTGCCCAGTTGTTTGTTCGAGGCTGGGGGTTAATCAGGTCTGGGGAGCACCCTTCTTGATACCACCTGTCATGGAAGTATTTGTTGGAGCTCACAGAAACACAAACACCCATTATGGCTTGCACACAGACACCCATATTGTGATTCCCGGGGACATGCCCAATTTTTATGCAGGATCATGCAGACATGCCTCCTATTTCACCACCCAGGGTCTGATTTGTGGGGACCTTATTTCAAGTCCCCACCTTGCTAGATGTCCCACCAGTGTTGGTGTGTTGTCTGACCTGAGTCCCCAGAAATATAGATATACGAGAGCACAGTTTTAATGTTTTTAAAGTTCAAATTTAGATATTTGAAGAGAAATTGTGATTTTGTTTTAAATGATATTGTATCTTGAAAAAAATATTTCTTTATAAATAAATGTTAGATTAGTTTTAAACAGATGCTATTAACCAAATTCAATCATTAAAAAGTGGACAATTACACAGATGTTTTTGAAAATATAAATGGTCAGTTAAATGTTTAAAGTGGTGTCACAATAGATAGCACTATTGCCTTGAAGCTCTGGGGCATAGTGTTTGATTGTAACAAAGGGTGAGATTTAAAAAAAAACTTCTAAAGAGGGCAGGTGGAAGTATTGTTCATAGTAACCAATCAGATCCTAGCTATCATTTGTCTAGTACATTCTATTAAATGAAAGCTAGAAATCTATTGGTTGCTATGGCAACAGCTCCACAAGTCCTCTTAATGGTGCATACACACGGTCAGATTTTTCTTCAGATCTGAATGATAGCAATATTAAATATTGTTCAATCGTTCATATCTTAAGGAAAATCTGACATATCTAACATGTCTGAACGATGAACGATGCGCGTTCCCGATGGTCAGATAAGGATATATGACATCTGATGCATTTGCAGTCACATTTGGACAAATCCATTCATTTTAATGCAGTCAAAAATCATTCATAGTTCAAACCGTTCAATCCTTCACCTGACGCATCTGACAAATCTGACCGTGTGTATGTGCCATTAGAAGGTTTAATAAATGTCCACCAAAGGGTCTGCATTTGTATGGTCTCCTCATGTTTGCACAGGTTTCTCCTAAGGCAGAGTTTCCAAACTCCACCATTACATACCAGGTTTAAAGGATATTCAATACTAATTAAGTCACCTTTGCTCAAGCATGGATATCCTTAAAACCAGGAATGTAATGGTGGAGTTTGGGAAGCTCTGTCCTAGGGTCTCACTTATACCCATTTTACACTGGAGCTAAAACCCGGGTTATTGCAGGGTTAACCCGGGCAGCTCCCTGGTGTAAAAGGGGAGAGGGTTGGATCGCCGGGTTGAGTGACCCAGCAATCCAACCCAGGTAAAAAGCAGGGTTTAACACGGGCGTAGCCCATGAAACCCTGCTTTGAGAACAGTGCACTCTGGGTCACAATGACCTGGAACGCACTGCTAGCAGGCCGATTGGTCCAGCTTCAGTGGCGCTTGGAGATGACGTCATCTCCAAGCATCCACTTTCATGCTGGGAAAGCCTGGTCTATGCAGACCCGACTCTGGTGTGAGCGGCGCCGATTCGGGAATATCATGAGTCAGCGCCAGTTAAATTCCAGGTCTGATCCAGATAGGAACTCTGTTCCAACTCCGGGTCAGACCCGGAATTTTGGTGGAAAAGGGGTATTAGTCCAAAGTCATACTGGTGCTAGTGTCAGGGAACCAGTTTGCAAGCTCCTTTCGAGGCTGCATACCTCCCAAACATCCTAATATTATCAGGACTGTCCCAAATTCATGGGATTGTCTTGCTGTTCTGTGATCAAAAAGTTCATCCCAATGTGTGAGATCTTTCAATAAAAACAGTGTAAAAAATGCACACTGTGGCATAACCACCCCCACCAGAAGCATATGCATTTCAACCAGCTACACTTGGCTCAGATGTATGTGGTTGTCCATGCTGAGTACAACTGCCAGAGTCTGCATTAACCCCCATGCACCATCAGCTCTCAGCTCACCATCAGGCAATGTATGTGATATTATTTGACATTCTGCAAACCACAACTCTTAGTCTATAGTTGTATTAATGCAAAATTAGCTGTGTATTTAAAGTATATGTTTAATTTTGTACATGTTTGTAATTGGTATTGTTTAAACATCTGTGAATCTTTTTTGACTTGCTAGCCATAGTCATTACCTGTGTTTGGATGTGGTTCACTGAAGCATAGTTTATAGTGCCATACTGCCTGTTTACTTTAACTTAGTGCAATATGGGCCAAATGTAATAGGTAGTCTGTTTTGGTAAATTGCGAGTTTGGTGCTAAACTCGCAATTCTTCACAACTCTCCAATGTAATAGGGTGTCTGTTCACTAAAACTCGCATTTTTCAGAGTAACTAAAACTCTCCATTCTCAAACTCGCATCCAGATGTTTTCACATTGAAAACAGTCAACTCGCCCAATGTAATAGAGTGTCTGTTTCAGACTCGCAAAAAAAAGATTACCAAAAGTCCCCAAATAATAGACCTGCTTCAGGCTAGTGAGTACATCCTGAGCAGGTCAGATTAACACAGAAACATGCACATATGCATGAGATATGTACATGTTTCTGTGTGTACTTATGTAAAATGTGTTTAAATAAAAAAAAAAAATGTGCACCCCCTCCCCAAAAGCATAACCAGCCCCGGGCTTTATAAAGCCTGTTCTGGTTCTAAAAATACAGGGGCCAAAATGCGTAGGGGGCCCCTGTATATTAAGAACCAGCACAGGGCTTTGTTGAGCTGGTCCTGGTTCTGGAAAATCAGGGGACAAAACGAGTAGGGGTCCCCTGAAAATTCCAGAACCAGCACCGAACTCTTTCTAGCAGGGGGATAATGCCACAGCCAGGGAAAACCTTTCACTGGTTTCCCCGGCCAAAGCATTATCCCTGACTGCTAGTCAGTCCAGGCCGGGGATCCCTGGGGAGTTGGGTACCCCCCCAATAAAGGGGTACCCCTCTCCAGGGCACCCCAGGCCTAGACTGATAGCCCGGGGCTATCCCCGGCACCCTAGGGCGGTGGGTGCCGGGTTGATAGTGTAAAGTGTAAAGTGTAAAAATAAGTTTTCCATATTGTCTTTATTTGTAGAACCACAAGTACCAGCAAGCCTCCCCTGCATGCTGGTATTTGGAGAACCACAAATACCAGCATGCGGGGCATTACGGGCCTGCTGGCACTTGTAGTTCCACAACTAAAGAAATACGTAAAAAAACAAACACACCGTGAAAGTATAATTTTAATAAAACATACATGCACACTCACACTCACACATACTCACCTATTATCCGAAGTAATCCATAGGGGTTGTGACATTGTATCATTGACGTAAACCACAAGATTAACATCAATTAATCTTGCGGTTACTATGTAGCGGCTCTCACCATAGACGGGCTATGGGGATTTCTCACCATAGACGGCTATGGGAGACAGAGGCTGGCCGCATTCAGCTAATCAGTGAGCTGCTCCGACAGAGATGCTCCCTGATTGGATGGCGGCCCCTGCACTGATGGGGCACATGTGTGCCCCAGTCATTTACGCGGAGCAAAGGTATGTGTACACACATACCTTTGCTCAGTCCGCATGGATCGTTTTTTTTTCGGTTTTTTATTTTAACCCCTGGATTGCCTACTTGGAGAAGAGGACGTGATCTACGCATAGGAGAGGTGAGTATGGATTTTTTTTTCAGGTACACCCCTATGGATTACTTTGGATAATAGGTGAGTATGTGTGAGTGTGAGTGTGAGTGTGAGTGTGCATGTATGTTTTATTAAAATTATACTTTCACGGTGTAAGTTTGTTTTTTTACGTATTTCTTTAGTTGTGGAACTACAAGTGCCAGCGGGCCCGTAATGCCCCGCATGCTGGTATTTGTGGTTCTCCAAATACCAGCATGCAGGGAGACTTGCTGGTACTTGTGGTTCTACAAATAAAGACAATATGGAAAACTTATTTTTACACTTTACACTTTACACTATCAACCCGGCACCCACCGCCCTAGGGTGCCGGGGATAGCCCCGGGCTATCAGCCTAGGCCTGAGGTGCCCTGGAGAGGGGTACCCCTTTATTGGGGGGGTACCCAACTCCCCAGGGATCCCCGGCCTGGACTGACTAGCAGTCAGGGATAATGCTTTGGCCGGGGAAACCAGTGAAAGGTTTTCCCTGGCTGTGGCATTATCCCCCTGCTGGAAAGAGTTCGGTGCTGGTTCAGGAATTTTCATGGGACCCCTACTCGTTTTGTCCCCTGATTTTCCAGAACCAGGACCAGCTCAACAAAGCCCTGTGCTGGTTCTTAATATACAGGGGCCCCCTATGCATTTTGGCCCCTGTATTTTTAGAACCAGAACAGGCTTTATAAAGCCCGGGGCTGGTTATGCTTTTGGGGAGGGGGTGCACGTTTTTTTTTTTTTTAACACACACAGAAGCCATCACGGATCTCACTGATCTGTGATGGCTTCTCTAAAACTCGCACCTTTTAATGCTACTCGCATTAAAAGGTGTCAGTTTACATTGTCCTAAACTCGCCTGCACTCGCAAAAGCAGTAGCCTCGAGCTGAAAAGTTCGCAGGCTATTGAATTTGCAAGTTTCAGTACAAACTCGCACTTTTTAAAAGTGCGAGAAAGTGCGAGTTTGTACTGTTACTAAAACTGACTACCTATTACATTTGGCCCTATATGTCCTTTGATGAATCTGCATTTCAACCAGTTTACCAATTGACTCAGATTTAGGCTGGTGTCTTAATCAGGCATACTATTTCTTAACATTCAGTCTTAGGGCAGCTTGATGTGGTTATGCATTAAGTGTAATTAAAATCAAGTGTGATTTCTGAACAGTTAAATAACAGTTGAAAAACATTAAACAACATCTAAGACCAGGTAATTACAAACCCATTTCTTAAAGAAATTTGTATTTTTTTCAAATACAAAAAAGACAATGTATCAAAAACTTATTTGTATAATCTCACTCCATGGAATCAGCTCTAAAGCTGGCCACACACTAGACCAACTTACATCCAACCAGCCAACTAGTTGATTGGTTGGAATGAAAATCTGGTAAGGTATGAAAGCAAATGACAATCAGCAATTTGCTCTCAAATGCCGGAAAATGGACAAAAACTGTTGTTTGAACAAATTGTTTAGATCAAACATTTAACAAACTTGTCTGAACGACCATTTTCATCTGTTTTCTGGCATTTAGGAACAAATTGCTGATCATCATTTACTCCCATTCCTTACCAGATTTTCATTCCAACCAGACAACTAGTTGGATGGTTGGATGAAAGTTGGTCTAGTATGTGGCCAGCTTAAGGCTACTTCATCCTTTACTCTCCCTGCAGCTCATTCTTCTGTACATATTGCTACCTCATTAATCTACTCTCCACTTATAAACACAAATGAGCTTTTAACTTATGTATACACATTGACAATAACATCTATTGACAATAACATCTACAACCTGTTGCCATAAAAATCTTTCAGACAAATCCAACGATTATATTTATATCTCTCTCCTGCTGCTTCTATTAGCTGGTGACATATCACCAAATCCAGGCCCAACCCACATTCCACACCCACAATGAACTATAAATCCAGCTAACCTCATAAACATTGCGTGCCTCCCTTCACCATCCAAGTCACTAAAATGTGCCTTATGGAATGCACGCTCTGTCTGCAATAAGCTAACATCCATCCATGACCTCTTTATTTCAACTAACCTCAACCTTCTGACAATAACAGAAACATAGCTTACACAATCAGACACTGTGTCCCCTGCTGCTCTTTCACATGGTAACCTACACTTCTCACACACCTCCAGGCCTGGTAATTGTAAAGAAGGTGGGGTAGGAATATTACGTTCCCAATCTTTCGCATACACAGTTTTCCCACAGGTACCTTCACTCACATTTACATCATTTGAAGTACATTCTATTAGGACTTTCACCCCTTTCTCTCTGCAAGTTGCTGTTATCTATCACCCACCTGGGCCACCTCAACAATTTCTGGAACACTTTTCTGCCTGGCTCCCTCACTTTCTATCCTCAGACATCTCCACCATCATTAAGGGTGATTTCAATATCCCCATTGACAGACCACAATATCCTCATGCCACCAAACTACTCTCTTTAACTTCCTCTCTTGACCTCTCCCAAAGGACTGAGGACCTCATTCAGAGTCGATCAAAGCGGCCGCTCGGTCGTACGGGAAAAGGGGCCGGATATGCAAATGATTCCTTCGCAAGTTGCGTCCCTAAGTTCGGATCGGTAGCTGGTCGACCAAGGGGAGGAAGCGGCCGGAAGACAAAAAAACACGCCCCCTTCTCGTACGCATTACACGTCATCTCCGGGCATACAAGGATTAATCGAGACCATCGGGTACCATCGGAACTGGTCGTAGAGCTTAATGTTGACGATACCCTCTCTTAAGCTCTACGATCATCCAAGAAAAAACAATTTTGATAATCAGTGCGCAATAAATACTGAAGTGCAGCAGGTGATGAAAGCACAAAAGAGTAAACACCCAAAAACTCCAAGAACATACAGATTAACAATAGTATGTGAATCCACCTCTAGCACTCCTCTGAACACAAATTCACATAGATCAATGTAGAAAATATAATAAAAATAATCACCATAAATGAGTCCACTTGATAATGGGGAAATATACAATAAATCCAATAGGAACTTCTTACAAACAGATGGTTGATGACATCTATATAGAAAAAAATCTACTCCGTTTGTGTGTTAATAAAAACAACACCTATAGGGAGAATGAGAAGAGAAACAAAAAATAGTGCAGATCAAACTTGGACACATCAATTTTAATGACAAATTTGCTCTTACAACATGTAGGTTTAAACAAGCATTTTTTTGAAAACATCAAAGGTGGTAGGCTGACAGCACTTCCAAAGACTCCATTCTTCACCTCCAAGGTAACAAATGGAGGAAGGCAATAACCCAGCACTGGATAATCGGATATGCCAAACAGGAAGGGGTACTCCAGAAAGTGCTCCACCACTTAGCCCATGCTTAACGCTTTTCAGACCATCAGTCCTTCATCAGAAGCATGTATATGGCTAAACATACAGGGTATATATACCCTCCCTAATAGATCCAACAGCTGCCCTTAATTGCCGCTATTCGGCATCTAATTCACGTCCGCGCATGCGTCAGTCCTCGAGATCCCGGAAGCAAAATGGCCGTGCGTTCCACGGCTCCCGGAAGTAGATTACATACACGTGTTATGCGTTCCACCAGTATCTATTTACCGCTGCTCGTGTCACTGCATATTACAGTCACATGATCCCACCAACATAATGGATATGCGTTCCAGGCGCCCGGAAGTCCTTATTCCTGGATGGCCCATGCGTTCCATTCTCTATTCATAACTTTTAACGGGTCCAAATTTTTTGCTGACATGTCCATTATTTATCTCACGTCCATTATATGGATTATAGCCGCCAATCAGAGCATCAATTCCAAAAAATTAAATCCATGGATATTGCATAAAAAATAAAAATGTAAAACATTTAATAATAATCTATATAGTACATAGAAAACAGTAGATAAAATAAAAAAATAAAACATTTTTACATATACATAGATAAAATTTGCCGGCAAAGCATATTCCCATATAATTCAGGTTAGAAAGCACTTCATTTCAAAATCCCCATTTAGTCCCCTGGGTACAAGGGTCCCTAATTGATGGATCCACCTCATCTCCGTTTGTGATAGAAGTTTAGAGCATATATATAATATATATAATATCCGGAAAGGATTAGAGACACATGTGGTCTCAATGCACTTCAAAAAACATCATAGTTCTAAGGAATGTTTTCTAAAAAGCTTTTTAGGTATACAAGTAATTTTACCAAAATCGAGAACAAGAGATTTAGATAAACGTCTATCACAAACGGAGATGAGGTGGATCCATCAATTAGGGACCCTTGTACCCAGAGGACTAAATGGGGATTTTGAATTGAAGTGCTTTCTAACCTGAATTCTATGGGAATATGCTTTGCCGGCACATTTTATCTATGTATATGTAAAAATGTTTTATTTTTTTATATTATCTACTGTTTTCTATGTATTGTATCGATTATTAATAAATGTTTTACATTTTGTTTTTTATGCAATATCCATGGATTTAATTTTTTTGGACTTGATGCTCTGATTGGCGGCTATAATCCATATAATGGACGTGAGATAAATAATGGACATGTCAGCAAAAAATTTGGACCCGTTAAAAGTTATGAATGGAGAATGGAATGCATGGGCCATCCAGGAATAAGGACTTCTGGGCACCTGGAACGCATATCCATTATGTTGGTGGGATCATGTGACTGTAATACGCAGTCACACGAGCAGCGGTAAATAGATACTGGTGGAACGTATAACACATGTATGTAATCTCCTTCCGGGAGCCGTGGAACGCACGGCCATTTTGCTTCCGGGATCTCGAGGACTGACGCATGCGCGGACGTGAATTAGATGCCGATTAGCGGCAATTAAGGGCAGCTGTTGGATCTATTAGGGAGGGTAAATATACCCTGTATGCTTAGCCATATACACGCTTCTGATGAAGGACTGATGGTCTGAAAAGCGTTAAGCATGGGCTAAGTGGTGGAGCGCTTTCTGGAGTACCCCTACCTGTTTGGCATATCCGATTATCCGGAGCTGGGTTATTGCCTTCCTCCATTTGTTACCTAAGAGGTGAAGGATGGAGTCTTTGGGAGTGCTGTCAGCCTACCACCGTTGATGTTTTCAAACAAATGCTTGTTTAAACCTACATCTTGTAAGTGCAAATTTGTTATTAAAATTGATGTGTCCAAGTTTGATCTGCACTATTTTTTGTCTCTCTTCTCATTTTCCCTATTGGTGTTGTTTTTATTAACACACAAACGGAGGAGATTTTTTTCTATATAGATGTCATCAACCATCTGTTTGTAAGAAGTTCCTATTGGATTTATTGTGTATTTCCCCTTTATCAAGTGGACTCATTTATGGTGATTATTTTTATTATATTTTCTACATTGATCTATGTGAATTTGTGTTCAGAGGAGCGCTAGAGGTGGATTCACATACTATTGTTAATCTGTAAGCTCTACGATCATGTCAGTGTAAAAACCTCCCATGTCACATGTGCCTTGACGCTACGTTGTTAATTATGCACTCCCATAAACCGTATGCACTCCCATAAAACGCTGTTTGCATAACTAGGCACGCCTGCTTTCGGATCTCCACTCCCCCGTTTTCAAGCACCTTCCCCTGTTACCACCAACAAACGCCTCAATATGTCACTCAAACTACCGACCTGGCTGTGTTCAAGGAGAGAGAAATTTCTGATCATAGTGGCTTGTTTGCGCACGTGCATTGCGCATGCGCAGTATAGCAAACATCGGTGGCGTACGACCGTGCAGCCGCTTCGACCAACTCTGAATGAGGTTCTGACTCATCTGCTCATCAGGAGGGCCACTGCCTTGATCTTTTATTCACCAGACTATGCTCAGTTTCTGATTTCACTAATGCTACTTTCCCTCTCTCAGATCACATCCTTATCACCTGCACACTCTCCTCCTTTACATCAACGTCATTGAAATCAACCAAACCTAAACCTAAAACCCACAGAAATGCTCTTAACCTTCAACAACTATCTACCTCTCTACAACAACAACTTTAACCAATTTCTACATTCACTTCTCCTGAGACTGCTGCAACACACCTAAACCAGATTCTAGAAAAAGCCCTCGATGAAGTAGCTTCAGCTACCCATCACACACCATGTAGATTTAGACATCAACCGTGACATTCTACCTTAAAAAGGCATCTACAAAAACTCTCACTTAAAGTTGAACATCAGTGGCGAAAGTCTCATATGCCAAGTGACTTCCTCACATATAAGACTATCTATGTACAACTCTTATCGTACAGCTCTGGACACTGCCAAACAAACATATTTCCAATCACTAATCTCTACTCAAGCCTCTAACCCCAAGCGACTTATTAATACATTTAAACTGCTTCTTACCCCTCCATCACCCAAACCACCTGCTACTAATACTATATGTGCACAAGATCTCACTTCCTATTTTAGGGACAAGATTAATAAGATCCGAAATGAAATGGTAGGCTCTTCCTCAGCTTGTGACCTGCTCAATTGCCTACCTGAACCCTCTGGCACATTCTCACAAACGAAGATGAAATATCTACACTCTTCTCATCCTCCTACTCTATTACCTCTCCTCTAGAACTTGTACCCTCACAAATCAGTAAAGCTCTGTCTCCTGTGCTTATCCCAACCCTAACTAAAACCTGTTATCTCTCTCTCTCTACTGGCAACTTTCCATCACTGTTCAAGCACGCAGTGTTTACTCCCATTCTGAAAAAACAAAATTCTGACACTAACAGTCTCTCAAATTACCGTCCTATCTCCCAGCTCCCATGCCCATCCAAGCTACTTGAGAGACTTGTCTACACCTGCCTCACACACTTTCTTAACTTGCACAACTTATTGGACCCACTTCAGTCCGGCTTTCATTTCCAACAATCCACAGAGACAGCACTGACTAAGGTAGAAAATGATCTTGTCACTGCCAAGGCTAAAGGCCATTACTCACTCCTAATTCTTCTAGATATCTCTGCTGCTTTTGACACTGTTGACCACTCTCTTCTCATACATACTTTGCAATCCCTAGGTCTTAAAGACACAGCTCTTTCGTGGTTCGCTTCCTACCTATCTGATCGCTCTTTTAATGTTCGTTTCTCTGATTCTGCCTCCTCTTCGCTACCTCTATCAGTTGGAGTACCGCAAGGCTCTGTCTTAGGTCCTCTGCTATTCTTAATCTATACCACCTCTCTTGGCAAACTAATCCGCTCTTTTGGATTTCAGTACTATCTGTATGTGGATGATACTCAAATCTACCACCATTTGTATTGGTCTGTGTCACTGAATGTCTTTCTGCCATTTCATCTTGGATGTCATCTCGCCACCTGAAACTTAATATTTCTAAAACAGAATTAATTATATTTACACCGGCCAATAACAGTTACCAACCTGATCTCTCTATCACTGTTGATAACTCGACCATCCACCCTGCCCCACAAGCTCACTGCCTGGTGTCATCCTTGACTCTGAACTGTCCTTTGTTCCCCACATTCAATCTGTCTCAAAATCATGTTATACACATCTAAAAACCATATTCAAAGTTTGACCATATCTCACACAAGACACTGCAAAAACTCTAATCCATGCACTTATTATTTCCCGCATTGACTATTGCTATAGCCTCCTTACTGGTCTTCCCAAAAACAGGCTATCGCCATTGCAATCCATTATGAATGCAGCTGCGAGGCTTATCTTCCTTGTGAAATGTTCAGTGTCTGCTTCCCCACTCTGTCAGTCCCTCCATTGGTTGCCGGTTTTCTACCATATTCAATACAAAATATTTCACTTACACATAAGGCTATTAACCAAACCACACCAACACACATCTCTTCACTCATCTCAAAATATCTCCCAACCCAACCTCTCCACTCAGCACAAGATCTGCGACTCTCATCCTCTTGCATCACTTGCTCCCATTCACGGTTTCAGGACTTTCTTCAGGCTGCACCCACTCTATGGAATGCCCTACCTCGCACAATAAGACTTTCGTCTAGTCTCTAATACTTCAAGCGTTCCCTGAAAACTCACCTCTTCAGACAAGCTTATCAGATTCCAGAACCTCCCACATTACCTTCATAGCTTCCATATTTAATTACATCCCCTTTTACAGTCCACACACAATCTCACACATCATCTTTCTCTCACATCCTCATGACATTTGGTCGACATTCCTGTGTGACTGGATCATGCAGCCAACCAAGAAACTGTGCATTCTGGCTGAACCAAAATGCAATAGCACCTATCCTTGTGTATCAATGCCCATTTCCCTATAGATTGTAAGCTTGCAAGCAGGCCCTCCCTACCTATATATCTGTCTGTTATTACCCAGTTTTGTTCTATTAATGTTTACAATTGTAAAGTACAACAGAATTTGCTGCACAATAAAGAAACTGTTAATAATATGCCAAACCCTCCCTGCCACGATCCAGTCCCTGGAGTGTTGTATGTACTTCCCTGGTGATCTGCAGCCCTGTCCCCCAGCCTAAAGGGGATGTAGTCAGGATACCGGCAGGCAAGATATCCCAACACTTACATCCCGACATGGCACTAAAGATAGGCATCGAAATCCTGACGCCTATCATTAGCCCCACTACGGAATCCCGACACCCTGCATACCGAATGAAGGTATGCCGGTGTCTTAGCATCTAGCCATGGGGGGAGGGTTAGGTTTAGGGACTCCTGGGGGGACTTAGGGATAGGCACCACCTAGGAGGGTTAGGGTAGGGGAAGTGGGGGTTAGACTTAGGCACCATTAAGGGGGTTAAAGTTAGGCACCCTCCTGGGAGGGATAGGTTTAGGGTACAGGGAGGGGAGGGGAGGTTAGGTTTAGGCACTAACGGGGGAGGATAGGGTTTTAGTGTACTTACCTTTGGCTGTCAGGATTTTGACCCGATGACCTGCCACTGTCAGTATTTGTTCCGGTGGCTAAATAGCCGCCGGCATTACATACCGATTCCACCTAAAGTACCATTAGCCGATGTTGGGATGTATGCAGCAGGAACAACTATGAATGAGTAAAATAAACAAATATGAATAAGGAGGTACAGTACACAGATATATCATTACCAGTGGTGGATTTTACCCCCTACTAAAATCTGCCATGTCTGTAAGTGCACTGGCTACATTGTGACTGACAGTGACTTCCCTTTGGAAGTGCTATCTGCCAGTCACACACAGGACAGGTAGCCCAAGGGGGAGGTGTTTTCTCCCCTGGAACTGCCAGTCCAGGCTGCAATTGGAAGAATGCGGCTTCCAGTGGAAGCTGCTGCTCTGCTTTTTGGGCAGCTCTACACAGCTTCTAGGGACTGCAGCTGATGCAGTGCCTAGAAGCCAGTGTTATGAACATGTGCAGCGATACTGCCATTTCTGCACATACACCAGTCTCTGCTCCTGCTAGTCACCGGGACCCTGTCAGCTAGACAAGCAGCGGCAGCCCCTCTCTTGCAAGAGGCTGATCATTACTGTAGCAGAAATCCTTTGTCTAAAAGATATTCTACAATATCTAGTAAACACCATGTTTAATCAACATATAAAAATGTATTTTATCCTTCTTCTGCTTTTGACACACTTCTCGCATATGTAATTTGTTAGAGAGAAGGATAACGTTGGTGTTGCTTATAATGTGCTGTAGAAAGATACAAGTATATTGTACTTTGTATATTGTTCTAAAACATTTTAAAAGGTCCAGCGACCTAACTCCGCATTGTCTCTGCACTCTGCAGTTGAACTCTGGTGCCAGCATAAACTTTTGCTTTTCTAGGTCATGAACAATGATGTATTTTTATAATAGTAGATGGCAATGGTACTTAGGAACACAGGGGGTCATTCAGACCCGGTCGTTAACGCCGATGCGCTCGGACCTGGTTGATGGCCCCCCACAGAGCATGCGCACGATGGCGCCGGCGCCGTCGTGCGCATGCGTGAGACCCGCTACGACTGACAGCGCCGGTCGTAGTGGGTCTCGATCCAAAGGGGGCGAGCTGTCGATGTTGATTGACAGCTCGACCCGTTTGGAAGGCAGGCCGGGGGGGTGGCAGCCCAAACGGAGGCGTTCCCATGGGAATGCCTAGCATTTGGGGGAGGCCCCACTGACATCACTAGTGATGTCAGTGGAGAGCTTCCGGCTCAGACAGAGCCAGAAGCTCTCCGGGGCTTATGACAATGGAGACCCTACCCTAGGGTCTCGTCGTAAGCCCCGATGGTTGCGATGGTCTCTGACCATCGTGACCATCACTGGAGCGGTCATTAGAGCTGTGGGTGTTAACCCACCGCCTAACGACCACAACAGAGGCGGGCAGTCAGGATGCAAGCGGCCGCCCAGTTTCTGAGCGACCGCTTGCATCCTCCGACCGCCTCTGAATGAGGCCCACAGTGTGAGGGGCAATAAAGATAAGTATGTTTGTGTACAAACTAATTGAATTTTGTTTCTGGTAGCCTTTATTTATTGTAAACACCCTATGAATTCTTGTAGCCTTAATGAAAGTCCACTTTTATCACAGTGTATAGAACACATACTGTACATCTGTATATTTTATTTAGAGTAATTACTGCTGTTCATTTTTTGTGTGTAAAGATGATTATTTATGGGTCTTTTTATGAACTAATGGATTATTGAACAATTGGTTTGTTTTTGTATTTTTCTGCAAAACTGGATGGACATCCAAAGGGCAAGTTTATCTCTACCCCTATGTATTAAAACAAAGAGGATAGACAAAAGTCAATGGTCCCATCCATTTTAAAATGCAGCATGCTCTAGTTTTCAAAGATTCATATTTTATACTGACCATTAGTCCTTATTCTCCTATAATTGTCTTGTATACAGTATTTTATATTGTTTGGTGCAATAACTATGTGGGCCAAAAGTAATATGGTGAGAGTTTAGAAAATGTGAGAGTTTAGCAGTAACCTCTCACTCTATTACATTGGTCAAGATTTTTTTTTCAAAATTGGAAAACATCTGGATGATAGTTTTTAAATCCTGAGAGTTTTTTGAGTCTGAAAAACATACAAGTTTGCATGTTCTTGGACTCTATTACATTGGCTGAGTTTAAAAAGTGTGAGAATTTACTCTCACATTTTCTAAACTCTCACCCTACCACATTTGGACGTATGTGTCTTCGTATTTTATGGACTGGACTTTTGTATATGTGTTACTGTTTGTGATTAGCTGCTTTTTGGCTTTTTTATGTGTACTTCTCCTAAATGTAATTACTTTTGCAATAAACATCCTTATGGAATCATGGAATTTTACATAATTAAGCCTTTAATTGTTTATACAATGCTATTTGTGAAAACTATTCTTCTTATTTTTTTCCAAATGTATTACAGTAATTAGCTGATACAGAGTTGATGCAAGTCCATTTGTAGGGTTTATCTTGCATGCTTTACTGTGTACCTGCTCCAGAACTAAATGAATGAATACAGAGCTATAACAAGATATCAGTGTGCCCTGGGCCAGCCCTACAACTGTGATGTCATGATGTCATTACTAGGGTGCTGGGCCACCGGCTCAGGTAAGTAGAGTATGATCTTGGCGGCTCCACAGGCTGCAGGGATGCACTTGGATGCTCTGGGTGGCTCTTCAGTACCACTATTGGCTGCAATGTGTCCTCCATGCACCCTGCAAGCCATTTTCAGGTACTGTGGGGTAGCAATGGTGCAGCCTAAAAGGCTCTGAGCTCTTTGCAGCAGCACATGTCACACCCCTAGTTATGGCCTTGTATGCACCTATGGAAAATGCAGAGTTGTACGCAAACTTATGACCTGAACTGAATGGGTGTAACTGGGTTGTAATGGGACATGGGACATTCTCATGTAGGAATATTCATCAAGGCTGTGCCAACAGAATTTCAGGCTATGCAGAATTGTATGGATAATTATACGTTATTAGATGGATCTTTTGCACCAGAGATGGTGCTGATGCAAGTGTACACTAATGGCAATGCATTAGTTCTTGGCATGCAATACGGGAACAATTAAGCTATATATATATATATATATATACACTGTATAATGACATGTAATCATGTAAATGTATTCACTTTATAATTTATTTATGAATTTTGTATATTAGGTTAACATGTTGTTAGGATGAACTTATAGTTTTTCTATAGTGCTATGTATGTTACATAAATATAAACCCTTCTAGTTGTGTCACTAATGGATGGGTTACATACTGATTTTTATTTTAAATAATATTTTTATACTAATAAATTTCAAAATAAAAGGATTTACGTATATATATATATATATATATATATATATGACATGTAACCATGTCAATTTATTCACTTTATAATTTATTAATGAATTTTGTATATTATGAGTTAATATATGTAGTTAGGATGAATTTATAGTTTTTCTATAGTGCTATGTACTTTGCAGAAATATAATCCCTTCTGGTTGAGATTTTATCTATCTATCTATCTATCTATCTATCTATCTATCTATCTATCTATCTATATATATATGTGTGTGTGTGTATAGGGTCACACTCACATCGTAACTGCAGTCATCATCACTGGGGTGCATCCAGGACTTGCGGTCCATAAATACAGAACAGGAAAAAGGGAGCACTTACCAGAATTTTTCTGAAGGGTGTAACAGGTTTTTTCCATATCAGGCATATAAGTTAGGCTGGAAGAAAGGTATTCCAACATTTAGGTCCATATAGGACCATCTTCTGGGTGCACAACCACATATAAGTATACATCAGGGCAAATAGCCAACTCAGAAGCCAACATCACACTGACTTAGTCTACGCGCAGCCAGGCAACAACTTCCGCTGGTGATTGGCTTGCATGCATCCAGACACGTGCACTCTGCCAACCCTCCTGACCTGACCACATCCGGCGGAAACAAAGGAAACCTCTGACAGTTGCCGGTAGTCATGGCAACAACCATAAACTAATGCGCTCACCGCTGTATGCTAATACAAAGCCAGTCAGCTCAAATAAAACGCTCAGTGGACAATATAGGGACCTGATAGAAGTGGAAGACATCACAATATATAGTCACATTATCAAATAACAAATACAGAACAGTATATATAAAAAAGTATCTATAAGAATATATACTCAAACACATTAAAAATGACAATTAAACACATTAATTAAATAAAAATAAACATAAAATAAATCAAATTAAATTAAATAGTGGTGTATTGGTCAAACACGAAAAAAAAAAAAAAATTACACATAGCACATAATGTTGTCAGCATATAAGACAACACAATTTAGAAAAAGATCAGCACCAAAAAAATTATTTAATATATTATACCAAAAGTCAGCATCAAAAAACTTATTATTAATGCCCCCCCCCAATTTTTTTTAGCGCCAAAAAATATTCAAAGGATTGCATTCATTTAACCCATGCAGAGTTACAGTCCCCAGCCGGAAGATCCATCTAGCCTGAGCTTCCTCAAGAGTAACATACGGTCACCACCGCGTGTAAGGGGAGGAATACAATCAATAATGCGGCAGCGTAAAGTTGAGACCTGATGTTTTTTTAAGCAAAAAAATGCTGGGATACTGGCTTCTCAGAACTTACAGTGGACAAAGCTTGCCTAAAAGTGCTCCTGTGGTTGGCCATCCTGTCTCGGAATCTGCATGATGTCATACCCACATACGCAAGCCCACAAGAGCAGGTGAGTAAGTAGATCACAAAGTCCAGTAAACAGTAAAGTTTATATCGAATAGGAATAGATCTACCACTTTGCGGGTGAGGAAAGCTTGTTCCTGATATCATCTGTCTATATGTAGTACAACCCGTGCACTTAATGCATCCAGGCTTCTGAGTTAAGAGCCAAATATTGTCCCCTGAAATTCTGGATTGTGGAGGGTGCATCAGCAGTTGTTTTAAATTCTTGCCCCTCCTAAATGCCATCATAGGTGGTTCATGTTTTGTCTCATGAAAAATAGGATCAGACTTAATAATGGACCAATGTTTGCAAATGGCATGCAATCGGGAAGCCGACTGCCTAAATACCGGCAGCCGGCTTCCTGACTATCATATCCCGGCAAGGGTGAAATGCCGGGCGTGTAGATGTAGACGCCTACATTTCCCCGATGCCGGGAGACCGGCGCCCGGCATCCCGATCGTAGTGATGCAGGGCACCACGAGCGAACAGCCGCGGGGAGGGAGGGTTAGGTTTAGGGCTCCCGGGGGGGACTTAGGGTTAGGCACCCCCCGGGGAAGGGGGTGGTTAGGGTTAGGCACTTAGAGGGGGGATTAGTGTTAGGCACTTGGTGGGGAAGTTAGGGTTAGGAACCCCTAAGGAGGGTTAGGGTTAGGGGGGTTAGCTTAGGTTAGTAGATACTCACCTATCCATGATCGGGATTTCCAGCGCTGTCGGGCTTCCGCTGCTTTGAACTCTGCTCATGTCGGGCTGCCGCTGACGGGAATCAAACCGCCGGCCATGCGGCTGACGGTATTTCATACCCATTCCTTGGAAATAGATTTGGCCACAACATCAGAATGGCCATCATATTGAGTGACAAATAACATCCTATTCTGCTTGTGCATCCTAGTTTGCATACAACGGGCTCTAGCAAGGCAGCCTTCCACAACCTCTCTCTTATAGTTGTTGCCTGGATGCGCGGTGATTCAGCTGCATACTCGATCACATGCTGTCAGTGACTGTTTCTATTGTTGGCAGGTGAGTTCTTCACCTGTGTGCTGTGATTAAGCGTTTGATGTGTACTTTGTTTGGCATGCTTGTGGGTATTTATAGGGGCCTGGTAGACTAAGTCAGTGTGATGCTGGCATCTGGGTGGGCTATTTGCCCTGGTTTATACTTATATGTGGTTGTGCCTATATGGACTGAAACGTTGGGATACCTTTCTTCCAGCCTAACTTATATGCCTGATATGGATTAAACCTGTTACATCCTTAAGAAAAATTCTGGTGAGCGCTCCTTTTTTCCTGTTCTGTGTGTGTGTGTGTGTATATATGTGTATATATATATATATATACAGGGCCGCCATCAGGGGGGGACTGCCGGGACTGGAGTCCCGGGCCCGGACACTCGGGGGGCCCGCCCATCCGCTCCTACCCCTTGCTGCAGTACAAGCCCAGGTAAATCATCCGCTCTGCCCCTAACACAGCCGCGGCAGTACAGTCACTCTGGGGGCACTCCTGCGCCTAACCCTGACGCTGCATAAGCCATGGCAGCAGCCGGACACTCTGGAGGCCCTGCCCGCTACTAGTATCACCGCCAGCCAGCCCACACCACACACCCATTACCATTATTTACTGTGTCATAGCAGGAATTGCCGCTGCGCCGACGAGCAAGACCATAGAGCTTGGTGGCGCAGCAGGAGTTCCTGCTGTGACACAGTTTCTCCTACCTAAAGGACTGCTGGGAGCGCGACGCTGACCTTGTGACATCATGTCGCGCTCCCTGCTGGAAAGAGGAGCCGCCGGCTGCGTGTGACTAAGACCCGCCGGACCAGCTAACAGAGGTTCATGCAAAAGGTAAGACAAGGGGGTGGAAAGGGGGGACATAGGCTGGAAAGACAAGGGGGTGTAAAGGGGGACATAGGCTGGAAAGACAAGGGGTGGAAAGGGGGACAGGCTGGAAAGACATGTGGGTGGAAAGGGGGACATAGGCTAGAAAGGGGGGGGCCCTGCCTATTTTGGTAGTCCCGGGCCCCATGATTTCTGATGGCAGCCCTGTATATATATATATATATATATATATATATATATAATATTTCAGCATTTAAAATCACAAGGATTGGATGTTATTTAAGTATATAGTTATTGTTGGTTTTCTGCAAATATTATTTTATGTAATCAGGTGGTTTATTTACAATACCTCTGTTACATTTGGGTGATCTTACATGATAGTTTCATTCAGTCAGAATAAATGCTGTCAGCTAAAAACTACTCCAACTAGAAGGCACTACGTTGCCCTGGAGATATGTATGGCTAACTAACATGGGAATCACTAGGACCAATAGGAAATGTATCCATTATGGTAGGCGGGGATAGTATCCTAGCTACCATGGTTTGGCCATGAGGTAATTCAAATCCTCCCTGCTCATTAGTGACATATAGTGGATACACACATATAAACTAGGGATCATTTACTACACAGCAATGGTGAGGTGAGCAAGCCTGGACCTGGATGAAACGCGTGTCCTCTCTTTATCTGCCAATACTGCCGGAGAATCAGTCAGTGCACAGACTGGACTCCACAACGCTAACACACTATTATCATATTAACAGTTGACACACCGAGTGTCTGCTCAGCGCTTACACAAGTTCATAACTATTTTCTAAATCTGCACCTGCTTTGCATTTGGATAGCCCATAAAACATGTAAGGGGCACAATATAATTACCCATATAATAAGGCTCTATATCTATACATGTGCTACTTTGTAAAGCAATGGCTGATCATTTATCTCTGTATGTATGCTCATATCATGGGATTAAGAATATTTCATGATTACATCAACATTGATTAACATATTTGAATCTCATTGTGATAGAGCTGACTATAATACTACTTCAGGTTTTTTTTTTTCCCCATGATCAATTGACTGGGGTCAATGTGAGGCATCTGTTGATATAACCACTATATTGTGTTTTCTTTCCCTGTCAATGTTTACTTCTTATGATCACCTGTATTATGAACATATAGGAACAGGGATATCATATTAAAGCCCCAATTAAAGGGTTTAACCTGCACAAACCTGGCTTTGTTCCTTAGTTTATATAATGTGTTATAGATTTGCCAGGAATTATAAATGCTTAAACACTGGCATAATTGATCTCTTGCACATAATTATTGTGTTTCTGCCTGTCATTGGGCTCATATAATTTCTGTGACCCCATGAATCAGGGGCTTATAAGAGCAGAGAAACAACAGTGTACTACCACACATTACAAATGTGCATAAGGGAGCACGATATGACTGCAGGCTGTTTGTGATATATCAATTAAGGGCCTTACGATTCAGATGGTACCAATATTATTTGGTTGGTGTAGTGCCTCCATATATACTTTACCTTGCGACTTATTTTGATATTTCTATCACAAGGACTATCTTGTAGTATATAACGAGGTTTTCTTCCTTATGCTAATTAAATGCAAAATGTTTATAAGAACAAGTATGCTCATGCAATACTATTTCGAACCTCATTTTAATTAATTTATTGGACCATCCTTAGTGTCAGTCCTACATTTTTACAATCCTGCGAAGACCTTGTGCAAGGGAATGTCTACCTCCGCTATTTGAATTATTACCTACAGCCATATGTCACTGGATCTGTCCAATCTCGTTCGATCTTGGAAGCGATACAGCATCAGGCCTGGTCAGTACTTGGATGGGAGACCTCCTAGGAATACCAGGTGCCGTAGGTAAACTTATTGGAGGATGAATACACAGCACATAATGCAGTACTTGTATAACCAACTCATTATTTACATCAGTGTACCTATATTTTATGAACAGATGACAGATTGATACCAAACCTTTCTTTGTGTCCTTAGTAGTATGCAGAATTTTGATATGATTTGTTATATTTTTGCCTATCACGGGGATGTTTGATGCAAACACCTGAGTGTTCAATGAATTAAAAATATAAAATAAAAATTGATTATTCCATATTGTTTTCAATATCTGTTTGATGTCCTAAACTTTTGACCATATGATTTTGTATGATAAGGGTACCTCTGATTTTATGTAGACATAATACAAGTTATATTTTAATCAATTCTATTTGTAATTTCATCCAAGTGGCCCCAGCAAATAGCCTATCTTTTTCTTTCTGTTTTTGTTATATGTATCTATAGGCTTTGGGAGCACCACCAACACCATAAATCATGATGTTTGAGAGATGTATGATGGTTGGTCTATTTGATTTCAATAACTAATGGATAATTAGTTAGTCACATAAGGTTCTGTGCAGAATCCTTCCTTTCTTATGTGACACAAGATGTCATCAGCTGGAACACCAGATGATGCTGTATTTATAGCCTGTAGAATGTCTTTCCACAAATCTCCTATTATCCCTTTTCAGTTTTTCTTATAATTGTATGTGTTGAGTGCACATGAGCTTCAAATCAGATACAAATGATTCCCCGTTAGTACATTTTAACATGGGTTTTATTTGGTTACAACAGTATAGGGTGTCAGTTTAGGGAACATACAAAATAAAAAATAGAAATGTGCTTATCTTTTAAGATGGTACCCAGTCCTTTTAGGTATTAGTGTCCAAAAGCTAGAGAGTCTGGGTCAGCTGGCCTCAACGCATTTTGGTCTATGGGGACTTCTTCAGGAGTGGTATTGGGTCTGTGGAGTGCCTCCCATTTATCCACTAGATAAGGAGAGGTTTGCTTTTGAAATTTGCACCCAAAAACGGCACCTGCGCATGCGCAGTGCATGGCAGCCATTTTGTATGACATCATACATGACATCTGCGCTATGCCATGATACTCCGGGATGTTTTCTTCCAGAAGTGCTTCCACATGTACCGGCAGCCTAGCCGTGTCCATTTGGGGCTGAGCATCGTAGGCGGGATGTTGCATCGGCCTTCTGAATGTAGCAGCAGACATTTTGTTGTTTAGAAAAAACTTGTACCAACATGGTGGCCATTTTGTTTGAAATAACATAGCGGTGGCCATTTTAGATGGGTGCAATGGTGGCCACCTTTTGGGTTATCCACAAGGCGACCATTGGGTCAAATTGTGTGCTTGGCTCATTTGTATAGCGGTCATCTTAGATAGTATTTGAAAACATAATAAATTATATTATATACATTCTTAAAACACTTCCCAATGGCAAAATATAGTAGAAATACAATTAAAAAAAAATGTGGGGGTAATAAAAATAGGTCGAAGTGTATAGAGAATGGTGAAACATGAGCATTTACAGTAAATCACAAAATTGTTTCAAAAGACAACTAATTTGTCAGGAATAAAGTATACAGATTGAACATTACAATAACAATAAGAGCAGGGTTATTAAGAACCTAAAAACATTTCTGCATATAACTAAAAATGGGACCATAAAAACTCTAAAAGCAACAAAATACAGTATTTATGTCACATAATAGTTAAATACATAAAAATATGAAATTATACATATAAAAGTAAGTACATGTGCAGAATTACAGGAAGGGGGCTATTTCATAGCTGTCGTTTAAACCGTTTGGTACCTTTTTAAATGCTGTATGAATTTATTAGGGATGAGTGGGTTCGGTACTCAGAGAATCGAACCACCTGAATTTCGGGGAACTGGGGCGATCCAAGCCAAGCTCAGGTCTCCCTACCTGCCCTGGATCCCTCACCCGAGGCAAAGCCTTGCAGCTGTCAGGTCGTGAGATTTTGTATTGAGCAGGCTTAACGCTGATTGGCTGAGAGAGCCATCTGTCACGGCTCTCAGTCAATAAGCATTAAGTCCATTTAATATGCACACAGGAAGCAAAAGAAGATGGTGCCCACCATCCCTCACTGCCTGACACCGCCGGCACCTCTCGCTGCTGACACCGCTGGCACTCCCACACTGAGGACACCACCAGCACCCCTGCACTACCGACACTGTCAGCACACATGTACTGAGGACACCGCTGGCACCCTGCATTGAGAACACCCTTGCACTGCCAACACAGTCAGCAAACCTGCACTGAGGACCTCGCTGGCACCTTCGCACTGTTGACATCGCTGGTACCCTGCATTGAGAACACCCCTGCACTGCCGATACTGTCAGCAAACCTGCACTGAGGAACCACTATTGATATTAAGCCAGGCTTATTATGAGTGTGAATATGGTCAAAATTCATATCTGCTTCCATCTGATTTACAGTCAGGCCCATAAGATGGCAACTATACCTGGATGCAAAAACGCAGCTCTGCAGCACAAATTTGTATTTATACTTGCTCATGCATCAGCTTACACAACTAGATGGTGTCAACAGTGCCGACCAAAATTTTTTGTCTACCACCTTGGTTGCTGGACTGCACTATGGAACGCACAGAGGCTACTTCCGGTTCATTCCTCTGTCAGCCCCTGAAGGGTAAAACCGATTGGATGACACTCTTCGTGAGACCTACCTAAGGAGAGGTTTGTTGGAGGATGATGTGTAAACAAACATTCTTAAAATCCCGGGCAATGCTGGGTACTCCAGCTAGTACTATTTAAAAATGAAAATCTGTCCTTCTGTCTTTCTATACAAATCCACAGTTTTCAAGCCACGATCGTGAAATTTTACATACGGGCATATAAAAACACATTGGAGGCAACTACAAAAATTTTAAATCAAACTTAACTACTGTTAATCTTTAATTACTGACAAACCACAATTTTTGCATAGCATTCGCCCTCTACAGGTCAGGTACGGAATTACAAAAGGATTTATCTTATCTACTATTTTTTTATTTTCTATCTTCTCTACTAAATCTAAATGAATTACTGTTAATTTTTAATTAATTAAAAAATTACATTTTTGCATAGCATTCACCCTCTACAGGTCAGCTTACAGAATTAGAAAAGGATTTAACTTGTCTACTATTTTTTCTTTTCTATCTTCTCTACTATATAAAATTGAAAATTTGTCCTTCTGTCTTTCTATACAAATTCATTTTACATACAAGCATATTAAAACACAGTGGAGGCAACTAAAAAAAATTTAAATGGAAATTAATTACTGTTATTTTTTAAGTAAAAAATGAAGTTTTTGCTGGATACTCATTGTGTGGCCTCATGGCATATGGGTAGGGCCTCGGAGCAAGCATTTTGTGTTGTTTTGTGTTGTCATGTTTTGTCATGATCTTAATGTTTATTATTGAAGAGAGCTTTACCAAGCTTTACCAGCATTCTCAGCTCTCTGACTATACCAAATTTCACATCATTTACTTCTGTCTTCCAACTGTGTCAAAATGATGACTTTGCAAGGACCCTGCTGTACTGTGAGCTGCCAAAATATTACACATGGAATACTTCTCCAGAAGTATTTCTGCACAGAAAACAGGGAGTCGCTGTAGATGGTCATCCTGGTATCAGAGCAACAGAAGCTCTTGGCCATATTTACACAGTACATCCTGCAAATTTTGAATGCTTCTATCTCTGAAGTTTGCTTTACACCATAACAGGTCCTACTTCCGTTGAAGACCTTAGGACTGTTGATGGGGAAGTTTGTCACACTTTTCATGAGGCCTGCCTAAGGAGAGGTTTGTTGGAGGATGATGTGTAAACAAACATTCTTAAAATCCCAGGCAACGCTGGGTATTCCACCTAGTATGTATATGTATATATATATATATATATATATATATATAAAAACACTTTGAGACAAGACTGCACTCCTAAAAAAAAAGTTCAAGATACAGTGCCTGGTTCATACAAAATAAATATATGCACTCACTTTTTTTGGAAAAATAAAAGCAACAAAGAGCCAGCACTCACATTAGTAGATTTATTGTGAAGTTCACATATGAAAAATACAGCATCCAATAGTCAGCAGCAGCAGCCCAACCATCGACCGTTTCAACCAAATCCTAATTGGTTTTCCTCAGTGACAGTTGGGGGCAAAGTTTCCCCTACACTACAACTATTAGTTGGGCAAAATCAAACAACTTTGATTTTCCCAACTAGTTGGACCAACCATTTCCTGCTGTTTTTCAGCATGTGGGAGCAACTAGTTGGCTGGTTGGCATAATATCGTTCTAGTGTATTACCAGCTTAAGGGTGCTTGATGAGTGGGAGGAGCTGGTAATTAGTCTAAATACAGCATTCACAGCAGATTGGAGCCAGTCTGTTCAGTCAAAATATATCACAGTTTTTTATATTATTTAGAGGAAAATCACTAGAAGCTAGATTCAAACAACATCTAAATTCATGCAGGAAAAATAAATAACTTTGTAGAAAATATGTTTTGAAAGTCAAAACTAAAGTAGTTTCCTCCCCAATTACTACAACAGTGTAAATTAGTGCACTGTACCATTTTAATCTTTATACTGTAGCATTTACTTTTATTTGTCTGCTATTTTTTATCATTTTGTGAGACAGACCTTGATGATTCATCTCTGCACAATAACAGTTATTATTGAGGTGGTAGAGAAATGATATTTTTTTAATGGAAATTTTGACATTTGCAGGGCAATAATCTTATATTGTCCTTTACTAGAACCAGGTGGTTGCTGATTACCACTGCAAACAGATGGAAGTTCCATGGTAGAATTATGTGATCTTAGGTAAACGAGTTCAAATATTTTATGCATGTTTTGTTAAATGTGTCCTTTCTGTAAAATTAAAATCTAACATATTCAGCTATCTATCATGTAAAAATATAAATTTATGCTTCTCTGTAAATATTACTACTGTATAGTCATTTTAATATGGTTACTGTATCTTGTTCCTTGTTAATTTGCAGGAGTGGCTTGTGTCACTAATTTTGTATGTTTATGGATGTTTTTTTTCCTGTCATCTTAAATTAAACGATGACAAATGTTACAGTATTATTTTATTGATGTGCTTTTCGGTTCCTGAAACACGAACACACCCGAACTTAGGGGTTCCAAGTTTAATTGAGTCCTAGTTCAGAATTACTTTGGGGTTCCAAATCGAACAGAGTCCCAGTTCAATTCTGCTGTCAGTTCGGAACTCTGATTTAAAAAATGAACTTGAGTTTTGGATTGCATGTATGCAGGTCCAAAATTGCAGTTTTATTATTTTTTTTTTTTATTGATTTTCATTAATTTTTAAGGAGTCCAAACCAAACCAAATCCAAACCAAAGCAGTTGAGGATTGTTTTACCATAACACGATGATGAATTAGAACCAAAAGGAAAACACTGGGGTCCACGCACATCTTTAGTTATTTCATTATGCTAAATTACCTGATAAAAGTTTGCATTATATAAAGTTAATTTAGAATTTATTTCAGACGAATCTGTGTTTAAATTCGCTAATACACCTATTAAAATGTATGGCAATTTAACATCTCAGGAATAATGGATTTTTGGAACAGCTGTCTTCATACACAGATATAGAAATCCGCCATGCAGATAAAGAGGAAGCATTGGTCATTCAAGACTTTGATAAATACAAGAAAAAATTTGCTGCAATTGATGGATTGCAGCATGTATCAGAAATGGAGTACCAATCCTACTTGTTCCCATTAACATGAACTTGACAACTCATTGCAAAATACTATATTGGAGGGGTTGCTACAGTACCAAAGAAAGTGGTGGAAACATTGACACAGAAATTCCCCATAGTGCCTATTTTATATACAGAGCCCAAGTTGCACATGGACCCTGGCAGGCCTATCATCTCTGCTAGATGGTCTTTATACCAACCAGTCTCCCTGCTACTGGACCATCAACTGCAGTCACTGATAATAAAACAAAATACTTATCTGAAGGACACCAGCACCTTGCTGAAAATTCTAAGCATCTTGTTAATTAACCACCAGATGTGATGCTTTGTACTTTGGACATCAACAAGTTATGTACTGTGCTACAATCCCACATGATGCTGGAGTGCCACAATAAAATGGAGAATCTAGTTGAAGGGATAGATACAACAATGTTATTGCAATTCCTAAACTGGCCATACACCAAACCAACTTTTCTCCAACCATCCAACTACTGTAGTTGGTTGTTTGGAATGAAAATCCGGTAATGTATGGGAGCAAATGACAATGTTATGACACTACAGTGTGACACAAGATAAACCCACAGAGTCACTAAGTGAGATCTTCCACCTATAACACCAATCCACCTTCAGTGGGCACCCCTATCACGTGACGCAATACGACACATACTCCATGAGTTCCAGACACATGCGTAACCATAGTAACGTGTATCACGCGACAGCACGCACACACCCCACAATCAATTGACATCACCAACATGTGACATACTATGTCACTTACTAATCCCGGTCTCACCCTATCCGATATGCGTATCCACGGATACTCAGGACACACACGTTAGCCCAGCAGCACAGCACACTGTCTGATTAAACCCATGTGACATGACACATCATGGGTCTTGTCGCAGGCCACACCCCCTTCAGCCACTTCAGGATCCTGAGACCACCCCCACACACACGCAGGATTGGTTAATCACGTGCACGTGACCACCCACACACCCAGAAGTCCCCCTTAAATTATAGCATTCCAAACACCACAGTAACTCCTTGATAAAGGCCCGATGGCCGAAACACTTTGGAGACCACCACAGCTCTTCTAATAGCCGGCACCCAAGCCTCACTTGCACCCAGTATCACTGCATCCAAGTCTGAAAGCAGACCATGCACATATGATCAGCAGACCCTGCCTGTCCCATCCGGGACTTATACACTGACCCCATGCGACCATGGGTTCGAACCACAACGCGGACCTCCGCATCATAAGATCACCATCCAGTACTGTCACAGTGGAACATCATGGGCACCCAACTGCCAGGCACCTCGCGGGATTGTGGAGGCAACTCACACCCCCTGGCCAGCCTTTGGGATCACAACAGCCACTGCTTCCCACCATGGACCACACTTCACCTACCTGTAGGTAAGCATATCCCAACCGCAGTGTGGGATGCTGCCAACTGCATGAACTCCTGGACACTACACCATCATTACACCCCAGTTGCCACAAGTCTGTCGACCAAAGGTCCAGCAGGGGAGCGTGCAGGAGTAAGGACCGCATGTCAAAGAAGCCCCCTGAAAGGGTCAACCTACCTCCCAACTGTGGGCTGTACAGAGACATTATCCCTACTCACAGAAACTAAACTTACCTACGGAACCACCTAGGGAAGCACTGTGTCTACCAAATAAATTGGTTTGGATCCCACACCCATTGTCAGTCTCTTCCTTCACTCCTCATTCCTCACACACCTATACACCATCATGCCCCCACTCCACCCCATCCTGCAGACAACACAGGAACACACAAACAACCCCCTTCAATTACCCAATCCACCAGCAGGCCTTGGTAGTCCTGCTGTACATTGCAGCACCTACCCACTCCCTATCCCACCACAGTCATCTCCCCCCCCACCCCCACCCACTCCTGACACATAGCACTCCGACCCCATCCCATCACCACAACTAGATGTGCAGCCCACCTCATATTCAATTTGCCATTGTTCCCTTAGTGACTGGATATGAACACCAGTACTTAGGCTGGTGCCAGGCCTTACTCTCAGCACAGTGTTAGTTTATCTTAATGACACCTGAAGGTCGGAGATGGTACACAGTTAAGACATACCTCAGCTGGCAATCTCAATCTGGGTTGACTTGTACACAACTGGGCCACAGGAAGGAACAGTGGCTGGCTACAGATGGTGCAGCTGTACTGTAGACTGAGGTGGATGATAGTGTGGCTAGGCAGCAGGCTGGTAATATGGTTGGACCGCAGACTGGTAACACAGCTGAAACGTAGGCTGCTAATGTGTCTAACCTGCAGGCTGGTAATATGGCTGAACCACAGGCTGCTAACATGGCAAGGCCGCAGACTGGAAACACGATCACAGCAGACTGGAAGATACTTGACCAGCAACACAGATGAATAAGCACAGGTAAATGGCTCTGACGAGACAGGAGACCAGGAGCAGGATGGAACCATTACAGACTGGACACTAGGAACAGACTATAACTGGTAGAGAATGCTGGAACTGACTGCAATTTAACAGGAGGAACGACGATTGCAATACCAGCTTACTTGGTTAGAGATTAATTTGCAGCTGAGCTGCACACACAGTGAGAGCTTGTTTACAGGCTGGCTGCAGCTGAAACTTCCACATACTGACAGCTTCCCTGTTGCCTAGCAACAGTCAGTCAGTACTGGAAACTGCAAGATAGTCAGAAATCCCGGCAGCGGATCATAACAATCAGCAATTTGCTCCCAAACACCAGAAAAATAAAAAAGGTCATTCAGGCAAGTTGGTTAAATCTGTTTGTTTTAAACAACTTGTCTGAACAACAGCTTTCATTCATTTTCGGGTGTTTGGGCGCAAATGGCTGATTGTCATTTGCTCCCATGCAATATCGGATTTTCATTTCAACCCACCATCTAGTTGTATGGTCGGAGGAAAGTTGGCCTAGTGCATGGCCAACTCTAGAATTTTTTTTTTTTTCTAGAAATTTTTCTCCGTGATGGAAAGTTTTTCCTACAAAGTTCAGGTTGCACAATATTGTTGAATGTGGCCCCATCTTATGTTAACATTTATATGTTTGCCTATGAGACACCAGTATTCTTCAAAGACCAGAATATTGCAGACAATTTGTTCATTTATTTATGATATATAGATGATTTGTAGATTTTTTTAGTGAGGTAGTGAAACCTCTTTTTTTGACATTATGAAAAAAGTTAATTTGATTGATTCCCCTAATAGATTTAAATACAGTAGGGTTAGCAAAAACTACAGTACTTAACATAAGCCTCATTAACAATCAAATTGTTACAACAGTATTTATTAAGACAACAGATCACAGTATGACACTAAAGATGGTCCTCCCCAGATCCCAAATGAGGGTGGCTAGAATTACCAGCAAATACAGTGAATTACCAAGCCAATTGGATAAAGTCATTTATAATTTTAGACAAATGGTTTACTGCAAAAAAATATTGGAGCAACAGAAAAGGGAGATTTAAAGCATTCCAAGAGAGCAAGGATTTTGTTTTAGTTTTAACAAATTGATAAAAACAGCTAAAATCATGTAACTTGGACCTGTTTTTGTTCCTATAGTATTAGTAACATCAATAACATTCATTTCCAGTAATTTCCAGTACATTTTGACTAGTTTTGGCACTGTATATAGGAGGTAAAGCCGAGTATGCAGCACAGTGATTTTGTCTAAGGTAATGATACTGCTGTGGCAACCGTTACCTTACACTCGGGGATGGGTGCTTCTCTTCCTAGCCAGTCCAGCACATTCACGCTCCATACAGGTTTTTTAAGGTACAGTAAGCAGGATTTTTGTATTTATTATTGGCTGATCATCTAATACTGTCCTGACAAAAGGGCATGGGAGCCCTGAAAAGTTGACTGTGATAGCAATAGGGGTGGAATGGGAATTTAAATTAGCCCTGGACAAATCTCTGAAAGTGGCCCTAAGAGCTTGCATCTAAAGTGAGCTGTAAAAATAATGGGTGTGGCCTTATGGCTAGGGGTGTGGTCTATTGTAAAATGCCATGCCTGCAAGCCACTCCCCCCTGTTTTTGACATGCTGGGGAGTTGATGGGCATGCCCACAGTCCCTCTCTCCATTGTAGCAGCACAGCAAGCATATGAATGAGTATTTTCTTACCTATATGATTTCTCTGCAATGAGTCTCCTCTGTGGAAACTGATCCTCCCTGGACAGGTAGTGTCTTGATTTGGGAATTCACTATTCATGTAGGAGATCACATCATCACACATTTGTGTATCAATAAAGCCACTGTCATCATCTTGGAACAGTGGTTCAAACAGATAGTAATAGAAGTTTTGGGGCAGGACAACATATGAGTTTCCCATATCAAACAATTTTATATTATTAAATATATTTGCTCATTTGGTACCATTTGCATTAGTAATATAGTTTCGTTAGACTTGTTGTCTTACTAAAGACTACTGTCCCCCACTATTTTCTTCTAATAGTACCAGTGGTCCTACCATCCTATTTGTGTCTCCAGCTCCATCTCCTTGGTGTTTCTCAAGCCTAACCCCACCAAGTGTCTCTTCAGCACCACCCCCTGCTTATCTCCAGCACCAACCTTAAGTGTCTCCCCAATGCCATCATCCTGCATTTCCCCAGTGCCATCATCCTGCATCTCCCCAGTGCCATCACCCTGCATCTCCCCAGCATCAACCTCCTGTCCTAGCACAGAATATCCCCCCTACCCAACAAACACATCATCTCCCCCAAGTACAGCAGATCTCCTCTCCCATTCAGACAGATCATCATCCCCCTTAGCACAAAATAGACCCCTCCCCAACAACATATTTTTCCTTAGTACAGAATAACCCCCTCCCTCTCAGACCGGCAGATCAGCATCCCCCCATCCAGCCCCAATTGTATTATCTCCACTCTGCCCCCTCCCCAGACCGCCAGTGCAGATTGTCTCCTCTTCACTCAGCTCCCCCCCAGGCAGCCAGACTCAATTGTCTCCTCTCCACTCTGCCCCTTCCCCAGGCTGTGAAGTTAAAGTTTCATTTCACATGTTTAGGAGGGGACAGATTGGAGAGGAGACAATCAGGCTGGTGGGCAGGCAGCAGCAGATTGCGGCCCCATAATTTACCCCACCTGCCGCCACCAGCCACAGACCTGGTGCTCTCTTCCTCCAAGGTGCTGGCAGCATGTGATACCTTTTCCCATAATAAAGGCAGGCCAGGGGCAGCTGCAAGCTCTACTAGTTGTGACAAGCAGCCAGGCTGCCTGTCATGCTAAAAACAGTGACAGCCAGATGATGTTATTTGACGGGCGGGGCCAAAGTTGACAAGCAGACCACTCGGCCCACCAGGATTCTTCGCACTTAAGGTAAGAGCCAATATGCCCCTGGACGGCAATATGAAGCTCTATATGACTATACAATATATGTCAGTTTGATAGTAAACCTATTTACTGATTGTATTCCCTGTTAGGAAGGCACCTTGGCAGTTTTGAATCTTTTGCTATTTACTAGTGCCAGATGTATTAGATATATATGTATATATATATATATATATATATATATATATTAAAAAGAAGTTGTAATGGGGCTATTGTAATGAAATATTCAACAGATGTCAGCAACAACCCATGCAATCTACACATGCAAAGAGATTAGAGCATAGATGTCCATAAATTAAACTATGTGAAATGACACACGGAAAAAGTATTGAACATGCTTACTGAAATTTATTTAATACTTTGTACAGAAGCCTTTGTTGGTAATGACAGCTTTAAAATGCCTCCAGTATGGAGAAACTAGTCGCATGCATTGCTCAGGTCTGATTTTGGCCCATTCTTCCACACAAACAGCCTTCAAATTTTGAAGATCCTGTGGGCCTCTTCTATGAACTCTGATCTTTAGTTCTTTCCATAGATTTTAAATTGGATTCAAGTCAGGTGATTGTTTGGGCCCTTCTAGCAGCTTAATTTTCTTTTTCTGAAACATATTGAAAGTGTCCTTGGCTGTGTGTTTGGGCAGTGCCATTTCTTCTCCAAACATGGTGTGTATTTTGGCATCCAAAGAGTTAAATTTTGGTCTCATCTGTATTTCAAAGGCTTGTTCTTTCCACTTCTGGTTTATGCCCCCAACAGTGCTCACTGGGACATTCAGAAGCATAGAAATCATTCTGTAACCAATGCCTTCAGTATGTTTTGCAACAATAAGGTTGTGAAGGTCTTGAGGGAGCTCTTTGCTTTTACCCATCATGCGATGTTTCTTGTGTGACACCTTGCTAATGAGACACCTTTTTATAGGCCATCAGTTGGAACTGAACCAGCTTATATTAATTTGCACTGGCAAGAGGCAGGATTGCTTTCTAAATAATGATAGATTTCAGATGGTGTCTTGGCTTAACATGTCTTTTTGCACTTCCCTTTCTTCATGTGTTCAAAACTTTTTCTCTGTGTCATTTCAGATTATAACACATAACTTAATTTATGGACATCTATGGTTTGATTTCTTTGCATGTGTGGATTGCATGGGTTGCTGCTGACATGTGGTAAAAATTTCATTACAATAGCCCCATTGCAAATATATTTACTGAGAAATATGCTGACATGTTCAATACTTATTAGGCACGCTGTATATCACCAAACTAAATAAATATTCAATTGTAACTGTATTGGATCCTCACTACAAGTGAAAATAAGTTTTTGATGAATCTGAAAGGGAGTTAATGCTTGCACATTGCCAAGAACTGTCTGCAGGAAATCTTCAGATACTTATACAGTGTTGAGAGAAAATTTGTCAAAAAAAAGTGTCAGTATGTTCACAACAATCTCGTATCAGTCATAATGCATTGAATAATAAAATTCTGTAACCAATCACTAAAACTACATCTCAGTGACTCAGTGTCACCAATCAAAAGAAAAAAACTTTTTCAGAGAAATTACGTAGGTTTTTTTTTTTCTAAAGATTCCTGATTCCTAAATGGCCTGATTCCGAATTGTATGCTATACTGATATTTATGCAATTGGCCAATGTTTTTATTACTGCATATACATTTAGTCACTGACACATGTATCCCGATGCCCCTGCGATGTTGTGGGCACAGAGGATTTAGACGCAGAGTGATTGAAAGTTATGAAACGTTTGTGGGTGTTAATGAAGTGATGGTTAGAAAACCTCCAGCTTTACTGGGTCTGCGTCTTAGTTCCATCATTCATTCTGAGTATCCATAGGGTTACTCAGTAGGTCAATGATCAACTGATCTGTGACCGATGCTGCATCATTTCATGCAGATGCTACAACTTTTTATGCAGACACTTGGATTTGCAAAGCCGCAGGTGGACATTTCAATACATCTCCCGGCAGCTGCAATATTTGCATATTTTTGCATAGCAGCAGCGTAGACCATTGCAGTCATGATAGGATTAGCGAACATCTCTGCATGCAATTGCACTGCTGATTGCAGATTCCTGATTGTGCAGAATGGGTCTTGCATATTCGCATGCAGACCCTTCAATGCCTCTTCCTGATTGACAGGCAGAGGCATTTTTAGGGGCAGTTCAGGGGATTTCCCCCCCATTTTGTGGGAGTGACCATCCCAGGTACTGGCCTTGCAAGACGGCCAGCCTGAGCAAGCTGAGACTTACTCAGTTGGTCGGTGGCCTGGCGCCATCCATCATCACGACCATCGTCCACCGATGGTCGCGTTGGTGTTCCCAGCCTGTGACCTTTGCTGGGATTGCAAATGCAACAGGGGGTCTTATACACCTCCTGCTGCATTTGCATAATAGCAAGGATCGCAACTGCAAGCTGCCTGAGTGCAGCTTTGCAATTGCGATTCTTGCTGAATCAGGCCCAAAGTCCACAAGAATAAGTATCCTATAAAAAAATTATTAAATGTGTAACATTACATTGTATTAAAACCAAAATCAAAAAATATTCTGCAGAAGTAGAAACTGGATTCTATTACATAATAGATGGTAATTATTTTGGCATAATTGCTTACATTTTCAGCATATTTGGGATATTTGTTAGTTTTTTCCATGTAATGTCTTACCAAATGCAAAATCTGGCACAATGTAATTTGTTTTGGGATTCACTTCTTTCCTCTACCCAACCACCTACCGGTTGCCACAGTCAAACATGTGTCTAGACATACAGGCATGTTTGTCTGTGCAGCTGGTGAATACCGACAATGAGACATCTATAATGACCATTGAAAAGGCGTATGTCTGTTCCTCTAACATCCAGTGGTAGTATAGCAGTGTAAATAGCGGATGGAATGTGGTCGTCCAATGAAGGGTCTGAAACTACAGATTTCAAGTAACATGTGACAAAAATTGCTGCATCATCACTAAAATAGGTGTGTGGGAAGTCTCCAAGTTAAAAATAAATGAATGTAAAACACCAAGTGATCACCAAAGGGGAATATTTATTAAACCCTCTAAAGAGGACACATGGTGGTGTTTACCTATAGCAACCAATCAGATTCTAGCTAACATTTTATAGTATGTACTAGATAAAGGATAGCTATAATGTGATGTGATATATATTAGGGATGTGCAGGCTCGGATAGGTTCGAGTTTGCACGTGGAGTTCGGATTTTTCCCTCCAAAAAAATGGAACTCAGAAAGAGGCAAAACGTCATCTTGCATGGACGAACATCATCATTCCTGGACTTTTGTCCAGGAATTATGTTGATGTTGTTCATCCATGCAAGATGACGTTTTGCCTCTTTCTGAGTTCCGTTTTTTGGAGGGAAAAATCCGAACTCCATGTGCAAACCCGAACCTATCCGAGCCTGCACATCCCTAATATATATATATATATATATATATATATATATATATACACACATACACACACACACACACACAGATACTATGGTGCTGGATGACCAATAGGATTTGCCAGTCATCTAATAGACAGGTACATATGAATGTTCTAGCAGCTGATTACAGCTTCTGCTCCAAATGTGTAATGAATAACCATAGACCTGAACACTATATAAACAATATATAAATATAAATAATGACACAAGGGATAAGTGGCGTGAAATGGGTCAGCTTTATTAATTAAATAAAATAGTACAGTGGCAAATAAACAAAAGGTAATCATCGGAGCCACTTGACTTAATGCAAGTTCACTTCGAACAACATCCGAAGGGCCAATTGCTCTAACAAAAATGACAAAGAAGTGAGAGGTCTCTGACTACCATACCTACAACACATGCAAAGTCCACCTGGCCAGCTGGAGCTACTGACCCCTGTAGCGTGAAATCAGCCTACTCAGTGTATTGAAGGGGAGCGTACCTCACCAGTGCAGCAAAATGTCTACTGGACTCCTTTTCTTTCCAGCCAACCACTTACAAAGCCAACAAAAATACATACCAAAAATGGGAGGGAAGGAGTGCTATTTAAGAAGCAAAGAGGGAGTTCATAAGCCAACAAACCACTATTGAACACACCTTCCACAGCTATAGGCTGAAAAACTGTCTCCACACCACAATATCAAAAAGGAGACCACAAAGTAAATTACATTTTGTACATAACCTATCCCGGCCTTGAGGCTCACTACAGTGCTCTTTTATATAAAGCTTTTTATAAAAACAAATAATACAATCAACACCAACCTTAATGTCTTGAAATTAAGTTTTGGAAGGGCAAATGAAAAGTTTTGTACCATAGAGAGATTTTAATCAATGTCCTAAAATATGTGAACATGCATTTTCACACTATAAATTACTTTACAAGGACAAGTATAGTAGCAAACATTTCAAATAGCTGAATAAGCACAATGATTTTTCTGTTTTACAAAATGCAAACTAATAATTATGGAGAAGGACAGGGACAGTGTTTGGGCACAGAACATAGGGCATTTCCTCTGTTTTTGCATATCAAAGGAAACACTTGAAACAGGATTTTTTTGCCACATTGTTAGAAGAGTGTTTAATAATTAAAAAACTCTATCCCTTTTGCACTATATTTCTGCGCTACATAATTTTTCCCTTAATTTTGCATCTTAGTTCATAAACAGTCTATTAGGTCCTTAGGGTTAGTGTTTTGGCATGGCTAATTAGCAAAGCCTGTTGTACAAAAAAATGGAGCTAATTGGCACAATTTGAGGATAGGTGTATGTGGACACTACCATATGCTGGGTAGGGTATCCGGTCATTAGGTCTACAGTAAAAAGGTAGACAATGTTTAGGCAGACAATACAAGTTAGACAGGCAATAGGTAAACAGGGTCTGAAGGTCGACAGGGTCTGAAGGTCGATACACTAAAGGTCGATTAGTGAGAAGGTCGACAGGGTGTCATTAGGTGGACACACAAATGGTCGACAAAGACATGGTTGACAATTTTTTTTAGTTAGGGTTAGGCACTTACCAGAGAGTAAGGGTTAGGTAATTACCAAAGGGTTAGGGTACTAGAAGGGACACTTAGGGTCAAGCACCTACCCCGATGGTTAGGGTTAGGTACCAGGAATGAGGGTTAAGGCTAGGCACCAAGGGGATGGTTAGGATTAGGATGAAGATTAGGGATAGAAAATAAAAAAAGTGTCAACCATGTGTCTGTCAATCATTTGTGTTTCGAGCAAATGACTCTGTCGACCTTCTGCACTGTCGACCTACTTAATACTTGATCTTTAGTGTGTCAACCTTTAGACCTTGTTGACCTTCAGACCCTGTCAATTTATTGCCTGTCTAACTTGTATTGTCTACCTAAACATTGTCTACCTTTTTATTGTAGACCTAAAAATCCATACCCACTGTGTGAGGTTCTGAATTTGTTGTGGCTCCGGGGTGGTGATAGGAGCAGACACAGAACCAGACTTAAATGAAAAAGTGGAGTTTTTAATAGGTGACTTAGAAGACATGGGAGTGGCAAATGAAAAGTCCAGGTATAGCACTAAAGTGCACTTGATAACTGTAGTGGGGGTTAATGGGAAATGTCCAGATAGTGACTGGCAGGAACAGTCCAGTAAACAAGTATAGTGTGCTGAAACAGAATGCAGGTATGATAAGCTGTAACTGAATGCAGGTATGATGAGCTGTAACAAATGCAGGCTGAGGTAATTCAGTCCAGCTGGGAGTGAAGGGAGGCAAGGTGCAGGGAACATCAGGTTCAGGTACTCAGGCAGGTTAAAGGTATGTGGAGGGTGCAGGGTAAATCCAGCAGGTTGGAGCAGGTAAAGTTCAGGCTGGTAACATAACAGACAGGCAGGCAGGTAAGGCACAGGTACTCTCAGCCGCAGCTGAGAAACACATTGCACTGGTAAGGAATGAAGGCTCTTGACCTTCCTAAATACTCAGTGCCATGCTGTGACTGGCTGGAATTACCACATGACCTACCAGGATTGGACAGCCGGAATCACATGGCCACAGGCAAGATCGTGGCACCCATGCCAATGGAATGGAAACACCGCCAGACCTCACCAGGCCTAATGACAATGTGCCTGCATAGAACCACGCGCAGCCAATGCCCCTTGCCAAAAACCAGAACCACTGCCAGAGACCCCCCGCCATAACGACCTCACAGGTAATACCTGGTGACTACCATACTGAGAAACCCTGGCCATGACAGTACCCCCCTTATGGATGGCCTCAAGACACTCACCAGGCTTCTCTGGATGGGCAGCATGGAACCTGATGAGTGCAAGAGCATTGACATCTCGTGCATCGGTCCAACAACGTTTCTCTGGGCCGTAGCCCCTCCAGTCCAGTAGGTACTATAAATGTCCTCAATCCAAGACAAGGGAGACCTCATACTCTATGCCTCTTTCAGTCTGGACACAGGTAGAAGCAGACAGGACTCTGTGAAATTTGTTTAGCACCAGGGGTTTCAACAGGGAGACATGAAAGGAATTTTCAGATAAGGGGGTAGTTGAAGGCAATAAGCCACAGGGTTAATGACTTCTATGATGGAGAAGGGCCTGATGAAGTGTGGAGCAAATTTAATGGATGGTACTCTAAGTCGTAAGTTCTGGGTGGACAACCACACCTGGTCTCCAACTTGCATACGTGGTACTTTCCTACGTTTTTTATCAGCTTGAAATATGTAACGGGAGGATGCCTTCTCCAGGTCAGTATGAACTTGAGACCAGATTGAAGCAAATCTCTGTACAGTGGCCCTGATTCAGAGCCGGACGCTCTGACAGAGCGCTCGCTCTGTATCAGGGCCGGGTTTTTTATCTTTTAGAACTGCTTCCTGGCTGCTCAAATAGCTGTGGGTGACCACCAACAGCTACAGCGAGCGGCCATGATGATGGTCGCGATGGTCAAGACCATCGCGACCATTGCGCTTGTGATGAGACCCTTGTGGTAGGGTCTTGTGGCCGCAAGCCCCAGAGAGATTTCAGCTCTAACAGAGCCGGAATCTCTCCACTGACATCACTTGTGATGTCAGTGGGGCCGGCCCCAAACAGTAGGCGTTCTCATGGGAATGCCTCCATTTGGGCAGCCACTCCCCCGGCCCGCCGACCAAAGGGGACGAGCTGTCACTCAACATCGACAGCACGCCCCCTTTGGTGCGACACATGGAGCGATGGATTGCCCATCGCTATCTGGGTCTCGCGCATGTGCACGACAGAGCCGGCTCCATCGTGCGCATGCACTCTGGGCCACCATCGACCCAGTTGCGAGCACTCAGCACTTATGACCAGGTCTGAATCAGGCCCAGTGTCTTCTACAGCTGGGACATCAAAGAAGAGCAGGCTTTGAAATTCAGGGACCTGAGGATGAAGGCTGTAGACCACTTGGAATGCTGTTTGGTTCGTGGAAGAGTGGTAGGAGGTGTTATGAGCAAATTCAGCCCATGGCAGCAATGCAGACCAATTGTCTTGGGAAGATGTCATAAAAATCCTCAGGAAGGTCTCAAGGTCTTGATTAACCCTCTCAGTGGAACCATTGCTTTGTGGGTGATAAGCTGTAGAAAAATGTAGCTTTACTTGCAATACAGAACATAAGGTTCTCCAAACTTTTGCTGTGAACTGAACACCACGGTCAGAGACTATCTCAGCTGGATGACCATGGAGACGAAAAATATGTTGAACGAACAAGTGAGCCAAGTCAGGGGTAAAAGACAATTTCTTTAGTGGTATGTAATGGACCATTTTAGAGAATCGGTCTACTATGACCCAGATGGTAGTGAACCCTTGAGAATTTGGCAGATCCGTCATGAAGTCCATGGAGAGATGTGTCCATGGACGTGATGGAATAGGTAGTGGCAATAACTCACCAGCCGGTGCCTGACGTGAAGGTTTATGCTAGGCACACGAAGAACATGAAGAAATAAATTCCGACATGTCTGCTTTCATGTATGGCCACCAATAGCCTCTCTTTAAAAATTCCAAGATCTTCCAGGTACCTGAATGACCTGCAAAGCGAGAGGAATGAGCCCAGATGAGGAGCTGCTTCCTTAACTCTGGGGCCACAAAGGACTTCCCTGTAGGGGGTTGTAACTGTAAGGTGGTGAAGACTCTTGACTCCAAAACAGGGGTATTTTGATGATTCTCTGATTTGTCATCACAGCGGAAAAATCTGGACAGGGCATATGCCTTTTGATTAAGGGCTCCAGACCGGAAGGTCAGGGTGAACTGGAACCGAGCAAAAAATATCACCCATGGGGCCAAACGAGGACTCACGCAGTGAAGATTCTTGAGGAAGAGAAGATTTCTATGGTCCGTGAAGACAGTGAAGGGAAACTTGGCCCCTTCCAGCTGGTATCTCCTTTCTTTAAATGCTAACTTTACTGCTAAAAGTTCTTGTTCACCAATGGCATAATTTCTCTCGGCAGGAGAAAACTTCTTGGAGAAGAACCCACAGGGATGAACTCGACTATCATCATAATGCTGGGGAAGAACTGCACCCACGGCCTCTGTAGATGTATCCACCTCCACCAAAAATGGGCTATCCAGATCTGGTTGTTGTAAGACTGGAGCTGAAATAAACGCATGTTTTAAAAGTAGGAAGACAGTCTCTGCCTCAGGTGGCCATAGGGCAGGGTTTGCATCTTTTCGGGTCAACGTGGTAATGGGAGCCAATAATTATGAAAATCCTTTAATAAAACATCTATAGTAGTTGGCGAACCCAAGCAATCACTGGATGGCTTTCAAAGTTTGAGGACGGGACCAATCCAAAATCGCCTGCACCTTCTTGGGGTCCATTTCTAGACTGGAGCCAGAGATGACGTAACCAAGGAATAGCACACTGGGAACCTCAAAGACACATTTCTCCAGTTTGCAGTAAAGGTGGTTCTTTCTCAGATGGGACAATACTTCCTTCACATGTTCATGATGTTTTGTTACAGAAGACGAAAAAATCAATATATCGTCCAGGTAAACTACAACTGAGACGTATAACAGGTCCTGGAAAATCTCATTAACAAAGCACTGAAACACGGCAGGGGCATTGCACAACCCAAAGGGCATCACAAGGTATTCAAAGTGTCCATCTCTAGTATTAAAAGCGGTCTTCCATTCATCGCCAGCACAAATGCGGATGAGATTATAAGCCCCTCTCAGATCCAGCTTTGAGAATATGATGGACCCTTTAACTCTGTCAAACAATTCTGTGATCAGGGGAAGAGGATATCGATTCTTATTCGTTACATCATTGAGGTCCCGGTAATCTATGCAAGGTTTTAGGCCTCCGTCTTTCTTACCAATGAAAAAGAAGCCAGCTCCAGTGGGAGAGGTGGAAGGATGAATAAACCCCTTCACTAGGTTGTCCTGGATGTACTCTGACATGGCTTGAGTCTCAGGCATGGATAGAGGATAGGTGCGACCACAAGGTGGCATCTTGTCAGGTAGCAGCTCAATAGGACAGCCCCATTCTCTGTGGGTGGGTAAGACGTTCACCTGTTGCTTTTGAAAAAACATCAGAGAACATCTGGTACTCCTTGGGAATGTCTGGAGATGTCAACGAAGCTGTCTTTCTTACAGGTCATATTTTGTGAAGACAGGATTTCTGACAGTCAGATCCCCATGAAATAATCTGCATTGAACGCCAGTCTATCCTGGGATTATGTTGGCATAACCAGGATAGTCCTAACTTGATTTCTTGAGAAGCATCTGGTATCACTAAGAACTTTAAAGACTCGGAGTCCCCAACACGAACTAATACTGGTTGAGTCTTCTTGGTGACCACTCCTTTAGCTAGAGGATGTCCATCTACAGAAGTCAGGGAAATTGCTTGATTGAGAGATGAATAAGGAATCTGTAGTTTATCAACTAGGCTGGAAGTCATGAAGTTTCCGGCTGCTCCAGAGTCTAAGACGAAGACCGGGTTGGGCTTGAGATCCAAAGCTAAGGAAATCTTGAAATCTTTAGTATTTGGGAATGGGCAAATAACTCCTAACTTGATGTCCCCAAGGTCAGTTAGGAATGGACGTTTCCCGACTTGCGTGAGCAGGAGGCCACCAGGTGACCTTAATCTCCACATCACAGACAAAGGTTTTTTAGCATCCTTCTCTGACGTTGCTCTTTGGAGAGATGGGTTTGGTTCACCTGTATGGGCGCCTCATCTATAGGAGGATGGGGTGGATGGGTAGGCAAGGTAGACGTAAATGACCTTTGCCAGTCAGTTCTATGCTTTTTAGCCTGACGTTCTCTGAAGCATAAATCAATTTTGTTGCAGAGTGAGATCATATCATTTAAATTGATAGGAAGCTCACGGGTAATCAGATCATCTTTTAATTGGTCAGACAGACCATGCCAAAAGGCTGAGGTGAGGGCCTCCTCATTCCACTTAAGCTCTGATGCCAAGATTTGAAACTGTACAGCATATTGGCTGACAGGACGGGTTCCTTGTCTCAGGGTCATGACGCTGGACGATGCTAACACTGTTCGTCCAGGTTCATCAAAAATCCTCCTGAATGAAGATACAAAGTCTGTATAGTTATCCAGCAGCAAATCTGAACACTCCCAGAGTGGGGAGGCCCAATCCAGAGCCAAGCCAGTCAGCAAGGACACGATGTATGCCACTTGACGTTACAGCCTGATAACTTCCCTACCGCTAGAACTAAAGTGTATATCACACTGATTTAAAAAACCATGACAGAGCTTAGGATTGCCATCAAATTTGCTTGGCATGGGTAGATGTAGACGAGGGCATACCCTGGTCCCTGTATTACCAGGCACAGGCAGAGGTGAAGTTGCTGATACCCCAGGGGTGATTAACGAGGTTTGCAGATTATCTTGGCATTTAAATATCTCCTGTAGGAACTGGGCTATTTGATGTTGCATAGCTTCCAGGTTTTCTAAATGACCAGCAATACAGCGAAATAAATCCACTACAGACTCCTGTTCCGCGGCTGGATCCATGGGTTCCAGTGAGGTTCTGAATTTGTTGTGGACCTGGGGTGGTGATAGGAGCAGACACAGAAGCAGACTTAATGAAAAAGTGGGGGTTTTAATAGGTGACTTAGAAGACATGGGAGTGGCAAATGAAAAGTCCAGGTATAGCACTAAAGTGCACTTGATAACTGTAGTGGGGGTTAATGGGAAATGTCCAGATAGTGACAGGCAGGAACAGTCCAGTAAACAAGTATAGTGAGCTGAAACAGAATGATGGTATGATGAGCTGTAACTGAATGCAGAAATGATGAACTGTAACAAATGCAGGTATGGTGAGCTGTAACAAATGCAGGCTGAGGTAATTCAGTAAAGCTGGGAGTGAAGGGAGGCAAGGTGCAGGGAACATCAGGTTCAGGTACTCAGGCAGGTTAAAGGTATGTGGAGGGTGCAGGGTAAATCCAGCAGGTTGGAGCAGGCAAGGTTAAGGCTAGTATCGTAACAGACAGGCAGGCAGGTAAGGCACAGGTACTCTCTCAGCCGCAGCTGAGAAACACGTTGCACTGACAAGGAAGGAAGGCTCTGGACCTTCCTAAATACTCAGTGCCACGCTGTGATGTGATTGGCTGAAATGAGTACATGACCTACCAGGATTGGACAGCTGGAATCACATAGCCGTAAGCAAGATGGCGGCCCCCATGCCAACGGAACGGAAACACCGCCAGACCTCACCAGGCCTAGTGACAATGTACCTGCACAGACCCATGCACAGCCAATGCCCCTCGTCAAATACCAGCACCGCTGCCAGAGACCCCCCGCCATAACGACCTCACAGGTAATACCCGGTGACTACCATGCCGAGAAACCCTGGCCGTGACACACTGTGTAGAGATGTGTTTCAGTTTTGTTTTTGGCAAAACCACCCTCAAGTGTTTTGGTTCAGTTTTGGTTTTGGACTTCTTTAAAAATGTGTAAAACAATGAAATCATGTAACCTGAACATGTTTTTATTCCTATAGAATTATTAACATCAATATCATTAACAAAATTAACCAGCACTCACACACTATCTTGAAATCAACTCTTCCAACATTCTTTCCCTTCAATCAGAGGCACACTTTTTGTTAAAGACTCAGCCAATAAAAAGCAATTACAAAAGGAGAACTCTGTATTGGATACCGAGATTGTACAGCTGACATCAGTTTCCCCCTGCCGTGAACTACAGACACACATTAACTCCGTAAAAGGTCAGTTAAACATTGATTTAATACATGCCAGTCACACCCAGTCCTCACACTCAACACAGAAAAAAATGTTTGTTCATATTTCCGGGCCTGTTATGTTTCGAGTCCTACAATGGCAAGTTTTATGACAGGATTAAAGCCCTTTATTGTAATCCCAGACCTACCATCTCAGCCAATGGGGTGTGCTCCTTGACATTCAACATTTCCAATGGAACTAGGCAAGAATACACCTTCCCTCCCCACATATTAATAATAAAACCCTTAGCTGCTAAGAGTTGTGCCAACTCTGGGCATCCATGGGGTCTCTGTTGGTTCTCATGCTCAAAATATCACCTTGTAAGTGAATTAAGTTCTGTTGACCATAACAGACCCAAACAATTCTCTTCCCCCTCTCAATTGGATTATTCAAGAATAAGGCTCACATTCTGGTTATAAAATAAATCCTCACATACTGGAAGTTTTACATTTCTACCTCCCCATCACTATGTGGTTAATGCTAACACACAACTTTTCTTTTCAATGACACCGATCTAAGAGCCTGATTCAGAGATGAATGCAATGGCGATTACGTACGCAGCTCAAGTGATTGTTTGCCATTGCACATGTGTATAAACCACACTGCGTATGCTCAGCATTGCAATTATGGACACACATAGCAATCCTTCGCAAAGTGAGTGACAGGTGGATAGCGTTTGGGGGTGGTAACAGAGGAGTGGTCAGAAAAACACAGGTGTGTCTTAGCATTTAAATGTTGTTACATTAATTAGACCTTGCGATCTACTATGGTCCAACTATGATCCTCCCGGGTCAGGCATTGCCACAAGGGAAAGATGGCCACTCGATGTGCATCGATGTGACCAATATTTACGAAGGTAAGCAATGTTTTACACAAGTAAGAAGGCAGCAGTGGGCATCTTTATGTCAGCTGTGCTCTGGCATGCATTAGCATTGCAGCTGCATTGTGTACAAAATTGCATCAGCAATTGCATTAGCGCCCATCTCTGAATCAAGCCCTAAGATTAAATTCCTTGGTATTAAAATCACCAAACTATTCCACCATTATTTTAGGCTAATTATCCTTACCTCTCTCTAATTAAATCCAACCTGGATAGTACGTCGGATCAATATTTATATTGGATTGGCCGGGTTGATGCTGTCAAGATGAATATCATCCCCAAAATAAAGTATTTATAGGTATTCCAAAGTCTTTCAGTCCATGTTTCCACAATTTTTTTTAAAGTTATTAAAGTTTTTTATGTTATTGAGTTAAGTTTTTGAAACATCATACACATCATTTCCTTTTGGACAAAAAAGATTTTAGAGTCCGGTTGTAGATTCTCCAAAGACCATCTGAGTGTGGGGGTCAAGGAATCCCTAACAAGCGGTATTACTTACAGTAGTGGCCAGCTTGTGCAATGTGTCTTATGGAACTGTCCTACAGCACAAAGGGTCTGGGCCATGATTGAAGCTGAAATGCTTGGTTATTGCTCGGCCTCCTCAGTGGCATAGAGAAACCTGTGGGTCTCTAGATGCCGCCGACCAAAATCAATCCTTCAACACCCAGCCATGCACCATTCTCTTGCAATTTGGGACTTCACCAATTGCAGGTATGTATAGTCCCTTCTACTTGTCCCCTCATACCTCTATGCAATAACCCAGACTCTACTTTTTGTAATTTTGTCCTGGACAATGAGTAGAATTAGATTCTTAAACGATATTACTAAGGAATCTTCCTTCAAGTTGTTTTCTAAATTACAAGAAAAATGTAACATCTCTTATTTATCGATTCATCCAATTGTGACACTTTCATACTGTTGTTAAGCAATTGTTAACTAGTAGACCTCTTACAACCTTTGAATCCTTGTGCTTATGATACGCTTCCACCAAGGGCCTAGTTTCTTTCTATATTCTGAGCTGCAGACTCCTTTTTCTTAGTCAAGAGTGCGCCTGATCTATTTTTTTACTGAATTATTGTTGAGCTTGTACCTCTTTTTAAAGTCTTTTTTTTTTCAAATTATAAGTTGCAAAAAATGTTTAATCATTAAAAATAAAAAAATAAAAGTATATTACTGCCTGTAATGTTTAGAACACACTGTAACAAAGCTTTAAAAATACTAAGAAAGAATATGTGGATTATAGTATTATTGTGAATTTGAAATTATTTTACATGTGAATGTCAGAAAAATATACAGTATGTACATTTCATTCTTCTGTACTTTTGTGTTGTTTTTTAATATTGTATATACAGAAGCACAGTTATTGCTTTTATGTACAGCAATGCTTAAACATTTTCTCTAGTAGCAATTATCATTTTAACCCATATTTTGCTTACAAGTGATGGGATGCAAATAAATGAAATGGGTGCCAGGGTGTACCCCAATGGAAAATGATTGGGAAATGAAAGACAACTTACACTTTCTTTAATATTGTTTTCTAGCTATTTTCACCCTACAAAAAAATGTAAGTCTCTTCAACGTTAATCTCCCATATTAGATGATATCAAATTGTCTAAGGATTATTGTTTAAATACACCTTGTATTGCCTTGAGCATCTAAAACAGGGCAATCACACAGTGAATACTATCACAATCTCTGTAATCCTTCTGTTAAAGATTAGTCTTTGTAAAGCAATAGTACCAAGATTTGTAAAATAAGCAACAAGTAAGGGGGATTATAAATTAACTGTTTCAGAATGTGGTCTTTCCCAAATACAGTATTACAAATAATATTTGAGAATTCTAATTTGCCACCTCAAAAACAAGGTGAAAAAAAGACACCTTGTAATTTTCACTAGTTTATATTATATGTTTCATATAAATGACAAATCAACATGAACAACACATTTAAATATTAATGTTAATAACAGAACAGTGGAGTCACTGTGGTTGGTCCAAAAAGGTTGTGTGGCCTCGCAGATAAAGGGCATTGTCTAAAGGCAAACCACCAAGATCCATCAGTGTGGGGGGTGTTCAACTCCCTGATATGCTATGCTGCCCCAGAGACTCCTTTGGTAGTGCTGACTCATCCTTAGTGACCTCGAGCCGGGTGCTGCCCTATAAAATCACAGTTCAGTGCCCGGCTCCAGGTCACTGAGGAAGAGCCAGCATTTTTGGTGTCACCTCCTCGGAGGGTGACAGTCGATACAGTCCACACCCCTGTAGGGATGCCACTGTGACAGAATATGTTCTTGATATAATTAACATCCCCATCATATTTGACCTACTGCTAATGATGACTACTGTATTTGCTGTAATGTTTGCTTTATGGGATATAAAAATAAGCTAGCAATACTGGAGCCGGAAAGATGACGACAGTGATTGATCAAATATGTAACTTTTTATTCTTGTTGTTGTTATTATTATTATTATTATTATTATTATTATAATTATTATTATTATTATTATTTTATTTTTTTGGCAATATTCCCTAAAATCGTTTAAAAAAATATTTTATTTCTTGTTCAAAATAAAAAATTAACTTCAAAACTTAAATGTAAAAAAAGGGTTTTGTAATATCAATATATTAAACTATTATTTAAACTGTTTTTTGCAATTTTATTCTTGCATATGACTATTTTAGGAAATATTTTTATCTACTTCAGCTAGTAAACTGTTTTGCTAAAATGAAAATTAACAAAATCTGCCAATTCTGAAATATTATGTTTAACTCTACTTGTAAATGACTAGCAGAGGACCTCCTGCTGTAAATTCTGAACTTGAAATGTGAAAACCAAATCTCGGGTTCTGGATTACATGTAAATAGGTCCAAATTACATTATTTTAGCTATTTTTACCAAAACCTACCAAAAGCAAATCTGATCCAAAACACTTGAGGTTGGTTTCACCAAAACCAAACACAATAACATTTGAGAGTGGTTTTGCCAAAAACAAAACATGGGGGTCCACACACACCTCTAATTTAAATCGACCACTAGAACTGCTCAAGCTGGTCACATCTGGGCTGCACATCGTTTCATTTGATATTCTTTAAAAATTTTATGTTTATAAAAATGTGGCTAATTCAAGAAATCTAAACAGGTTTAACCATGTGCAAACTATAAAATGGACATGTTCGAGATTAACTTAAAACATTTTAACTGTTTCTCATAGCAAATGGTGGATCTCGAAAATTAATGGACACATTCTAAAATAGTATTATTCTCAACCAAATGGAAAAAAAGTAAAAATGATCATGCTTATAATATAGACAGAAAACTTGGCGGCATGGTCATTATGTCGACATTTCCAATGTCGACATTCAACATGTCCAAACAGATGAAATATTGACATGTCACAATACTGACAATGTGTTTTTCAGGTATGTCTAACCCTAACCACTAACCTTAACAGTAACCCCAACCCTTATCCCTAACCCCTTAACCTAAGCCTAAACTTAACCCTAATGTGGACTTTTTCACTGTTGACATGTTATATTTTGACATTCTGTCTCTCCATTGCAACATTTTTCAGATGTCGACACTGATACTGTAACGTAGCATTTTGCATGCAGATTTAACCGCAGTCGCACACAGAATAGCATAATCCTAAACTTAACCCTAATGTTGACATTTTCACTGTTGACATTCAGCCTCTCCATGTCAACAATTTTCAGATGTCGACAAACATCTATCCTACGTGCACTAAAAATCATGTTATACATAAGATGTGAGTGGTTTGCGACTTGGTAGAACTGAGCATCTTAAAAGTTGTCTTATTTGCAAAGCAATGCAAATAAGTTGCTCAAGCAGCTTATTCTGATTAGAATGATATATAGCATGCCTCTATTCTGTGGGCGACTGCGGTTAAATCTGCATTCAAAATGCTACATTGCAGTGTCAGTGTCGACATCTGAAAAATGTTGCAATGGAGAGACAGAATGTCAAAAAATAACATGTCAACAGTGAAAAAGTCAACATTAGGGTTTAGCTTAGACTTAGGTTAAGGGGTTAGGGATAAGAGTTGGGGTTACTAACTGTAACATAGCAATTTGCATGTAGATACAGCCGCAGTCGCACACAGAATACAGACATGCCGCTTATAATTTTAATCAGCATAAGCTGCTTGTTCATCCTATTCAAATCGCTTTGTGAATAAGAAGCATTTTAAGGGAGTCACATGAAAAGATGCTTGGCACTACCAAGTCGCACCACGGCATGCTGCAACTAGAAGAGTTGTTTATCATGCATGAAAGCTAGAAGTATTTGGACAAATATGTATTAGTCATAGGCATTTTAACCATGTTGACATTCTGGTGAGGACATTATGAATGTTGAGATAGTGATTGTTGACTTAGGGCCTGATTCAGCAAGGATTGCAGTTCTAAGACACACGCAATTGGCGAATTGTTGCGTTCTGCGCATGTGAACCAGCCACTGCGATTGGGACTGCGATCGCAGAGGCTATGCGGACCCATCAATTAGTGATTAACAGGAAGTGCCATTTGTGGGAGGTGATGGGGGGGTGGTTGTGGGAATACAGGCATGACAGTGTGTCTCAATGCTGTTTCAGGGCTGTGCATAAATTATCCACTGCGTAGCCATATGCAGTGTGAGGACTCATAGTGTACATGGTTGTTAGCAATTTCTGAGTAAGGTCAGTTCTTGTGCAAGTGTGCATATGGTCCGATGGTACTCGATTGTACCTATGGTTTCACTTTTCTGCTAAGAATTACAGATGTGAGTAAGGAGAAGTGGGCATCCTTATGTTAGGCTGCGATCGCAATGCGAATGCAATTATTTGCATATCACCGCTGATATTAGCTACTGCGTTGTGTGCGTATTAGCAGAATAGTGATCCAAGCTGAATTAGTGACTGCATAACTTTTAAAATATTATTTAAATGTTGTGTTAAAATACAAAGTCCTAAAAACATGTTATGGAACTGTGAATAGTAAACCTTGAATGCTCTTTTTGCATGTAAATAGCGAGTGGAAATTGCCACAATTTCAAAAGTAACATTTTGATTTGGAGTCAGTTGGTGATTGTAGCATCAACAAAAGTATGGCCATCAAACATATTTATTGCTAACCTTTTGTTCATCCCTTTATGATGAAGAGAAACTGTGTTAATGCTCTATTGCCTAAGGGAATATATTTTTTTGTTTTTGTTAATGTTTTATTATTATTATTATTATTATCCTTTATTTATATGGCGCCACAAAGGTTCCGCAGCGCCTTACACAGTACATAAATGAGCACACAAGAAAAACAGTTAATAGTAATACAAAACAATGCAGGACAAGGACAAGGTTATAAACTCAGCTGCAAAACACAAGCAGCAGGACATGAGCAACCAGGTGGTAGGTGCCATTGTAGGGAGTTAGGAGTAAATTATACTATAAGTAGGGGGAGGAGAAGCACGTGAGGATGAGGGCCCTGCTCGTGAGAGCTTTATGTTTTATGAATGATTAGCACTGAAAACTGTGTTTTATTTCAAATCATGTTCCAAATAGGTTACTAGAAAATTCTAAATAGAAATATATTAAAGTAATAAACTAAAATATCACCTAACATTTGTAAATAAAACTTACAGATAAAATAAACCTTGCCTAGATCCATCCAAACCCTGCTTCAATCTGACAGCCCATGAACCAATGTGTCCATTGAAATCAAGTCCCTTTTTGTGTCAGAAAATTTGTCTAAAGGTGCCTGCAAACATGGCGATATTTTACCCGATCTGGCCAATTCCGACGTATCGGAACGACAGATCATGTAAAATATGTCCTAATCGTGAGTCCCCACTCACGATCATGATGCCGATGCGCGTCCCCGCTGGTCGCACATCGCATCTTCAGATCTGCCCTGCTGTAGGGCAGATCTGACAAACTGGGATATGATGCACTGAACAAAAAGAAAGGATACACTATGTATCATTTGTTCATACACCAAATCATGTGCCAAATTGTGAGCAGGACTGCAGGGGAGCTGCCGCGGGAGTTTCAAGGGAAATTGTACACATTGTTGGATCGGCAGCACATCGCCATGTATGTAGGCACCTTTAAAAGAAGGGGTTATTGGGATGTTCACAATTGAAAAAAAATTTGAAACTATTATACATTACCTACAATTCCAGAAAATAGCATTTGTTTTAGCAACTCATATATAGACTAGTGCTGTAAAAATTAAACTTTCAACTGATTATTTGAAATGGGTTACAGAGCATTATTACTCTTAGCATAATGTTATTAAATAATCCCCAATATATTTTATGTTATTGCTGCCAATAAAATCTCAATCAAATATTAAAATAATTAGCAATTACATATGGATAATTCAAAGAAGCAAAATTGAATCAAAACCAAATTACTCATTTGTACTGCCTCAGTTAATAAAATAAAGTTAATTATCATGATACAGTACATCATGTAACTCTTCCCATTTGCTTTAGAGTATTCACCTTGTAGTGTTCATTATCTGATATGTAGCACATTTTTATTACAAGTTTTGTATATGTCTTATGAGGCATCTATGCTCTTTTGCAAGCATATCACAATCAGATATGAGAAGTAAGCCACTTAAAAACATGAACAGTGACACTTTTTGTAAAGTTCAAATACAAATATAATGAGAGATTAATTTGGGCACCAATATTTAGGTTTATGACATTTTCAACCCTGGGGTTGATATCACTAAATTCCGATTTTGCCCAATTTTAGATTTTGCCATACATCATTGACACTTTTGGCTATTCAATGATTTGGATAGTCATTAATAAACCTCAGAGTAATAGCAGTTTATAAAATGGCCAAAACCTACGTAGATAAAAATTAAACAAAATTGCTGTATAAGTGTCACATTTATTTGGCCAATCAGAAGGTGAGGAATCACAATACACTTACAGTACATTGAGAGAACGCATTACTTATTTAACAAGGAGGCAAATAATAAAAAGTTATCTTATGAGAGCAAGATTATTTTATAAATATATTTGTGGGCAATATTGATGTTTCATTTATTAAGAGACAACCTAGAAAACTAAGCAAGGGTGATATTTAGATCGTAAAAAGGTTCATTAATATCTGCACACACTCATGAACCTGTATTAGCTCACCAAAAAGGAATGGATACCAATCACTATACAGATATATATATATATATATATTATATATATATATATATATGGCTGGTGTTGTGCTCAAAATGCTCAAATAACCTAAATTACAATCTCATATACTTGACATGTCTGAAATAATGATTGAGATGCCAAGAGTTTTCAAATTATTTATATCATATCTAATTAGAATACAATTAATTAATACATAAAAACATTAGATACAATTGCTTACCAAATAACACTGTATAAAATAAAGTAATGCTCTGCCGACTGACAACTAAAAGTAAAAAAGGAGAAATACAAAACCATAGATTGTGGTTTTGTGCAATTGTAAAATCTCATAAATAAAAAAATATCCACATTGATAGTTCCAAAATAGGAGATGGAGTAACTTATATAAAAAAAATCTGTGTGTTTTTTTTTTTTTTTCTGTCTGTCCAGTTATGCATTCAGACATTCCTGTACAAATTGGGATGAAAGCAATGCAAGGTGGTCCAGTTGGATCCTGGCCAGGTTTTAGGGGAGAACGTCCTGGTCAGACCTCCTGTTGGTATATGCTGGGCAGAACTTTGACCTGGGAATCCTGTTCTCACCCTTTCACTGGATGGATTTGGACAAAAATTTCACAGACTGGTAATACTGGATCCCAGAAGACATACTAGGGTGTTTACGTCTTGGTCGGACCTCCCGTTGGTGCACTCCAGAATATTGACCTGGGGATGCTGGACAGAACTTTGACCCAGGGAGCCCGTTCTGGGTCTTCCACTGGATAGTTTGGAATGAAAGCTTCACAGAAGGGTGGTATTTGGTCTGAGATGCTTGATAGAGTGGTTGGGGTCCTGGTCGGACCTCAGGGTGGAGTGCGCTGGGAAGAACTTTTACCCAGGCAGCCTGTTCTGGGCCTTACGCTGGATGGATTTGGATGACATCACATAATTTTGATGAAAACTTCATAGAGTGGTTACACTGGATCCCAGAATACATACTAGTGGGTTGAGGTCCCAGTTGGACCTCCCATTGATGTACACTAGGCATAACTTTGACCCGGGAAGCCTGTTCTGGGCTTTCCACTGGATGGATTTTTATGAAAGCTTCACAAAGGGGTGGCAGTTGGTTTAGGATGTCTAAAGGAGTGATTTGGGTTCCAGTCAGACCTCACGGCAGAGTGATCCGGGCAGAATTTTGACCCAGGAAGCCTGTTCTCGGCCTTCCACTGTATGTATTTGGAAGACATCACATAATAAAACTTAATAACTTGAAGATTTAAACCCGGACAATGCTGGATACTTCAGCTAGTATATTAATAAAATAATATAGCCACATGAGATAATTACTGATTTAGTGTACAGTACCTACTTATTCAATACACATTCAATGCACAATGAATATATTTTAGTTCATCTTATTTTTATATTGAATTATTGACACATTTTTTCTAATACACAAACCATCTAACTGCTGTAGATGTAGCCAAAGTTAGCCAAAAGTGGTATCTCAGTTTATCTAGCTGTCTGAGAAACTATTTGCTAAACCCTATTCCAAAATAAAGCTGTGGTAAAATGATTCAATATACAGTAATGTAAAGTAACCTACATAACCTAAATAACTTTAGCATGATGATGGTTACATTGTACAGTATATATCTATTCCAAAGTAGTCCAACATTTTTAAAAAAGTTGCAAACTTGTACTGTATTTAACAATAATATTGAAAGAAATTTCAAAATTGAACTAAAACACTAATCGTTTAATACAGAAATAAATCCATGTTATCATTTGCATGTATGTAATTTTATTTTTTGTTTTATTTTCTTTAAATTTGCTCATGTAATTAATTATATTCTGTATTTTTACACTAGTTACAGGAAATATACACATTTCAAAGTTATTACTCATTTGCTGTTTGTGTATATATGTATATATATATATATATATATATATATATATATACCAGTAAAAGGGCACTCACCACAATTCCACAATTCTTGTAAAGAAAAAATATTTTTTTCTTTTTATTCAACTCACAACCATAATGTATTGACGTTTCGGGTCCACCTGGACCTTTGTCAAGACCCAGTAGATAAATACAGCACAGCTACCACCAAGGAATCAAAAAGTGGGAGGCACATATGGAAACTGTTGTAATTCCTACACCGTTCACCTGATTTGGATGTAATTACCCTCAAATTAAATCTGAAAGTCTGCAGTTAAAGCACATCTTGTTTGTTTCATTTCAGAGCCATTGTGATGGTGAATAGAGGCCAAAATATTAATATTCTGTCAATGTCCCAATATTTATGCACCTGACTGTAAGTCAACACAAGCACATTAGATGCTAATTTTGTTATTCGGCCAGTTACAGCATGTCATTGTATATATGTTATGTGTCCAGTTACAGGACAATACCTTTTAAGTGGGTTTTTGTGTGTCTATTAAAAACAGGCAACATTGCCTTACAATCCACAATAGCAATATGTATACTGCAGTCTGATTGAAATTATAATGTGGTAATTTTCTTTACCAAACAATAATTAGGAACAGAAACCTTGTTATTGTCCATAATAAAAATATAATATTATAGCAAAATATTAAGGAATTACTAATATTATATGTTAATTGAATGGAGTTAAATACACCAGATATTACATGAGCTAGACATAAGGATACAGTAAAAGCAGAGCTCTGCTTAAAAATAGACACTAACTCTCACTGGAGTAGCTGTCTAGTAACAGGACATTCCAGTGGATGAGAGCCTGGGCCTTTATGTCTATCGAGCTAACTGTAACTGGCAACATTGTTGTATAATATTGCAACAGTCACATAAAATTGCCTTGGTAACATTCATACTGTAGTCCAAACAGAATTGTACTGAGACAATTTTCCACATAATATAACAATTAGCAATATTTTTAAACTTGAGAGATCTGTGATATATATAATCATAGCAAGATATATTATTTTCTATAGTCTAACTGTTTAGGAGGTAGTGGGGATGATCTAATTTAACCGATATTCCCCTATCGTAAATATCTCCTTCTCTCAATTAATAAACGCAGAGCTCTGTAATAATAACATTTGTCTCAATAAGCATGGATATCTACAATATTATTAATAAGAAATAAATTCACATGGCAGGGTCTTTTCTTTGATTTTATTTTCATATCTTAATTACAAATAGTTACACAATCACACTTTATTTCATTTTTAAACCTTAATTTCCTGGAACTCGTTCCGATTGGAACCTTTTAATGTATATCTAATAAAGAATTTTTATTAATAAATTTCTATTTGTGCGCCATATAAGAAGACGCATCTTTGCTCTCTCTTTTCTTGTAATTAATATAGTACTCCTTTGTTGATTGGCAGTACCCCCGACCTTGATCAGAATAGTATAAACAATAAGAAATATGGGGTTACTATAAATATCACTATGAATATGTGTGCATATGTATATACCCTTTTGTACTGTGTGTACTAGTTGCTACCTACAAAAATTAAACCTCTATTTCCAAAAATAAATGTAAAAGAAAGAGCAGTGGAAAATTGCTGCAGAAAATATAATGGCATAAAATTCATATGAATTGTTTCAGTACAATTTTTTACCCATTAACAGGAACATCAAGCATGAGCATTAATACATTTTGTACACTACAGTGACTCAACTTAGCTTAAAATTACAGCAGGTATATATAAGGAAAAAAATAATTAGTACAAACATATGGCTTGAATGAAATCCATTGAACCAATGAAATTGCATGCACAGGCAGAATAATATAACTGCAAACATGCCATACAGAAAAGAACCTCAAATGAAAGCTTTTATTTGATCTTAACATATGGCTGAATGAGCAGTTTTGATTACATGAAAAAGTTACAAGTTTATTTGATAGAGCTGACCTTTAGAAGTTCAATGAATAATAAACTCATTTATGAAAGTACAAATGAGCAATGTCACTTCACCAATTCTTTTTAGCGATGCCTTGCGCCTAATTTTGCACAAATTGTCTTGATCATATGATGAAGCGTTTGGGTTTCTTTGGGTTTGAATGGGAGGAGCTGGGTTAATCAGATGTAAGTAGGGAGCACATGGAAAATTAAGAACTTCCAAATGCAGGACAAGATTATTGAATTGATGATGGGTAGTCCCCTGCTTTGCTGTTTATCTCACAGTATTTTTATTTTAGCAAAGGTCTTGATTATTCAATTATTTTAATGATGTCTCATCCAAATAATTTTCAATTTGTTGGACTTCTGTTTGCATTGGTTAAACATATTTAAAATACTTCTGTATCCAAAAATAATTCACGTTAGTTTGAAGGTGAGAGACAGGACTTTCTTTTGGGATCTTAGTGAAATTAATGACTTTTATTTTTACATACCTTATGGAGGGAAAAAGCATGATTACGCATTTCCATGATTCTGCTCACAGTTACTTTTACTAAGAGCAACCCTCAAAATTTTCCTAATAAAATAATGAACTTCAAATTATAAAGATTCTAAATATGTGCAAAGTATTTAGGGTGTGATAAAGTTATAGGTTTATTGTTATAAGAATTTGATGGGCTATTCTTGTTGAAGAATATTGCTCTGCACTGGCCACTCTTTGCTGCCAGGAGCCCATACAGCCCAGAGTCACATCACAGCGCACCTCTGACTCAGAAAGCCGAAAGTGCTACCGCACATGTATGGCTTATCTGCACCTCTTCTCTTCTCCGTCCTTCATAGTAGAGGATGTGCCCCTGAATGTCTGCTTCACTGAGACTGTGTATGATACAGTGGAGACCCTGTTAACACCACTGTGTCACCATAGCTGAAGGACAACTGATACTACTGACAGTGTATACAGGTGTGTGCTACACTAAGCTGTTCTGCCTGTTTTATGCCTGTGTTGTGTATTTATTAGAGATGAGCCGTTTGGTTTTGCTGAAGACCAAAAACACCCAATCTTTGGGGTTCAGAGTTGAGCCGAGTTCTGGCTCAGATCCTTTTGGGGGTTCTAAGTAGAACCAAGTCTCAACTTAGGTCTTATTGCAAGTTTGGAACTCGGATCTAAAAACCATACCTTGCTTATTTTGGATTGTGTTTACTGCAGTCCCTCTCTTGTAATTTCAGGTGCTGTAAGGTGGTCAAAATTACCTGGAATGACAGGAAATGAATGTTGATGTCAATAATGATAGGAACAAAGACAGGTTCAAGTTACATATTTAAGCTGTTTTTATAAATTTGAAATCCAAAACCAGCCAGAGAGAAATCCTTTGGATCCCTCCTTATCTGCTCTTACAGAGTCGCCTGCTCTGTTCCATCCTCCCTCATCACAGCATTCCTTATTATTTCTAGCTATATTGTGCAATTTACTTTAATGCACATACACATCTTTCATAGTAAGCATAATTTTTTGTCTCAAGTCTGACTTGTGACTTGCTGAGAACAGTCCTGGAATTCAGAGCTGGGCCTAGGTATAAGCAAACTAAGCAAATTACTAGGGCATTTGGAATGTCTAGGAGCAGGCATTTCAAGCCTAGGATAGCTTAGCTTGACAGCGGGCTATGGCGGGACTGGGACAGATGGACGGCATCTTTTAATGTCCTACTGTAATCGGAGCTCTCAGCTCAGCTCTGATCAGGTGGCAGCTCATACAGCAGCCAGAGTGGGGAGCATAGACAGTGGGGTCAGCGGGCAGTAACAAAAATCGCTACTGGAGGAGGCCCAGCCACAGAAGCTTCTCCTCACATGGACCTTTGCAGAGTTCAGTAGCCTGGGCCTGTCTGCAGAAAGACAAACAGGAAGGTGGGGGGCACCAATTGCTGGCACAGGGCACCAAAATGTCTAGTTACAGCTTTGTGGATGAGGATTGCAATGGGTGAGGGGTGATGGATGATGCTGGCTGCTGCTGTGATCTGTATTGCTGGGTAATTGGTGCTGTGCTGGAAATGGGGTGCTGGATTAGAGGCAGAACTAGTGATGGCGCTAGGGGGCACCACACAAAATCTTGCCTAAAGCATCAAACTGGTTAGGGACAGCCCTGTTGGAATGGGCATTTACTCACAGAATGTGTGAGACAAGGCGACTCATGGGGCATGGAGTCACAATGAAAGTACAGTAAGGATGTGTTCTGAGATTGTAGGCTCAAGTTGAGACAATTATCGCCACCAAAGAAAAGTTGCAAATGCTGCCTCGTGAAGGGTTCTGAGCTGCATCACCACTGATCCTGGTGTAGGTGTAAAAATTGCTAGTGATGACCGTTAAGATATTCTTGATTACTGCATCTGATTGGTCACAATGGGGAAAAATACAACCATTTATTCAAATGTAGTAAAACACCAGGAGCAGAGTATAAAAAGTCAGTTTACACTACAAGGAAGCCTTATCCATCACAAATAAACACACTGGAGAATTAATCACCTGCTCTGCCTGCGCTTACAATTTACATATTTTAGCAAACTATATGTAATACCCTATAATCCTTAAACCACTGGGCAAAAAGAAAGAGGGAACCAGTTTCCATAATAGTATTTTAGGGTTACACAGGTGTCCTTTAATAGCACACATTCATCTATTTGAGGTTCGCTATTCTTTTTTTTTTCAAAGACATTTATTGTGATAGTACAGTACAAAAAGACGTTGAAAAGTTGTAAATAATGCAGGTGAATTCATACAGAGAAATGACCTTGATCACTGAAGACCTGAAATGTTCCAAATTCAATTAATATTTAAGGCATGCTCAATGGTGTTAGGAAGCAAAAATCAATAGAGCATGATGCAAGAAGTATGGATGTTTTTGGATGCATTTGGGATGCACTGTGCATGCGTCCCGAAGGTTACCAACATTGGGACACAGACCAGAACTTCATGGAGATCTATGGAGTTCCAATAGCCATTCCTAATCAGTAAGAGGGGGGTGGCTCGAGTTGGCGAGTGTGTCAGGGGTATGCAGGTGTCAGGGATTGCATTGGAAGATGCTGCTTCACTAACACCATAGGGTTGCTCAAAAGTCTGATGTTGCGGCCGATGTCCACTCGATGGTGAGCCTTTGTGCTGACCATGGGTGTCTCATTAGACTGCCTATTGGCTTCAGCATTAACATAATTTTACAATAGCTGCTGTGACAGAAGTAGAAGCTGCTACTGCTTTGCATCCACCTCTCAATCAGGCCCTTGTTTGATGTCTTTTGAGTTAAAAAAAAAAAATCAATTTTGAATATTTGCAATAAATGTTAAAGCAGTAGGGAACTGAAGAGAGGAGAACAGGTTCCAAAGTAGTTCCAAAGTAGCAGGATGTGAATTATACACCAAGGGGTATATTTACTAAATTGCGGATTTATAGAAGTGGAGTTGTTACCCATATCAACCAATTAGAGTCTACTTATCATTTATCTAGCACTTTCTAGAAAATAATATCTAGAATCTGATTGGTTGCTATGGGCAAAATCTCCACTACTAAAAGCCCGCACTTTAGTAAATACAGTATACCCTTAAGTGTGTACATTTAAGAAAAAACAAGTAGTGCCGAAAAAACATAACCTATAAATGGTATTAAGAAGTCTTCTACCAATGCAGTTGGAAAGGGTGATTTGCAGATGATGCCTTGTCAAATCTAAGGTGTACTGTATAAGTGAGACGAGTCACAGTTTATGTGGCGGATTTGCTCATGTCGTTCTGTAAACTTTGCTGTGATCAATTTGTTTTATTGGCAACTGACATGTTTAACCGGTAAGCCCCAATGATCATTCCTGTTATGGTTTTCCAGGTCTTCAGTGATCAAGATCCATCTCTTTGTATTAACAGTAAAAAGCATTACGATTTTAAAAAGCAGAATGTATTGCTGGAATGTGAATTTTATGTCCTGGAATTTATTATTAATCAAGATCTTCATGATTGCATGTCACAGGGCTTGGTTCAAGGCTTGTTGGTGATCCTGCACGATCCTCTAAAAGAAGATTGAGAGCTCCATTTGAGCATGATTCATGTTTCTGGAGGGTATTATTGTTAAGGTGGATTCAGGAAATACATATGGGTAGGATGACATGGTGAGACAAGACACAGGTCAGGAAATTGTACTATTGACTAAAGAGAATTGTAAGAACAAGATTGGGGCTAGGCTACAGGAAATAGACATTATATCTGGCTTATTTTAAGGTAGCAGATATGCTTGAAGGGTCATCTATTTCCTGTTGTGAAAAAAACACTGGAAAAGTTGTCAAGGGGAGATATATACGCCCAAGGTTTTTAGCTTCTGTCTTATAGACAGATGCTTATTAGATGCCTTGAATGCCAGAGCACCTTTGAGAGGCTGATAAAGTGTGTGTCAGTCTCTGTAGTCAGTCTCCTACTACATGAGGAAAGGTCAGGGGCCTGTTGAGATACACTGTGATTACTGAATGTAAGAGCTGTGATAAAAACTGTTTTGTGAGCGGTCCATTAGATTCTTCCAATCTGAGAGGGAATTTTTTAGCTTAGTTAGAGCTGTATAGGCAAGAATTGACTCTTATGTTTTGTTTATTTTTGTGCTGCTAATAAAACAAGCTGTGGATACTTGTTCCAAGGCCCTGGACTTGTATAATACTACTTGGCTGCTGCATGACAAGTGCAACCATTTACCCCAGGAGATGGTACCCTTACCATTATCTTGCCACAATATATACATTCAATATTAACTCAGGGATTACAGTAATCACCCAAAAGTAGAGGGAAGAGTTAGGGTTGTGTGCCTTGTGCAAGCCCCCACCACCCTCCCCCAATGACATTGTGATGTCACAACATCATGAGAATATAGATGGAACAAAGGAGCTGGGTGTTGATCATATCTGAATGACATGCTGAATACTTCTACAAGACACCAGGCACCCCATAAGCTAAAGAAGGGTTCCCCTGGGAAAGTCACAGTGCGCAACCTTGGCTTTGCACTATAAGTGGCAGTACCAGTTGAACATCAGCAAAGAGAATACCCCAGCACTCGGAATGATATCAGCAATAAGATTTTGAAAAACCACATAGAAGTAGATAATTCAGAGATCTCAGTTGCATATGTTTGCAAAAATATGGCTAAGGCCCAAAGCCAACTCATGGCTTCTCTGATTACTGGAGGTCCTTAATCCTAAGTCTAAAAGTCTGGGGCATGGAACCCCAAAAAGCCAGCAGTAGCGAGCCACCCCAGGGCAGCACACCTGTCTACTACCTAACTACTACCATATGGTTTTACAAATCTAATTGATGATATCATTCTGAGTGCTGGGGGATACAATTAGCTGTTTCTTGTATAGAATAACCCCTCCCTTTCATGCACCTGAGTGATATTAGTAAGGTGATTGCGCAGCTACCAATATGTATTGCAGTTCTGAGATGCATAGATGGGACCAGCATTTGGAGGGCATGCTGGTTCCTGTAGTGCCATAAGGAGGACCTAGTGGTGACAACAAGGTAAGTTGGCTCTCATTTAGATATGTTTATGTATGTGCCATTATTATGTGTCCTTATATTGGGCAATTATATGACCCAGATTGGATATTATTATTTATGGGATGAGTTTGTGGCGCGGTGCCCCCTGGGTTGGTGTGGCTGGACTGCTATGGGGTGACACACTATAATACTTTATTTAGCACTTTCTAATTATTTTTCTACTAAAATTACTTTATTTAGCATTTTCATTACACTTTTCAGCTATGTATCACCTTTTAACACTTAGTAAGTGTATTAAATATAAATCAAAAACTAACACCTTGTCACAATCCGGTGAAAGTGATCCTCTGTGGAGGACGGTGAGCCGGGGGGTTCAGGTGACTATTGGAGTGACTGTGGCTAGGTCTCCTATTTGCGGCCAAACCCAGGTTTGGCTAGACCTGCCCAGAGGCGCGGTCTAACTCACTTGGTGGTTTTCTCCAGTGACCCCTCCAATTGCGATTTGGTTTTCCGCTGCACCAAGTGAGCAGGTCGCGGCCCTCTGGACAGGTACCTGGGAATGGCAGAAGACCAGAAACTATATTACAATAAGTTATTGCTAGAACACTGGAGATACACTGGAACACAATTAGAAATCCTGATCACCGGCTTGCATGAGATTACTGAGAATGTATTAAGAATCACTAAGAAATCCAGGAGCTGACTAGCTCAGCAGCTCAGGGAGATGTGGACACAGGCAGGTACTGGAGTTTGCTAAATATGCAGGAAAACACAAACATATACTGGGGATTGCACATACAAGAGTAGAGTGGACTCAAGGAATATATTGGGAATGCTAGAAATGTGGTACTGGACAAAGGCCAAATACTGGGAGAGCTTGAAATGCTGGTACTGGGCAGAGGCAAAATACTGGGCATAATTATATATGCAGGTGCAGATTGCACAGACAAGGCATTTAGAGAAGATAGGCATACACTGGGAGAGTGCCAACTGCAAGTGCAGATTTGCACTGACAAGACACAGAGCAGATTGACACAGACATGTGCTGGGAGGACCAGCTGTGAGCTAATTAATACCAGCAGGTAATCTGACACTTCAGTGATACAGGGTAATAGCCACAGGAAAGCTGCAATAAAATTAGCAGCACATATACAAAGACACACAGGGAAGGGACATGAAACACTGAAGTACTGTGAGAAAGCTAAAGTCTCAGAGTAAGGTTTAGCATGGAAGCTAATACAGGAAACTGGGAAACTGTGAGCAGGCTGAAGCAACACGCCAAAGGATCGAGCACAGAGCAACAGTGGGAGCAACACAGGCACTTGGAATAACGAAGTTGAACAGCGTCTTCCTGGAGTTCTGGAGGCGGATTTATACCCAGGGGTAGCAGATTACTGGAGCACAGCATCAGCTGACTGAAATCATGCTACCATAGGTTACAAGTACTGTCACATGAGAGGAACTGTCATGGCGGCGCCCATGATGGGAACTCCGATCCCCAGCACACACAGTCGACCATGGAAGCTCACAAAAAGCACCTAAGGCAGAATACTCAGCCCACATCCATCACTGCACCAGACGTCTGCCCGCAAGGAAGTCAGGGGAAGCCGGCAAGGAGGTGAGAGAGGCCTATCCTAGGCTGAACGCTGACAGTACCCCCTCCTTTTAGGGTGGACACCAAACACCCATAAAGGCTCAACTGGAACTCCTCAGAAAGACACAAAAAATATATTTGAAAAACACAGGAAACTCGAAAATCTTGATTGAAGATACAATAAGAACTGGAAAATTTAGAACAATGGCCCTCATTCAGAGCCGTACGCTCTGAGCAGAGCGCATGCTCTGAATGAGGGCCGGGCTCCATTTTCATGGAGCGTCCTCCTGGACGCTCGTATAGCTGTGGGTCACCACCCACAGGCTATACGAGCATGCATTGTGATGGTCGCGATGGTCGAGACCATCGCGACCATCGAATTTGTGAGCCGGAGCCTGCGGTTGAGGTTTTCAACCGCAAGCTCCGGAGTGATTTTGGCTCTATCAGAGCCAAAATCACTCCCACTGACATCACTAGTGATGTCAGTGGGCCGGCTTTTGACGGGAGGCGTTCCCGTGGGAACGGCCCCATCAGGGAGGCATGCCCCTGGCACGCCCACCAAAGGGGGCATGCTGTCAATCAACATTGACAGCACGCCCCCTTTGATCGGACACAACGAGCGAAGGACTTTCCTTTGCTCGTCGCGTCTAGCACATGCGCACGACGGAGCTCCCTCCATCGTGCGCATGCTCAGTCCATAACATCGACCCACTTGCGAGTGGACAGCCGCTCGCGATTGGGTCTGAATCAGGCCCAATGTTCCCAATACCAGATGGATTCTGAGACTAATAATTGGAAGAAATAGTCTACTTGGTCCAAGAAAGGTTGGTCACCAGGAAGTCATCGATTCTTCTTCTTTTTCCGAGACTTTTTCGAACCACTTGAAGAAGAAGAAGACTTAAGTTGCAAAGTGTCTTTCATGGGAACTACCGAAATTGTTTTTTCATCGTACTCAGGATCATAGTCAGAATCTGTGTTATAATTCATCATCCTTATTCCTCCTTGAGTCTTATCCTTCTGGACAGGTTGTTTTTGTAATGGATCTTTTTGAGAAGGACACAAAGAAGTGCATCTGAGCTTAATAGCAGAGGGTGGTACCCCAGAACTGGAGACTTTGTTGAGATGAGTATCCTCAAGAGAGCTATAAGGATAAGTTGGACCAAATTCTTTAATGACTGCCGCAGTAAAGGCTACAAAATCTGACAGCATTGGATCCTTTGAATCATAAATAGGCTCAACCCAGTCCCAAGCTTTACCTTGGAAAGATGAAATTATAAATTTGACTACATTAGTAGGCTTGATTTCAGACCGTGGAGAGGATTTCATAATAGCGATGAAATGATCCACCAAAGCATATCTCTATCAAAAAAAATGGACATAGAAACATCAGATGGATCCTGAGGTATACCTTTAAATGTAGTGGTAGCATCATCTTGTGAACCTCTTAACGGATTGGGCACTAAAGCATTTGACTTTGACACAACACTAGATGATTCTTCCTTGAGTAAAGAACCGGAGATCTTTCCTTGGGATACAGATTTTTAAATCCCTTTTTGAGATGTAAAACTTGAGACTTTCCCCTGGACTATGAGACTTGATAGCCCCTGCCAGGGTACATAACTAGAAACCTCCTCTGGAGGTATGATGCTTGAACCCCCATCTTGGGGAGTAACACTTGGAAACCCTTGTTCTTGGGGTACAAGACTTGAGACCCCCTCCTGGGGTAAGACACTTGAACTCTTCTTCAGAAATGTAATACTCAAAATCCCCCCATGGGGGATGGCACTAGAAATCCCATCCTGGGGTGAGACACTTGAAGTCCCCTCCAGGGGAATAACACCACAAACCCCATCTTGGGGCATTACACTGGGAACCCCATCCTGGAGTAAGACACTTGAATTCCCCTCCTGGGGTATAAGACTAGGAACCCCATCTTGGTATGAGGCACTTGAATTCCCCTCCTGGGGTATAATACTGGGAACCCCATCTTGGGATGAGGCACTTGAAATCCCCTCCTCGGGTTTAACACTGGGAATCCCATCTTGGGATGAGGCACTTGAAATCCCCTCCTGGGGTATAACACTGGAAACCCCATCTTGAGGTATAACACTTGGAACCCCATCCTGGGGTGAGACACTTGAGGTCCCATCTTGGAGAATAACAGTTGAAATTCCCCCTTGGGGCACAACACTGGGAACCCCATCCTGAGTTGAGACACTTGAAATCTCCTCCTGGGGTGAGGAAACTGAAACCCCCTCTTGGGGTGCGAGGCTTGAAACCCCCTCCTGGGGTGAAGAACTTGAAATAAGGACTTTCTCTTGAAACATAACACTTGAAATCCCCACCTGGGGTATTACACTGGGAAACCCATCCTAGGGTGAGACACTTGAAGTTCCCTCTAGGGGAAGGACACTAGGAACCCTCTCTCTGGGTAAGAGGCTTGAAACCCCCTCCTGGGGTAAAGAACTTGAAATGAGGATTTCCTTTTGGGGAGTGACACTTGAAATCCCTTCTTGGGGTATAACACTAGAAACACCCTCCTGGGGGATAGCATTTGAGGCCCCTTCCTGGGAAACAAGATTTGAAACCTTCTTTTGGAGTGAGAGACTCAAGGCCCCCTCCTGGAGTATAGAACTTGACACTCCCTGTTGGAGTATGGGACCTAAAACCCCCTTCTGGGGAAGCTGACTTGGCTTTTCCTTTCAGGGTATGCAATATGAAACCCCCTTTTGGGATGCAAGAACACAGACTTCCTCCTGGGGTGAATGGCTCGGAACCCTCTCTTGAGGTATGGAACTAGAGACCCTTTCTTGGGGAGTAACACTTGAAATTACGGTCTACTCCTGGGGCATAACACTCAAAACTCGAAACGAAGGCCCTCTCCTGGGGCATGAAACTCGAAACTAAGGCCTCCTCTTGAGGCGTGTAACTCGAAACGAAGGCCCCCTCCTGGGACATGAAACTTGAAATGAAGACCCCTCCCTGGGGCGTGAAACTTGAAATGAAAGCTTCCTCTTGGGTACAACACTTGTAACCTCCTTCTGGGGTGAGAGATTTGAAACCCCCTCCTGGGGCATGAAACTTGAATCAAAGGCCCCCTTCTGGGGCGTGGAACTTGAGACCCCCTCTTGGGGTGCAAGACTTGAGACCCCCAGCTGGGGTGCGAGACTTGAGACTCCCTGCTGGGGTGCAAGACTTGAGACCCCCTGCTGGGGTAAGGAAGTTGAGACCCCTCCTGGGGCTACTGACTGGAATCCCGTATTGGGATAGCAGAATCTGGACAGGGACCGGAACAGGCAGAATTCGGGCTGGGACTGATGGAAATGGAATCCGGGCCGTGACCAGTAGAAGTGGAATGAATAGTGTCCCTGACTTTATAAGGTTGAAATATCCTCCCAATATTTCTTAGACGAGGGTTGAAGCATCTTGTAGCAGGGCCCCAAACGAAAACTTGAAGTTTCTTTTGCTTAGTGGACATCAACTCCTTATCTGTAACTGAAGAAACGGGAATCACTGATGGATGATGGGGAGAACTGAAAACGCAGACATTAGCAGTCACACACTTGTCACCACTTCTCAGTGGGCGCAGAGTACAGTCCTTAAGAAAGTGATCGTCATAATCGCAATATAAACACAGATGCAGTTCCCCGCATCGCTGACGTTCAACCTCAGTAAGTTTAGGGTGCAGGTAACTTTGATGCTTTACTTTAGTTTGCTTGGAAAAGCTGTTAGTCAAGTCAGGAGTAGCACTAGAAAGCTTGGAAATAACTTGAAAAATTTTGGGACGGAGATTTTGTAGTTGTTCTAGAAGCCAGAATAAACTCTTGAAAGGTTCAGGGTCACGAATATCAGGAAATTGGGGAACCAGAGGACACTTGAGAGGTTCACTAGCTTGCACAGAAAATGTTTCATCTGTAGGGGTAATTGTAATGAAACTGTGGAGAATTCACTGGCGGAACTTGTGGTGTGTCTGGGGAAAAAGCAGCTAGAACTGAATGAATAACCGTCATTTGACTAGAGAGTTCTTGCAGCTGCTGTCTGACGGATTGCAAAGCTGTCTCCTGTGCAGACACAGAAAAGAGTAAATCCGGAAAACCTGCTTCAACCTGGAACCCGGCATCTTGCATATTAGGCTGTTCAAACTGTCACAATCCGGTGAAAGTGATCCTCTGTGGAGGACGATGAGCCGGGGGGTTCAGGTGACTATCGGAGTGACTGTGGCTAGGTCTCCTATTTGCGGCCGAACCCTGGTTTGGCTAGACCTACCAAGATTTGCGGAGTCTAACTCACTTAGTGGTTTTCTCCAGTGACCCCTCCAATTGGGATTTGGTTTTCCGCTGCACCAAGTGAGCAGGTCGCAGCCCTCTGGACAGGTACCTGGGAATAGCAGAAGACCGGGAACTATATTACATTAAGTTATTGCTAGAACACTGGAGATACACTGGAACACAATTAGAAATCCTGATCACCAGCTTGCATGAGATTACTGAGAATGTATTAAGAATCACTAAGAAATCCCGGAGCTGACTAGCTCAGCAGCTCAGGGAGATGTGGACACAGGCAGGTACTGGAGTTTGCTAAATATGCAGGAAAACACAAACATATAGTGGGGATTGCACATACAAGAGTAGAGTGGACTCAAGGAATATATTGGGAATGCTAGAAATGTGGTACTGGATAAAGGCCAAATACTGGGAGAGCTTGAAATGCTGGTACTGGGCAAAGGCAAAATACTGGGAATAATTATATATGCAGGTGCAGATTGCACAGACAAGACATATAGAGAAGATAGGCATACACTGGGAGAGTGCTAACTGCAAGTGCAGATTTGCACTGACAAGACACAGAGCAGATTGACACAGACATGTGCTGGGAGGACCAGCTGTGAGCTAATTAATACCAGCAGGTAATCTGACACTTCAGTGATACAGGGTAATAGCCACAGGAAAGCTGCAATAAAATTAGCAGCACATATACAAAGACACACAGGGAAGGGACATGAAACACTGAAGTACTGTGAGAAAGCTAAAGTCTCAGAGTAAGGTTTAGCATGGAAGCTAATACAGGAAACTGGGAAACTGTGAGCAGGCTGAAGCAACACGCCAAAGGATCGAGCACAGAGCAACAGTGGGAGCAACACAGGCACTTGGAATAACGAAGTTGAACAGCGTCTTCCTGGAGTTCTGGAGGCGGATTTATACCCAGGGGTAGCAGATTACTGGAGCACAGCATCAGCTGACTGAAATCATGCTACCATAGGTTACAAGTACTGTCACATGAGAGGAACTGTCATGGCGGCGCCCATGATGGGAACTCCGATCCCCAGCACACACAGTCGACCATGGAAGCTCACAAAAAGCACCTAAGGCAGAATACTCAGCCCACATCCATCACTGCACCAGACGTCTGCCCGCAAGGAAGTCAGGGGAAGCCGGCAAGGAGGTGAGAGAGGCCTATCCTAGGCTGAACGCTGACAGTACCCCCTCCTTTTAGGGTGGACACCAAACACCCATAAAGGCTCAACTGGAACTCCTCAGAAAGACACAAAAAATATATTTGAAAAACACAGGAAACTCGAAAATCTTGATTGAAGATACAATAAGAACTGGAAAATTTAGAACAATGGCCCTCATTCAGAGCCGTACGCTCTGAGCAGAGCGCATGCTCTGAATGAGGGCCGGGCTCCATTTTCATGGAGCGTCCTCCTGGACGCTCGTATAGCTGTGGGTCACCACCCACAGGCTATACGAGCATGCATTGTGATGGTCGCGATGGTCGAGACCATCGCGACCATCGAATTTGTGAGCCGGAGCCTGCGGTTGAGGTTTTCAACCGCAAGCTCCGGAGTGATTTTGGCTCTATCAGAGCCAAAATCACTCCCACTGACATCACTAGTGATGTCAGTGGGCCGGCTTTTGACGGGAGGCGTTCCCGTGGGAACGGCCCCGTCAGGGAGGCATGCCCCTGGCACGCCCACCAAAGGGGGCATGCTGTCAATCAACATTGACAGCACGCCCCCTTTGATCGGACACAACGAGCGAAGGACTTTCCTTTGCTCGTCGCGTCTAGCACATGCGCACGACGGAGCTCCCTCCATCGTGCGCATGCTCAGTCCATAACATCGACCCACTTGCGAGTGGACAGCCGCTCGCGATTGGGTCTGAATCAGGCCCAATGTTCCCAATACCAGATGGATTCTGAGACTAATAATTGGAAGAAATAGTCTACTTGGTCCAAGAAAGGTTGGTCACCAGGAAGTCATCGATTCTTCTTCTTTTTCCGAGACTTTTTCGAACCACTTGAAGAAGAAGAAGACTTAAGTTGCAAAGTGTCTTTCATGGGAACTACCGAAATTGTTTTTTCATCGTACTCAGGATCATAGTCAGAATCTGTGTTATAATTCATCATCCTTATTCCTCCTTGAGTCTTATCCTTCTGGACAGGTTGTTTTTGTAATGGATCTTTTTGAGAAGGACACAAAGAAGTGCATCTGAGCTTAATAGCAGAGGGTGGTACCCCAGAACTGGAGACTTTGTTGAGATGAGTATCCTCAAGAGAGCTATAAGGATAAGTTGGACCAAATTCTTTAATGACTGCCGCAGTAAAGGCTACAAAATCTGACAGCATTGGATCCTTTGAATCATAAATAGGCTCAACCCAGTCCCAAGCTTTACCTTGGAAAGATGAAATTATAAATTTGACTACAGTAGTAGGCTTGATTTCAGACCGTGGAGAGGATTTCATAATAGCGATGAAATGATCCACCAAAGCATATCTCTATCAAAAAAAATGGACATAGAAACATCAGATGGATCCTGAGGTATACCTTTAAATGTAGTGGTAGCATCATCTTGTGAACCTCTTAACGGATTGGGCACTAAAGCATTTGACTTTGACACAACACTAGATGATTCTTCCTTGAGTAAAGAACCGGAGATCTTTCCTTGGGATACAGATTTTTAAATCCCTTTTTGAGATGTAAAACTTGAGACTTTCCCCTGGACTATGAGACTTGATAGCCCCTGCCAGGGTACATAACTAGAAACCTCCTCTGGAGGTATGATGCTTGAACCCCCATCTTGGGGAGTAACACTTGGAAACCCTTGTTCTTGGGGTACAAGACTTGAGACCCCCTCCTGGGGTAAGACACTTGAACTCTTCTTCAGAAATGTAATACTCAAAATCCCCCCATGGGGGATGGCACTAGAAATCCCATCCTGGGGTGAGACACTTGAAGTCCCCTCCAGGGGAATAACACCACAAACCCCATCTTGGGGCATTACACTGGGAACCCCATCCTGGAGTAAGACACTTGAATTCCCCTCCTGGGGTATAAGACTAGGAACCCCATCTTGGTATGAGGCACTTGAATTCCCCTCCTGGGGTATAATACTGGGAACCCCATCTTGGGATGAGGCACTTGAAATCCCCTCCTCGGGTTTAACACTGGGAATCCCATCTTGGGATGAGGCACTTGAAATCCCCTCCTGGGGTATAACACTGGAAACCCCATCTTGAGGTATAACACTTGGAACCCCATCCTGGGGTGAGACACTTGAGGTCCCATCTTGGAGAATAACAGTTGAAATTCCCCCTTGGGGCACAACACTGGGAACCCCATCCTGAGTTGAGACACTTGAAATCTCCTCCTGGGGTGAGGAAACTGAAACCCCCTCTTGGGGTGCGAGGCTTGAAACCCCCTCCTGGGGTGAAGAACTTGAAATAAGGACTTTCTCTTGAAACATAACACTTGAAATCCCCACCTGGGGTATTACACTGGGAAACCCATCCTAGGGTGAGACACTTGAAGTTCCCTCTAGGGGAAGGACACTAGGAACCCTCTCTCTGGGTAAGAGGCTTGAAACCCCCTCCTGGGGTAAAGAACTTGAAATGAGGATTTCCTTTTGGGGAGTGACACTTGAAATCCCTTCTTGGGGTATAACACTAGAAACACCCTCCTGGGGGATAGCATTTGAGGCCCCTTCCTGGGAAACAAGATTTGAAACCTTCTTTTGGAGTGAGAGACTCAAGGCCCCCTCCTGGAGTATAGAACTTGACACTCCCTGTTGGAGTATGGGACCTAAAACCCCCTTCTGGGGAAGCTGACTTGGCTTTTCCTTTCAGGGTATGCAATATGAAACCCCCTTTTGGGATGCAAGAACACAGACTTCCTCCTGGGGTGAATGGCTCGGAACCCTCTCTTGAGGTATGGAACTAGAGACCCTTTCTTGGGGAGTAACACTTGAAATTACGGTCTACTCCTGGGGCATAACACTCAAAACTCGAAACGAAGGCCCTCTCCTGGGGCATGAAACTCGAAACTAAGGCCTCCTCTTGAGGCGTGTAACTCGAAACGAAGGCCCCCTCCTGGGACATGAAACTTGAAATGAAGACCCCTCCCTGGGGCGTGAAACTTGAAATGAAAGCTTCCTCTTGGGTACAACACTTGTAACCTCCTTCTGGGGTGAGAGATTTGAAACCCCCTCCTGGGGCATGAAACTTGAATCAAAGGCCCCCTTCTGGGGCGTGGAACTTGAGACCCCCTCTTGGGGTGCAAGACTTGAGACCCCCAGCTGGGGTGCGAGACTTGAGACTCCCTGCTGGGGTGCAAGACTTGAGACCCCCTGCTGGGGTAAGGAAGTTGAGACCCCTCCTGGGGCTACTGACTGGAATCCCGTATTGGGATAGCAGAATCTGGACAGGGACCGGAACAGGCAGAATTCGGGCTGGGACTGATGGAAATGGAATCCGGGCCGTGACCAGTAGAAGTGGAATGAATAGTGTCCCTGACTTTATAAGGTTGAAATATCCTCCCAATATTTCTTAGACGAGGGTTGAAGCATCTTGTAGCAGGGCCCCAAACGAAAACTTGAAGTTTCTTTTGCTTAGTGGACATCAACTCCTTATCTGTAACTGAAGAAACGGGAATCACTGATGGATGATGGGGAGAACTGAAAACGCAGACATTAGCAGTCACACACTTGTCACCACTTCTCAGTGGGCGCAGAGTACAGTCCTTAAGAAAGTGATCGTCATAATCGCAATATAAACACAGATGCAGTTCCCCGCATCGCTGACGTTCAACCTCAGTAAGTTTAGGGTGCAGGTAACTTTGATGCTTTACTTTAGTTTGCTTGGAAAAGCTGTTAGTCAAGTCAGGAGTAGCACTAGAAAGCTTGGAAATAACTTGAAAAATTTTGGGACGGAGATTTTGTAGTTGTTCTAGAAGCCAGAATAAACTCTTGAAAGGTTCAGGGTCACGAATATCAGGAAATTGGGGAACCAGAGGACACTTGAGAGGTTCACTAGCTTGCACAGAAAATGTTTCATCTGTAGGGGTAATTGTAATGAAACTGTGGAGAATTCACTGGCGGAACTTGTGGTGTGTCTGGGGAAAAAGCAGCTAGAACTGAATGAATAACCGTCATTTGACTAGAGAGTTCTTGCAGCTGCTGTCTGACGGATTGCAAAGCTGTCTCCTGTGCAGACACAGAAAAGAGTAAATCCGGAAAACCTGCTTCAACCTGGAACCCGGCATCTTGCATATTAGGCTGTTCAAACTGTCACAATCCGGTGAAAGTGATCCTCTGTGGAGGACGATGAGCCGGGGGGTTCAGGTGACTATCGGAGTGACTGTGGCTAGGTCTCCTATTTGCGGCCGAACCCTGGTTTGGCTAGACCTACCAAGATTTGCGGAGTCTAACTCACTTAGTGGTTTTCTCCAGTGACCCCTCCAATTGGGATTTGGTTTTCCGCTGCACCAAGTGAGCAGGTCGCAGCCCTCTGGACAGGTACCTGGGAATAGCAGAAGACCGGGAACTATATTACATTAAGTTATTGCTAGAACACTGGAGATACACTGGAACACAATTAGAAATCCTGATCACCAGCTTGCATGAGATTACTGAGAATGTATTAAGAATCACTAAGAAATCCCGGAGCTGACTAGCTCAGCAGCTCAGGGAGATGTGGACACAGGCAGGTACTGGAGTTTGCTAAATATGCAGGAAAACACAAACATATAGTGGGGATTGCACATACAAGAGTAGAGTGGACTCAAGGAATATATTGGGAATGCTAGAAATGTGGTACTGGATAAAGGCCAAATACTGGGAGAGCTTGAAATGCTGGTACTGGGCAAAGGCAAAATACTGGGAATAATTATATATGCAGGTGCAGATTGCACAGACAAGACATATAGAGAAGATAGGCATACACTGGGAGAGTGCTAACTGCAAGTGCAGATTTGCACTGACAAGACACAGAGCAGATTGACACAGACATGTGCTGGGAGGACCAGCTGTGAGCTAATTAATACCAGCAGGTAATCTGACACTTCAGTGATACAGGGTAATAGCCACAGGAAAGCTGCAATAAAATTAGCAGCACATATACAAAGACACACAGGGAAGGGACATGAAACACTGAAGTACTGTGAGAAAGCTAAAGTCTCAGAGTAAGGTTTAGCATGGAAGCTAATACAGGAAACTGGGAAACTGTGAGCAGGCTGATGCAACACGCCGAAGGATCCAGCACAGAGCAACAGTGGGAGCAACACAGGCACTTGGAATAACGAAGTTGAACAGCGTCTTCCTGGAGTTCTGGAGGCGGATTTATACCCAGGGGTAGCAGATTACTGGAGCACAGCATCAGCTGACTGAAATCATGCTACCATAGGTTAGGAGTACTGTCACATGAGAGGAACTGTCATGGCGGCGCCCATGATGGGAACTCCGATCCCCAGCACACACAGCCGACCATGGAAGCTCGCAAAAAGCACCTACTGCAGAATACTCAGCCCACATCCATCACTGCACCAGACATCTGACCGCAAGGAAGTCAGGGGAAGCCGGCAAGGAGGTGAGAGAGGCCGATCCTAGGCTGAACCCTGACACACCTTAATCTCTCTGCCCTGGAGTGGCTGGCCTCAGCTGACTTTTTTGGGGTTCCAGGCTCCAGACTTAGACTTAGAATTAGGGATCTCCAGTAATCAGAGAAGCCGTGACATGGCCTGGAGGCTTAGCCACATTTTTGCAAACATATGCAACTGAGATCTCTGAATTATCTACTACCATGTGGTTTTTCAAATCTTATTGCTGATATCATTCCGAGTGCTGGGGGATACCCTTTGCTGTTTCTTGTATTATCTCTAGGAGAGGCAGAAAGAAAGGCCATAGTGTGATATCCCAAAGGCCATAGTGTGATAATTGATTATGAGTTTTAGGGAGGACTATGATGATTATGATTATGATGGATGGGCAAAGAATGTCTTTTCGTAAAGGTGACTCAATGCTTTATTTTATATTAGTCAAGAAAGAAATCACAGCATCATTCCTTAATCTGACATGTTACACAGGGCATCTTAATACCATAATCTTTCCAAATTTAATTTTTAAAGTTAAACTTCTCAAAATTGGTGAACTAATGCATCCTGTCCAGCATAAGGACTACACTCCAGCCAAGTTTGTTTGTTAATAGTTTTAGGTGTCTAAAATTTCAGTATCTCAATATATTAAACTGCTGTATCTGTGCATTTACTAAATGGCTTCTCCTGGATCAAATATAAAGAAAAAAAACACTGTGTTGACAATGACTCTCTGCCAATTTTCATGAAAATTATTTTTATTATTTCTAAGTTATTAGCCTTTGAAAATAAGGGGTTATAATAGAAGGTTCAGTTAATTATCCTGGTGACTGCAGTCCTCAATTAAATATTTGGAAGGCTACGCATCATGTTTCTAAACATATTTGTGAACATACTGTATTTATAAACTCACATTCTGATACTAATTCGACATCAAAATTGAATACAAAATGGAGCAGGCAAAATCCCAAGAAAAAAAAAAACTATATGTTGCTTTAAAATAAATCATTCTGGTTGACATTTACCAGACACATGAGAGTTGAAACTAAGCTGGCCGCATATGCGGGCAAAAACAAAGTTTATTTTTATTTAAAATGTTTTTTGCATGCTCTATTATTAACAGAATGTGAATTTATAAATACAGTATGTTCATAAATATGTTCACAAATATGTTGTGTGGCTTTCCAAATATTGAACTGTTTGTAGTAGTTATAAGGATAGTAAAAGTTTGAATGGACCCGCAACATAAGTCCAATAAACTTACACCCAATCAGGTTTTGAACACAATTTTTTTTGTGTTGCTTTTTGACAGCAACCCCTCACACAAAAAATAAACACATATGCTGTTAGGATTATCAGTTTAAATTCACATGCACACATTCTGTATTTTTATATTATACATTATAAACCTCCTTGTTATGTATGATTGATAGTGGCTGAATTTTTTAAAAAATATTTCTAAAATACTGTACTGTATGTGCATAAATCCATTTACCATAGTAGCAGATATTGACTGATTATCTTTGTCCTGCCCACATGCCACATTTCCAGTGTCATGCTATTGGCATGGCAACCACAGTCACCTGACATTTGATATAGTGAGCACATAGGTTATGGATACCCCTTTTCTCAGCCTTGCATAATCAATGCACAATGTGTACTTTCTCCTCTGTTATCATGCATATGGAAGAAGTGTTAGAGATAAAGTGTCCCCTCCATCCCTCTCTGGAATTGTGGCAAAAATCCAATTGTTTTCCAGCTGACAAACTACACTAGGGCCCACAGAGAACTTTTACCTATTAAACAGATTTATAGTAATTATAGGAGGACATCATAGGAAATTAACTTTTATTTTTTTAATGTTTATGTTAAAAAAGTTTATAGCTTGCTGCTTATAAATATCTATGCGGGATTGCAGCTTTAAAAAAATATTTCCATTGGTAGTATACTACTGTATGTAAACTATAGTGTATATTAGAAAATAATCATAAAGCAAAAACATAAATAAAAATGCTTGTGGCAGTACATTTAAAAACTCCACAAGGCTTTTAAAATGAAATGCGGGTTTTCTTATTTTCTGAACATAAAATATAGATATTGAGCAATTTACCTTGGAAGAAATCTGCAATAATGAAAACATAATACCCGTCTTGGCAGAATAAGTCCACTTTAATTAAAGAAAAAATCTTTTAATTTCATTCGCATTAAATGCTACAAGGTATTTTGTCAAACAGATATATTTTCTTTTTCAGGATATACGGGAAGCAAATAGAGAGCAGGTTGTACAATGTAACTCCTTGAGGTTATTATTCTGCTTGTTACTTATTTTCTCTCAACAGTATGATATACAGTAATGCAAAATAAAAGCACAGGTTCCACAGAATATGAAATTTCAGAAAAAAAAACAAATAGAAAAAACTTTCCATTCACAATAACTTTTAGAAAACTGTACACTGTCCCTACAGTTAGTAGCAGCAAGTGAATTAACTGATTTGGCTAAACAAATGAAAATTATTTTAGAAGCAGTGTAGAAAATAGCAAATACATTAGGCAGCCCATATATCAGACAGCTATTGGGGCAATTCCATGTTCTGCGGATGCCTACGTAGGGGCATTGGGGAAATCCAGCATGTTGGATAAACCTGTTTCATCGATTCTGACTTAAAAATTATTGAAATTGTCAAGTCAGAATTTTGAACATGCTGTATTTTGCTGATTCCTTGACAGATTGCTGATCATCAATGTCCTTTTTGATCACCGATCAGTGGATCAAATCTGTGATGGTAGAACAGGGAATTATCCCAAAGATATATGGCCAACATCAGTTACATTTTTTTTTCAATATATTTATTAAAGCTGGTAATGTTTTTGCTCAATTTATTTAGTATTATAATTTGTACCACAGTGAGTCGAATGCCATCTATTTAATTGCTGACATATGTAATCTTTACGGGTTATGTGTCTAATGGGTTCTGCATGGGTCAAATGAGCAATAGAACAGGTATCATTTAAAAGTGTGATGCTCTTTGTAAGTTCCACCTAGTTTTTTCGTTATGTAGTTGCTATACCGTTATCTGTTGCAACTTCACATTATAGTTCTGGATTATTCAAAATGTTTATATATTAAAGAAAAAAAAATTGTAAAGATTAGCCTGAAAAAACCATGAAGTATCTTAAATAATAGTCCTGATTACTGTATCATAAACATGTGTCATAAACATGTGACAAAACACTGTGAGTGTGTATCTGCATAAAGTGGTAGAGCTTCAAAAGGAAAGGAGCCAATCACAAAGCTACATTGGCCATCACATAACTATAACTTTTTAAAAGTAACAAGTAGACTGACACTCATGGGTTGATATATCAAGCAATGAAAATAGCATAGAAGTGGACCAGTGGAGAAGGTGCTCATAGCAACTAGAGATGAGTGGTTCAAGACTTCCAGTCCACTTGGTTACTTCGTATCTGAAAATGGCATCTTACTGGCTATCCGGCTCACTTGTGTTTTGGATAGCTAAATAACATAAATTCAAACTTGTAGTAATTTAGTGAATAGAACCGAGTAGAACTGAACCGCACATCTCTAATAGCAAACAATCAGCTTCTACCTATCGTTTTATAGAATGTATCTAGAATATAGAATGAATCTATACTCTCTGCTTTGATAATTCATTGTTTTAAGTAGTGAAAAGCTCTATCTGTGAAAAATGTAAGGTTTCACAAGAGATGTGGCTTCTCCTAAATCTGCAATTGTTGCCACTAAACTATTGTAATGCACAGATGCACCAAAGAAAGAGTGGATAAGCAGTAATGACCTTGCTTACTACTACTACCTTACTATTTTTTGTATAGTAAATAGACCTATAAATCTCATAGAAGTTTTATTCACCTGTTCTCAGATAAATATCAGTCCACTTCATTATTACCTTAGCAATTCATAATATTCACAGTTAATTGTTGGAAATAGTGTGTGTGCAAGTGTTGATACTCAAACTATGAACAACTCAGTTACTTAACCAGTGGTGTTGGTTTATAGATAGATAACAGATACAGCCATACTCACTGTTATAACACTGATAATGGAGTGAAGCTTGAGAGGAAAGGGGTCCTATACAGCTCACCAGCTGGTTAGTGTATGGTGCTTGCAGGAAGAGGTGCAGGTACAGTATATACTGGGGTCTCTCTGGAGCTAAGTGGAGGACATCTGTCTTTCACTGTGACACTCTCACACAGTACTAAGATGGCTGCAGGAGCACATCAAGTAGGAGGAGAGATCTCATTTTTATGTTTATATACAGTATGTGTCACTGTTTATTAAATGTGTTTTATTGGCAATCAGCCCTTTTTTATTTTTTTAATATATTTACTCATTAGTGGGTCCAATTATACTGCACTGGTTTCCTTCCTTATATTTGACTTTTTATTTAAGTTTTGTCATCCATCAGTTTAAAGGTATATTGTATATAAGTAACTTAGCTAATTCATATATTTGTATATTAGTCACATTCCTTCACATTGTGCATCGGTGTGCAGAGGTGTTTGTTATTGTTGATTCCATTCTCTTGCCAACTGTAAGGAGCCAGTACAGTACCTGCAATTAGAGGCTGCCTGGATAGCTTTGTACCTGTGCTCCTCAGCTGTCTTTGGCTGGCAAAGTGCCTGTGGTCACATAAAAAGTATGGTGGTCGCTCACATCAGCTTAATGATAAAGCACAGGTGCTTGTAAAGGGCGGGATTTACACTGAACCACAGAAAAAAAGGGATATTCCCTCCAGCACATGGCAGCAATATCAACAAAAATACTTGAATTCTACATGATAATAGAAATTCAGAGGTATTAGTTGCATATATTTGCAAATATGTAATTAAGCGCTGGGCCAATGTCAAGGCTCCTCTATACCAGCATCCCTAACATTAAGGGGTTCACGTCCGAGGCGCAGGGCACCCCAAAAGAATCCAGCCAAGGACCATCCCCAGGGCATCACATGAAAAAGGGAAAAAAGGTGATAGTGAAGTGTAAAGTATAGATGTGTAAAGATAATCAATAAGTGTTAATATAATTAGAAATAATTAAAATTGCATAAATAATGAACAAACACATAGAAAGGTGATAAAAAAAGTATCTATGTGAATTAAGTGGTGATGCCCTGAAAAAGGCCCAGCCAGAGCAACTCCAGGGGCCCCACGCCCAAACGCTCACCCCAAAATAATTATTGCTACCTAATAGTAGCACACACTCTGGGTCATATAATTACAAATTAATGTACTACATAATAACAGCACATGTATAAGCTGAGAGCTGACTCACCTAGGAGGTACCCCAGAAACCTCCAAATGGCAATATATGGACCAGCACATCCTTCCAATGCTGGCTCCATTCATGCCTCTAAAAACTGCAAATAAAAAGTATGGTGGTCATTCACATCAACTTAATGATATAGCACAGGTGCTTGTAAAGAGCGTGGTTTACACTGAACCACAAAAAAAGGGATATTCCCTCCAGCACACTGCAGCAATATCAACAAAAATACTTGGATTCTATATGAAAATAGAAATTCAGAGGTATTAGTTGCATACATTTGCAAATATATGATTAAGCACCGGGCCAACGTCAAGGCTCCTCTATACCGGATTCCCTAACATTAAGGGGTTCACATCTGAGGCACAGGGGATGGTCCTTGGCTGGATTCTTTGGGGTGCAATGCACCTCGGACGTGAACCCCTTAATGTTAGGGATGCCAGTATAGAGGAGCCTTGACATTGGCCTTGCACTTAATCATATATTTGCAAATGTATGCAACTAATACCTCTGAATTTCTATTATCATGTAGAATTCAAGTATTTTTGTTGATATTGCTGCAGTGTTCTGGAAGGAATATCCCTTTTTTCTGTGGCAAAGTGCATGTCGTCACCTACTGCCCAGAGCCAGGAACTAATACTGTGCTTTCGGTTACCATCTGTCAGTAGGCAGGAATTGGCACTGTGCCTGTAATTACCAATTGTGCATGTTATTATCAACTGCCTGGAACAGGGAATGGGAACAGTGCTGTGTCCAGAAATGTCCTGATGTCATGAATTAGCTCATTCTATGTCCCACTAATCACTACATGATACACAGTAATAGACTGGGGCATGAAGGTTGCACTTTCGGAATGCAGTGGTAGGGGCCAATTGCCTAAAGGGTGTGGCCAGCCACCACAAAGGCTTGGATAAACCATTAGAGAGTACATGTTCTGGGTCCCTTTTATAAATATAAATAATAATTGCTGATAGTGCATACATGATGATCTACCAGACTGATAACAGAAATGCACTGTAGTGAATATTTAATTGTCTTGAAAATACAGTGTAATGTAATGTAGGTACTGTATTATAATTGAGTACATGATGTGCATGTGATAGGTACTGGTACTGATGGCTCATGTCTAAAACCCAATGAAAACTGTATTAGGTCTAGTAAAGGTGAAATACATGTAATTGTAAAACAAAAATCAACTAACCAAGCTCTTACCACTGGGGTGACTTAATTATAGGTTAATGAATGAATGTACAACTACAATGTCATTCCAATCACTGTCAGGAACAGGGGTGTGTCATGATCACCCACTTTGATAGGCAGGAGTGAGAATCTAGGAATAGTTTCTATAGAGTGAAACAAGCACCCATGTTTCTTTGTGGGCAAGATAACTGACCCTATAATAGAGAAACAATGTATAATTTGATTGCACAGTCTGGAACCTAACCTTTAAAGGAGTTGGGCCTCCAGGTTGTGGGGCTCATTGGGCATTTCCCCTGTACCCCTGTAGTCCAGTCTGACATTGATGCTACATGTATCCCAACCAACATCTACAACTGTTTATTTACAGTTTTACCTACAAATGGAATGCAGTCAGGAAGCTGTCGGTCGAAATACCGACCGCCAGCTTCCCAACTGTGCAATACCAACAGGGGACTAATGATAGGCATCTCAATCCTGATGCCTATCATTATCTCTTTGCCGGGAGCCCAACACCTGGCATACTGAACGAAGGTAAGCCGGGTGGTGGCGTGGACAGCCGCAGGGGGGAGGGTTAGGTTAGGAGCTCCCAGGGGGGGACAGGTTTAGGCAACCCCCTGGGTGGGTTAGGGTTAGGCTAGGAAAAGGGGGGGTTAGGGTTAAGCACCCACGGGGTGAGGTTAGTGTTAGGCACCCCCCTGGGAGGGTTAGGTTTAGGCTGCAGGGATGGGGGGGTTCAGTTTAGGCACTTACGGGGGGTTAGGGTTAGGCACTAGGGAGGAATGTTAGGGTTAAGCACCCCTTAGAGAGGGTTAGGGTTAGGGCTAGGGTGGGGGAGAGGGTTAGGTATAGTTAATTTATTTACCTATCGGGATCTTCACTGCTGCCGGTCTTCCAGCATCGGGATTTCACTCATCGATCCCCCTACAAATATGTCCTCATGAACCTAGCCTCTTTACACCATATGACTTGAGATGCCCAGTGCAACTAATCCACTTCACGAGGATCAGCGTAGCTTCTTTTTCTTTAAATTTTGTACCAGACACTCCACTTAAAATATACTAGAGATACTGCACTGTGACATCTATCACACATTAATTAGTTTTATACACATACAAAGTTGGAGATTAACCACAACGGAACTTGACATGAGAAAAATCCTCGGCATTGTAGCTCTTCATATACAGATTTAGACTCATTCACACACAGATGTACAAATGTTGCACATTAAATTGATCATTGCAGCCAGCACTTGGAAACAGCCCAATCATCCTGCTTGTCTGGATATTATAAATATATATCCAGTCTCCAAAATAATGCAGTGGACAATTATTATGCTGTCTGGTCTCCATAAACCTGGCTCACTTACCCCATATACCTATCCCTTCTTACTTTCCTGTTTCCTTTCCTAATGCATTTTCTCTCTTCCTTTTTTATCTCTTCCCCACTACTCTCAACATTTTATTTTTATCTCTTGTATTCCTTCTCTACAATTCCTGACATTTGATTAGACTACCAGGTGGCTGAATAGTACCAGTTCAAATACCAACAGTGAAAGTCCGAATGCTAAAGATCCCGACTAGGACTGGTAAGTAGCCTAACCCTCCCATCTCCCCCAAAACCCTAATCCTCCCTTAGTGGTGCCTAACCCTAACCTCCCCCCGATGGTGCCTAACCCAAACCCCCCTTTCCCACCAGTGGCATAAATTTATCCCAGTTGCCAAAAGGCAAGTTAGAGTTTGGTGCCCATCCCCTAAAAAAGGAAAACCAAATTTGGTGTGTATGTAAATACTGGTATAGAAGATCAGACAGATGTATCGGGTCCCAGCTCACTGTCCAACAGTAGTAGCAGGTGCACCATTGCTTGCTGCAGTGCAAGGTAAAGGTTATCAGGAGGAAACCTTCCTATCCAGGTGTTAGAGGGGCTCCCAGGAGCAGCAGGTGCAACACTGTAGAGCTGCATTGGAATATCAATGGTCACAGTCGTTTTCCTCTATGAACCACACAAGTGCTGCTGTATATGCTACAAATGGAGAAGCCCCTTCAGGGCTTGGCGGCCGGAGGTTAGGGCTAGGCCAAAAGAAATTTGGCATGGCTGAGTTGACCTAGCGAGCCAAGAGGGGCTGCTTGGTGTGATTGAAGTCATGTACATAACATGACAAATGTTTCCCCTACCTCTTAGATTGTAAACTCATTTAGTGATTTATTATTATGTTGATTATCAGGGGCATGGAGACAGCGAATCTTCCCCACAAATTATTTCATTAAGCGAAGCTTAGCACTGCAGAGTCTGGCTTAGCAGTGCTACTGCACATGCAAGAACCAAAGCGACTTCCAGAAGAAAGAGCCAAGCAGTGGCGGAGAGATCCTAATGGCTTGGATTTTTTCCCATAAGGAAGCAGCAGTGGTTTGGGAACAAACACCTTCTGAAGATGGCAAGGGTTCTCACAGTCAAGCTCCAAAAAATGTGTATTTTCGAAACTTGATGAATGTAGGTCCCCATACTAGTGTATGGGGATGCCAGGCCAGATTTGGAGTGTAAGGTGAGAAGGAGATATATTGGATATCTCCTGCATTACCTTTATAATAAATAGCACTGACACATAATTTATGCAAAAGTAGACGAAAATGTTAATTTTCACCTGCTTTTGTATAATTTAAGTGATGATATATAAACCCCTTAGGGAGGGTCATCTGTTTTTGTCTCAGGATTCTCACAATGTTTGAGCAATATGTAAATAAAGATAATAATAATAATAATAATAATAATAATAATAATAATAATAATAATAATACATATCTAGGTGTTTAATAGGTTTACTAAACTATAACCGTTTTTTAGGTAAATTTGTGCATATGAAAGACCTGAAAACAATTTGTGTAGATATTTGTCTTTCAGACTACCTAACCTTTTAAACCCTCTTTTCATTTACAAAGTACTGCATTAAATGTGTTTCAAATTATTGTGATATATATTAAATGAAACAGAAAATTGTCTCTCTTATATATCTTTTTTCTCGTTAAATATCTCAGTAGGTGATTAAATAGATGTTAAAGCTCTTTATATTAATTGCAATTGAAAATCAACTTTTTTTTTCAATAAACATAAACTGCAGCAGGATGCCAAATTATATTAATATACTTAATAGAAATGATAAATTGTATGTTAACATTTACAAAATCTTAAAAAAATTGTGGCTCAGGTAAAACAATAGTGTCTCTATTCATTTTAATATACTTATTACTAGAGATAAGTGGTTTGGATTTGCAGAAAACTTGACACACCCAAACTTTGGGGTTCCAAGTAGAACCGAGTCCCAGCTCAGGTCTTCTCACCAAGTTCAGAATTAGGATCTAAACACTGGATCTTGCAAATTTTGGATCACATTTAAGTCCCTCCCTTGTGATTTCAGGTGCTGTGAGGTGGTTAAAATTGATTGGAAATGACTAATGTTATTGATGTTAATACTATAGAAACAAAAACAGGTCCTAGTTACATGATTTTAGTCGAATCAAAGGCCCGATTCACATTTGGGAAAGTAACTGTGGACCTGATTCAGTATGGAACACAATTCTGCTTATATGCACGCACCGCAGTTGCTATTATCAGTGGTGCTATTTAAATGTTTGCATACACATTGCAAACGCAGCAATAGACTAAATCAAAAAAAATTGTGATGCGCTAATCAAAAAGGGTAATGTTCCCAATATGGCAGAAACAAGAATTTAGGACACCATCTATTTAAATCAATAAATTTTATATTGTAAATACATATACATCAATATCTAAAAACTAAACTTATATAACTTCTCAAATGTATGCTGTAACGCTGCTGACAAAATTTTGCAGAGTAAGATATGGACAGCCTCAAACATGGAAAGAAAAATATTAGTTACAATCAGTAACAGATTGTTTCAAAATAATATCAATTTGTAAGTGATCTCACCACACAAAATAACATATTATGGAGTCCAGATAGTTAAGTGCTGGATGGATGAACAAGTCCTCCTATTACGCACATCTTGGGTTTTTACTCCTAGTTGTTTGGTGGAAGTATTTGAGCCTTCAGATAATTGGAACCTATATTTCTTTTTTGAATGTATCTTTTCCTATCACTCCTGATTTTTATCACATCCCCAAGATTCATAAATCACTTATAGCACCTATAGTAGTTTCCCTTATACAATGTCCACAGTAGTGGTCCCCCTATGCAGTGCCCCTTATACAGTGCCCCCAGTAGTGGTCCCCAATATGCAGTGCCCCCAGTAGTTTCCCTTATACAGTTCCCCCAGCAGTGGCCACCTATGCAGTGTCCCTTATGCAGTGACCCAGTAGTGGTCCCCAATATGCAGTGCCCCCAGTAGTTCTCCCTATGCAGTGCCCCCAGTAGTGGCCCCCCTATGCAGTGCCCCCAGTAGTGGCCCCCCTATGCAGTGCCCCCAGTAGTGGTAGCCCTATGCAGTGAGTCCAGTAGTGGTCTCCCCTATGCAGTGTCCCTTTCATATATAGAACAGTCACACCAAAAAAAAACCAAGAACATTTACCTGAACCCTTGCTCCTGCACCTGCTGCCGCCTGCTACTCCATCCTCCCACTAGGCACTATGGGACAGATGTCTTGATGTCTCTCCCATCACCCACTGTGGGAGCCGGATGGTGGAGCTCATGAAAGAGCTCCAGCCTGGCTCCAGCCATGGGTGCAGCTGCCAATAGGAGTCTGTCTGACTCTCGTTGGTTGCTAAAACAAACACACTGCCACCGGGTAGTACGAGTGTACTGCCTGACACCAGCATGTTTGATACTGTGTAGTGTGGACCGCACTAAGGCCCTCATTCAGAACCGTACACTCTGAGCAGAGCGCACGCTCTGAATGAGGGACGTCCTCCATAACTATGGAGCGTCCTCCTGGACACTCGTATAGCTGTGGGTCACCACCCACAGCCTATACGAGCGTGCAGTTTGATGGCCGCGATGGTCTTGACCATCGCGACCATCGAAACTGCGAGCCGGAGCCTGCGGTTGAGGTTTTCAACCACAAGGCCCGGAGTAATTTTGGCTCTATCAGAGCCAAAATCACTCCCACTGACATCACTAGTGATGTCAGTGGGCCGGCTTCTGATGGTAGGCGTTCCCTTAGGAACGCTCCCATCAGGGAGGCATGCCCCCGGCACGCCCACCCAAGGGGGCGTGCTGTCAATCAACATTGACAGCACGCCCTCTTTGATCAGATACAATGAGCGAAGGAAAGTCCTTCGCTCGTCGCGTCTGGCGCATGCGCACGGCGGAGCTCCCTCCGTCGTGCACATGCTCAGTGCAGAACATCGACCCACTTGCGAGCGGACAGCCGCTCGCGAGTGGGTCTGAATCAGGCCCTAAGTGTGATCTGCACTACACTGACTTGAAACCAGTGTCCTGGACCACGGTCGGTGGCATCCCCCCATGCCTCCAGTCCGACGATGCCCAGGGCACATGCCCTGCTTGACCCCCATAGTTACGCCACTGATTTTTTCACATAGTTCTATTTGATTAATAATTATAGATAGGATGTTCCTCTTATTTTTGGGGGCTTGTTTTTGTCCAGTTATACATAAGTGGCCTATATAGGTACTGTATGTCTGGCTAAATAGTGCTCATAATCTTCCTAAATTTATTTCCTTACTTACAGATTATGGATTTTATCTCGCTGCCCATATTTTATCCCCATGGTGTTAATGTTTCCAACTCATACATCCACCAAGTTCTGTTTGTTGATCTTATTCGTAATATCTCCTCCTTTCCAGTTTGGTCTCACTTCCTGTATGCCCATAAACCATAGTCAGCTCTGTTCATTGTTATGTGCTTCCTTAAAATGATTGGACAAACTGTGTTCCTCAAATCTTTTTTTAATGTTCCTCTCATGCTCATTGATCCGTGTTTTGAGAGGCCTCACAGTTCTTCCCACATATTGTTTATGACACCCACATTCTAGTAGGTATATGACCACTTTATTATTGCATGTCATTCTACTCCTGGTTCCATATTCTGTGTTGGTGATGTTTGATTTGAAATGTGTTCCAGTTTTGGTGCTCATTGATCCAGAGTTTCTGCATCCTGTACATGTACCACACTGAAAGAACTCATTATGTGGTGTAGTGTCATTGATGTATCTCTGTGTAAATTTTCTTGGGAATATGTGGTTGTCTGTTAGGTAGATATATGAACTTCAATATTAAGGCTGACAATAATATAAATATATCTCAAATCTCTCTAACTCTCTAGCAAAGTTTAAATCAAAGTTATTTCTCTATCATTCTATCTATGGATTATATATCCATGCTAAACTGATCTGGATGCATAGGAGTCACACTTTTGTTTGCAAGTGATAAAGGAACCTATCTTTATCTGATCAGGAAAATTATATATCTATTAATAAATAAAAATCTCCAGACTCCATAACTGTAGCTTATTTTAGGACAAATGAATACCACAGCTGTATTAACTATCATTTCATTAGATATTGTCATTTGAACTTATTATATAGACTAGAATTCTTACAATTTAGGGTAGACAATAGAGTGGGGTTGGTTTATGGTATAGCAGAGTGGGGTAGGTTTATGGTATCACAGGTAAGAGGTTATAATACGTTTGAGGTGTAACTGTTAATTACCCAAGTATAATATATATTTATATAGCTAAATAAACATAGGGTGTGGGGAGATTGTTTGTGTTAACTATTGTTAACTATTGTTGTACTAGATTTGCTGCATTATATAATATTCATAAAATAATTTATTTCCCTAGGATTACTCTGTGCTGAAGTTGCAGAAATTCATGGAGGTAAGGACAATAAAGACCTTGGATTAAAGAAAGCAGATTAAAAGAATGGTTTGGGTCCAGAGATGATAAAAAAAAAATGGGAAAAAAGGCTGGAAGGTTAATTTTGCAAACAATAAGGACAGTAGTGAGGAAAGTGTTTGTAAAAAAATAAATAAATCTCTGACCCCTCGTATCATACTCCGAGATCAGACAGCACTCAATCAGAATGAGAAGGTATCGAGGGAAGTAGAAGCTGATTCAACAACAGTTAGAAAGGAGAAAGATGGTAGCAATAAGCAAATGCATAAAGTGAAAGGAAGTATAAGAGAAGGCAAACGAGTGTTAGCTAACATAGATCACAATATACAGTATTAAAGCTAGAGAATTTGATGAAACAAATAGCTGAGGATTTTAACATCATGGAAAAATAGCATTAGCTCTTCCTGTGGATGAAAATAAGGATTTGTTTTTCCTGTTTCCTAACTCCTTAGAGGAACCAATGTGAGGAGTTTGGTTGATGTACAGACTCCGATAGAGGTGATCAGATAAATACAGTAGCACAAGACTGGAATAAATATATTATTCAGTTGTTGTATGTTCTAGATTAAATGCACTGAAAGCTTAAAGAAGAACAAACATTGACATCAATGTAAGAAAATAGGAGCTTGAGAGAGAATGTTGGTGAATACAGAAAGAAATGGAAACTGTGACACAAGCTAAAAGGCAAAATACGATAGAGCAGGAGCAGCAAGATCTATTAAGGTCCCTATAGCAGGAAGACAGGATTCATTCTCTGGAGTCCCTAATAACAGAGCTGTCCAGACTCTTAGAAGTAGGTAAAAAAACTAGACAGGAGGATCAGATTTGGTTGAAGGACATAAAATAGAGATTATCACAGCTAGATTCTAAGAATAAAACACTCAAGGATGCCAACTACCTGTAAACCCCTCCTGAAGCACATCTCAGTGAGTCTTCATTGAGTAAGGATACTATAAATATCCCCCTACAGATTGAAGCAGTGGTTGCTACCTTAATGGGACAATCTACCTTGGCTTAAGTCCACAGGGAGGGGGCACAGTATGTCCCCTTAAAAAATTAGGCACAGTTATGTTGTTTCATGTAAAGAAAGGTTATTGCTATATTAAAAGGCATGTCACCGGAAGAGATGTATTTGTTCATTGGACAGCCATTTAGAAATATAACCCCCTAAAGCTTTTGTATAGTGAAGACAAATAAGAAATCAAAGTAGTGGAGTGGGTAAAGGATGTAATTACAGCTAATGTGTCTGGCCTTGGTGGAGTACCTGTAAGACGAAGCTGATTCACTGCCTGTTGACAATTGGATTGTACATGTAGTTATCAGAAGAACAGAAAAGATATTGGGGTGTAAGTATATATATCATACCATTGCATAAAAGAGAGAATGAAGATGAAACATCTGTTCACCAGAGACCTGCTCAGCATAGATAACTTGCTTCATTATTATACCAATATTTCTGATGGATAAACAAAGCAACCCAGTCACCAAACCAACCTGATGCAGATTTAGAGCATGACCATCTGACACAATCTGAAGCTTCACCAAAGAAAGAAAATGATCAAAGTTGTTATCCACAAATGCCCCAGTCACTAAATCCTCAATATCGCACACCAAAAGAAACCTAATTGTTTAGGGGAAGAAGGACAAGATGGACGAGGTCAACTGGAGCCAATTTGAGAAAAGAGATAAAAAGGGAAAACTCAGTGCTGAAGATCCGAAAGAACTCCATCAAGGAAAGGCAAGAAGTCTCTGTAGTCCCAACCCTGCCTAGTTGGTCAACTGTCTAATAAATAAGTAGAATTGGCTCAATAGTAGTTTTTAACAAGGTGTGAATGGAAATATGAAAATAAAAGATGATATATGTTCAAAATAATGTTTTATGGTTTTGGTGTAGTTGGTAATAAGGCTATTTGACAAATCATCACTACACAGGGTTGGACTGGCCTACAGGGGTACAGGGGAAACCCCTGGTGGGCCCCACTGCCTGAGGGCCCACCCCCTCCTTAAAGGATCAGGTTCCAGACTGTGCACTTGTATTATATTGCACAGGACTTTGGTGTATTTTGTACAATGTATTGCTGTTGTTAGTCTAGTACATTATTATGTATTCACTAGCAATATTTACCATATCTATATATTTTAAGGGTCCCAGACCTAATTTCCAGACTGGTCACACCCCTAAGTATGGGCCCCAATCACTGCTTTCCCCTGGTGGGCCCTTCACGCCCCAGTCCGACACTGTCACTACATCAGATCACTAGGGGGAGAGTGTAACCCCTATTTAAGGAGAACCAAGCAAATATGATTTTATGAACTGTGTGGTAAAAAAATATTGAGATATAAGTATTATAATATATTGATTATCCATGCTTAATAGTATATATATATATATATATATATATATATATGGGGTAATTATCTACCTTTTGAATTGCAGGGAGAGAGAAAATTGTAGGAGGAGCAGCAAAGTGAACAGCAAGTGACCCTGCTGCTGATGTGAGGTAGAGAATATGGGGAGGATTGGCCATTTGTCAGATGGAGGGAGCGATTACCCCTGCTCCCAATAACATCCAGTGGGTGGAATAAAGGGAATGAACTGAGCTATCAGAAATGTCATGGTACTGAATGGAAAAAACTGCCTAGAGAGATACTGTAACATGGAGAAAATTGGTACACACTTCCCAGTTAAAAGCACAAGCTTCCTGTGATAAGGCTGGCATACTGTATGAACTTCAATATTAAGGCTGATTATCTAGTGTTAGGCACTTGCTGTGAGGATTACCTTTGTTACCTAAGGAGAGGCATAACTAAGGCAGAGCAGCATAGAAGCAATAGATAATCCAAGGCAGGAAATGGTTTAAATGACAATATCCTATATATATGTAAAATCTTTCGAACCTTCCAGTAGAGGTTTAACTTAATTTATTAGCTATATCATATACTCCCATCAGCCATATCATGCTCTCCCATCAGCTATGTTATGCTCACCAAGAAGTCATATTATGTCCTTCCACCAACCATATCATACCCTCCCACCAGTTATATGTTGCTCTCCCATCAGCAATATTGTGCTCTCCCACAAGCCATATCATGCCCTCCCACTAGCTATATCATGCTTCCTGCTAACCACCCTTATTATGGATAAAGAGTAAGATTAGAAAGAATGAGGAGGAGTGAATGTGGTGGTGAGGAGGAAAGTGGTGAGTAAAATAGAAGGTAGAGAGGCTGTTAGTAGTCTTCTTACATACCTTTCACTGCAGATTTTAATACATGCTTTTGGTTTCTGTATATAGGAATATTGGGGCCTGTTTGGAAAATATATAGTTACATGATGTATGGAAAAGTCTGTATTAAATTTACACAGATTATATAGTTTATAATACAAACATTAAAACATACATTTGTTACACACATTGGGCTGATTCAGAGCTGGTAGGAAATTGGGCACAAATTGCTCAAATTTAAAAATGAATGCATTAATCTGTACATATGGGGAGCTGTATTCTTTTGAATCATCAACATATATGCCTAGTTTAACATCCCAAAGAAGAAATTAATCTTACACTCCAGATATTGTAAAATGTAATATGACAATAATGTTTAATAAAAATGACTTTTATATATATTATTTATACAATATATAGCTAAATGAGTGAGTAAGACAGTTAATACTTTTCTGAGTTCCATCATATATTCTAAGGTATCATAACATACCAGAATAAGAGCCTGAATTGTTATAGGGCTTGAAGACTTCGCCCTACAAGGTCCTTTCTACTCAAGCTCCTCTGCCTCCCAAGTCAGCTGTCAGGGTGTCATCCTTGACTCCACGCCTTCATTTGCCACCCATATTCAGTTTTTCTTCAAATCTTGATGCTTTTACCATTGTATTATTTCCATGATACTCCCTTTCTCACCGTCGAAGCCAATTAAAGTATCATATATGCCCTTATGATCTCCCTCCTTGATTACAGTAACCTTCTCTCCTCTGGCCTATCTTAAGTTTGTCCTACCTGTCTATATATCCTTGTCAATTCTGCTGCCCACCTCATTTCCTTATGTCAGCACTCCAGCTCTTCTGACCCCTCTGTCAATTGCTCAACTGTCTCCTATATTATACAGAATCAAATTCAAACTCCTTTAATGCACCTACAGAGCCATTAACCACTCTTCCCCTTTTACATCCCCAACTTCATCTCCACACACACTCCCTCCACCCATGGTCATAGAGAGTGGTGATGGACCCTGGTACTGTAGGTGTGTTGCCTAATCACGGGGATGTGGCCACGTCCCATACAAAAAAAGTGTTCAAAATATGATGTGCTCCTCTCAGCCAGGGATAGATCCAGAGGGGCATGATTAGTGCAATTGCTGCCCTCTTGCCCTTTCAAGTCAAGTGCAGGCAGAGGAGACTGCACTTGACTTGAATGGGGGACCCACCATAGCCTAACACACAACAGCATATGCTGGAATGGAGAGAGAGGCTTCTGCTGCTGACATATATGATTGAGAAGACCAGGGCCCCAGCTGGGCCCCTCCAGCAACCCTGGGCTTGGGTAAGTAGTACCCACCCCTCTCTTAGCACCCATGCTTCCACCCACTTCACTCTGCCAACAACAGTCTCCTCTGCTACCTGATCACCTGAACCATATTCTGCCTTAAGGACTTTTACCACAATGCTAACAACCTCTGAAATGTTCTCCCATGCTCAGAGTTTAACCTAACCTCCCAATCTTTAAAGGTGCCCACAAATCTTACCTTTTCACTCAAGTTGTTTACACTTATCCTAACTCCCTGTAAATTGCCTTTCACTGTGCTGATCTCCTGACTCCCTTAGTGTCACCTTGTACACAGGTAATCTTGTTGTAACTTGTATGCCTATGTATGATGCAACAGAGGATAGGAGAGCTATCTCTGAAACTCGCATTGATGCTGCCAAATTTGTGACCTCAGAGGGAGAGACAGACACGGACTTACCTTGAGCTTGAGGCTTCAGCCGATCCATCCACATGCCACACCACCCTAGTTATAGCCCTGACCATATTTGCAAGGACGGAATTGCAAAGCTGCTTGCATGCAGCTTTGCAATTCTGTCTTAAGCTGAATCAGGCCCTCAGTGTGCAGCCTCCTACTTGACAGGGTACGATACCTGCTGTTGTGTTCACCCTGCCGTTTATATTTTATTATCTGTCATCGCTAAAGGATTTTTTATTAAATATTGAAACTATGCAAAAGTTTCCTTTTTCCCCCTTTTTTAATACATACTTGCATGTGAGAATTGATGAAGCTGCATGCTTACCTGGGCTAATTTAAAGGTGGGAAGTCTGAACATGGTGAAAGCAGCAGGACCATTCATGCTTAAAGAAACCTTTATGTGAATGAACAAAGCTTCCTGAATGTAAGTGTCCTCCCATTGGGAGTTCATATGCTGCAGTTTCCCTGGTCAACTGGAGATCTGTACATATAGTATTACATAAGGGAATAACCAACACTATGCAGAGACACCTGTCAAAATAATTAACAAATATATCAGACCTGTGTCAAGAATAAGTGGTGTTCTATATTGATATACAGTGTTATTCTTTGATGTTTATATTGTTTAATTTTGGAATTCAGTGCTAGTGTCCACTACTCCGGTCTTTCAAAATCTGTATTGTGGTGTTGGTGTACACTTATGCTGGGCATACACTATACAATAATCTGTCAGATATCTGCCCAATCTGGCTAGTTGGAATGAAAGCATGGTAATGTATAGGAGCAAATGACAGTTGATCATATGGTCTCAAACACTGGAAAATGGACAAAAAACAATTGTTTAAATTGGTTACATTCATGTGTTTTAACCAATTTGTCTGAAAGACAATTTTTGTCTGTTTTCTAGTGTTTGTGAGCAAATGGTCGATTGTCATTTACTCCAATACATTACCAGATTTTCATTCCAACCAGCCAGATTGGACAGATATCTTACAGATAATTGTATAGTGTATCCCCAGCATTAGTAGCAGACATATTCCACAGCGCAGGTGGTGGCCAATTTATTTTTTAACCCAAATTCAGTATTTGTCCATTAAGCTTGTATTTTACAGTATCTTATAATGCAGTGGTTCACAAACTATTTTCAAAAAACGGTGCCCTAAGTTTCTCAGCATTTTGTTCACAGTACACCTGGGCCAAAAGTTTCTTATTAAGAATCACAGCAAACATTAAATGAAGTAAATTGTCCTTATAAGTCAATCTTAGATTCAGTTATGTGGTCGATGACAGGGCTGTGTTTCTTTGTATCCACATATTTTTTGACTGGAAGTCATTAGCACTGGTTTTGCCTATCACACTAACTATAAATATTTTTAGTTGGAACTGGACCTCCAAACCCAAGGCAGTCCTACAAGTGCCCTGAGGCATCACAGGGTGCCACGACACTAAGCTTGGGAACCTCTGTTCTAATGTATTTTTTTAAAAGTTGTAATGTTCTTCTATAGAGTAACCCAATGAAAAAATCACATTTTGTACATCTACTAATAAATGCTGTTGTTTAACTTTATCTCAGTATTGTTTATCAACTGGTTCCACAGACTTCAGAATCAAAAATATTAAAATAATAATTGCATCCTGTTTTACACATCACTGCATAACTTATTTGCCACATAAATATCTGACCTCAACCATTAACACATTAATACTGTCCCAGTTAAATTCTGTGGTTCTCTAGTGATCTTATAATGCCATACTGTATTTTCTCATAATCTCATCTCATGCTTGTTTGAAGACTTCTCCATGCAGTTTCCCTTTATATGATCAAAATGTATAAATGTTCTCTGAAAAGCCACCTCATCGAAAAACATTGTTCTCCATTTATCTTACATGCATGCATGGTTTACCAAGTGCAAAGTTACTCCTTTACTTCAGCCCTACCTTCCACAACCATCTATTACTCTTAATATTGAAACAAATAGCTTTGAAATATTAAAGTGTTTCCCTAATAATTAGCTGGTAAAGACATAATAGAGGTTCTGCACTCAGATCAATTTGTATAGTTGAACCAGTGGGGTGCTCCTAAGTGGCTATTGCATAGACCATACAAAATATATTCCAATGTCTGAAATGAGGGCACTCACCAATCTCAGCAGCAATTTTGAGGAATATATTAATGCTTAGAAATCATACCAATGCCAAGGGTCGACATGTTGATTCTCAGCTAATCTTTGTCAGTTGCCTCAACTGTGATACAGCATTGACTGCTGTAAGTATGTATGTATGTATGTATGTATATATATATATATATTATAATAATAATAATTATTATTTATTTATTTGATAATTTGATACCTGTTGTACCCTTTACTGCATTTAATTTATTTTCTATCATTTAATCTACGTTTACTTTTCATTTATGTTTAATTTAGTTAAAATGTATTTATTTTGAAAACACATTTTTATGAAAAATTAACCATTTATTTGGAACTCTTAACTTTGAAAGTATTCAATTTAAAAGAATTTTTTTTTTTTTAGCTTATACATACATATTTAGTAAATAATTTACTGTTGTTTTTAAAATTGAGCTTTATCTGTATTTTAATGGACATTTTTTGTGACTTCTTTAAAAGAATTACTGTGTACGCTGCATGTAAATTCTGAAGCCTCCCTGCTACTCATCGCATCAAAGACGACCTTGAAAGCACTGCTGGGTAAGCACACAATGGCTCGATTGAGGTTTCATAATGCATGAAGTATTCTGGCTACTTTTAGAATATAACCACCTTTAAAAATACACATCTATTTAATCAAAAATGAAAAAGAATACAAAAAATCACTAAGAAAATATCACACAGATATTACTTAAAAACCATAAAATATCTTTATTGTATTTTGTTTTATTGCTTTGTGTTTTAATATTATTGCTGCCAGTAAATTTTAGAGCAAGACCAAGCACCTACAGCAGAAGGTTTCAATATAACATATATACCCCTATAAAAACAAACGACTCAATGATATTTTAACGACGTGCTCTAGGGAACAAATATGTAAAAAGAAATGTTATAAAACATTGACAAAGAAAGAAGTTTTGTTGGTGGAAAATAGAGGATCTCTTAAAACGGAAGAAAAATGTTTTCATAATGCAATTGTTTATAAGTAATCCACAGTCATTTTTTTTCACTCTCTCTCAAAATACAATTTTGGCATTTCTCCTAGAAATAATTATAGTGGTTGCTTATGTGATTGTCATAAATAAAATACCATATAAAGCTCGAACAATTTTAAACTGAAGAGCTACATTTTACATAAAATATGTATTGATTATGTCAAACTTGAGGAATCTGAATCAGAATTGTAGATGGTGTTAAAATATATATAAATCCTACATAAATCATATATATATATATATATATATATATATATATAATATGTGTAAGTTTTCCAAATGTTTGTTTCCTTTTAGAAGATTAGTGATTAGGCATGCATAAACACAAATACAGGTACAGCCAAATCACACAAAGGGATGGAATGAAAGTAAATACGTTAGGATAAGGACAGTCTTGGAAAAGGATTGAACATAAAAAAATAAAAATAAAATAAGTATGCTGAGCACATAAAAGTAAAAATAAAAAACAAAACGGTATTGCCGAAATTAGGCATTCTTTGAAAAGAGCTGGCAGCGTTATATTCATCAGCAGCTGCAAATAGGAGATTTCCTTTTTCAGACTTGCTATCCCCCCGAAGCTTTTCATTCCTATTCTTTTTAGATTCACTCTGGGATCCAGCTACCAAGCAACTGAGCTGTTAAGTACCTAATCTCTTTTCACTTGTCAGTTCTGGTGGTGGCCTACGGTTCTCTGTCTCAGCTAAGAAGCACTGATTGAAATTGAGGTCCCAGCCACAACACAAAAGAATAAACCTATTGAGATAGCAAATTACTTTCTTAACTATTGCACTCTTTCTCAAAGAACTTGACAATAAAGGACACACACACATCGTTTTACATATGATATATACTAATGCTTACTTCTGTGAATACTGTGAAGTATGTTGATGCAATAACCGATCTTTATTCTGAAAAAAATACACTTAGACCCCTGAAAAGTTTAGGAACCTGAGAGAGCTGTTTAAAATCATCACTGACATGTGAAACAGAGGCAAGGATTGCCTTAAGTTATAATAAATGTTGTGTAAAAATGACACCAAAGGCACGCAGCAAACATCGAATTAAATGCAACAACGTAATTTTTTTCTTAAATGTGCTCTATAAAGTTGTCTAGCTGAAGTGAGCACCAGAGTACCCATGAACCATTATACATCTAATGGTAAGGGGGTTTCTATTGTCTTATACTAGATTAGGCTAGGAGCAGAAACAAACAGTATGCATATACAAAGTCACATGGTTTATAACTCACTGTCACATAGAGGTCTATTTATAAATATTAACCTTACAGCCTGAAAAGCAGCACTCCATATTGCTGTATATTGTGACAATTTGGAGTTCGGGGCTTTTATGTGATGGTTGCGGCCTGGCATGTACAGGCATAGGCAGGAATTGACACTACCATTAGGCTGATTTAGGTAGCTGCCTTTGGCACTGGGATCTGTGGATGTCACAGAATCTGCCTTTCACAAAATGAAGGATGTTTCTGGGGTCTATTCATTATGTTAATTATTGGGGTCCGGACGGATCCCGATAATGAATATTCTAACTTGAGGCAGCTGTTTCCCTGAATGTTTTCACTGCTCCTTTCAGAGCAGTGAAACTTAGCACTGCTGAGTCTGATTTTGTAGTGCTTGTGTGCCTGCGTGAACTCTAGATGGCGAATGCTCCCACAGTCAAGCTCCGAAAAGATTGTATTTTTGGAGCTTGATAAATTTAGTTCCCCATACTAATGTATGGGGACAGTGGGCCACATTGGGAGAGAAAGTTAAGCAGTAGATACATTGGGTAGAGAAAGTTAAGCAGGAGATATCTTTTGTGTTCCCTTTATGATGAATGGCTCCAAAACTAAAAGTAGGTGAAAATGTTAATTTTATCTGAGGGGTGGGGGAGGAAGTAGATTGAAGTTGTGCCTAAGGTGCTGAGATACCTTACATGGGCCCTGAGCATAGGCCATCAAAGAGGGATACTTAAGATCTCTCTTAAATAAAAGGAAATATGTAGCCTATAGGGAATACTAGCTGATGACATCTAAAGATGTTGTTAGCTAATAGGGCTAAGTGCCAAAAGTCAAGTTCTTCAGAGCTTGATACTGTTAATAGGGGCAGAAAACAGTCCGGATAGAAGATATCTCTGATATATTCTGGGTCAGCCTCTTTGTATATAGCACCAGCTAAGTCTGCCACTTTCACACAATGTTAAATTTTAAGTGGCTTGATAAATAGTCTTCAAAGAGAGACAGATTACTAGTTTTTGTGATGGTCTATGGTTTATGCTAATAATAATGTTTTATATTGGATACTGAAAAAGATTTATATATTTTTATTAGAGGTCAACAATACCCTTGGAACATCCCATAGAACACTGGATTGATATATACTTAGGAGTTTGAATGGATGTATAAAATGGCCACAACTGTTTTTATTTTATTTTATTTTATAAACTATAGGATTTTTTAGGATATCTATATGAATAACAATGGTTATCCTAATATTACTATAAAAGCTCAATATATCTATAACATGCAAGCACAATAAATTAACTTGATACAGTAAGTATATAGAAGGTTTACACTTGTAACTAATGAAGTTACTGTAAGTCTGGGAATATTAGAGGAGCATCCCTTTACAGGAGCACACTTTAAAAAAGTCCAATCACATGGATGAAATGCATCAGTAAGCTCCTCCTCCCACTTGGTCTACCATTTGAGTAACCAATGTTATTCTTCTTAGCCCAACGTCTAGGTAGTGGTGATTGAAAGAACTGTAGACGGCTTGATTCCAGCATTACATAGGCTACAGTGTGGCCAGCCGAAACCTTTTGGTTGCTGTACTTCCCTTGCAGGCTGCAACCATACAAGGCTAGATACCAGCGCAAGTCACCACTTAGTGTTGAATCACTAGGGGACAGTGGTCATATGCATGTCTATAGGCTGACATAACTGAGCTGATTGGGCTATCTACAGAAGGGTGACCACCCTAAACAACCGACAATGTTTGCCCAGTTTTATCAGACAGTTTACTACTGTATGTAAAATATTTAGCACTAATAAACTTAACAACAAATCCTCAAGTGTGTATCACTAATACTATTTGGAAATACTAACATTGATCAACATTGATTAACAAACAGTCTGAATCCACAAATATAACACCTGTTGCACATTCATGCTTGTTGTGCACACTCAATTTAAAGGTTTATATCCTTCTCTGCAAAAAGTGCACCTTTGTCACTAAACAAGTTTCTCCAGGCAGATGCATGTCATAACATTTGTATTAGACTGTTTTTTTTAAATTTAAAATTAACTTGTTCCAACTAAGATTTTACTAATAATTTGTATGCAGTTGCAATACGCTAGCTGCTATAAGAACATATAGGTAAATGTTACCACATTGCGCGCTAATTGAGCGTGTTAGTGTATGATACAGGATGGATGTACTTGCATAAATACATAAAAAACAAACAAATGAACAAAAAAAAACCACAGACAAACAAACAGACACCAATATTAAAAAACAATAAATCGCTAAAAAGATCTATGAAGAAATAGAGGGGAGATGGTAAGGGATAGGGAAGTGAGGTGGGGTTTGGGTGAGCAAAAATAAAAATATAATAACATAAAGAATAAAAAACAAACACAAATAAACAAACAAAAAAAACAAACGTTAAAAATTAGATTAGGTGAACACCTTAGAAATGTTAAAAAAGGCACTTTAAAGAAGTTCACGACTGTTATAGTAAATTCATAATCAATTTTTATGGGCTGAAAAATATTAATATGGGTTGTTGATATACCAGCACAGCTGAAGTTTTAGCGAAAGCAGAAATTAATTTTATTTTTAATTTTAGAACTTTAATTCCTAATGGTCTCAACAAGGATTTCAAAATGAAATGGTTTATAAAATAATATTATTTTTTAACAATTTAATGTCTCTTTTTTAATGTGGTAATTTAAAGTTTATTTATTTAATCAGAATTGAATGATTACCTATTTTATTTTATTTTGTGGGCATTCTATTCGCAATGGTGATTCATATGTGTGGTGTAGATACACTCCCTATAATAAGGAGGTTACCATGGTGAGCAGTACACAATGTCTGGGGAGGATATGACATATCTGCAGCCATGATGTTCCGGTTCCTGCCATGTACACAACGTTGTAGAGGACTGGTAACTATGACCATAGAGATAATGATTGTCCGGCTACGATGGGACGTCACTTCCGAGTTCGACGTCAACATCCGCTTCCTGCCGCCGTGTGTGCTGAACAGCAGGAACATTACGGAAGGAGGTGGATAGAGAGAAATCATGGACTGACCCCTCCTGCAATGGATGCCATCTATCACCCCATAGGTTTTTAGTTAATTAGGTATTATATGTCTGGCAATAGGTCTCCGATTTTGTTTATGAGAAGGAGTATATATATCTCCTCCTCCTGAGATATCTATTTCCCATGCCCATTTGTCTACCTTGGTGGACATTGTTATCTGGTAAGAGACTTATCCATAACCTGCATCTATACATATGGGATTAATATTCATGTATTGATTGATGTTATATGTTTACTACATGTTAACCTTGACATTTGGTGAGAGGCCATTTGTTATTTTGTTCTTTATGTCGATTTATTAAAACTATATTACACTATATAGTTTTATTTATTTTGATTTTTATGTAAAATCGGTGACACATTATGGAACTGTGAAGGACGTAGAGAAGTGTGATTAAGCGATTATAGTCTACTTAACTAGTAGGCCACAACAGCTGGTAGGAGTACCTTGTTCATTCTGAAAGTACCACTCCGATCTGAATATACTTCACTATTAGTTGTTTGTGTTTTTCTTTTCTTTTTTGGGTTATTTGGAGGACATTCCAAGGATTCCCGATTTTGATACAGAATTCGTATATGTTTCAAGCGCCTGAAGAATCTATATGGTGATATTTTTGCTTTTTGTTCCACATTTATAAGAGAATCACTAAGGGTAGATCCTCTATCACCATTTTTCCACGGGCTGCTTTATTGCACTCTGAGCTTTCCTATTTTCTTTTCTATTCCTTGAAACAAACAAACAGACAACAATATAAAAAAACAGTAAATCGCTAAAAGATGTATGAAGAAATAGAGGAGGGGAGATGGGTAAGGGATAGGGAAGTGAGGTGGGGTTTGGGTAAGCAAAGCAGTAAAAAACACAAATAGCCAATGTTTAGTGCTTTTGTGCAAAGTTGGAGCATGGGGAAATGCAGACAAGCGGCAGACATGGTGTGGCAGGAGCCAACGAAGGTAGGGTAATAATATGGACAGTGAGCCACCAATAAGAACGACCAATACCTTATACACTAAGCACCGGACAAGTTTTCCCACGCTATTATGTGCAATTACTGGGGTATGGGCTATATTACGTCTGAGATAAGAACTATGTGTGACTACTAGGGTTCGAAAATTATATTGTGATCACTAACTACATATGTTATGATCCCTATATGTAATAGTGTTGGGATCCTTATGATATATATGGAATTTCTAAATAACACTAATAGGGGTATTCAATATGGAGCGAAAACTTCGTTTTTGCGATGTTTTCGCACCAATGACGTCATTTTCAGAGGTTTTGGTTTTACACCGTATTCAATTTCAAAGACTTTTCGCAGGTTCGAAAAGTCTTTGAAAAAAAACGGGGATAACTTTTCACCACTGAATAGGTGGCAAAAAAAGTGCAGAATTGGGGTTTAGGGGTGCAGGCTTAAAAAAAATAGCCTACACCCCTGGGAATGACATTTTAAAAATAACTGTCAAAAAAAGTTTAAAAAAAAATAGGGACACCCCAAAAAATTAATTTAAAAATTGGGGTAAAAAAAAAATTGGGAAAAAGGTGTTTAAAAATAGGGAAATAGGTTCAGGGCTATTCAGCAAGTATGCGGCAGGTGTTTTCTAGAATAGGCTAGTAGCGGCAGGTGCATAGTTGCAGAATTTTTAAAAACTTACTTTAGGGACATAAAAATATGCTAGTACCTATTTTCATGTACCCCCACTTTGATGGCACCACTTAAAAAAACGAAAAAAAAACAAAGTGCTCTTCTGCAACACTTCATCAATGTCGGGAAAAAACTCCTGCTGCGGCTATTTAAATCCCGACTTTCATTTGCAGGCTAAAACGGGGGTACCCATAGTGATCCCCCATGTTTTTACAACTTTAGGGGGTCCTATAATTTATTCCAGGAAAATTTCATTTTTTTACGCAGATCCCACTTCGCAGCTTCCCGTTTTCGTAAGTTTTATATTGAATACGGGGATAAAGCGGGCGCGCGCCCGATACTTTATCCCAGGAAAATCTCTGATGTGGAGCGAAAATTCCTGCACGGACTTTTCGCTCCCATATTGAATACCCCTCTAAGGCAATGTTTGAAGTAGTTATAACAGTTCTAATTAATAAGTCTGTACCCCTCATCCTCTATAAGTTATACATGTGCACATAGGGGTATGGGTACGTGTAAATCTATGAAGAGTATGTCTCTGGCTATATGTTTGGAGAAGAATGTATTTTCCAGATATGTCTGTTGATGGGTAACAGTACTTTTCATTTTGCAAACATGTGCGGTGTGGGTTGTGTTAAGGTCTCTGAAGAATAGGATGTATGTCAATTAGGGTTGAACTATTATGCTGTGATTGCTATGAAGGACATGCAGTAGTTTTTTACAGATATCCTGCATATATTTATATGGAAGATATAACATATGGTCCCAAGTGGGAGTAATATGAGGATAATCTGTGAAATAGTTATGATATGAGGATGAGTCCTGTCCTGGCAATATAGCTATTTATTCTACTTTCCCTCTATGTATCTTTATGCATCTATATTCTCTGTCTAAATACTGGCTGCATAGTATTGTGAGATGCAGTTAGTCTAATTAGATAATATTTAGTTTATATTTAGTTTATTTTTTTCTGTATTATAAATGCAGACGACAAGTATGAACAAAGAAAGCCCTTGAATAATATTAAGTGTTCATCTAAGAACATTAATATAATGGGTCGATAAATACTATAGAATACTAAAAAAGAAATGGACATTTCTATTTCTTTAGAAAAAAAATAGAAAGATTTTAAATGAACTGCTTTGATGTAATTTGTGTATATATGTATATGCCAATACTGTTTTATAGATATTGAATGTATAAATTAAGATGTAATAAGAAAAATCTGACCAGTAGTGATTCTTGCAACTACAGCCCGAAGTCAGGATATAATGAAAATACCTGACAAGTATTAACACCTGTAATTAGAGCTGAAGGAGAATGATGAGAGGGAATGACTGATAAGTGCCGGTATAAGTATGCAGTTCTGGACACTGCTAATCACACCTCCTGAGGAAGCCGCCGATTTTGTGTAGGTAGAGAAAAATGTACCAGCTACGTTGTCAGGTGAGTGAAATCCCATCCGGTGACACGATTACACAGGAGCCAAGTGTAAACATCACACACAGTTGGTGCTGCTCATGGAATGATGGGGACGCCCAGCATATAGGGACAGCTAGCCAGCAGCAATAAGGACAATCGGGCTATAGTGTGAGTTAAACTCATGCACATTATTGCTTTTTCTAAAAAAAACAATTATGCACACTCTAACCATTTTAACTATATGGTCTACAGTCTGCACCGATACTATTGACTTTCTTGATTCCAATGAGACATGATTATGGGAATGACTATCCTGAATATACAGTAAGCCTATAATTATGTGATTAAATTACATATGAAAACCACACTGATTTCTATTCTAATGAGACATGAATACGTGGATTAAACTCTCTGAATATAAGCTCATGTGTGTGATTTAATTACACACAGTAACAGGTGCTGTTGTGACTATATTTTTTCAACAAACTTCAAGTTGCAACATCTTATCCCAAATGCAATTCTAGGTATTGCTAATATTTGATTACTGGAGGATACATTGTTTTTAACCATTATATTCCAAATGGTCAGCATGTATCACAAAGGACTGTGACTGAACATTCTTTTTTTGAATAATAGAGATTATCACTACCAAGCATAATAAAAAAACATTTTTATTATATTTTATTTATTATGTGTTTTGTTTTTACTGTGTTGATTAAAATATGTGTTTTTTCTAAAAACAGTATTGGATATAGATTTGTATATTTCATTAGAAGACTATTTATGTCCCAGATAAAGCGCCGATCATTTTGTGAGTTTCTTTGTCGTAATTTATGGTTAGGGGAGATCCAGTTTCCCCTGACATTATTGGTTGCTGGTAGTAACTTGTGCTAAGAGCGAGAAGAGATTATCTCTGAGTTAAAAGGGCCTTAAGGATCAGTGCCTATCTGTTGTGTTTTTTCTGTTTTCCCACACTCCAACTTTGCACAAAAGCGCTAAACATTGGCTATTTGTGTTTTTTACTGCTTTGTTTACCCAAACCCCACATCACTTCCCTATCCCTTACCCATCTCCACTCCTCTATTTCTTCATACAACTTTTAGAAATTTACTGTTTTTTTATATTGTTGTTTGTTTGTTGGTCTGTGTTTTTTTTTGTTCGTTTTTTGTTCATTTTTTATTTTTTAGATATTTTTATTTTTGCTTACCCAAACCCCACCTTACTTCCCTATCCCTTACCCATCTCCCCTCTAGTTTTTCATACATCTTTTTAGCGATTTATTGTTTTTTTTATATTGGTGTCTGTTTGTTTGTCTGTGTTTGTTGTTGTTGTTGTTCGTTTGTTTGTTTTTTATTTATTATTTATGCAAATACATCCACCCTGTATCAAACACTAACATGTTCAATTAGTGCTCAATGTGGTAACATTTACCTATATACCAATCCAGTAACACAGAGCAGCTTTTTTATTATTTTTAGCGCAACAAACTAACATTATCCTCTATGCTATAAGAACATGACATTTATCCTCATAGTATCTATTAGTAGATGCCATACTTTTATTGTATGATTTCATGGTATATTGGCATTTTTATTTTTCGGAGACTGATGTTGATTGAAGTCTATGTTTTATTTTATTTCTTTATTTTTTGTCTACGTTTTGCATTTTAATAGGATTTGTCACTTGTTATTATAGTCTTATGGTTTTATTAAATATTTATTTGTAACATCCCACTCCTCAGCATTGTTGTTCAATTGGTTTTATGTTCCTCTAAATCAGCACAAAATTAATAAAAGGTGGAACTTAATAATTTGTGTTTCTTCTTTAAACTGAGAGAGCAATTCAATTATCCTCCATGTCCTTCCTCGGTGTCCTGCTGTTTACATCACCCCTTATTGAAGTAAGAAATCTTTAGTCAGATACATTGTTGCAGAGTTGCCATTCCAGAATTGAATTTTCCATGTATTGTCTTATGATATAAGAAATATCAATTAGCAATTTACTTTTATAATAGAAATGTGTCCAATTGATTATTTATGTATAATGTAACATTTTCCACAATTTTTTATTAATTTTACATACAGTGTATGGATTTGAACATCACAGATCCAAAGAATCCTATGAGAATTAAATAATATATTTCAATGCTTGAATGTATTACTGACATAAGAACATTAAGGCAAGTACAGTAGTTGAAATATATTTGTCTTTTCTACATCATCAGAGTATGTTACTAAATAAAACATTAGAAACAAAGTTTAATCCTTTGCAGTAAAACTTTCATTTGCTTTGTGAACTTTTTCAGCAGATAAATCAGTATGTCAAACTTTTGCTAAGTAGATTAGTAACATACGGTGTAAGTTAATGTCTGCTGGAAATGTTGTGTATTGTAAGAAGTATGGACTTGACATTTACAGATAATTGTATTGTCCAACACTTACTAGAGATTGCAACATCGTAAAAGTCTCCAGATATCAGCAGGTAAATATATATTCATTCGTTTTATATAATTTATTTGGATGGACAAATATAGTGAGGTTTTGCTTTATAAATTGCTCCAAGAATGCAAAAAAAAAGTTTTTTATTTACCAAAAAAGTTGAAAAAGTTCTAAGATGCAGAACGAAATTCGTCACTGCATGTCTCTGCTTAAACAAGTTTTAATTTGGAACTGTGGTATTCTCTTTTTTTTCAGCATATTCAATGGAACTGAGATTCACTATCTAGTTGTTCTGGTACACCAGACACTGAAAAATGGTGCATTTTTCACCATATTATCAGAGACAGTGGCGTAACTAGGGCAGGGCGAGCAGGGTGCATGCCCTGGGCGCCGTTGGACCGGCAGCGCGGGGGGGTGCCGCCAGCCACGGTACCGGCCCGCCCACTCTAGTTAGCCAGTGTAGCGCCGACCGCAATGAGTGCGGTTAGCGCTACACATTTACACAGGACCGGTGCTAGGCTTCCAGCGCCGGTCCTGTGCTGCACGCCTGAGCCCGTTCCCTCCCCCTGAGTGCTTGCCCAATAGTGCCAGGAGGTGGGCTCAGGCTGTGCATAACACACGCATCGCCGCCATCGCTGGCGGCGATGCATGTGTTAACCAGCAGCCAATGAGAGTAAGATAGACTCTAATTGACTGCTGCAGCACCCACTGCAAGAGCCGGACTTCCGTTCAGCTCCTGCAGTGGGTAATGGGACTGACGTCATGACGTCATGACGTCTGTCCCATAATGCTGAGCGCGCCAGCCCGGGCAGGAGCGGCATCGCGACCAAGACCAGGAGCAGAAATTCAGGTAAGTATATATATATATATATATATATATATATATATTTAAAACCTATCTGCACAACGGGGGAGGGGGGTGGCTACTACTGGGGGGACCTCTACTGGGGGGACCTCTACTGGGGGAGGGGTGGCTACTACTGGGGGGACCTCTACTGGGTGAGGGGTAGCTACTACTGGGAGGACCTCTACTGGGGGAGGGGTGGCTACTACTAGGGGGAGCTCTACTGGGGGAAGGGTGGCTACTACTGGGGGCGCCATTGGGAGGACCTACTCTACTGGGGACTACTACTTGGGGGGGAACTACCACTGGGGGCATTATAAAAGGGGCCTACTACAAGAGGCACTGCACTCGGGGGACCACTACTGGGGGCAATAATAGGAAGGGCCACTACAGGGGGCACTGGATAGGTGGGATCACTACAGGGTGCCTGCATAAGGGGACCACTACTGGGAAAACTGCATGGGGGGGACTACTGCTGGGGGCACTATATAAAGGACACTGCATATCGGGGGACTACTACTGGGGGCACCATATAAAGGGCACTGCATAAGGGGATACCGCTACTGGGCGCACTGCATTGTGGGGACTGCTACTGGGGGCACTGCATAAGGGGGAACACTACGTGGGGCACTGCATTTGGGGGGTCCACTACTGGGGGTACTGAGTAAGGGGATCTAACTGGGGGCTGTAAAAGGGGGACCACTACTGGGGATATTGTATAAGGGGCACTACTATGGGCCTGCATAAGAGGGACCACAACTGCATACTGGGGGTACTGTATAAGGGGTACTACTGGGGTTAAGGTGCATATGGATAGGAATGTTCAGCGTGAAAATAAAGGGGTGTGTCATGTTGACATGCCCCATTTTTAAGTGACCACGCCCATTTTTTTTCCGCACGCACCGTCAGCGCGCACAGCTCGGGATGTTGGGGTGGGGGGCTCCCTTTTCAAATTTACCCTGGGCCCCAAATACCCTAGTTACGCCACTGATCAGAGGATCACTACACACTGGAATACAACCTCTTTTGGCATTAAGTCTAGGCTAAGAGTATCCCATACCATCAATTGGAGTTAAAAAAAATAGGTACTTTACTCTGAACCTGGAATAGGAATATTAACACAGTCACAAGGTAACTATTTTACTAACATCCTATGCATTTATATGGACATTAGCTCCACCAACTAAACTGATTCTTGCTACTTTTTTCTATTAATAACCTTTGCCTATGTGCTATTTGACTAATATCATTAACATATTAGTAAGCTGCAATGCCTTTTTTATTTTTCGTTATGTTATTTAGTTTTGAATTTATTTTACCCTATTTGTGCTTATTGAGCTCAATTTACTTCATGTCACTATTCTGCAAGACCTGTCCTGAAATAATTATGTGCTGCTGTGAAACTTTGATGATCTGATTGGCTGCCGGTAATTCTGTTATCGTCCACTTGACAACTGGATACTAATCACTACTAGGTGATCTGAATCTAGTCACATCTAAAGATAAGCAATTTGGTTTTGACACCTTTTTTTTGCCAAATTAGCGCAAGTTCGGATTAGTTTGTATTGAATTTATTTGCTATTCAAAATACCTGAGAGCTGGATAGCCAATATGATGTCAGTTTTGAGATCTGAACCCAACTGAGTAAAACTGAAATGCTCATCTCTAGTCACATCTATCTAAATAAATTACATTTTGGGGCCAGTAGTTTAAAATGTTTAACAAAATAAAAACTGAGTGAGAAATCTGCTTATCTCTGCATTGAACATGCCCAGATTGAGTAAACAGTACAATGCCATTCACGACATACAAATTTAAAGTGCGTGTTACATCCTTTTAAATAATCATCCAAAAGTACAGTGTGTACTTTTAGCCTTTATCCTGCTGAATTATGTGTGCTTTATCATTCCAGTCAAAGAATAATTAATTCTAAGATATGCAACAGCTTTCTTACCTTAGGGCATTCACAAAGTCAAGAGGAATTACAAAATGAACAGTTAATTATATGTAGCTCCTGGCAATATCATACACACATTTCCATTAAGTAGTGTAGCATTCTAACAAAATATTTTACATAAAAGGGCACCTGCATTTGGAAATCATTTTTAATTTTCATGTTCCTTATCTTTAGTTTAGTCACTATCTGCTTGGCTAACACAGCTACAGAAAACATATTTATATCAGAATCCAGTTCAAGATGAAAAGAGCTTAGATTGTGAACTTTACTATTATGTTCCATACTATTATTGTATATGTTTTGATTGTTTCTTTATTTGTTAGGAATTGTAACTGCTCAATGTGTTAAATATATTTGAAGAAACGTATACTGTGTATACATAGGAATATATTAAATTATTACTATATTTTATTTACAGTATATGGTATCACCAGGTGGCCGGAGCACCATATAGAGATTAGACATAATTATATATCAATACATGTGAAATATTAAAATAACAATTAACAAAATGTATACTAGAGGCAGGGTGAAGTTAGTAGTAATGGAGTAGGATAAAGTGGGTCAATATGGTTATTAAAAGCAAGTAGTGCTCAGTTGCAAGGGAAGAGAGGCTTTACCCAACAAGTGAGCAGTCATACAAGATCAGAGATGCTTTTGGGTGAAATCAGATGGAGAACAAAGGTACTTTGTAGGCAGGGATAGTGATAGGAGGAAACTATGAGGGAAGATTGCCCTGCCCCTGAGGGTAGTGTCCAGTGGTGGTTGTAGTGCAGCCCAAAACTAAAAGAGGGGGAGCCACACAAACTGCACCTCCAAATGCTGCCCGGCCACCCCAACATTGCCGATTGGGAGTCAGAGGGAAGCTACCAGGGACCAGCTGGGTACAGCACACACATGACAGCAGAGCAGCAACAGATTAACTGCTCCCCATACTCCATTGCCAGCCGACTCCCATTGGCTAGCTAATTATCTGCCCACCCCCAAGTGACATGGATTCTGTGTCTGTATTTGGGGGTGCCGTTTGTGTTAATCTCCCTCTTTTAGCTTTGGTCTGCACTGCAGCTCTAGCTTCAGAACCGACCAGGTAGTGTCTAAGAGGAGGGGTATAATCAGGAGTGTAAACTGGGATAGAGAGTTGGTACAGTAGGTGGACAGAGGGCTGAGCAATGAGCTAAAATGTGGGCTGATAAGCTTTTATAGGAGTTGAGTTTTAAGGGTGGAAATGCATGGAGTGGATGCTCATTAATAGTCTCATAGGATGAGGTTGTGAGTTCCATAACATTAGGGAAGTATGGAAGAGATATTGGATCTGGGAGTGATTGGTGGTGACCAGTGCTGAGGTAAGGCAAATGAAAGGAAGACCCAATAGGAGGTTAAAACACAGCATAATACTGTTTATGTGTGACTTAAAAGAAAACAACCAATTTAAAAATATGAATTAATATGCATGTGACTACTTAGCCATACTATGCTTTTTGTCTAGCTTCGTTCATATCATATACAGAATATCAATGGTGTCCACCATCTTAATGGCTACTAAAGTGTCTTAGTTGACACAATGCTTGCTTGAGTCAAAAAAGTTCCAGTGTCTCCCTTACCCCTTTCACATTGCAAACTCGGCTCTGACCCAGGATTTGAACACATGTCCAACCCAACTGTGACCTGGGAAAGACCCCTTTCACACTGCATCTTCAGCAAGGGTTATTCCAGGGTTGGCCCTGTTCACACTGAACCCGGGTCAGCCATGTAAAACCTTTTGGATGTCATAAAAAATTAACTTTTCAGGCTCACAAAGATAAGATCACAAAAGGGAGGGGAGGGGACTGCTCACAGCATTTCAGGAATAATGGCTGATGGATTATCACTGTGTAACCCTAAGTTCATGACTGTCTGTGCTTTACCACTGTTTGATTCAGCCAGTAAGAGGGGTATTCAATATGAGAGCGAAAAGTCCGTGTTGGACTTTTCACTCCACATCAGAGCTTTTCCTGGGATAAAGTATCGGGCGTGCACCCGCTTTATCCCCGTATTTAATTAAAAAGCTCCGAAAATGGGAGCCGGCGAAATAGGATCGGCTAAAAAAACGGGATTTACCAGGAATAAATTGTCTAAAGCTGTCAAAACATGGGGGATCACTATGGGTACCCCCGTTTTAGCCTGCAAATGAAAGTTGGGGTTTTAAATAACCGCGGCAGGAGTTTTTTTCTGGCATTGAAGAAGTGATCCAGAAGAGCACTTAGGTTATTTTTTTTCATTTTTTTAAGTGGTTCCATCAAATTTGGGGTACATGAAAATGGGTACTAGCATACTTTTAAGTCCCTAAAGTGTTTCTTTAAAGATTCTGCAAAAATGCACCTGGCGCTATTAGCCTATTCTAGAAAACACCTGCCACATATTTGCAGAATAGCCCTGAACCTATTTCGCTATTTTTAAAAACTTTTTTTCCTTTTTTTTTCACCACAAATTTTTTTATTAATTTTTTGGGGTGTCCCTATTTTATTTTTTATTTTTTTTGATACAGTTATTTTTTAAGTGTCATTCCCAGGGGTGCAGGCTATTTTTTTTATGCCTGCACCCCTAAACCCCAATTCTGCACTTTTTTTCGCCACCTATTCAGTAGTGAAAACTTATTTCCGTTTTTTTTCAAACACTTTTTGAACCTGCGAAAAGTCTTTGAAATTGAATACGGGGATAATTGAAATCGGCGAAAATTACGTCATCGGCGATAATTTATCGCCATTTCCAAAATTTTCGCTCCAAATTGAATACCCTTGAATGAGCATGATGCAGCTTCTGACAACATAGTGTATAGTTCACTTCTTCTTCACTGCAATTAGCCTTCACTGTGATGACAGTAGTGGTATTAACCCCCTCCAGGCTGCCAGAATACTGCCTCTGCTGTTGTCTGCAGTGTGCTGCCTGTGTGTTTGGCAGCAGACAGCAAGTGAGACCCAGGAACATCCAATTAGTGCTGTTTGCTGAGTCCCGGGTTGGATAACTCTGGTTGGGCCCGTTCACACTGCACATCAACCCGGCTTGTTCCCGAGTTCAACTCTGGTCGATTGCAGGGTTGAAATGCAGAGTTGCCAGACCTGAAAATTTCTCTGTTGGCACGTTCACATTGTACCTTGACACGGGTCGACCCGGCAATACACTGGGTTACTTTTATGATATGAAAGGGGTATCTGTTACTAGTATTTGTACAGCCTGTGCAGCAAAGCAGGCATGCATACATCAATGGTCTACTAACAGGGACATTGCCAGGAAGAAAAATGGAAAGAAAAAGAGACCGTGAGTAGGCAGGAGCCAAGTCAGCTGATATAGAACTAACTGGAAAGGAAGAGTTGTCAGTTGAAGAGATGAAGGACAAAAGAGAGGGATACCAGCTGTAATAACTATACAGATACATTATAAGATTGACCACAAGACTGGAAATTGTAACAGTAAGTTTTATTACAGCTTACTATGGATAGTGGTAAACACTCAGCATATCTTGTGGTTGTATGAATAAATTCAAATGTTTAAAGAGCAGTTCAGTTCAGTTATTAAATGTTATTATGGCCAGCCCTTTTTAAACAGACCAAAGAGAGATACACTACAGAGAAATAACCTACCTGGTTATCTGTTTAATGGATTACTGCAGACTTCTCCCATTTACATTGAACTCTGTAGGAACAGTAGATAAGTGTGACTAACTGTTCTATATATAAAGCACACAAAATGGTATTGTATGAGTTCTATTTCTTTAAGAGTGATAAAAAGCATTTTATATGCCTGGTGAGGATTTAAACCCAAAGGGTGGATCATTTCACACTGGCAAAGAATGGATTAAGATTGTTAGTTTGGAGGATTATAGGGTATTGTCAAGGGTTATATGATGTTAAATAGAAGGTGCTTTGCAGTTGGTTTTTACTTGAGAGACTTATTTTCTTTTTCATTTGGCATGGGACCAAGGAAATAGTAATCTGATTTTGCTGTGATATTAGCTTTACCTTTTTTTAATTAATCTTTTCTTTGTGTTCTTTTTTTCTCCTCTGCTTATTCTCCCTGTTTCTTATGATCTTTATACCTTATTTTCTTAGCTTTATTGTATTGTTTTATTGCTTTCTCTCTGTTTTTTCTTTTTTCTACTGTTTCTACTCTTTTGTTTCTATCCCCTACTTTCTTTCTAATCTTGTCTGTTATCATTTTATTTTGTTTGGTGTTATGTCCTGACCTAGTCACTCTGTGCACCCCCAGCCCACTTTGCTGTGAACTCCTCTGGTTGTCGTTTATCGTGTCTGGTGCCCACAACGTAGTTCACAGGGCCACCATGTAGAGGCTATTTTGGGAGAGCCGGCACAATCTTGTGGCATGCTGGCTCCTTCAGGATCTGGCAGAGACAGCAGGAGGGCACCGCTGTCCATGAACAGTTCCTTATCACTTCAGGGGTGTCTGTTTTCGCACCAGTGCTGCTTTCGCTACAGCTACATTGGTGCCTACTTTGCCAACATGTTTTGATGTGTTTTTTTCTCCTTTGTTGCTGTGCAGTGTATTTCTGCTTTTATATTTTCTGTTTCAGGTCTGGTCAGAGTCACAGGCATTGCTGAGGAGAGTTTGTTTAAATTGGACGGTGTCAAAAATAATGCCACTTACCCTGTTTCTTGCCCTTCCAGTGAGGGTGTATCAGAGACTGATAGTGATTGGAGGATTGGGGAGTCAAGTTTCTGAGCTTCAATCTGCACTACTTGGTCTTCCAATGGCAGCAGTCGGTAGTGATAGAGCCCCTTCCTTTTCTCCCAAGCATCTCTGTAGGCCTAGGTGCCAGAAGAAAGGTGGATGTTCAGTTGGCTTGTCCACTGTTAAATTTGCTTTTGGATCCTTCTATTTAATTTTTTTTTGTCTCCCTGACAGTATTTAAATTGGCAGATGTCCACCCATGTGACTCTCTGTTTCTTGCATGTCAGTAAGTTCTTTTGTCAAAAGTTTCAGCGTGCGCTAGCCAGAATTTACAAATCACATCATTTTATTAATCTATCCATGATGTATCAAGGAATCTTCTCATGTGGATGGAATTCCTGTCATAGTTTAGTGGGCTTCGTATCGGTATCTGCCATCCTGCTTCTAATTTGGCCCTTCATTTGTTTACCAATGCTGCCTGTTCCTCTGGTTTTGGGGCTTACCTGAATGGGATGTTGGCCTGAGGTCATTGTTTCACAAGGTTTGACTCAAAACCCTTGACTACATTAATTGATTCCTATTATGGTAGCTTTAGAGCTGTGGGGGACTAAATTGGGGGACATTTAGGTAATTGTTTGGTATGATAATCTTGTAATTCATGCGATAAACCATTAATGCGTGGTGTGTTTGCCAACTATTTGGTTGCTGTCTCAAACTGTGCTCAGTTGCTTGCATTACAATATTTATTTCCAAGCCAATCGTGTGCCGAGCGTAAAGAATATTACTAATGATGTGCTTTTTCATTTTGATTGGTTGTGTTTCAGAATGTTGGTGCCTCATACAAGTTTGGATAGTGAGTTATTCCCTTACTGTATATCTGGTAGGTTATTGAGACAGTATGGAGGGCTTAGCTCATTGAATATTGGTCCCTGGGACTTTCTGGTTTTAGCAATTTGTTTGGATGGAGTGGCAGCAGTTTTCTGCTAACACAAGTAATAGTTGACATGAGATGATTTTATCATTTGTGTGGGGACTCTTTTTTAGTGGTAAATCTCCAGCAATTGTTGTCAGGTGATTGGCTGGGACTTTTTATATTTTATATGCTTGAAAGAGAGAAGTTTGAATTGATTTTATTTCTACTATAGATTTCAAGCATTTGTGAAATACTATAAATTTGATCTGAGCAACCACTACTTTATATTACTGTTTTGAGAGGCATGACTTGGGTACACAAACTACTGATCAACTGTCCTTGCTACCGTGCTGTGGCTCTGGGCTCCCACATACTTGCCAGCAGGGTGCTAGTGACTCTAATTGTCATCTCGGTGTTGCTGGTTGAGTCGGCGGGCTGCTTGCAGTATTCACAGCTGGAGCTCCTGGCCATCGGTGCTGGCGCCAGTGGTAGTGGACCCCTGGGCGTGGGTCGCAGCTCTGGAGGTGGAAAGTTGAGTGGCCTGTTGGGAGAGATGGGGGTCATGCCAGGTTATGTCATTGGTGTGGGCCCAGCTGGTGCCTGAGCTGACAGGGGGGGAAGATGCTCATTGTGAGAGAGCCAGAGGGGAGAAGTGCTGTCCACGTTGGGAGAGGAAACAGAAGCAGGGTCAGAGGGCTGAGGTTCTGAATAGGTTGAAAAAGTGTCCTCTTGGCCCCCCTTGCCTAGCATCTTGCTTACTAATGTTCGTTCCCTGGCAAATAAGATGGATGAGTTGCTCATCAGGGATCTTGCTATCACCTTATGAGCTCCTGCTCTGTCATCACTGTAACTGAGACTTGGCTCTCCCCTAATGTTACGGATTGTTGTGCTTGGCTCCCTAATAGAACTTTATTCAGGGCTGATAGATCTGCTGATTCCGGAAAATCTAAAGGTGGTGGATTGTTCGTTTATATTAACAACAATTATTGCACTAATGCCGCAACCTTGGAAAGCCACTGTTTTCCTGAGCTGGAGTTTTTAATTGTGAAATGTAGCCATTTTATTTGACGAAAGAGATTTCTGTTGTTATCGTAACTGCGGTTTATATTCCACCACAGGTTGATTCCAAGGGGGCTCTTGAAATCCAATACAATTCTATATCTAAAATTGATTTACCCAGATGGACTATTTATTGTTGCCAGGGATTTTAACAAAGCTAATCTAAAGCCTGTATTACCTAAATTTTATAAGAATGTATTTGCTCCAACTCGAGGGGGTAACATCTTGAATCAGATTTATTGCAGTGTTAAGGAGGCTTATAAAGTTAAGATGTATCCTCAGGTTGGAAATTCGGATCATTTATCATTGTTTCTTGCCCCAAACTATAGGCCTCTGGTTAAACATATGAATAGATCAGAATGTGTATGGCCTAAAGAGGCCTTGGCTAAGTTACAGGACTGTTTTGAGTCTACAAATTGGGACTTATTTGTTTTCAATCCATGGAGGATTCTGGTGTTAATGTTGATTTCCTGGCTTCTTCTGTGTTATCCTATATTAGCTGGGGTATTGCTAATGTTACCATAATGAAGTATTTTAAACAATTTCCTAATGAGAAGCCATGGATGACCAGTGAGGTTCATTCTCTGCTTTTGTTCGGAATCAGGCTTTTAAGGCAGAAGATCATGATGTGTATAAAGTGGCTAGATTGAATCTGAAGAGGGGGATTAATAGGGCTAAAAAGGAGTATACAGAGAAAAATTAACTTCAGTTCAATAACGTACACGACTCTAGGAGTATGTGGAAGGGAATCCATGGTTTGACTGATTACAAAGTAAATCCCTTTTTCCTGGCCCTGTTGATGCCTCTCTGGTAGAAGAGCTAATTAATTTTTATGCTAGATTTGATAGAAATAACACTTCTTCTGTAACTAAATTGACTTTTTCAAGCGTGGAGCCTAAGTTAGTCCTCACTGAATGTGTGGTTAGAAATAGTCTACTAGGCATTAGTGTTAGGAAAGAGTCTGGTCTGGATGGGATTTCAGGGAAAGTTTTGAAAGGGTGTGCTAGTGAGTTAGCTAGTATTTTTACATATATTTTTAACTTGTCTTTGGCAACTTGTATTGTCCCAGAATTTTTTAAATCTACTGTGATCATTCCTGTTCCTAAAGATTATAAAGTTACGAGCCTGAATGATTTTCATCTTATCACATTGACCCCTCTTATAATGAAGTGTTTTGAGAGGATGGCTTTGGCACATATAAAGGGTCATTTGCCTGCTTTGACATTTATCAATTTGCTTACAGGCAAAAAAGAGCTACAGAGGATATTTTGTTATCTGTGATTCATTCTTCTCTTAGTCATTCAGAGGAGCCTAATACTTATGTCTAAATGTGCCCATCCACTAGCAGACATGAAAATGACCGCACAATTATGACATTGTAATTGTGCAGTCGTTTGTCAGTCTGTGATGAGCCTGCACTGAATGAGTAGTCATTCAGTGCACGGTCACCAATCATCTGCAAACATGCTGAACCTGACTATATCGTCAGGTTGTCCAGCATGTTTGCACGATGTTAGATGTCTAAATGAACAGTGGCCATGCGCATCGCTGGTCATTTTAGACATTTTTGCAAATGATTTGCAAACAATTGAACGATCATTATCGTTCAATCGCTCAACCTAATCGTCTAGTGGATGGGCACCTTTAGTGCTTTTTGTCGACTTTATTTCAGCATTTAAAACCATTGTTCCAAATACATTGTTAACTAAATTAAGAAGTTTGGGATTCTCTGTAAATTTATGTAATTGGATTTTAGATTTTTTAATTAATAGACCTCAACAGGTTAGAATGGGTAGTTTGAAGTCCTCTGTTATCAGAATTAGTACTGGTACCCCTCAGGGGTGTGTTTTAAGACCACTCTTAATTTCCTTGTTTACCCATGACTGTATTCCCCAGGCTAGTACAAATTTAATTATTATTGCAGATGATACGACTGTTGTGGGTCTTATTAAGAACAGCAATGAAGAGGCATGCCGCAATGAGGTAGCTTGGTTGATTAAGCGCAGTAAAAACAGCAACTTAGTTCATAATTTGAAAAAAATAAAGAGATAATTATTGATATTGGACAGTAGCGTAGGTCTGTGTTGCTACACCTTACTATTGATAACTTGGTGGTAGAGAGAGTTAACAATTTTAAATTATTAGGCACTGTTATTTCTGATGATCTGACATGGACTTCTACTATTAGATCAATGGTGAAGAAGGCTCAACAGCGTCTATTCTTTTTAAGAAAATTGTGCGCTGCAAATTTAAATAAGGAAAATTTGGTTAGGTTTTATCGTTGTGTTGTTGAAAGTATACTGACGTACTGTATTACAGTCTGTTATGGCTACAACACTAGGGGTGATCGAAAGCTCTTAGAGTGAGTAGTACGTACAGCTGTGGGTATTGGTTGTGATTTGTTGTCCATTGAAGACATCTACTTTGAAAGTTGTCATCATAAGGGAAATAGCATTGTACAGGATTGTCATCATACTAACCATTATATATTTTCCCTCCTTCTGTCTAAAAGACAGTTCAGGTGTATAAATGTTCGAACATCTCGATTTAAGAACAGTTATTTTCCATCTGTTATAGTCAGTCTAAATCAATCAATCTGTAATGGTAATTTGTAATCATATGTGAGTGTACTGGATTGTAATTTCATTGTGTTCTTTTTGCAATGACAATAAATTCATATCATATCGTATCATATGAGTGGGACCACAATTAGGAGGGTGTTCTGGTTCCTGTAGTGCTATTTGGAGGATTCTGGGGTACCTCCAGATGAGATGTCTGTCAATTTAGATATATTAATGTATGTGCTATTATCATGTAGTAGTGATGGAAAATCTAGTTCATTTTGGTGATTAGGTCATTATGACCTAGTTCACTCAAATGAGTAGATCAAAAGATCAGTTCATTTAGGTCATTGCATCACTGGCTCTGATACACTGCTGATATAAGTGATTGGAAACAGAACTAGGCTATTACACATACAGTACAGCATTTGTATATGATTCTTGTTCAATGATCAGAAATGTTTAATATTTAAAAAAGCAATCACTTATACAGCAAAGTAGTAGAGATATGTTTAGCTCTGCAATGTTAATTATTTTTTAGAAAGACACAAATTATGAATATTGTGACGTGTCACTTTTTCTTGCTTTTAAAACACCGTAATTGGGAAGAAAAAACAGTAATTGGAAAAAACCCATACCTTTACCCCATCTTATTTTTTAATTGCACCCATTAATGTCACTGAATGCACACCTGGGCTAGATTAAAAATGGGACTACAGCTCCAGGCCTCCACACATAGTTTGCTATAAATCATCAGTATTCTAAATGCATTTCTGTTTTCTTCTCAAAAATATACAATTATTCTATTTTTCAGTATTTAGGGAGGTAATTGGTCTGATAGTGTAGGGGTTGTAAATGCCAGCTTCTGTAACTTATCTAGCACTTTCTTTAAAATGACAGAAGCTGATTGGTTGCTATGGGTAACTTTTCCATTTGATCACATCTCCCCCTATGTCTTGTGGAATAAACAAAACTACAGTATATAGCATGCAGCACTGTATCTTGAGCTGATGGGGAATGTATCATGTGACTTGTGAGCTACATGATCCACTCACTAGACTAAATTAACTACTGACCTATATGCCAGGAGAATAATGACTCATGAGCTCTACAGAATCCTCACAATGTCTGAGCATAGCAGTGCCACCTGTGGTAGTTTAGCAGTACTGACTCATGATGAATGTATCAGAGAGCTGATGGGGAATGTATCATGTGACCTACATGAGTCACTGACTTAATTTTACTAGTGAACTAGATGCCAGGTGAATGACTCATGAATCATCATGACAATCAGTTCATTCAGATGCACATAGCCCTCACAAAGTCACATAGCAGTGCCACCTGTGGTCATTTAGCAGTACTGACTCATGCCTAATGGAGCTGCTGTGCTCTCTCTGTCACTGTGTCTAACTCCTCTCATTTATTTTAGCTCCTGATGAACTGGTCTTTGCCAGAGCTGTGAACTGAGTGAACTAGTTCATTTTGAAGATCAGTTAATTTGAACTGATCATTTGTGAACTACAGTACCCATCACTATCATGTAGCATAACATTATGCAATAAAACCCCTCAATTTCAAACATCTGTGAAAGACTATTGAGTTTATCTGAGCAACCACTATTTTAATTTGAGAGGCATGAATGGGGCCACAATTAGGAGGGCATGCTGGTTCCTGTAGCGCTATTTGGAGGTTTCTGTAGTACCTCCAGGTTAGATGGCTCTCAACTTAGATATATTAATGTATGTGCTAATATCATGTGGCATAATAGTATGCAATTATATGACCCAAAGTGCATGCTATTATCATGTAGCGTTAGGTACACCAGTACAGAGACGCCTTGATGCGGCCCAGTGCTTAAACATATCTTTTTTCTAGTATAGATTAAAACCCCTCCCTTTCATGCACCTGTGAAAGAGTATTAAGTTGATCTGAGCAACCACTATTTTATATGACAGTATACCTCCTAAGAATCTAACCATTCTGCACACTATTGGAAATTATCTTTTTGAAAAACAAAATCACTATTAAATATGGAGAATAATCGGAGATGCCTTGTGGAAGGTAATGTATGTAGCATCAACAACATAAATTAAGAATTCCGGTTTACCCAAACTAATATCTAACCTGGTTGCATAGCTGAGTATTTGGAATATAAAATGGTCAATGGCTGTCACCAAATACTAAAGAGACCCTACCTCTCAAGCCATGGTATTACAGTGTGGTATAACAATGAAAAATTAAACAGAATGACAGCACACTGTGTGATGCAATATGCAATATGTAGCACATATCAATGCCTATTTCCCTATAGATTATAAGATTGCAAGCAGGGCCCTTTTACCTCTATTTCTTGTTTTTTTTAATGTTTGTTTCCAATTGTAAAGTATAACGGAATATGCTGGTACTATATATTTAACTAATAATAATAATAATAAAATAACCTTAGCTGCTGTATTTAAAGGAGCAAAATATTAATGTTAAATCAGACGTCTTTTGCATTTAATATCATTGATCCTCTAAATCTAATAGCTGACATTAGGGAAAACACGACAACTTTGAAAAGTGATACTGTACATAGTAAACTTACTCCCAATATATAATACAACTTATAGCGCTGTCTTCCCAGTTATGTTTTTTTGTTTTGTGATTTACAGTGATTCAATAGGAGTGGAGTTACTCTAACTTGACAGCAGCTGGTGAATCATATTAAATCTCAGTTTATATTTGGCAATCTCTCTCTCTCCCACTCCCACTCCCACTCCCACACACCCTCTCCAGAAATGGACTTGAATTCATTTTGCATCAGTATTAGAGTACAGTATATACGTACATGGCAAATTCTGCATCCAATTACATTGTTAGTAAACTAGCTTTATTAGGTACAGATTATTAGCATAATCATAATGCAATCATAATGGAAAACTGAACACATGCAAAAAACTGTTTAGTAACAGATGACTTTTACAGCAAAAATTAAAGAATGGACTTAGATTTAAATCACCATCAGTAAGTAGTTTTGATGAACCCGACAGAGCTTAATGCGTTGTCAACAATCTAGGGTTGTCCCATTCGTACCCTATTTTCCCCAGTGACAACTGCACAATTCATTCTAAGAATGTTGTGGCTACTCCACAGGAACACAGCCCCATTAATATATTAGCACAGCAAACTGACAAAAAGGTTAATAAATAATTGCATTCTATAAAATATATGTCGTCAATTTCAACTCAGTGGGTGCAAAATAATTTACAACCAAATTACCTTATTTACAGTCATGCTGAGCACCCTGTGCTTTAATATGCAGGCAAATGATATCAGCTTGACTTCTGGAAACAGCTTAAATTCAGTACACAGTGTTCAGATAATATCCTCTTCTTTATGTGTTAATAATTACAATAATTTTATTCTTTTGAAAATGTACTCTCATGCTAGTGTTACTTATTATTCATGTTATTGTTAAATTACTGTTCTGAAAAAAAAAATTAAAAAGTAGAAAATAACCTAATGTAATGTTTGACATTTCCTTAAGCAGATACTGAATAACCTGCAATTTCAAAGCTGAGCATATTAAGTGTAAAGGACATTCGCGGGTGCATGCATTCACTTAATTGTCATGGAAATATTTTGTGACAATTGATGCTTCCATTTTAATTTCAACTTTGACAAAAATACATTGGAATAATTCTTTCACAAACTGTCCTATATACATCATTCTACGTGATCATTTACTATCAGAAAAGTACATTTGCAGCCCTGGACTTACGTATGATGCCGTCCAGGGTGCAAAGTGAAAGGGGCGTCACCTACGTTCCCCAGTGGCTCCTGTCTCAGACTTCTTGGGCACCTGAAAGGGCACCCTGCTGCTTGAAGTGGTGCAAAGTGTGCCCTTAGGACTTACCCAGTACACAGCTCTATGCTCCTAGCGATTGACTTCCGTACTCCAGATGGACCTATCCCTAACATGTTGTCACATTTGTGTGAGAGGGGGTCTTCGTAAGCCAGCACAGGGTGCGGAAGTGCCCTACTACGGCCATGTGCATATGTGCTCTAAGCATGCTTAGCAAAAATCACAACATATATACATACATTCATACAGTATGTTGTGTCAGTGTGTGCCAGATGTACATTGGATGTACAAATGTGTATAGATATGTGTAGGGGTGCAGCTATAGTAATGGTAGTAAAATCAAAAAAGTCCCATTACCCTATATGTAAACAATATAAAAATGCAACTACCATATGTACAAAAGAGAGAATATTGGAGCTGAGTCAGAGGTGCACGCAGTGATGTTGATTGCACAGGTGAGAGACTTTTTGCTACTGCACATGCGCAAAAAGCCTAGAAAACCCTTACAGCGCACACACGCAAACTAGGTAGGTGATGGTGTACGCAGGTGCGTATGACATTGCTATGATTAGTGACAGCATCTGCAATTCATGGGCATTTCAGACTGGGAGGTGACATGAAGTGGATGCAAAAGAAGGTGTCTCATGGGTGGGTTATGGGATGAGTCATGGGCGTGATTCAGAATATGGCTGTGTTCTCTTCCACAACACCGCGGCTGCAGTAGCCATATTTTAAAACAGTTAAAAGGAAGACTGCGCTAGCCAGGGGTTACCTGAGGAGGTAGTTTTCCGATTAATGGTGCGTCGATGGTGGAGTGGTGAGATCCAACAGAGGACTTTCCACAAACCAGTGGGGAGGGGTGGGGTACAGGATGCTAGCATCCCGGCAGACAGAATCCCGACACTGGCATCCTGACAGGGTTAGGATACTGATTCCTTTTGGTAAGTATCGTAAACCTAACACTCCCTCTCTGCTGCCTAAACCTAACCTCCCCCCCCTGTAGCCTAAACCTAACCTCCCCTCTAGTGCCTAAACCTAAACCTCCCCCTAGTGCCTAACCCTAACTTCTAACTAGAGATGAGCTGGTTCGGATTAGTTTGGATTTCCACACTGACTTCAGATTTTTCCCGGCAAAGAACGGGACTCAAAGAGGCAAAACGTCATTTTTCATGGACAAACATCATCATTCCTGGACTTTTGCAGGTGTGGGATTTTTGCTATTCAATTAGGTGCATTTTTTTTTCAATTTTTTTTATGCATCTCCAGAGCAAGTGTGATTTTTTTTTCCAAAATCATTATTTTTTGGGAAAATCACTGGGACTTGCTCTGGGATCCCCCCCCGTGAGGACTAATTATGCAATTGGAAGTTTCCAATTTGCTTAATTAGCCTTTATTTGCTTACCTTCTGCAGCGCTGTCTTCTGCATCTTCTTCTGCATCCAGCATCAGAAGCCGGGTCCTCTGCTGCATGGTGAGTATGTCAGTGTGTGAGTGTTTATGAGTGTGCACAAGTGAGTGTGTGTGTGTATAAGTGTTGTGTGTTGGCCCCCGGTGTGTGTGGCACTCTAGTGTTTGTGTGCCCCCCCCAGAATGGGTGCTGGGAGAACTACATCTCCCAGCAGCCCTTGCCCCTCCCACCAGCCCCTGGAGCCTGCCAGCAGCCCAGGGAACTCCCAGCATCCCCCTTTCCAGTGTGAAGAAAGAGGGGAGGCCACCGGGAGCTGTGGAGACCCCTGGGCAGGTAAGTGAAGAATTTTTTTTATTTTTTATGCGGCGTGGGGGTTTCAGAGTATCGGGAGCGTGCATACCCGTGGTATTACAAAATTGGGCACAAGGTTTTTTACCTCGCTAAACCTCGCGCCCAATTGAATATGCCCCTAAGTGAGCCCTATATGTTAAAGTTGTGTTATCCTTATTAGATTAAACCTGTTTCCACAGTACATTTCTATGCAGCTAACTGTAGGCTATTTGTCTTTGTTATCAGATGCTCTAAATGCATATATAGCAGACATTTTTGTAATATTTTATTCTATTAACAACACATAGAGTACAAAGACAATATACATTTTCACTGAAGTGAAATACTTGATCTATTTGATAAGTAAAGTACTGATGCAGTCCTGAAAGGTCTCCAATTATCTCCATAAACATGAATTTTATATTAGTAGCTGATTTAGAGTTGGGCTGATTTAGAGTTGGGAACAAAGCAAACATAAAAAGGAAAAGCACCTTTACACCTTGGTAAAACCATGCTTCACTGCAGGTGGGGCTGATGTAATATGTAGAGAAATTTAGATTTGGGAGGGGTGATTCCAAACTCGTATCTACATTTCTGTGTAAAAATGAAGCTGTGCACCATAAGTGGGCTACAGTACATACAAAATCATCATGCAAAAATTAAATAAATACGTTGGCACACAGGTCTTTGGGCATGCAGGAGCTATATCGGAAAGCACCAAAACACCAGAAAAGTATTTAACGCTGATGCTAAACTGTATGTTACAATTTGTACATGATGATATAAATTCTGGTGTCAGATGTTTCAAAAACTGTTTTTTTCTTGTTCAAACATAAAAACATTCTAGTACGATGGGGCTACATTGGATCCCATCACATAGCCAGTGTGTTTTACATATGTCTTGGAGGAAGTAATTCCTAGTTAATGTTAACTCAAGGAGCATTATGAATAGATTTATATCCAGGTGTTCAAACTGTATCTCTAGTAAGCTGCTATTCCACTGGAATGTTGGATTGACGTAGAGAGGCTTTTAACATCCATTGAGCTTAGTAAAGTGTCTGAGTAATGTAGTTCAATAGGTGTAGGAGAGATATGTGACCGTGGATAATGTACGGTTGAATAAGAGATTCCAAGAATTGTTTAGTGGCTGATTCAATGAACCCCATCTATGTTGATCTGATCCTTAAGAATTTTGAGGACTGTGTAAAGAATGGGATGTAGTCAAGAAGCCGTCGGTTGAAATGCCAACTGCTGGCTTCCTGACAGTGAAATCCCGGCATGGGACTAAAGATATGAATCTAAATACCAACACCTATCATTAGCCCCACACCGAAATCCCGACACCCGACATACCGAATGTAGGTAACCCGGGCGTTGGGAGCTCTTAGCCATGGAGGGGAGGGTTAGGTTTAGGGACTCCCAGGGGGTTCTTAGGGTTAGGCACTAACCCCTCCTCCCTCAGCATGACCCTAACTCGGGAGGGTTAGGGTCATGCTGGAGGAAGAGGGGTTAGTGTCATGCACCCCCTTGGGGAGGTTACGTTTAGGGGAGGGGGGTTAGGTTTAGGCACCCCTGGGGGGAGGATAGGGTTAGGCACCCCTAAGGGAGGGTTAGGGGGTGAGGGGATGATTATGGTGTTACTCTGTCGGGATATTCATGTGCCGGCCTTCCAGTGTCTGTATTTCATCCGCTGGTCTTAATTCCGGCAGTAATTCATACCGATTCCATAAAGAATAGGTACTACAAGGAAGGATTTGTGTCAAAAATGAAAAGAACTTGGTAATATTTTATCCTGAATTCTTTCTTTTTCATAGAATGTTATTATTTATACCATATTGATGGATCATGTTGTAATTTACTGTATACTGAGGTGTCTGAAAGTTGGCATTCAATATCGACTTTAAATTTGTTAATATCTTGGATGACTATTGCACCCACCTTAGCCACATGACTGACTGTATGGTGATACACTTATAATGACTGAGATGATGCAGGGCTACTATTTCACACTCAGGGGTAATTTTACAAAAGGTCAGTTTTGGAGCTAAACCAAAACCAATTGAACTGCCTTGCTTTTAGCCATTCAGCACTTCCCTATTCATGTCAATAGGAGTGACTGGACATTTTGAGTTTAGACACTGTACAGTTTTCAGAGTGTGTCAGTGGAGATTGGTTATATATATATATATTTTTATACCAAGACCTATGGATAAGAAAAGATGGAGTGGTTCACAAGCGCTGTTAAGATCAACTTATGTAGAGGACCCTGGACTTCCTCTGCAGTGGATTCTCTATATATTTCAAAAGACTAAAGGAAAACAGTGATATATTAACATAAACAATTCCATTTTTCTCAGTACTTCGTCTGCATCTCCAGACTCACCCTGAATCAATCGGATGCGATCATCAAAAGGTATCTTTAATCTTCTCTCTGTATACCGAATAATATATGTCACCCCCAGTGGTATGTGACTCACCAATTATTAAGCTGCTACATGCATTGAAAGGTTTCTTTTCCAACTAGACAATCGTGACACCAACAGATACTCTGATATATTTCCAAGAAGAATCAAGCTGAATCAAGTTCAAGTGGCAACGAATTCCTTGGCATCGCAAAAAGGTATATATTTAACAAACCATAATTTTTATGGGCAATGCTGTTTTATTGTTTTATTTTTGTCTTTTAATATTTGTATATGTGAATAAATACCTTTTTGGGATGCCAAGGAATTTGTTGCCACTTGAACTTGATTCAGTTTGATTCTTCTTGGAAATATATCAGAGTATCGGTTGGTGTCAAGGTTGTCCAGTTGGAAAAGAAACCTTTCAATGCATGTAGCAGCTTATTAATCGGTGAGTCACGTACCATTGGGGGTGCCATATGATATTCGTTATACATAGAGAAGATTAAAGATACCTTTTGATGTATGCATCCGATTGATTTGGGGTGAGTCTGGGGATGCAGACGAAGTACTGAGATAAAGGAATTGTTTATGTTAATATATCACTGTTTTCCTTTAATCTGTTGAAATATATAGTGAATCCACTGCAGAGGAAATCCAGGGTCCTCTACATAAGTTGATCTTAACAACGCTTGCGAACCACTCCATTTTTTCTTATCTGTATGTCTATGAGGTTTGGTGTCCTTTTTTGAGTTGGTGTTGAGCTGCAGTTAGGGGCGCGAGTTATTATACCTTATCATTTTCTTGTATTATCAAGACCTATGGATTCCTACATGGAGCAGAGAGGAGGACACCTAATGGTTTGGAATGTAATTGGTATTTTGGTTTTTCTGTGTTTATTTTCTGTGGTTATTTTAATATTTTCTTTACACACAGACTACAGGTTACACCAGGCCCTTAATGTCTTGACATGCTGGCACTTGTTGTCCCACAACTGCCAGCATGCCAGAGGTGGTTTGCTGGGACCTGTTAAAGAACAATATTATTGACTATAATTTTACTTTTAACCATGTACCACAATCCAGGTCTGGCAGTATCTCAGGAAGGGGGAACCATATTTTTTGGGGGGGTCCCCACTTGCTGAGGAATTTTAGCCCTGGGCTGACCAGTATGGAGCAGGTTCATGGTATGTCAGGGGGGACCCCACACTGTGTGTCTCCCTATTATAGTGTTAGCCCCATAGGCTGGTAAAGCCCGTTGCTAGTTATTGGAGAATAGGGGGAACCCCAATACCATTTATCTTGACATTTTTCAATACTAGTCCAAGCTCAGTGGTCAAGGACTGGTTATTGATTTGGAGAGAGGACCTCATGCATTTTTTTTAAGTTAACTATTTATTCTATTTATATTACACATTTTACAGATCAAAATGATTTGTGCAGTGCTTTCAGCTGGCCCTTCAGGGAGGAATAGTAACTAGGACATAGACAAGGAGGGATTTATATGCAATCCAAATCATGTGAGATCCAACTTTTCCAGGATTATAATGTTTTGCCTTGATTCGGCATACCTCAGTTCGATTTGGAACCCATGAGTTTGGGTTTGCTCAGTTTTCAACAAAATCGAACTGCTTATCTGTAGTAATCGGCTCATAAGAGTCTGATAGAGCAAAGTCACTGTATCTATTAGAGGAAAGGAGAATCTTCTGTGATTTGTCTCATCCTGGCCTCCATTGCATTTCTGTTAAAATGATGCTAATGTACAGTATCATGCATGACTAAGGAAGCCTAAGTGAGTCAAAAATGCTAAAGCAATCCAAGTAGTGTAGCTCAAGCAGCTTATAGCAAATTATACATGTCTTATGTTTATCTTATATATAGGTAATTACTAACAGGTAACCATGTATATATATTTTCAACTGTACAGAAATACTTTCTGCATATGCACTGAGTTACAGATGAAGTGAATCCTAACCTTATCATCCTTTTTAAAAGTCTAATAGGGTTTAACCCGTCGGTGCATGATCTAAATAACTTAAATTGCAGAAATGATGAAATATGATTTCCTAAAGCAAAAGGCAACGTTTACTTCTTCCATCCATACATTATTCTAATGTTCTGCAATCTGCAAGAAATAAACGTCAATCTGTATTTCTTCTGTATTATGCCTGTCATGCATTTTTCATTCTATTTCACTGAGTATAATGCTACTGTCTTTCATCTCAATTACATTAAATATAATTCAAAATCTAATCACTAGTCCGGAAAAACCAATATCGGAGTAATGATTATTTAAAACCATGCGGATTGCTAAGGGTCAAAGTGCAACGAGTATACTTCTTTGTGTACGTGCTGAATAGTAGCGCAAATTAAAATCCTGTGCCCCATCATCATTTCTTTTCTGAGACCTTAAAGTTCAAACTATTTTCTGATAAAAACCCATGCATCATATTTCAATTTATTTCCCGTTTCCGGCTAACTAGGCTGGATAAATGTCATAATCCTTATTGTTAATATATTTCTGCAAACCTGTTTTTTTTTAAGTTTGGGGGAATGGAGTTGAATTCATGTAATGAGATTTACTTTGTGTGGCGTTTATCTTGAGAATAATCAGCAGGAATTATGTCATGTGAATGTAAATATATATATATATATATATATATATATATATATATCAAAATGGTTTCTATGCAGTGTCCTGTATTTGACCTGTGTTCCTACTAGGCTTGGGGCAGATTTCTGTTTACCTGGAACCAGGCATCTAGATAACCATCTCTTATCTCTACAGGCCATAAAGTTTCAGGAGAGATACATCCTTAATGCAGATGGTCAGACCTGGTCAAGCCAGGTCATGGGATATAAAATCCTTTAGGAGGTAGATGACAGGAATGTAGGGTATGTTACCAGCTTACTGGTTTCTAAAAACCCCTCCACACTGTTTCAAGACCCCCTACCTCCTATAGACAAAATGGAAGGGTGTGACCGATTTCTTAATGCCCAGTGAACAGCAATGAAAGATTGAAAAACCCAAAGGTGGGGCTAGTGCAGCTGTGAGGGTATAACTGTGCTTCTCCCTCAATGATAAGTGTTCTTGTGCCTAATGTGAGTTCTGACAACTGGCCTGAATCCAATGCTCCTGTGTCTCCTTCACAACTGAGTCTAGATGTAAAGAGTCTGGGTTCTCTTTCATTTTAATTCCTTATATTTTCTGAAATTTATTAGTGATATATTTGTATTGTCCATATTTGTACTACCTTTTTCTGTAATCAATAACCTTGAAAATATTTTTTGGATTAAACATTCTTAATCCAGTGTACTCTCCGTGTTCCTGTTGAATTCATGAGCCTGTGAGGTCAAAGCTACGTACCTATATGTAAGTGAGTGTGCAAATTGATATTTGAGGGGAGAACCAAATGACTCCTGTGAACTTCGTTGGTGGTGGCAGTACCGTGTTAGATTAGCCGCATGTGCTGAGGTAACCATAAGTCACTGGTGGCGATTCTCAGATTGAGGTATCTGGAGAATTGGCCAGCTGGTTGTGACACTTTAGAATAACGTATTGCGATTCTATAAAATAAAAGTAAATAAAATAATTCCATATAATGGAGAGCTAGCAAAGCATGGGTATTACTGGAGCTGTGCTTAGTGCATATTTACTTAGTACAAAACTAAAGGTTAGTAAATATATATATATATATATATATATATATACTGTATATATAGACAGTATTGTGGTAGCACTCCAAGGGGAGTTTTTAAAACACTGTCTAATACTGTCTATGGATGTGTCAGCTTGTGTTGCTCCTGGATGTGCACCCAGGTGCCTGCCTTGAATAGAGAGAGTGCCAGTCTAAAATTGGGGATATATATATACATATATATACACAGGCATGCACAGGAGCCGACACATGCAAGTAGCAAGTAGTCTATGTCCCGTTGGGGGTGTGGATAGGGTTGTCCATGACCCGGTGGAGGGGGAAGTCCCAATGGCATCTGCGCACAGTATGTATATATAAATATATATATATATATATATATATATATATATGTTACAATTGTATGTACCATATGCTCTATTACAATGAAAACTATAAAAACTGGCACATCAGGATTGTTCATTAATACACCGTTAGTACATTAGCATGCAAGTAGTCCTATTTGCCTGCAACTTGTGTTCTATAATTGATTAAAACACCTTAAATTTGCATTGATGGAAAGCAAAGTATGAACAGATGGGCATTTACAATCTTTCATCTTCTTTAGTGCTGCCAGTATCACCAATGCAGACTAGAAACTCAGGGAATCAATAAAAATAAATTTTGATTTGCTTTATTCTTGACCTTGGTTTACTCATCCGATACAAGAAGTTGATATACTGTTTTAGAGCAGTTAATGAAACTATAAACCATGTCTCACTAGACAACTCGTTCTTAAAATATGGGTCAGAGCAAAAACATGGTCTTCAAGTCAATTAGATGAGTTGTTTTCTTTTAATAAATATTATGTAATACTTAAAAAAAAGATAATATTTAATTTATAGCAATTGTGGTAGAATGAGGGAGGTGCATATGCTACAAACATGGTGTCCGCTACCTAGTAAACTTATCATGCTAATACAGGAAGAATGCAACAAAAGCCAAAGAGGAAGCCGCAAACTGGTGGAAAACTCATTAGGAAGTACCTCTACCGAAGCTACTATATATATAGTTTGATTATATCTTTTTATCCATTATTGACCTGTATGGTATTTGTACATTTATTATTTTATCCCAGTAATAAATGTATATTACATATAATTGAACAATTTTATATTACATTATTTTTATTATATTCAATATTATGTATGTATTAATTTGTTATTGATGATTTATTTTTTTATCCTATTATTTTTATTCACACATTATGAAGATGGAGGGTACCTACGTGTGCAGAATGGACATTAAACCCCTAGCCCAGTGGTTCCCAAACTTTTTTGAATCATGGTGCTCTAGTGCATTAGAAATATTTTCACGGTACCCCTAAGCCAAAAGTTTATTATTGAGGAGTTCAGAAAAAATGTAGTGAAGTAAATTGTGCTTACCTATCATCCTTAGGTTCATTGATGTAGTGGGTGACAGGTTTGTGCTTCTGTTTGTCCACATATTTACATTACATTGACCATAAATAATTTGATGTGGTGCTTGACCACCAACCTGAGGCACCCCTGCAAGTGTTCCAAGGTACCCCAGGGTGCCGCGGCACAGTTTGGGAACCACTACCCTAGGCTATAGGACAGTTGAACATATAGTTGAACTATATGGTTGGTAGAAGGTTAATACATTTTCAGTAGCTAGCCAATGGTAGGATTAGGGGTGGTTTTAAGGGAGGAGATTTAGTTTGCTTAGGTCAGGTTTATCTACAAGAAACTGCCTGCTGCTGGCAAGAGGCATGTGATTTCATATTGTTCATTTCTACTCTTTCTTCTGTCTACTATTTTACCTGTTTTATTCCTTCTGTCTTCTTTTCACAATTTCTTCTCTCTTTCCTTATTCTTCATTTTTCTAGTTTCTGTCCCTGCTCGTTGTGGATTGCACTGACTCCCAACTGTACTGTAAGTCTTGACTCACTTGGCAGTTCAATAAGCCGATTGTTTTACGCTCTGCCTTGACTGGCTTCATGTTCCTGGGGGCTGCGTTAGGCTTGCACAGCCTGGCACATTACTCATATGTCAACCTGGGTTGCTACAACATCTGTCCCATTGCGCTGCAGTGGGGCGATCCAGCTGGCAGCTACAGTGGCTATTGCTCAATGGCCCTGGATGCTGTGGCTGCCATCTATGCCACACACAGGATGGTGGCATGTCCTCTGGTCTGAGCCGCTGAGACCCCTGTTGCCTCCCCTGGCTGCCATCCATTTGTGGAGGGTTTGTTAACCTTGCAACCAGAAAGGCTGGGCTTTCTTAACCCTCAATTGCCTTGCTCCTCACTTATCTAAAATACAGTCACAGGAGACATGAATAGTGGGGAAAGGGGTCAAAATTATTTTAATTATAGAGAATTGGAGAGTTATGATGGCAAATAAATAATGTTCAAAATCCAGTAACACCATCCGAACCCAAACCAAACAGGGCTACTGTAGATGGGGCCAACTATCAGCCCATCACCAACAAATGAAGTCCAGAAAGAGGAGGATAAATGAAGTACTGTAGAAACAAGAGATTGGAATGGTTAAAGACAAACTCTGTATAAAAAAGTGTAATGTTTGCAAAAATGAATGTTCATATGTTTAATTTATATAGTGTGTGACACAGTCGAGATAGGGGTCCCTCTCCTGGGGTAGATGGACTCCCTCTTTACACACACAGCAGCCATATAAACTGGATACAAGTCAGGGGTTCTTGTACAAACTGGTCGGTGCCAGTCTTTATTGTGCCAAATGAATATAAACATAAACAAAACATAAACATATGTAATAGCCAGGCTTGGCACTAGCAACACAGCAGATTCCCTCTCTATAATAGTGGTAGGGCCTATTGCCCTCACCTTCAACAAAACATGTGCACAGTACTTACAAGGATTATCACCAAGTGTCTCTGAACAGGCTAGTCTGCCTGCTCTCCCAGGTGTGAGACGCTCAGCCACAAACAAACCATGCTTATATCAGCTATTTCCAGCTGCAAGCCCTAATGAGCTTTTTACCAGACTGAAAGGCCCAAAATCTGGAGTGGCCTGTGGATGGAGCACTCCCTCTCCTCACATCCACACCCCCAGGACTCAAACCGGCTTTTCCAAAAGCCAATACTCTTGTCTGCTTACAAAACAGACTTCTCCTGGGGTTTTTTAGAACACATAGGCCAAAAACCTTGGACAAATGTACCTGCCATTGACCACTTTACCAGTGCTTCTATCACATATCCCCCTTTGTTTCAACCTGTGGGGTGGAACAATGGCAGCCCTCAAACAATGGACACATGACAAAGCATCTACATTGGCCAGCTGGCATCCTGGACTGTGTTCTACCATAAATTTAAAGGTTTGTAATGCCAAGAACCATCTCGTTATTCTCGCATTACTGTCCTTGTTTTCTGACATCCACTTCAGAGGGGCATGGTCAGTGATCAATCTGAAGTCTCTTCCCACCAAGTAGTACCCGAGAGTCTCTAACGCCCACTTTATGGCCAATGCTTCTTTCTCGACTGTAGCATAGCTTCTTTTATGTACATTTAATTTTCGGCTTAAGAAGAAAATCGGGTGTTCTTCGCCCTCTTTGCTTTGGGACAGGACTGCTCCAATGCCTACATGTGACGCATCGGTTTGTACAACAAACTCTCTGTCAAAATCAGGGGTCATCAGAACTGGTTGTACATAACACTATTTTTAACTCCTGGAAAGCCTTCTCTGCTTCAGGACCCTCTTCCACCACAACTTTCTGTTTGCCTTTGGTAAGGTCAATCAGTGGGACTGGAATGGTGGCAAAATTGGGTATATAAACCTCCTATAATACCCTGTAATCCGTAAGAAGGCTCTCACCTGCTTTTTATTCAGGGGTCGTGGCCAGTTTTGGATTGCCTCAATCTTATTGAGCTGTGACTTTATCAAACCTCTTCCATCCCTAGACAACACTTTTTTTGGGTTGGCTGTCAAACCTACCTTATAGATTGAGTTCAACACTGCTTGTACTCTGGGCAAGTGAGACTGCCAATCAGGACTATGAATGACCACATCATCCAAATAAGTAGCAGCATACTATCTATGGGGCCTTAGAATCCTATCCATCATTCTTTGAAAGGTATCAGGTGCCCCATGTAGCTCAAAGGGCAATAACTTGTATTGAAACAACCCCTCTGGTGCAGAAAAAGCTGTCTTTTCTTTGGCTTTCTCAGTTAATGGCACTTGCCAATACCCTTTGGTTAAGTCAAGAGTAGTTAAATATCTGGCTGTCCCCAGCCTTTCAATTAGTTCGTCCACCCTAGGCATAGAGTAGGCATCGAACTTTGACACACTGTTCAATTTCCGGAAGACATTGCAGAATCGCACACTCCCATTGGTTTTGGAATGAGCACAATGGGACTTGACCACTCTACTATGTGATTCTTCAATTACACCCAACTCTAACTTTTTTTTAATTTCCTTCAATACTGATTCTCTTTGGTAACCTATAGGGCTTTAGGTCAACCTTAACCCCTTGGTCAGTGATTATGTCATGTTTGATGACTGTGGTTTTCCCTGGTAGGTCAGAAAACAGCACCCTATATCTGATCAGAAATTCCTTAACTTCCTGCTGTTGACTGGTGACAGGGTTTTTGCCACTGTCACTTCAGGTACCATGGACCGTGGGTTTATTGGAGGGGCTTGGATGGCTGACAGCGCTGCTCTATCCTTCCAGGGTTTTATAAGATTTACATGGTATATCTGTTCTGGCTTTCTTTTCCCCGGCTGGTAAACTTTATAATTGACCTGCCCCACTTTTTCTAAGATTTCAAAGGGTCCTTGCCATTTAGCCAAAGATTTACTTTCTACTGTGGGAACCAACACCACACTCTGTCCCCAGGAGCAAAGTTACGTAAGTAAGCATTGCGGTTGCATACCCTCTGCTGGACCTTTTCCAAGTACTCTATTACTATCGGTACCACAGCAGCAATTCTTTCTTGCATTTGAGAAACATGCTCAATAACTGTTTAATACAGACTGGACTGCCCCTCTTTCGCAATGTCAAGTAACCCCCTTGGATGTCTCCCGTACAATAAATCAAAAGGGGAAAACCCTGTGGAGGATTGGGGAACCTCTCTTATGGCCAACAGCAAATAAGGTAACAAGTAATCCCAATCTCTGCCATCTTTGTCCACTACTTTCCTTAGCATGTGTTTTAAAGTTTTATTAAATCTCTCCACTAACCCATTGGTCTGGGGATGGTACACAGATGTTCTTAATTGGTCAATTTTAAACAGGCGGCATAACTACATCATGATTTTTGACATAAATGGGGTACCTTGGTCAGTCAGGATCTCCTTAGGTATTCCCAACCTCCTAAAGACATGGACTAATTCTCTAGCAATGGTCTTGGTTGATGTATTGTATAAAGGTATCGCTTCCGGGTACCTGTTAGCTTAATCCATTATCACCAGAATATATTGATGGCCCTGGGCAGATTTCATTAATTGCCCAACCAAATCCATAGCTATTCTTTCAAACGGAACCTCAATAATGGGTAATGGTACCAGGAGACTTTTTAAATGTGGCCATGGAGCATGATACTGACATTCAGGGCAGGATGCACAATAGTCAAATACCTCTTTATGTACCCCGGGCCAAAAACCCCTCTGCACAATTCGTTCAGTAGTTTTCTCTACCCCTAGGTGGCCTGCTGTTATATGACCATGGGCCAGATCTAACACTGTTCTTCTGTCTGCTTTGGGAACTATTAATTGTTTCACAATATCTTCCCCCTTCTTAGTCACCTGGTACAACAAATCCTGACATACTGCCATGTGAGGATATGACAAAGGACTATCGGGGTCTATGGGTTTATCATTAATCACCATGACATTCTCCCTGGCATTTACCAGAGTAGGGTCATTCAACTGCTCCATGGCAAATACCTCTCTCCTGACCTCAAGATCAGGAAGGCGGGCCATGGGCTTAATAACCCTCCCCACCTTAGTGGGAGGCACACCATTTGGTGAGCCACTATCACACTCCGCATTTTCTAGTTTGCCAATCATACTAGAAAAAGGGAACATCTCTGACTCTGCTACTACATCAGTAACCCTCTCAAATGACTCAGGGTGATTTACCTTGGCGCAAAAATGGCTTTCCCACAACTTCCAGAAGTGAGCAAAGTCCCTCCCCAATATTGTATCTTACATTAAGCCCTGTAGCAAACCCACAGAGACTATCGCGGAACCACATGGTGTTTCTATGTTCACTTCTGCAGTAACATAATACCGGGTATCCCCATGTTGTAGCTTGGAACAAGGCTTTAACAATGTCCTCCATTGTGTCCTGGGGTGTAGGTTGGAAGCAGAATCTGGCTTCCCTAAGCATCTGTGGACACCACCTCTATGGACTTCAAAGGACACAACTTTATACCCACACTGACAAATTGGTGTCTGTCCCTTTTAAATTTTAAACAAAATTTTTTCCTTGCTGCAATTTCAGTGTGTATTTGCCCGCATTCTCCACCAAATGTGACACAGTTGGGATAGGGGTCCCTCTCCTGGGGTAGATGGACTCCCTCTTTACACACACAGCAGCCATAGAAACAGGATACATGTCAGGGGTTCTTGTACAAACTGGTCGGCACCAGTATTTATTGTGACAAATGAATATAAACAAACAAAACATAAACATAAGTCCTAGCCAGGCTGGGCACTAGCTACACAGCAAATTCCCTCTCTATAATAATGGTAGGGCCTATTGCCCTCACCATCAAAAAAAACATGTGCACAGTACTTACAAGGATTATCACCAAGTGTCTCTGAATAGGCTAGTCTGCCTGCTCTCACAGGTGTGAGACGCTCAGCCACAAACCATTCTTAAATCAGCCATTTCCAGCTGCAAGCCCTAATGAGCCTGTTACCAGGCTGAAAGGCCCAAAACCTGGAGTGGCCTGTGGATGGAGCCCTCCCCCTCCTCACATCCACACCCCCAGGACCTTTTCCAAAAGCCAATACTCTTGTCTGCTTACAAAACAGACTTATCCTGGAGGTTTTTAGAACACATAGGCCAAAAACCTTGGACAGATGTACCTGCCATTGATCATTTTACCAGTGCTTCTGTCACAGGGGGCAAATGTAATAGCATCCGAGTTGCAGAACAAGCAATTTAGCCATTAGATTTAAAGCTGCAATAAATTGGAAGATTAATTCAACCTGGTTTCATTTCCCCATAGACCACCTATGATTTTTTTCAATTCTATATTGGCTTATTTATTCAAAAACCATAAAAGTAAGTGTACATTAGATCTAGCTTAATTCAGTTGTAGTGGATGCTGTATCTTTTTATACTTCCTGTACTTGGCCAGCACTTGCATGCCCCCTCCCCTCCACCATAACCTCTCTAAGCATAAATAATCACAAGGCTGAAGTTAGCTCCTTATTCAGTCAGCCTCTTATTCACTTCTTATTCGAGCTCCAGTTTCTTATTAATTTTCCAGCTTCTTATTCAGAACATGTTATATTAAAACATTTTTATTAAATAGAATCAATAAACTCACATTGAATAAACATAATATGGTATCTATTACACAAATTTCAATTGTATTTTGCTTGACCCACAAAGCTTTTGGGCATGAAATAGGGCGGTAAAGTGGGCACAAACATCAGATTTTATACATTTGAATAAGTAGCTGTAGTTGTGCAAAGGCTAAATAGCCTTGGGCAACAAATTTGACACTTGGAATCCACCCAGGGGTGTCATTTACATATGACCCATTTGTAATTGGCCTTGCCCAACAAGGTTTTGGGCATGAAATAGGGCATTAAAGTGGGCACAAACACCAATTTTAGACATTTGAATAAGTATCTGTACTTGTGCAAAGGCTAACTAGCCTTGGGCAACAAATTTGACACTTGGAATCCACAGAGGGGGGTCACTTACATATGACCCACTTGCAATTGGCCTTGCCCAACAAGGTTTTGGGCATGAAATAGGTGGTAAAGTGGGCATAGGGACCATATTTTCTATATTGGAATAAGTAGCTGTAGTTGTGCAAGGGTTAACTAGCCTTGAGCAACAAATTTGACACTTGGAATCCACAGAGGGGGGCATTTACATATGGCCCACTTGCAACTGGCCTTGCCCAACAAGGTTTTGGGCATGAAATAGCGCATTAAAGTGGGCACAGGCACCAATTAATACATTTGAATAAGTAGCTATAATTGTGCAAGGGTTAAATAGCCTTGGGAAACAAAATTTACACTTGGAATACACACAGGGGATTACATATGACCCACTTGCAATTGGCCTTGTCCAACAAAGTATTGGGCATGAAATAAGTGGTGAAGTGGGCATAGGGACCAGATTTTCTATATTTGAATAAGTAGCTATAGTTGTGCAAGCCTTGAGCAACACATTTCACACTTGGAATCCACACAGGGGGTCACTTACATATGAACCACTTGCAATTGGCCTTGCTCAACAAGGTTTTGGGCATGAAATAGGGCATTGAAGTGGGCACAGGCACCAATTAATACATTTGAATAAAATCTGGTGCCCATGCCAACTTTACCATCCTATTTCATGCCCAAAACCTTGTTGGGCAAGGCCAATTGTGTGTGGGTTATATGTAAATTAACCCTCTCTGTGGACTACAAGTGTCACATTTCTTGCCCAAGGCAATTTAACCCTTGCACAACTTATTAAAATATAGATAAAATGGTCTCTGTGTCCACTTTACCACCCTATTTCATGCCTAAAACCTTGTTGGGCAAGGTCAATTGCAAGTGGGTTACATGTATGTGGCTCCCCTTTGTGGATGTCAGGTGATGTCAAAGATTGCAGCATCAGTGGCAGTTCAACTTCCAACAAGGCACATCAGGAAATAAATGTTTTTATTATTCAAGAGGCCAGAGGGAGTTGAAGTATGTATGTACAGTAATTGAAGGCAGGGAAAGAAATATTTGATTAGTAGTAAATGTATTTTAATATTTTGATTCAGAAGCAAATTTATTGGGTAGGAGGGGGGGTCATTTACAAAAAATATTTTACTCATTTACATCAGTCCTTGTCCCAGAAGAATCCTTTAGCGCTATGCCTGCTGCTGCTGCTGCTGGGAGTGGATTTTCATCCCAGAAGGGGACCAGGAAGACTACTAGTAGTGCTTTAAAAAACAACTGACTGTTAAACAATCCTTTGCAAAGATTAGAAACATAGAATTTGACGGGAGATAAGAACCACTTGGCCCATCCAGTCTGCCCCAATTCACTAGAAAAGCAATTCCCAACCTGTACAGGGACATTAAAAAAAACTTAATTAGTTGCCTCCAAAATGCCATTGTACCCACTGTCCACTTAACCACAGATATGTGGACAAGCTGAACAGAGCAAGTGCAAGATTTAAGATGTAAAGTTTAAGTCTTACGTTATGTCTTTCTTGAGAATCCTTTAGTGCTATGCCTGTTGCTGCTGCTGGGAATGGACTTTCATCTCAGAAGGGATTGAAGACATTGGGGTAAATTTTCCAAAGTGAGAGTTTTTAGAAGAGAGTTTTAAAAGTGATGTCGCTCATAGCAAAAAATCACATTCTAGCTATTCTCTTCTAGAAGGTGCTAGTTAAATGTTACGTAGAATCTGACTGATTGCTATGGGTAGCATCACTTTTAAAACTCACTTCTAAAAACTCTCAATTTAGTAAATTTACCCCATTGAGTCTTTTTTCCCAATGGACACAGATCTGAAGAGGTGCAAAGAGCGGTTGGTAAGCAAATTGTCAGCTCATGTGGCACTTAATGCAGTGGTGGTTCTTCCTTTAGTTTCTCCAGCAAGTGCATCAGCCGAGAAAAGAACTAAACTTTAAAAAAAAAACACACTGGTGATGCAGATGAATCAACGCAAACAAATTTTGTCTTGTGCCCAGTCATGACAATGGGCTTTTCCTTATCATGGGCAACAACTGTTTCATCAACTGGTGCCTAATTTACACAAATAACATCCTCATCAACAACATCCTCATCATCAACATCCTTATTAACATCAGCTCCACAAATATCCTGCTCATCCTGGTGCACTTCCATAGAAGCATCCTCGATTTGTAAGTCAGCATGTTCACCTCTGCTTACATCATCAGAGGAGGCAGAACCACCAGTCATAAATTAAGGCCTTAGCCTTTCCTTGCCACTTCATGTGGTGAAGCTGGCCAAGTTTATGTCTTTCTGCAGCTAACTTTCCCTTTGATGTTTTCTTCTTTACCACTGTAAAAGAATGGTTCTTAATCTTAGATGCCCTGACAAGCCCTGTTGGGCATCGGCTTTAGTAAATGATGTAGATGGACTAGTATCATCATGACTGTTGCACTGGCAGCAGCTCCAGCACTAGCATGTGGTTCCTGCTCTCCTCTCAAGTCTCAAATAATCGTTCTCCATATTGAAAAACATGAATGAAGTGAGATTCAGCACACACGTCAATTTGTACCAATTTTAAGTATTACACTGCAGTATTAATGACCAACAGTGTCACAAGATTTTGAATGATTAAGTAAAGAATAACATACTGCGCTGCCACTTACAATGTCACAAGATTAATTATTTATGAATAAGAATAACACACTGTGCTACCACTTAGTGTCACAAGATTTTTTATGAATAAGAATAACACACTGCACTATGACTTATAGTGTCACAATATGTGGACAATAAACTACCATTTGGATGGCAGTGTCACCAAGCAATAACAGCACAGCTAAGTTGCTAATGCACACACACACACACACACACACAAAAAAAAAACACTTTTATATTTTCTACACTGGGGAAGAGCACCCCTGAATGAGGCAGCAGACCCTTGATGAACAACACAGACAGCACCTCTTTTTTATGGACAACAAAGCACCCCTGACAAGTGTGGACAGACCACCTGCAGGGTCACAAATACATGGACAAAACACTGCAGCAGTGTCACTGAACAATAATAGCGCAGCCAAGTTGCTAATGCACACACACAAAAATTACTTTTATTTTTTTGTACACTGGGGAAGAGCACATCTAATTGACATAGCACCCCCCTGGACAACTCAGCACCCCTTTATGGACTGCAGCCCTATCCTGATGGACAGAACAACAACACAGCAGCAGCCACCGTTAATTGACAGGACAAGTGACACAGCAGCTGCAGCACCCACTGAAGGGAGTCTCCCTTTATATACTGCAGCCTAAGCCCCTTTATGGACAGCACAGCAGCAGACTTTAGGCCAAGACCCCGACTGGACACACACACTGAAAGTGACTGACTAAATCTGCTAGCTTCTCTCTCTACAGCTTGAGTGAAAATGGTGCCTATCGTGGGGACCTTTATATAATCCAAAACCCGCGAAAATCTGACAGCTGGAGGATGTCGAATTTTGCCTCATTTTCGGCTCTGAGCCAGGTGGGAAAACCAGAGCCTAGCTCGGTTCTCACCTCGGATCTTAAAGTTCGGGTGGGTCCAGTTCTCAGAGAATCGGACCCGCTAATCTCTATTGTGTACGCATCTACAATCATGTTTTATAGGAATAAAACATGTCAGACAAACCTGGTAGTGCGTACTCACTGCCGATGTTCTGTGTAATACTTCTGCTGCAGCTCCTCCAGTCACTACCTTTTCAGCAGATGAGGACTACAGATCAAATGGTAGATGGTAATAGTATGTACACATGAATGTGCATGTTCATCTGGACGTCCAATCATTAGTGTAATTGTAAGAAGAATCGGATCTCAAGTATGATTGTACAAGTGTGTATCTAACATAAGTCCTGGCCACGTGAGTTTTCTTATAGCTCACAAGTGTCTGCACTTCTGTTGCACATTTAAATATTTATGAAGCATTTATCCCAATGTTATTAAAGCATAAAAGCATTACTTATGAAGGGCACTATGGGATCTATGTACTAAGCCTTGCAGAGAGATAAAGTGGATGGAGATAAAGTATAAAACCAAACAGCTCCTTTAACTTTACAGGCTGTGTCGGAAAATGACAGGTAGGAGCTGATTGGCTGGTACTTTATCTCCATCCACTTTATCTCTTCCCAAGGCTTAGTACATAGACCCCTTTATTTCTACTCTCCCACTGTTCGTGATTTCTTGGGCCTGATTCAGAGATGGATGGTAATCCCACTGCAGCTGTGATTCCGTATGCAGTAGTTGATAGAAAATATGCAAAAGTCACAGCTTCCGGGATTTGTATTGAGATGCCAACTAGCAGCATCTGAAGTTTGTCGCTTGAGATCAAAAACCCACCATTGGCTGTAAATTGGTCACACCATCTGACTTCTGAGAAACCTTATGGTGACTCGGAATATACGTCTCAAGTAAAACACCAGAGCCTTAATAAACACTGTCTACAAATTCACAGTAATTGGCTGCGACACCCCCCCAAAATGGCCATGACACACCTCCATTTTAGTTACCACTGTGTTTTAGTCACCTTCCCCAAATGGTCACTGTCTGTCAATCACTCTGCATTCTAATACACACTATGGCCATGATTCAGACCCAATCGCAAGCGCTGAGTGCTCGCAACCGGGTCGATGGTGGCCCACAGTGCATGTGCACGATGGAGCCGGCTCCGTCGTGCACATGCACGAGACCCAGCTAGTGACATGCAATCCGTCGCTGTGGGGGTCACGCCAAAGGGGGCGAGCTGTCGCTGTTGAGTGACAGCTCGCCCCCTTTGGTGGGCAGGCCAGGGGGGTGGCTGCCCAAAAGGAGGCGTTCCCGAGGGAACGCTTGCCATTTGCGGGCGGCCACACTGACATCACGAGTGATGTCAGTGGAGAGCTTACGGCTCTGTTAGAGCCGAAAGCTCTCTGGGGCTTGCAATGAATGAGACCCTAAAACAAGGGTCTCATTGCAAGCCGGATGGTCACGATGGTCCTGACCATCGCGACCATCATCATGGCCACTCGCTATAGCTGTAGGTGGTCACCCACAGCTATGCGAGCAGCGAAGAGGCCACTCCAAAAAAAAAAAGGCCAGCCCTGATTCAAAGCGAGCGCTCTGTCAGAGCGAGCGGCTCTGAATCAGGCCCTGTGACCTCCAATGCATGAGCATCGCGGCACATGCACAGTGCGACTCTGACGCATGCGCGGACTGAAAACTTTTTGGCCACTTCGACTGAAATCAACACTGCATACACCTCTGCATCATGCACTTTATGTATCTGTATAAAGAGTATGCTAGAACTAACACCCAAATACTTCCACCGAGAATAATTCATCTCGATATCAAACTCCCTACATGCTTGGGCCCAATGTCCTAACAAGATATCACCATTATAGAATTATAAATTGCAGTTTTCATTAAATTGAGAGTGGTACAATTGCTCTGTGTTTAATACATTTGTGTTTCTCATTTGCTGTAATACATAGCTCTGGAGCATTTTATGTAAGCAATGTATTATATTATATAGATGGTATTGAACAAATGTCTGCACCAGACACTGTCTTACCCACATTATGATTGCAGATACATAATTGCTTCCAGAGAAGTGCTCGGTATACAGTAAGTCATACATTATTTTGAAAGATTACACCATACATGCCAACCCTCCCGGTTTTCGCGGGAGGCTCACGAATTTTCGAGTAAACTCCCGCTACCCCCGGAAGGGTAGCCATTTCTCCTGCATTCTGCCCACTTCCTAGTGAAGTGGGAAGAATGGGTAGAATTTCGGTGGCAGTCGGGGTCCATGTGTAGGGGGTGATGCTTAATGATGCGATTATCCATGAATCGCATCATTTAGCCCCACCCCTATTTAAATTTTAGCCAATTGTTACACGTTGCCACAAAGGGGCGTGGCTTAATGATGTGCCCTCATCACAGCCCACCTGCTTGTCCTCCCCAGGCTTCTCCCAGGGAGGACAAGCAAAAGGTAGGCAAGTATGGATTACAAGTATGGATTACACCAATCTACTGTCGAGGACTGCTAGTACATTGGTATTATAGATTTGTGATCTAGTATCAGTTTGCTATTATGTGCCTAATTCATAGGTGGACTCTATGCCGACACTTGCGCAGTAGGCTGATGTTTTTTGTACTGAGCATGCATATGAGCCGCACCGCGCATGTGTGGCAATTGTTACAGACGCAGTCATAGCGAGTATTTGGACATAGTGGGGCAAATGTAATAGGGTGAGAGTTTAGAAAATGTGAGAGTTTAGCAGTAACCTCTCACATTGGTTGTGTTTTATCTTCAAGATGGGAAAACATCTGGATGAGAGTTTAAATCGTGAGAGTTTTTTTAGTCTAAAAACATGCGAGATTGCTTTGTTCTCAGACTCTATTACATCGGCCCACTTTAAAAAGTGTCAGAGTTTATGGCAAGAACTCTCACATTTTTTATACTCTCGCCCTATTACATTTGGCCCTGAGTCATTGACAGTCAGTGCACAATTATGTAAGGTAATGGGGTCTGTTTAGTCCAATGCGGGTGTGCTTCAAGCAGGGCCGTAGGGAGGGTGGTGCGGCCGGTGCCTCTTCACAGTGCGGAATCCTCCAGTGGCACCGGCCACACACTTCCCGGTGCCGGAGGTCTCTCTTCCTGCAGACCTCTGTCGCCGGAAGTGGTAGACAGCGCACAAGAATGTCGGTACAGGATCCCACCCACCCTCCTCCATATGGAAGGAAAGGTAAGCGCTCAGGGGGAGGGGGTGGAGAAGGAGCAAGAGGGGTGGCAGTGCTGCACAGGGCTCACTGCCGTCCAGCTAAGGTGATGGCTTCAAGTATTTTGTGGTTCCGTCACAATCAGCAACCGTGTCTGTGTAAACATCTTCACTGACCCGGTGGCTTACGTCCGACTGACATTCTGTGCAGCAATAGGATTGCTCAGAAGTCTGATGGTGTGACTGATGTGCAGAAAATAATGCGACTTTGTACACAAGCAGAGGTTTAGAGTATGTCTCTGTACACATTACAGCGGCTGCAGCATTAGCATATATTCACAATACAGGTTGAGTCTCCCATATCCAAAATGCCTGGGACAAGGGGTATTTTGGATAATGCAATTTGCTGTATTTTGGATTAATTGCAGACCACAATTAAATATCTTGGGAATAGGACCCAAATATACACACAGAATGCATTTATGTGTTATATACACGTTACACACACAGCCTGCATGCAATTTTGTACAATATTTTCAATAATTTTGTGGCTCAAACAAAGTTTATGTACAGAAATGAAATTAATTTATGTTTCATATACACCTTTAACACACAGCCTGAATGTAATTTTATACAATATTTTTAATCATTTGTGCCTTAGACAAAGTTTGTGTACACTGAACCATCAAAAATCAAAGGTTTCATTATCTCAGTCATGCCAAAATAATTCCGTATTTCGGAATATTTGGATATGGGAGACTCAACCTGTACCACTGCATACAAAGGCACAAAGCCGCGACAGGATTAGCGTCCTCCTCTGAACCAAGCCTTTATTCCTGTCTGATTGTACTCCATGCTCCTCCTAGTTGACCAGGGAGCTGACCACGTCTGGTCCTTGCCTCATTAATATCAGTTCTTCTTTGTAAATCTCATCAATACTGTATGTGCTACTTTACTGTACATCATGCTTACTGTTGTGAAAGTAAATGATATATAACTTGTATTATTGCATTTGACTTGCTAACTTTTATGTTATTTCTTGACCTACTGCTCTACTAAAGTTATTATATATAAAAATAAAAAGTTATTGTTGACCAGCCCAGCCTGTATACAACACACAGGACTTCTATCAGATAATGCTCCCAGTATACATGAAATAGACAGGGCTCCCCTTATCCTCTCCCGCCCCGGCCTGTTGGACGCAAAGTCCCAATGAGCGCTGCTGCCCAGAGAAAACACTTGCTAGAGTATGATGCCTCTTAACACAGCACACACACATATGTATTATTTAATTAAATGGTTGCATTTAATAGGAACCAAGCCTGATTTAGAGGTGGGCAGAGTTGCAGCCACTACTGTGAATTTATTCTAATGCCGCTGCCGATAAGCTCCTTACAGAAACGCCACTGACTGCGGCTCTCATGCACCTTGATGAGTTGACAGTTGCACAATCGAGGACACATCAGCCACGACATTGTATATCAGAGCAAACACGTGATTGCTCAGAATGTCCGACAGTACGTGGCCGCTAGTGCCAGTGGAACTGCGTCTTTCAAAGCATTGGCTGACACAGGTACTCCCGCCAGTGACAGATACCACCTTGGAATACCTAGTAAAGTTGCTGGATCTCCATGCCATTCCGATTAGCGTCTAAAAGCAGTAAACATCAGGACGCAATTGCAGTCAGTCTCAGACGCATGCGCAGATTTAAAACCTCAGGCGCTTGTATCTGATGTTCTAAATCTGTCTACCTCTGAATCAGGCCCATAATAACTACATTTTAGTCTATCCGTGGCTAATACTTTTCCTTACACAAAGGATCGCAATATCCCAATATTTATGTCAAATAAAAGAGAACATCTCTTTTTCTCCTGGTTGTTTAACAGCATTATATCTCCTGTCACCCCATTCTGATGGTATCATAGGCTTAGGTGTCCCTTTAGTTAATCTACACTCTCCTATGTATTTCCCAAAGTGTTGTTCCAGCTCTTTCCTCCCTGTAATCTCACCACACAAATACAAATGCACATTTCCAATCCGGCCCGCTGATCGGCTTTCTGCTGTCTTACCAAACAAATCTCTCACTTCATTCTTATTCAGCAGTGTCTTTGGGGCAGCTTCGCTCCATGCTGTCACTTCTCATTGATGAGCGCTATCAGTTGTGCATTGCTTCTGTCTTGTGCTTTAACCCCATCCACGTCCTTTGAGGGTGTCTGACACTTCCCAGCTGATTGCTTACCATGCATTAGTCTGCTTGTCAGTCCTAGACTGCTTTTCAAATTATTACCATTCATGAGGAAGCAGAATGAATCACCTTATTATTTCCCTCAGGATGGTTTCTTGTGTTACTATGAATCTTCAACTAATAACCAGTACAGTTCTAGAAAAGACAATGTGCAGTATAGGTTGAGTCTCCCATATCCAAAATGATTGGGACCAGAAGTATTTTGGATATCGGATTTTTCCGTATTTTGGAATATTTGCATACCATAATGAGATATCTTGGGAACGGGACCCAAATCTAAACATAGAATGCTTTTTTTGTTTCATATACACCTTATAAACTTAGGGGTATATTTACTATTGTGAGAGTTTTTAGAAGTGGAGATGTTGCCCATAGCAACCAATCAGATTCGACTTAACATTTGACTAGCACCTTCTAGAAGATAATAGCTAGAATCTGATTGGTTGCTATGGGCAACATCTCCACTTCTAAAAACTCTCACTTTAGTAAATATACCCCTTAGCCTGAAGGAAATTTTTACAATGTTTTTAAGAATTTTGTGCATCAAACAAAGTTTGTGTACATACACGAAATTTATGTTTCATCTACACCTTATACACACAGCCTAAAGATGATGTTATACAATATTTTTAATCATTTTGTGCATTAAACAAATTTGTATACAATGAACAATCACATGTGTCACTACCTCAGTCACGCTTCAAAAATCCTGTTTTTCAGAATATTCAGAATTTCAGATTATTTGAATATGGGAGACTCATCCTGTACTAGAAAAAGGAAAATCCATGTTGTGGAATCTGATTTACTATATATTTGACTACATAATTGTGGAAGGGAAATGATCAATCTGCAAGGCAAGCAATCGTTCATACTCATCTGTGTTACCTTTTCTAACTTGGTTGCCATTATATGCAAAAATGTAATATCTAATGTCAAATTGGTGGATGTGGCAAATTGCTGAAATACCGTTCCACTCTATATGGATAACACGGTGGCATTGTGATTATAAATGCTCCATCACAGCCCTGATTCCATGGGCTCTATTTGTGAAACCCTACAAATGGGGTGGTATCACTTAGGGTGAAAACCCCTTGCAGCCTGCTAGTTGAAAGGGAGGACTACATCTCCCAAGACTAGCCTGGGGGTCATGAAAGATTGAATGCATGTGGAGTGCACTAAAGGTGAGGAGACGTCACATGGACAGAGAGGTGGGGTGACACTGAGAAACACCGGAAAATTTAGAGAGGTGTTGAAACTCATTGGTGGAGGAAATAGTCTTGTCGCATGGAAGAGGAGCAAGGTAAAAATTTTACACCTCAGTCTGTAGTGTAGTGATGAAGAGGAAAAACCCAGCAAGAGAAAGAGAGAGAGAGTTAATGGGATTAATGTTGAGCTTATGTGGAGATCAGTCACAGGCCAGGGAGAATGTTGCAGTTACGTTCTAGTCCTATTCCAAATTGAACAGATATCAGAGCCTACAGGTACAATGTCCCCGTTACTGTTAATGGGTCCAGCGATGATAATCTATTTACTACAACACAGTAAACAGTGCACAAAAATATAAATCTTATTACGGCTAACACATATTCCCACCAGGGTACTGGCTGTGTCAGTTTCCTCACACATTCTAAAAATTAAAGCTGACCATCCACTATACAATTTTCTGTCAAATATCTGTCCAATCTGGCTGGTTGGAATGAAAACCTGGTAATGTATGGGAGCAAATGACAATCGTCCATTTGCTCACAAACACTGGAAAATAGCCAAAAATGGTTGTTCAGAAAATTTGGTTAAAACACACAAATGTAACCAATTTTAACTATTTTTTTGTCCTTTTTTTCAGTGATTAAAACCATATGATCGACTGTCATTTGCTCCCATACATTACCAGGTTTTCATTCCAACCAGCCAGATTGGACAGATAGCTGACAGAAAATTGTATAGTGGATGGCCAGCTTTAGTGGGAATTTAGCTCCATTGGAGCAGATATTGAAGTAAGTGATTAAAATGTTTTCTTTTAAGAGGTGAGTAATTTGTTGGTGTTAATAATGATTGCTATTGAATGATGACTGCTTAATTGTGAGAAGGGTAACACAAGTGCACATATATTTTTTCTGAACATTTTCTTAGGGGTCTATTCATCATCACTTAATTTCTACAATCACCTGCAATTGTAGAAATTAAGTGTCCGGGCCATTCATCAAGAAGATAAAGCAGGAACTATCACAGATATCTCCTACTTACCTTCCTCTCACGGAATGACCCGCTGATAGAATTCATCAAGCTCCAAAAATACAATATGTTTGGTGCTTGAGTGGGGAACATTCGCCATCTTCAGTTGGTGTTTTGCTCCCATTCCGGGCTCACAACTTGTCCCTTCCCGTCTGTCTCTGGGCCTGATTCAGAGCCAGACGCAATTAGCACTCGCTCGTCCAGAAAATAGGGGTGGCTATTCAAATGAACCATTCGCTCTTTGCGGTCTGTTCACGCCTCTATGTCTGAACGAGCGAACAAAACTTGCGGTCGTTTTTTGGAAAAATACGCCCCCTGGCCGCTCGCATCCTACGTCATGTCCGCTATTTATTAGATTAATTGAGTACATCGACCAGCGTATGAATTGCTCACTATTCTTGTGGTTGGTTTTTGCTACCACAATCTTGCAAGCAGTTCTGTCTATAAAATAACCCAGTGACGTGGTCAATGACACTCCTGTATTAATTATGCACACCCTTAAAATGCCCGTTTTGACCTTTAAGCACGCCTGCGATCGGATCTCCACTCCCCATTTTCAAGCACCTTCCCCTGTTACCACCCACATACGCCTCCTCCTGTCACTCAAAATAGCAGGCATTCGCTATTTAGCGAACAAACGATTTTCGGCCGTACTGACTGGTTCACGCATGCGTATTACGATCCGTACGCATGCGCAGTTTGGCAAACATCGCTCGGAACGAACGAGTGTCCGCTTACGAGCGGCTCTGAATCAGGCCCTCTGTCCCATTCTTTCATATTCTTCTGTATTACCTGGTGGCAACTTGCTGAAATACCTTTCCACTATGAATGGATAACATGGTGGCATTGTGATTATAAATGCTCCATCACAGCCCTGATGCCATGGGCTCTATTTGTGAAACCCTACAAATGGGGCGGTATCACTTTGGTATTCCCTTCTGTCCCTGTCCCTGTCCCGTTCTTTCCAATGGTCAACGGGGCTCTTGTGCGCATTACATGACCTGTAGGTCATGCATTACCACAGTTAAAAGATTCACTGCTCCAAAAGGAGCAGTGAAGCCGCTTGCTGAGACAGCTGATTTTCAGATCAGCTGTCTCCTTATCGGTGCAATGATGAATTGCTCCGGTGTCCGCTGTGAGATAGAATGTTAAATATTGGGGTCCATTCATACCTCAATAATTACCATCATGAATAGACTCCATACAATGACTCAAACAATAAACTGCTCAACACATGAGGGACATATATTCCTTTGCATGTACAGCCCAAAAGGGATTACATGCAGACACCACTTGAGTGAATATGAATTAATTGTTTGTATGATATGGTAGTAAATAGAGAGAACTGCACCACAACCCTAATGTATAAAATTCCAATCTATACTAATATAATAAGAATGCTGTGTCTGTTTGTTTGTTCCAAGTTGGCACAAAAACTACTGAACTGATTTTCATGAAAACTTTATTGTGTAGTAGAGAAAATAGAAATAATCTGAAATTTGTTTCATCTCTATCCTTCAAGATAAAGCTGAGCAATAACAAAAACAAACTTTATTGACAGTGACATTGGTGTGAGTGGTGGGTGAATAGGATAGGTTACATATTCTGTGCACAGGGCACACAGTGACATTGGTGTGAGTGGTGGGTGAATAGGATAGGTTACATAGTCTGTGCAAAGGGCACACAGTGACATTGGTGTGGGTAATGGGTGAATAGGATAGGCTACATAGCAGTCTGTGTGCAGGGCACAAGGTGACATTGGTGTGAGTGGTGGTTGAATAGGATAGGCTATATAGCAGTCTGTGTATAGGGCACACAGTGACATTGGTGTGAGTAATGGGTGAATAGGATAGGCTACATAGCAGTTTGTGCGCAGGGCACACAGTGACATTGGTGTGATTGGTGGGTGAAGGCGCTGCTGCCACCAATCTGGCGCTGCTTGTCACGTGTCCAACTCCCGCAATAGGGCTCCTATGCAAAGCAGAACACCTCAAATAAAAAAATGATGGGAAAAGCAATTTCATTGTGAGCAAAGTCGTGGGCAGCAGCTAGTTTGATAAAAAAAAATCTTAATAAGAAAAAAAAATAAAATGGCTTACATATTTGCAACAAATAATAAATCTCACTTAAATTCCATATAAAATACTTTAATTTATAGTAAAAAAAATCATTAGAGAAATTGGAGTAATATCCCTAATTCAATATACTGTATTAACCTGTTTTAGGTGGCTTAGAAGAAGTAGCTGTATCCCAACAGTACAATAAAATCCTATTTGTTGGATCTATTTTCACAGGCTTATTAAATGAAATCCAAGGTATCTATGTTTGGATGATTCCATAAAGGATAAGAAATGAGCATAATCAAAATATCTATTTTTGATCATAGAAACCAACCATATGATATATCACAAATTCAATATTACTATAAAGATGTAATGGTGTTGGTGGTGCTCCCATGAGTCTATATAATCTGTAAGCAGATTTTTTATTATTTGCTGTGCCACAGAGCACAGAAAAAGAAAAAGAAAAAAGAAAGACTCTTCTTTTTGGGGCACTCTTTATGTATTATTTATAAACTTACATGTAACTTTTATTAGATATAAATTAAAATATAAACAAGCCTAAATAAGTGTTGGCTCATGGTGTAAGACTACAAAAGACACATAACATACATATATCAGACAAAGTGAATCACATGAAGTATAAATTACACGAAAAATAATAACTATGGCAAGGAGCAAGGTGTATTACATGAAGAAAAATTGATCATGTATCCCTTCCATAAATGTGTAAGGTGAAAATATATATCTCCTTATAATTACTAGCTATACAAAATGATAATAATATATGTAAGTCCAGATCTCAAGATCTCCATTGGATCATTATAAACCAATGCAATAATTGCCTTACTTAGTAAATTCTCGCTTCATATCATAGGTGAAATTACTTGTAGTGTGCACACATCAGGTATTTGTATCAAAAAGCATTTTGTTTCAATATAGGACACACTAATGTAATTTGTTTCATAACATTCTATTCATGCAAAGGAAGTTACCTGAAACTAATCATTGAATATCAAAACATATACCTTGTTACATTGTTTATCACATATGTCTAACAATATATGTGTATCAGACAATATTGTGTGAAGAAATAAAACATGCAGATATAATTAGGTACACAGTGTCATGTTGATGCCACAGGAAAAAAAAGGTGTGAGCTGATGATTTAAACATCAAACATATAAGGTTTAAAATAGATTATTTAAATGGTAACTGGCACAAGGACAGGAACACATATAGTATGTAAATAAAGAAATATCAGGAATAGCAAATGATGCATCAAAACACATATAACACTCTATAGGTGTTTGATTTATCAGTCATAAGTGAATTTAACTTGATATTAGTGTGCACAGTTACCAACACACATTGTACCCTTATTATCATCAATATGACTCAACATGAGGATTCGTCATAGCACAGTTTACTGAATCATGTAACTAGAAATTATTTTTGTCTGCATATACTGTATAAGTACCATACTAATTTGGCAGAGCATATGATTGCTGTAGCATATTTGTGTAGTATGTATAGAATAGTGGGGTATCAGGTGTCCCCTTGCTTCTGCTGTTAGTAGTGTTCCAAGAGACAGGACGAAGGGCGTTTCAAGACAGGAGGGGGCCCGTGTGCAGCCTCCGACATGGGCCATCCCTCCTCTCTGTCCGGTGGCCGGCAGCGCAGCTGTGCGCGGCCAGTGCCAGAGTTATAGACTTTGGGCACTAGAGTGTGCCCAGAGTCTATAGAGTATGCACAGGTCACCGGGAAAATGGCTGTGGCGGCCATTTTCCCTGTACTGCGCATGCTCAAACAACGTTTTCTAGTAGTTTCTAGAGCACCGATCCCCCGATCCGACGTGGGACTTCGGAGAGGTAAGTATGCTATGGGTGCAGGGTGTGCGGTGCAGGGCCCCCCTGGACCCAGGGACCCATGTGCCCCTCACACCCTGCACTCATTATAGATACGCCCCTGGATTGGACTACTATTGAGAGAGCAGAGGGACAGTGCTCCCTTTAAAGATAGATACAATGGTCACTGTTAGTTTCTAAGGGGAGTTAGTGCCAGAGTTCAGCCGAGGATTGGCCATCCCTTACCGTTCTGCCGGCTTCCTCTGACTTCCCAGGCAGTCGGGCGGCTGGAGCGGCAACGTGGGAGGTGCTGAGCATTCTCCCTGATGCTGGTGTGTCAGGCTGCCTAGTGCACGGAGATCGGAGTCTCCGTCATGGGTGCCGCCATGACACTTCCTCCTCTGACTTCCATCCGGCTCCTGTGTATCAGGTAGTTGCCTGAACAACCATTGTTGCTGCTAGTGTTACTAGTGGTCTCTCGTTCCAGGTTCCCTTGCTTTCAGTGAGCTATCCCAGTGTGTGCAGCTATATCATCCATCTCACCAGTGCTTTACCACCTCAGCCTGTGTGCAGCTATATTGTCCATCTCACCAGTGCATTACCACCTCGTCTGTGTGCAGTATACCTCCATTTCACCAGTGCGTTATCACCATCACCATCACCTGTGTGCAGTATACGATCTATTTCACCAGTGCTTTACCATCACAGCCTGAGTGTAGTTAATCGTATCCACCTCTCCACTGTTATCATCTCTGGCCGGGCCCAATACCACTACCCACCTCGTTACTGGACCCCGTGGTTCCTACCTGCGTTTTACAGTATTACACCGTGGTGTACTCCTTCTGGCTGGCAACCCGCTAGAGTGTGTCTGCCGGGCACACTCTCTTGTACCTCAAGTACAGTATCCCGAACTAGGGGTTCCACCCCAGTCCCTACGTGTCTCTTATTGGCACCTACCCATTGGGCCACGAGTGTTCGTCTCTCCTTTTCCCGCGGGCTTTGGTCACCTAGTCAAAGGACCGCGACCTGCTTATGGGGTGCAGCTCAAGCCCACATCCCGATTGGAGGGGTCACTGGCGAACACCACCTCGTGGGTTAGATTCCGCGCCTTTTACTAGGTCTCGCCAATGACCAAGACCCATGGATGCGGAGATCATACATCCAGGCCCCGTACCTCCATTTTCTCCTGCAGCCTCAGGCCTCAGCTTTCAGAGACCTGCCTCCCAGCGTGACAGTTTGTTCAGGCCCAATGGAAGCTGCAGGCTCCCCAGGTACTGGGACTCTTCAGGAGCTAACGACTCGCATGGATAATCAAGAGGCGGCATAGCAACATGTGGCCCAGTACCTACAAGAATTATCCGGTCAGCACATGGCCATCCAGAACACTCTGGCAGCTATGTCTCCTGCTCTGCCTTCTGTCGCTCCCACGGTTTCTTCAGCATTACCTTCAGGGGACATTTCACAAAAGTCCCATTTGCACTTGGCTACTCCCGAAAGGTTTGATGGTAGTCCTCAACGGTGTAGTGGTTTCATAAACCAGTGTGAGATCCAGTTTGAATGCCTTCCCCAGAACTTCCCTACCTCCTGGTCTAAAGTGGCCTATGTAATCTCATTACTAACTGGGGAAGCTCTGGATTGGGTCTCCCCATTGTGGGAACGAGCGGATCCGGTGGTATCTAGATATGAAGATCTTCGATGAACCCGGGAGATCTGTCTCTGCCTCTTCGGATTTGCTTCATCTCCGTCAGGGTACCCGGTCCGTCGGGCAATGTGTAGTACAATTTCAAACCCTGGCATCCAAACTTAAGTGGAACGAGGAAGCAATTAAGGCAGCCTTCCTACATGGCTTATCTGAGAGGATGAAGGACGAATTGGCATCAAGGGACTTACCTCCCACCTTCTCGGATATTATATCCCTCTGTATAAAAATTGATCTTCATCATAGAGAGCGGTTGGGAAATAGGGGGTGTGGAGATCCTTCTCGGGATCACCCATCCTTGGGAAGTCATTCCTTTCCTTCCTCCTCTAGCAGCAAGGAGCCGATGCAAAAAACAGATCCCGGTTAAGTACAGCCGAACGGAACCAGCGTTTTCAGAATAAATTGTGCTTGTATTGTGCTGCTCCGGAGCACATATTAAGGAATTGTCCTTTACTGGCGGGAAACGCGAAGCCCTTATTGATGTTGGGAGCATTCAATTGGGGGTTATTACTGACTCCACCCAGATAACTGACAGTTTATTGCCCATGTCGCTCTCCTACCAGTCCAGGACAGGATAATTAAAGCCCTTGTACATTACGGGACTGCCGGCAATTTCATTTCCAAACCACTGGTTCAGACCATAAGCATTCCGGTGATTCCGTTGCCAAACAGATTACTGCTCTCTGGTGTAGATGGCAAGACCGTGCTAGGGAAATCTATTTCCTCAAAAACCCTGCCAGTGTTCCTCCAGATTGGATGTCTGCACCAGGAAACAATTGAATTTTTCAATCTCCCTGACTCAGCTTATGAGTTATTTTAGGCCTCCCCTGGCTAAGAAAGCACAATCCTACATTTGAGTGGTCCAGTATGCAAATTTTATCTTGGGGTCCAAGTTATTTCCATGGATGTCTCACCCAAGTACTCCCTGTCCGCACTAATGCTGTTCTCTCCAGTGGAAACGTAAACTCCTCCTCGTCTGATAAGCCAAAGAGTTCCTCTGTTTCCAGTCTTCCGGCAGCTTATCAAGACTTTGCCGATGTATTCTGCAAACAGGCTGCAGATAAACTCCCATCTCATCGTTCTTGGGACTGTGGTTTTGAGCTCCTGCCAGGGAAGAACCCTCCTCAGGGTCGAACCTATTCATTGTCAGTTCCTGAAACAGCCGCCATGGCAGCATATATAAAAGAAAATGTAGCTAAGGGATTTATCCGGCCCTCTACCTCCCCAGCAGGGGCAGGTTTTTTCTTTGTTAGCAAGAAGGACGGCGGGCTCCGGCCCTGTATTGACTACCATGGTCTCAACCAGATTACAGTAAAAAATCGATACCCTCTGCCGTTGATTCTGGAGCTTTTTGACAAGGTTCGTGAGGCTTATTTGTTCACCAAACTAGATCTACGGGGGACATATAACTTAATACATATTAAAGCTGGAGATGAGTGGAAGACTACTTGTAATACCAGAGACGGCCACTTCAAATATCTTGTAATGCCCTTCGGACTCTGCAACGCCCCAGCGATATTCCAGGGTTAAGTGAACTAAATCTTCTGGGATGTCCTCTACAATTTTGTCATCGTCTACTTGGATGATATGCTAATTTTTTCTAAGAATCTGCAAGATCATCGCCAGCATGTTCGTGAAGTCTTGTCACGTCTTCGGAAACATCATCTTTATGGAAAAATATCCAAGTGGCTTTTCGAACAAACCTCGGTACCCTTCCTGGGACATATAATTTCTGGGAAGACCCTCCGGATGGATCCGGAAAAGTTGAAAGCCATTTCAGACTGGCCGTTACCAAGATCCTTGAAAGCTACTCAATGCTTCTTAGGATTTTCAAACTATTACAGACAATTTATACCAAATTTCTACACACTGGTGTCACCTATTACTAGTCTCACAAGGCAGGGTGCCAACCCCATCCATTGGCCTGATACTGCCATACAAGCCTTCCAAAAATTAAAAGAAGCCTTCTCCTCTGCACCTATCCTGTGCCAACCCCAATTGGACAAACTGTTCACAGTTGAGGTAGATGCCTCTTTGGTAGGGGTAGGGGTAGTTCTGTCTCAAATCTCAAGTGATGGAAAGAACCACCCCTGTGGGTATTTCTCTCGTAAATTTTCCACTGCCGAAAAATCTATGGAATTGGTGATCAAGAGCTACTAGCAATGTGTTTAGCTTTAATGGAATGGCGGAATTTGTTGGAAGGAGCCAACTTTCCAATTACTGTTATCACAGATCATAAAAATTTAATCTACCTCCAAACAGCTCACCGTTTAAATGCTAGACAGGCCCGTTGGTCCTTGTTCTTTTCAAGATTCAATTTAAAACTTCAATTTCGTCCTGGCAGTTTAAACAAAAAGGCTGACGCCCTCTCACAGTCTTTTTTGTTCAACACTCAAGAAGAGGATCATCAATGTCCCTGACCAATTCTAGATCCTATGGTCTTTGCCTCTACTCAAATTTTGACTCCTCCTCCAGGGAAAATTTTTGTGACCCCGGAACTACGGAAAATATTGCTAACTTGGGCTCATAGCTCTCTGTTCACCGGTCATTCAGGTATCCTCAAAACTTACAAATTCCTTCAGCGTTCCTATTGGTGGCCCACAATGAAAGGGGACATTCAAGAATTTATTCTATCATGTGAAATGCTCTCAGCATAAGATCCCCGTAAGACGGCAGCAGGTCTCCTGTGACACTTTTCCATTCCTGATTCTCTTTGGATCCATATATCCATGGACTTCATCTCTGAACTCCCATGCTCCAAAGGATACAATACCATATGGGTAGTGGTGGATCACTTTTCAAAGATGGCACACTTTTTTCCATTGATGGGTCTCCCTACTGCTCCTCAGTTTGCAAAAGTTTTTGTTAAGGAGATATTCAGGTTGCATGGACTTCCTACAGAGATCATTTCCGACCGCGGAGTCCAATTCGTAGCTAAATTTTGGAGAGCTTTATGTAGCACTTGCGGAACCAAGTTAAAATTTTCACCAGCCTATCATCCACAAACGGTGTTCGGAAGACATCCTCGAGTCCCAGATTTTCGAAATTTACCCGCAGTAGAGGTTCCTGCAGTTTCTAACTTGGTGGAGTCTTTTGCAATCATTTTGAAGAGGGTTCATTCTTCTCTGAAACAGTCGTCTAAGAACTGCAAAAAATTTGTGGATAGACGACGTGTCGCTGTTTCACTGCTGAGAGTTGGAGATAAAGTCTGGGTGTCTTCCAGGAACAATCGATTAAAAGTACCCAGTATGAAGCTAGCCCCATGCTTCATTGGTCCTTACCGTGTTCACAAGGTCATCAACCCAGTTGTGTATAAATTGGAACTCCCTCCTCAACTAAGAATATCCAATACCTTTCATATTTCTCTGCTGCGTCCTCTGGTGTTGAATCATTTTGAGCTATCCCAGTGTGTGCAGATATATCGTCCATCTCACCAGTGCTTTACCACCTCAGCCTGTGTGCAGCTATATCGTCCATCTCACCAGTGTTTTTCCACCTCAGCCTGTGTGCAGCTATATCATCCATCTCATCAGTGCTTTACCACCTCAGCCTGTGTGCAGCTATATCGTCCATATCACCAGTGCTTACTACCTCAGCCTGTGTGCAGCTATTTCATCCATCTCACCAGTGCTTTACCACATCAGCCTGTGTGCAGCTATATCGTCCATCTCACCAGTGCGTTACCACCGTTGCCTGTGTGCAGCTATTTCTTCCCTTTCACCAGTGCGTTACCACCGTTGCCTGTGTACAGTATACCATCCATCTCACCAGTGCTTTACCACTGCAGCCTGTGTGCAGTATACCATCTATCTCACCAGTGCTTTACCCTCACAGCCTGAGTGTAGTTAAATGTATCCACCTCTCCAGTATTTACCATCTCTGGATGGGTCCAATTCCACTACCCACCTCGTTACTGGACTCCATGGTCCCTACCTACTTCTTATGGTATTACACCGTGGTGTACTCCTTCTGGCCGGCAACCCGGTAGAGTGTGTCCGTAGTGCACACTCTCTTGTACCTCAAGTACAGTATCCCGAACTAGGGGTTCCACCCCAGTCCCTATGTGCCTCTTATTGGCACCTACCCATTGGGCCACGAGTGTTTGTTTCTCCTTTTTTTTGGGCTTTGGTCACCTAGTCAAAGGACCGCGACCTGCTTACGGGGTGCAGCTCAAGCAACATCCCGCTTGGAGGAACACCACCTCGTCGGTTAGATTCCGCACATTTGACTAGGTCTCGCAAACAACCAAGACCCGTGGATGCGGAGATCGTACATCCAGGCCCCTCGCCTTTGTTTCCTCCCACAGCCTCAGGGGTCAGCTTTCAAAGATCCGCCTCCCAGCATGACAACATGACTGAGTAAAGTGTGTTATGATGAATCCTTATGCTGAGTGATTACAATGTGTGTTGGTAACTTTGCACACCAAGTTAAATTCTCTTATGACTGATAAATCAAATACCTATAGACTATGATATGTGTCTTGATGCTTGGGTTGCTATTCCGGATATTTCTTTATTTACATACTATATGTGTTCCTGTCCTTGTGCCAGTTACCATTTAAATCATCTATTTTAAATCTTATATGTTTTGATGTTTAAATGATCAGCTCACCCCTTTCTTTTCCCTGTGGTATCAACAGGACACTGTGTACTTAATTATATCTGCATGTTTTATATCTTCACACAATATTGTCTGATACAAATATCTTGTTAGACATATGTGATAAACAATGTAACAAGGTATATGTTTTGATATTCAATGATTCATTTCAGGAAACTTCCTTTGCATGAATAGAATGTTATGAAACAAATTACATTAGTGTGTCCTATATTGAAACAAAATGCTTTTTGATACAAATACCTGATGTGTGCACACTACAAGTAATTTCACCTATGATATGAAGCGAGACAATACTAAGTAAAGCAATTATTACATTTATTTATAATGTTCCAATGGACATCTTGTCATCTGGACTTACTGTACATATATTATTATATTTTTGTTTATCAGGAAATTATATGGAGATATGTATTTTCACCTTACACATTTATGGACGGGATACATGATAATATTTTCTTCATGTAATACACCTTGCTCCTTGCCATAGTTATTATTTTTCTTGTAATTTATAATTCATGTGATTCACTTTGTCTGATATATGTATGTTATTTGTCTTTTGTAGTCTTATACCAGGGGTGGGGAACCTTTTTTATGCCGAGGGCCATTTTGACATATATAACATTATTTGCGGGCCCGGTGCAGGCCACACCCCCTCCGTGTGACTTCACACAGGGGCTGGACCACAATCATCGGTGATTACAGTAATGCCCAGAGCATCCTGAGGATTCTCCAGGGAGCTGTAAGGGCAGCGGTGTGACCATCTGAAGCATCCTAAGGATGCTCCAGGTGGCACTGCTGCATAGATTCTGGCTGCAGGGTGCCATTCTAGGTGATGAGGCTAGCAGAAAAAAGCTCAGAGGGCCAGTTCAAATGATTCCGATGGCCTTATATGGCTCCCGGGCCAGAGGTTCCCCATCCCTGTCTTATACCATGAGCCAACACTTATCTAGGCTTGTTTATAATTTAATTTATATCTAATACAAGTTGCATGTACTTTTATAAACAATACATAAAGAGTGCCCCAAAGCAAGAGTCTTTCTTTTTTCTTTTTCTGTGTTCTGCGGCACAGTAAATAACAAAAAATCTGCTTAATGAAATCGATGGTGTCTACAACTGATGAGGTGGCTGCATGCCGGCAACACTCTCTGAAGCCTCATTTTGGATTTAAAGCTGAAGATACACTTAATAATTTGCAACTACTGTATTATAGGTATATGCAGTATGCAGGTTTACTGTACATGTCTAAATGTAAAAAGACACAATCCAAAATGTTTAGAATACAAGTGTATAGCTCGCAGCTGTTAGTAAATGACAATAAGCTTTCTCAGTGCAAATAAATCATCTCCTGGATCCAGTTTGCAGAGAGTTCTAAATATTGTATTACTCCCTAGTGCAACTGTATATTGTGAGGACACAGCAGATCTCCATTCATGCACCAATCTAATGGGAGTGTATGATTAGCAGCTCTATATAGTGCTCGGCTCACAGGATGTATACCGTGACTTAAATTATAAGCCGTGGCTCCAATTATTTTGCGACTAAAGGCACATAGGTCACAAGCTCAAGTTTAGCTGCTTTGTAAATCCATCTTGCTATGTATTTAGCTGTTATAATGGTCTGACATTTACTCAACAGCAATGTGGACAGAATCCAAAACACTATATTGGCACCATCCACAGGTGTATTTGTGCGGTGATATTTGGATACAAATAGGTCACAGCAGCATTTGTCAAGTTCATAGACAGTTCCCTTTAGATTCAGGTAATGTTGCCAACTGAAATGCAATAGTATAATCCTTGCTTCTGACCGGTTTCGAGTCCATACTGTAGAGATGTGCACCAACCCCTGTGTTTTGGTTTTGGTCAGGATTTGTCTTCGTGTTTTGGTTTCACAAAACTACCATCACGTGTTTTGGTTTTGGATCTGTATTAAAAATAAAAAAAAACAGCGAACATGACATCACTTTGACCTGTTAGCATACAATCCAAAACCCGAGTTTGTTTTTTAAACCCGAGTTCCGAACCACAGGAAGATCAGAACCAGGACTCTGTTCGACTTGGTACCCCAAAGTGACTCAGAAGCCCTAAATTTGGTTGTTGATGGTTCTCTGAGAACTGGACCCACACATCTCTACTGTACTGGGCTCTTTTTCAGAAATACTGCAGGCTGATATTGGTCTCCCTTTTAAATCAGTTCTACATGTGTTCCAAAACACTAATTACCTGCACACCAATACCTTTCAGAGGATGTATGTAGGGATCTGCAAATTAAAACCTGATTGCCAGTCTCTCACTTATCGGCCTATGTATTAATCATTTTCCAGTGTATATTTTCTTTTTTACTAATGATGGATTTACTGTATATGAGCAGCTAATCAAGACTTTAGCAGATAAACTAAGTTTGTTACCACTGAACATGGATACCAGCTTGAGTGGTAGTCAGATTCAATGAGGAGTTGGACATCTGTTTGTGATAACAGTAACCATCCCTACACCTTAACCCCTGAAGGGAGGATTCTATCATTAACTACTATATTTAAAAAAAAGACAACAAGCCAAATATAGAAAAAAGGCCCCTAGTGACTTCATCTTTAGGAATCTATGTGCACCACCACCATCAGCAGCTTAGAATCGTACCCAATACAGATATTTATAACATATGTATGGATATAGTATAAGGTGGGGCGGCACTCAGCACTTCCAATAAATACTCAGAGACAGGAATACTCCAACGTTTCAATTTTCTGGCATTGTCATCAGGGATACAATCATATACTGTACAAAATGTTCCTACCTTAAATACTCATGCACACCACGTGAATGCTTCCTCCGGCAGCAAGATCGCACACCCAGCCAGCGGTGCTGAAAATATGACCTCATCACGTCAGACGCACCCGGCGCCTCGGTGGTGACAACAGTTTCCATCACCAGGGTGACCAGACACCGCTATGCAAAAAATGCAGCATATAAAAGTTAAAACATGAATCGCCACAATGTAATGGAATGAGAGTCACATACTAGCAATATATTTAAATCAAGACAATACGAATTATATTATACTCAATAATCAGCATTATAGCTAGTAGTAGTAGATTAATTAAAACACTGGAGGCCAGATGGTCATTGAGACTCTTTGGTATCAAAGTACAAAATCTCATGATCCATTTAGTTTCACACTGAGGAAGCTTAAGTGGTTGATTGCCCACCCCTGATAGAGGCTGGTAACTGATCAATCATATGATATTTCAATGTAGATAGATTATAGTGTTGTTCTACAAAGTGGAGAGCCATGAGTTGTTCACTAGTACCTGTGTTAAGGGCTGCTCTAATTGCATATCTATAGGCTGTCATACATTACTTAAACGTAAGAGGTCCGTTATCCCAATATGTACAACAGCCCACAGGGGCACAGGATCTGGTACACAACATATTTAGAATTACAGGTAAGATGATGCCTAATTGAATATGTCTTAACTGAATGTCGGTGCTGAAAGGTTTTTCCTGCTATTAAATACTGGCATGTTGTGCAACCACATCTAAAGCATCCTGGTTACTCATAAAAAATGATTATCAGCTTTATCTTTCAGCAGAGGTGTCACATCAAGTCTCTTAGGTTACAACCTCTTGTATGGCAGGGCATCAGTCTCAAATTGGACATATTTAGGTCAGGATCAGACTGTATTACAGACCAATTTTTTTTGTAATTTTATCAATACATCTACTGCCAACAGTGAAGCATACTGAGACCATTCATGTGTGGGGTTGCTTCTCAGCCAAGGGAGTAGGCTCACTCACAATTTTGCCTAAGAACACAGCCATAAATAAAGAATGGTGCCAAAACATCCTCCAAGAGCAACTTTACCCAACCATCCAAGAACAGTTTGGTGATGAACAATGCCTTTTCCAACATGACGGTGCACCTTGCCAAGGCAAAAATGATAACTAAGTCGCTCAGGGATCAAAACATCAAGATTTTGGGTCCATGGCCAGGAAACTTCCCAGACCTTAATCCCATTGAGAACTTGTGGTCAATCCTCAAGAACCACATGGACAAACAAAAGCCCACAAATTCTGACAAACTCCAAGCATTTATTAGGCAAGAATGAGTGACCACCCACCAGTCAGTATGTGGCCCAGAAGTTGATTGATAGCATGCCAGGGCGAATTGCAGAGGTCTTGAAAAAGAAGTGTCAAAATTGCAAATATTGACTCTTTGCATAAACTTATTGTAATTGTCAATAAAAGTATTTGACGCATATGAAATGCTTGTTATTTTACTTCAGTATACCAAGGTAACATCTGACAAAAAGGTCTAAAAACACTGAAGCAGCAAACTTTGTGAAAACCAATACTTGTGTCATTCTAAAATCTTTTGGTCATGGCTGAACATGATTGTATATCTTTACTGATACAATTTGTTCTGTCCTGTTTTCTTTTTTATCTTGTTGCTGCTGAGCATTATTGGCCCTATTAAAGAGACACTTACATGTGGAAGAAGGACCAGAGAACATAAGCATCACTGTCTGGAAAAATTTGGCGCAAGGCTATATTACCTCTGTTTGTGTATATTGCAAGTATGGAGCATGTCTGGAGCTAGCCCTGCATATACATCACCAGCCAGTGATATTTGTTGGTAGGGGAGCTTGTATATGTTGTATAAATATGGCCATGCAGAATATTCTGGCAGGGCCTCTGGAGCTAAGTGGAACATGTCTGTGTCCTTTTGTGGTGCTAATACACAGTGACAAGATGGTGCAGCACATACACAGAAGACCATAAGGTGGCCATCTTGGTAAAGAAGAATGCTTCAGTTATGGAGAAATAATAGTGGCAGCCCAATAGCGCACTCTATATTTCAACACATAGTAAAATGCAGCCACTTTCTTGGAAGAAAGGTCAATTTTGAGTTCCTTGAAAACCATTATATTGTCCGGTAACACAGGAATTACTAGTTCTAGTTATGTATCATTCAAGATATTGAATGCATCTCTACATTAGCAGTAATTAGACTTCAATCACTCTTTTCAGTTAAATCTTTTTGATTTGCTAATTGTTGAAAGAACACCAGAGTTGTGACTTTAAATATATAAACAAAAAAATGTGTCTGTACTCTTATTTTTCTGTTCCATTCATTTCTACAGCTGTATTTTCAGTTGAATTACAGTAGTTCATATCTAATTTGTAGATACTGGATGGGATGGACACATTGATTGGCGCCAGAACCCTGCATTAAGTTTCCTGTGACAGGTAGCATGGTAACAAATTGGAATTTCTGTCCAGCTTTTATTCATTGGGAGTACTTCCTACAGTATGCAGTCAGAAAGCCGGCAGACCTAATCCTGATATCCGGTCATTTTACTGACATCGGGAAACCGGCACCCGGCATCTCGATCGAAGGGACGCTGGGCTCCGAGCATGAATAGGCATGTGGGGGGGTTAAGTTTAGGGTTCCCGGGGGGGACTTAGGGTTAGGCACCCCCCCGGGAGTTTAGGTTTATTCTAGGGGAAGGGGGGCTAGGGTTAGGCATTTTTACATTGATTATAAATCATAGTAGGAAAGTTTATATTGTTTCATAGTATACAATATTGACGTTGTGCTTAAATAACTAATTATTTGTCAGTTTGTAACAAAGTAAATTTTATTTAAGAAATTATATGTGCTGTATGTGTTATACTGCACTTTTCTCTCCCTTTTTGCTTTATCAATTATACTCATCTTGTTTTAGATTCTTAATTTCAATTTAAATAAGTAAACTACACATACTCTGTATAAATTCAATCACTTACCATCAACATTGCTAATTGGGGAGCTGTGTTGTATTTGTATTGATTGATCTTAAGCACTGTAACTAATGAATGTAGCCACATGCACAGTGGTAAAGAAATCAATAGAGTGATGAAACGCACCAGAATGAGTTAAATTAAATTGTTCAATGAGCTTGAGAATAACCCATCTGTTTTTATATATGGACCTACAGCTGGAATCTAGACTCCTGTTACATGAGTTACAAACAAAAACAAGCAACATGTTAATCTGTACATAGTTCAAGGTACCGTCACATTTATTGAATCTCCCCATTAGACTCTGTGCATTATTGAACAATGTACTATGGTCAAGGTGAGGTTGAATTTTGCTTGTAGTTTAGAATGAAGGAATCACTAGGGTTTTATTTCACTGAACATTTAAGAAATGCAACATTTTAGTTTTTTTTGTTGTGTGAATGAAGTCCTATTTCGGTGTGCAAGTCTGTAGTCCAAGTTCGATTTATTTACCTGACATGATCAGTTTACTTATACATTGGCATCTTAATAGGCTCTTACACTGTATTTCCTTCAGAACTTAGAATGCTGGCACCAGAATCCCGACACCTGTCAGAATCCTGACACAGGCATCCCTACCACCGGCATCCCGATGGTAAGTACTGGGGTTAGAGGGATGGTTAGGCATTAGGGGGAGGGTTTGGGTTAGACACTAAGGAGGGAGGATTAGGTTTAGGGAGCGTGGAGGGAGAGGTTAGCTTTAGGCACTATGGGGGAGGATTAGGTTTAGGGAAAAGAACAAAGCCATGAGTTTAAACAAGTTAACAATCTGCATTAATAATAATGTGTTTCCTATTATTACCAATTAGAAAATGTATTTTATGATGGCAGGAATGTTTCTTTAATAAAACGCACTTAATACATTTTTCACGTTGAAAAAAAACGAACACATCAGTACATTACTTAAGAACATACTTACTGCTAATTCCACTGTCAAGTGGTTGTTACAGTTTAAATGGTTTCCCAGAACTGAGAGTAAAGATGTCCTTGAAAAAAAATACACGCTGAGAGAAATGGGTTAATAAAATGTCTTCCACAGGAGATCTGTGATTGGCTGCAAACTGAATAAAGGTAAAGACTCTGTGCATCATTATGTGACATTGTGAAGAAGGAATCTGCTGGGAGAATAAGATGAATACTTAACACTCTGTACATGAATATTCAGAATAATAACACAGGATTGTACAAATTTTAAAAAAAAAATCTCTGAGAAAAACTGTTCATTACATTAAATGGTAATCACTGTATAAAATACCTGCAGTTTCAGAAAATGGAGAATCATTATTTAGTTGCAAATTGGCACAATGGAAAATAAAAGTTATTCACTGGCATTATTTTTAAGGTGCCAACACAGATAACAGTTATCTCTCACAGTAAGATCACTGCAATCATATTGCCTCATTGAGTGTAAGGGGTATATTTACTAAAGTGAGAGTTTTTAGAAATGGAGATGTTACCCATAGCAACCATTCAGATTTTACTTAACATTTAACCTTGTAGAAGATAATAGCTAGAACCTGATTGGTTGCTAGGGGCAACAACTCTCACTTTAGTAAATATACCCTTCAGAGTAACTCCAGCTAGAGTGGTTGGTGCAGAGTGTAAAGTCAGTTTTGCATCACAAGTGATGTCAGTGGGAGTGCTTTCGGCTCTGATAGAGCCAAAAGCACTCGAGGGCTTGTGGCAACAAAACCCTACCACAAGGGTCTTGTCACAAGCCCGATGGTCTTGACCATTGCGACCATCTTCCTGGCCGCTCTCTATAGCTGTGGGTGGTCACCCACAGCTATACGAGCGGCCAGGTGGCCACTCTAAAAATTCAGAAGGACATCCCTGATTCAGAGCGAGCGCTCTGTCAGAGCATCTGGCTCTGACTCAGGGCCTGAGTGCGACAAGGTTAGAAATTTCTGATTAAGGTCAGACCTGTTGTAATTGTGCGTGAGGGAGCCAATGTTATTCGATGTTCCTGATGTATATGCTGGACTGCAATGTATTACGGATGTGAGATAGCGGTAGTGGGCGTCTCTATCCTGGCTGTTCGATGGCTTTGCAATTGCATTCAATAGCATATCCTTTCAGTAGACCTGCGCGTGTAATCGCAGTTGTGATCGCAATAGCAATCCATAATGAATCAGGTCCTCAGTGTGATGCTCCAGCATTCCTGCCGTGTCTCCGGGTATTGTACTCCAGCATTCCAAGTTACACCAGTGTGCAGTAATTGTATGACTTTTATATCCTCCACCTGACTTCCACCTATATTTATTGTGCTATTTGCTCTCTTCTAGATTCCTTCCATATATATATTTATCTACTTTCAATGTTGTGCCCTATTTTTTTCCTCGTCCATAGCCCCTATACTGTATATATATATTTTTGGTGGGTCAGTATCGTGCACTGATCCCGGCACTCCTCCTTTAGTAAATATAAGTGTGGTGATCTGATATCTCTGATGAACTGACAAAGGAGATATACCTAAGCCTATCTTAATCCTAATACTGGAACGCTGAAGGATGCCAGCCCAAACAAGGTAAAGTCCGGGGCACCCTTAGCATTAGCAACAGGTTAGGTTAGGTTTAGGGAGCATAGCAGGGTTTGGGTTAGGTTTTGGGGGGGAGTGTTAGGGTTAGGTAACCCTAGGGGGGAGGGTTAGGGTTAGGCACCATTGGGGGGGTTATGGTTAGGTATTAAGGGGGGGTTAGGTTTAGGCACGAAGGGGAGGTTAGGTTTAGGCACTAATGGGGAGGGTTAGGTTGCTGGGTGGGGGGGGGGTTAGGTTTAGGCTACAAGAAGGGAGGGTTAGAGGGGAAGGGGGAGGGGAAGTATACTTATGCGACAGGAGATCCGGATGCTCTCCCAGTGATGTGGGGGACTACACAAAAAATAAGGAGCCTCCCGCACCTTTTGGGAGAGTAGACAAGATTGAATTCATTTTTTTCATCTGTTTCTGTGGCCATGGATTTATGATTGGGATATTTACATACTAGTTTATAGTGTGTTGAATATAAAGGTTTTTTTGTGTTACTATTATATTAATATATTCATAAAAAAATATTATTTTTTTTGTATAAATAAGAGTGTATTTTTTATCCAGCAGCTCAATAGTAGCGTATTGAATGTAGAGCAGGAGAATTTAAATTGCCCCCTTCAGCTTCTGTGGAACTACATGTTCCAGCATGCCCTAATAGCAGAACTGTGGCTGCTGGAGGACCTGATATTAAAAAATCCTGATGTGCAGTATGTTGCCTGTAAGACCAAAACTGGGAAAAGTTAAATAAGAATAGTGTAAGAGATAAACTAATAAACTAAGTGAAAATAATGATGTGCACTGTATAAATTATAAAAAATAAATCAAAATATAAAGATATATAAATGTCAGATAACAAGTGCAACGTTCGCTACAAAGATATCTCAGGTTCCCATGCCGAGACATTAGATGACATAGAAATTATGTGTTATCTTCTTTATTACTAACCTACTACTCAGTTTCTATTTTCTTCTTCTTCTGTTCCTCTGTCTGTCTCTCTTCACTGGGATGGCCATGCAGCTCTTCTTTGCGGCTCCTCTCCTCGATATAAGATTTTATGATGTTGTGAGGTCATAATGTCTCATGTCCCAAAATGTAAAAAGAAGGAGCAAAGCTGACGCGTATTATCCATTGTACAGGGCAGACAGGTAACATTATGCTTATAGGCCCTGGGCAGCATCCATGCCGACACAAAGACACTGACCTCATTGTCCTCGGTAGGGCTCTGATGTAGCTAAATTTGCTCCTAATGCTACATGAAGACTATGTTTGTGGGTAAAATGTGCTAATCAAAAAGACTTCAGACATTTATTTGCCCAAGGTTGAAAACTCTAGTCTCCCATTACTTGAAATCCACTATGTGCCTACATGTCTGGGCTGGATAACTGGTAAAAATTAATTAATCATTTACTGTGCACAATCAATATATTACATTTCTAACATTTAAATGTAATATATTGACCTATACAGTTTCATTATTACTTCTTTCTTCCCACTACTGAATCCTCTCCCTATGCCACCAAGCCTCTGACTTGCCTTCCTCATTGCTTTGTTATATTGCTTACTTACCTTTAAATCACCTGAAATAGTGACTCCTAGATCTCTTTCCTCCATGTGGGTTCAGTCATCACTGGTGGCAGTGAATAGTTTCACAACAGCGGCCGAAGTGTCAGTCTGTCTCTAAACCTATAGGGTGTAACGGCGCATGCCATGAACACCCCGTGCACATGCAACTGACCTCTGGCAACAGCTATTTGACAGCAATCTATCAGTCAGTTGACCGCGATCAACTGGTTGATCGCGATCGACACATTGGTGACCCGTGCTTAATTCCATTCACTACAGTCTTCACCTATGGCATTACATTGAGGTCTTTTAAACTCTTGTATGGAAAAAGACAGTTATGCCCCCTCTGCCCTGATATTTGCCCTAATGAATGAACTCTTGGTAAATGGAATTACCCCCAGACTTACTCCCATTGCTCCCACCTTTCTCTTATACTCCCCTTATTGACGTCATCGTCGTCCCCACATTTATAGCACTCAATCCCTTTCCTGAATGCTGCTTATGGTTGGTAATATAAAGATTTGAAAAAATGTGTTGGACCCAAAATTTGGATGGAGGAGTGGGTTACACTGCTACCATAAGCATCATGCGTACTGCAGGGAGAAATAAATGAGCGCATTTGACGATTATACTTACTGTACATATAATACAGAAAAAAAATATGATAAATCTTTAGGTTTAAAAATTTTTATTTATGCAGTACAGTATGCGATGTCAGATAGCTGATGCTAAATAATTTGTGAATACTAGCTGGCCAATTTCATATATGTGTCTCAATGCTAATACATTTCATTATTTTGCAGATGTGCAAGAAATAGCATAACATATTCCTTTGTGACATACTTACAAGGCTATTAGCACAGTACTTACTACCATCAAACAGCAAAGTTGTTATTTATCTTTTTTTTTTTTGCCATCAGAGTGTTTTCTATCAGATACAGTAATTGCAAAAAAAAAAAGTGTGGATTTCTGTACATACTGTATAACATACAGTAGTATCTAAGCTGTATCTTTATTCTACTACAGTATCAGACAAAGGAATCGTACAGTAGAGCTTTCAAGATCTACAATACATTTTTATATAAATACAGTAAGATATTCTATATAAGTAAGCTAGTATCTTTAACCAGTTTATGACCGCAGTAGTTCATATGGGTGATTGGCTCATGACTTAACAGAGATAGGCTCAGTATATTTAATTCACTTATTGAATTAGATAAATATGTCAGTATGTTATATCATAACAGATATTTATATGTAAGAGCATGACATGGTATTCTTTATCTGGTGTTCTGATTACTTATTTGATGATCTCTAGACACAGATTCCCACCAGATACTTGTTAATCTTTGAGGGGAAAATAATGAGATAAAGAAATCCTTCATGAGCAAGGTACAAAGACATGTTTGATATTAATCTATTTGAACATTGAGTTGAACATGCATTAATTAGAAGAAATAGGTTTAAATGTACTAATGCACCTGATTTATCCCCTTCAATATAAAAGCTCCTACTGTATATTGAGAGTTTTTGTGAAGTGTTTTTGGAGAACCATCTGTTCTAGAGACTTCAAACCAGACATTCATCTATATTGCAGTTGATCAAGATAAAGCTATTAGACAATTGACTTATGATAATTTTATTGTAATAAAGACTGCTGAAAAAGGGGGTGAAACTACTGTATAATTCAAAATATTCATTATTATTTGTCCAAAGCCAGACCACAATTGACACCAGCTTTTATGCAATGGACACCAGCTTTTGTATTGAAATGGTCATTGGCTCCACATTGCCATGTCACTCTGAACTTGAAAATGCATTGACTGATTCAATAAATTTCAAATATGATTGGTATTTTGCATTTAGTTTTTCACCCTATCCCTCCTTCCTATTACCAGTAGAGATGTGCGCTGACCCCCGTGTTTTGGTTTTGGATCTGGATTCATCTTCATGTATTGGTTTTGGTTTTGCAAAAATCACCCTTAAGTGTTTTGGTTTTGGGTCTGGGTTTTTATTTTTAAAATTGATAAAAAGTTTTTAAAAACAGCTAAAATCATGTAATTTTTACATTCCAAAACCCAAAATTCAAATATAAAATCCAAATTCGGAACTGCCGGAAAATAAAAACCGCAACTTGGATCTTTCCGGATCTCCTCAAGAGATCAGAACTGCTACTGTGATCTGTCCGGATTCACAAAATTTGGGTGGATTCAGATCTCCGAACCACACATCTCTAATTAATGTACCAGTTACCTGAAATTCACAAATGTCATGCTAATCCATCATTTTGTAATAAAACTTCAGGTTTTGGGTCACTTAGTTGTAATCTTTTCTTTTACAGTAATGACTTTTGACAGACTTGCCCTGTTTTCTTGAGATCATATTTCTTGATATATGCAATATTTAGTGGAAGCTAAATATACTGTACTATCACTCCATATAAGGAAGGTATGCTTGCAGCTCCTAACTTGTGGCCTTAATGTGAGTTATCAAAAATTCTGCAAATGTATTTTGAATTTGAATTCATTTATATTATCAAGCATTTCACATTCAATCAATATTTTTGCATTGTCTTCAACTGTTTTTATTTAGCCATTGAACCACCTAAATCACTTTGTTTTGTCTTGAGATTATCCCAATTTCTCTAAACGCACACGTCTGCATGTGTATTTGTGTCTGCATGTGTATTTGTGACTGCATGTGTATTTGTGTCTGCATGTGTATTTGTGTCTGCATGTGTATTTGTGACTGCATGTGTATTTGTGACTGCATGTGTATTTGTGTCTGCATGTGTATTTGTGACTGCATGTGTATTTGAGTATGCATGTGTATTAGTGACTGCATGTGTATTTGTGTCTGCATGTGTATTTGTGACTGCATGTGGATGAGATGGCAGCTTCAGCATATACTCCTTCTTCATTTTCCAGCATTTTGAGCAGCGCTGAGAGATCCGACGCAGGACCTCGGAGAGGTAAGTTGAGATAATATGGGTGCAGTATGTGAACAGCACACCCTGCACCCTTATAGATACGCCCCTGCCTTCTTGTCTGACAACCATTCCACAAGTGTTTCTGTATATAGCATAGAAGCATAGAAGCTAACCCCATACACTACTTAGTATCAATGACAAAATGTGACTGCCTTGATAATACAAAAATCTAGTAGATTAGAGGGGAAGTAAGAAGATGTGGGTACAGGGAACAAAGTATGGATAAAATAGTAATCAAATCACCATATAAATGATAGTCATTGTTGCACAAATAAAATCTGACAAATATATGACAGTAGTTTGCAATATGGTATTACTGTACATAGGCAATAGGTTTCTTCATCCTAAATGCTGCAGCACCTGTTTGGCTATAACTATGGACAATATGGTTTCTCAATTACTTCAACAAATAATAACCTTCTCCCACACATATATGAACAAACAGCAGATTAGCAAAACCCCAGACTGATCAGTCTTTTACTTTAAAGTGAACACAAAGTTATATCATTTTAGTACTCTTTTGCTAGGTGGTTACTGATAAAGCAGAGGAGTGAGACTAGTTCAGAATGAAGTAGAACAAACTGATCTAATCTAATCTCCACTATGTCATCAGGAGGCTCCCAGCTTTGTAGGACAGGATGATCAGAGGGTCTGCTCTAATATTTTGGATTAATATGAGACCTGCTTTGTTTACAGAACAGTGCAAGCAGCACAAACAAACCAATTAACCATCTGGCCAATATGTTTTGTTTGTTTTTTGCATCAATTAAAAATGGGAAAAAAGATCATACTTTAAATATCGTTATTTCTGATATATTGTTATTGTTTTTCCTTTCCTACAGTGCATGGGGGAGGAAAATCTGTTGCTGTCTAATCCATAGGTAAAACATGGTGAGCACTGTCACTGTGTTTTTCTGCCTGTGATCTGTCTCCCTGTCTAATGTCATTGTGTCTGTCAGACCTGTGAGACTGACATCCTTTGCATTGTCAGTGTGTCTATCCTGTGAGCCTATCTTCCAGCACTATCAGTTTTTCTGTCTGTCCTGTAAGCCTGTATCCCAGTACAATGTCAATGTGTCTATCCTGTGAGCCTGTCTCCCAGCACTGTCAGTGTGTCTGTATTATGGTTCTATCACCCAGCACTCTGGCCTCTTAGTGTGTCTGTCTCCCAGCACTGTCAGTGTGTCTTTCTCTCAGTCATGCTTGTGTTTCTGTGTGTCCTTGCCAGTAAGTCTAGATCCCAGTACTGGCTGCAATTACAGTACACTCACACTGTGGATATTGGCCTGTGTGCTGAGTCTTACACATCTATGTGGCCAAGCCATCGTTAACCTCATGTTTGTTCAAATAAGCATTATCATTATCAATGGGCACTTGCACCAACCCTTTACCTAGTGCAAGAGATCCATTTAAAATCAGTTACATCTTTGCATATGCACAACTCAGCATAACCTACGTTTCCATCTACACTCCCTTGACACACTGTGCAAGATGCATCAAGTATCAAATTTTGAATGTGATGCATCCAGCCACTGATCGCATGCATAGTGGCATTTAGTAACACCGTATGCATGAAGCAAAGGACAGCTTCTGATAAGATCGTCATTTGCAGTGTTACGAACCGGGAGTCCTTCTGAGCAGCCATTGGCCAAAGCATGCGCGAGTCACAGCGGACCCTTAGATTGATCCTATTGGATTCCTCTTAGGGAAGTCTCCAGAAAGAAGCCCATCGGCTTCTATTGGGCAATGCTATCTATAGATGGTATGCAATCGGAAAGCCGGCTGACATTATACCGACAGCCGGTGTCCCGACTGGCATATCCCGGTGAGGGTGAAATGACCGGCGTCTAGATGTAGACGCCGGTCATTGTACAAATGCCGGGAGACCGGCGACCGGCATCCCGACCGAAGTGATGCCGGGCGCCACTGCAGACAGCCGCGAGGGGGGAGGGTTAGGTTTAGGGCTCCTGGGGGGGACTTAGGGTTAGGCACCCCCCCGGGAGGTTAGGGTTAGGCTAGAGGGAGGGAGGGTTAGGGTTAGGCACCCCCAGGGGGGACTTAGGGTTAGGCACCTCCCCGGGGACTTAGGTTTAGGTGGCGGGGAAGGGGGGGTTAGGTTGCCTATCAGGAACAAGCTCTGGGAAGTTTTACATTCCACAGCTTGATTCATACAGGGAATGTGGCCATCAAACATCTGAAAGCAGCATTTTTGGAAGTTTGACCACACTTTTGAGGATAGTCCATCCCGCCCACTGTCACTGAACTTGCCTACATACTCTGTGAACATATGAATACCACCCAATTATACCCATTGACTCACAATGCTTGCAATTCAGAATTGCGCCTACAATAGATGTGTACATTCGAATATGGAGTATGTGTAGTGATTCAATTTGTGGGATGCCTCTGCAAAATAGATTTCTGTGCAACTTTGGATCAAACTCAAAGGGATATATTTATATTACTTGCTATGGGCAACATCTCCACTTCTGAAACCCACACTTTAGTAAATATACCCCAAAGTGTTTAGTTCATCTTTGTTATTTTAAAGCACAGTACAAAAGTATTTAACTTTTTCATTGACTTTATTTTACTTTTCTATATTTGATTATATCTCACGTTTCAAGCACACACAATGAAGTCATTTCTTTAAAATATTTTCTGACAAGTTGACTGGTTTTAGCCATGTTGCTGTTTTGGATTAGCTTTTCAAGTGGTAATGTGGTTGGGCAGTGTTTACTGTCAGGTTGCGGCCATTACTCACCTCAGCACCGGCTTCCCCTGACCTCTCGAGCGGTAAGACGCCAGCTGCGGTGGCGAGTGACGCATTGAGGATTATGCCTGGGGTCTGCTAGGACATGTATTTCTATATAATCAGTAATTTGGAGTTGTACACCTGTGATTTGTCTGTTTCTGTGCCTGTAATAATAGTCTCAACAGGTAGCAGCTCCCACTATATATACTCAGGGGGTCAGTCTAGGACCCTTTTCTATACACTCCATTTAATGTGCTTCATTGCACACCTGAAGGCTGAGATACCTTCAGCCTGGACTAGCACCCCTCCCTTATTGGTTTAAAGCATGGAGTCTGGTATTGTGAATGCACACTAGTAATAGGTACAATTTAGGTAAGTCCTACAAATTATATACTGTAGTGCAACTTTGGGTTGATTTTTGGGGCATGGGTCCCCTGGATTGCTTTGGTTGGTCTGCTTCAGGGCATCACATTATAACATATTACCTATCTTACTTTACACTTCACCTTGCTCATTAGATCGATGCCCTGGGGTGGCTCGGCTAGGCTGGTTTGGGGGTGTCCAGTGCTCTGGATGTGAACCTTAGTATGTTAGGGACCAACCCTACATAGGTTAACTGGATATTGTGGGTAGGCCTATAACCTTGGCCATGAATATGCTAAAAACCTCTATTTATTTATTGCAAAATTTTATTGCGTAATGTATTTATATGTAATCAGTAATTTGGAGTTGTGCACAAGTGATTTGTCTGTTTCTGTGCAGTCTAGGACCCTTTTCTATACAATCCATTTAGTGTACTTCTTTGCACACCTGAAGTCTAGGACCCTTTTCTATGGACTACATATCCCAGCATGCCCTGCCACAGTTTTAGCATTCCCTAATAGCAAAACTCTGGCAGTGCATGCTGGAACTATGTAGTCCCACAGCAGCTGGAGTGCCAGGGTTCACCACAACTGCCATAGGGGATCAAGAATTGTTGGCTATGCAATTGGCACTAGAGGAATGGCGACACCTTTTGGAAGATGCTAAGTTTCCTATTGCAATCATCACTGATCATAAGAATCTTCTATATCTCAAGACAGCTCATTGTTTGAATGCCAGACAAGCTTGCTGGTCTCTCTTCTTCTCCAGGTTTGATTTCAAGGTCCAATTTCATCTTGGCATTCAAAACAAAAATGCTGATGCACTCTGCTGGACCTTCCTGCCCCTACAGAAAGATCAACCTCAAGTTCATCCTATTCTGGGTTTTCAAGTCTTTGCTCAAACCCAGTTGCTGTCTCCCCCTCCTGGCAAGATCTTTGTAGCACCTCAGTTACATAAGAACTTCTTAACTTGGGTTCATGCCTTTTTGTTTGCTAGCCATTTGGTCATCCTCAAAACTTTCAAGTTTTACAGCACTCCTACTGGTGGCCCACTATGAAGGAAGACGTCAGGAATTTTATTGTTTCTTGTGCCAAGTGTGCCCAGCATAACTCCACTTGCATCAAAATTATAGGCCCTTTGCATCCTCTGCCTATACCAGATGCTCCTTGGACTCATCTGTCGATGGATTTTATTTATGAGTTACCACCCTCTAAGGGGTATAATACAATCTGGGTTGTAGTAGATCTATTTTCGAAGATGGCCCATTTTAATCCCTTGGCTGGACTTCCCTCTGCACCACAGTTGGCAAAAATGTTTATTTGTGACGTCTTCTGTTTCCATGGACTACTTAAGATAGTGTCTGATCAAGGTGTGTTATTTGTGGCCAAATTCTGGAGGGCTTTATGTGCCTCTTGTAGAATTAAACTGAAGTTTTCATCCGCCTCTACCCCACAGACAAATGGTCAAATAGAGAGGATGAATAAGGAATTGGAGACATTTAGTAGACTCTTTGTGTCCTCATCTCAAGATGCTTGGGTCGATTTATTACCTTGGGCAGAGTTTGCCCATAATTACAGGTACCATTCCTCTTCAAATTCTACTGTTTTTTGCAGTATATGGCAGACATCCGCGTGTTCCAGATTTTCAAGAGTTACCCCTCATGCAAGTACCTGCCATCACAAATCTTGTAGAATCATTTTCTGGTATATGTAAAGATATTCACTACTCTTTAAAAAAAAGCTTCTAGTAATTACTAGAAGTTCGTGGATCGAAAATATCTCGCCGTTCCCCTTCTGAGAACCGGAGATACTGTGTGGATGTTAAACAAGAACATTCGGTTGAAAGTTCCAAGCATGAAATTTGCATTGTCATCAATATGGTGGTGTATAAACTGGAACTATCTACTCAGTTGAAAATTTCCAACACATTTCAAATTTCTCTTCTATGACCATTAATTCTTAACCAATTCCAGCGTTCTCCACCCAAGACACCTCAAGTTCATACTCAATTGGGAGTCAAATTTGAAATAGAGAAGATCCTTGATTCTCGACACCAGTTAAATCATCTTCAGTATCTCATTGATTGGAAGGGATACAGAGCAGAAGAACGGGCATGGATCAAGATGTCTGATGTCCATGTTCCAGAGCTTGGTCGAGCTTTTCACAACAAAAATCCTAATAAGCCTTGTAGGTGTCTGGAGTCAACCCTGAAAGGGGGGGTACTGTCAGTTTGCGGCCTAGGAACGGCCATTACTCTCCTCAGTGCCGGGTTCCCCTGACTTCTTGAGCAGTCAGACACCAGGTGCGGCGGCGAGTGATGCTCTGAGGATTATGCCTGGGGTCTGCTAGAATATCCACGTGCTGCTCTGTGATTTGGTTCCTGCTGTTGCCATCATGGATGCAACCATGACAGTCTACATAACCCAATTAGTGCTTTACCAAAAGGTACCATTGGTTGTTGTCTGCTGTTGGTGTCCTCCAAAGCTCTGGACAACAAGAAGTTGCCTGTACAATGTTGTTACTTCCAGTGAATACTTGCTGTTGCAGCATTCCAGGTTCCAAGCTCTTTTCGTCTAGTGATATATATCTAGTGTTAATCCATGGTGTGTGTACTCAGAACATCAACCGAGTACTATCTCCTTTGTGTCATTCTCTTCTGCCAATTCTGCATCTGGATTCACAGTGTGTGTACTCAGTAAGTCATCCGAGTACCATCTCCTAAGTGTCATTCTCCTGTGCCAGTTCTGCATCAGGCTCCACAGTGTGTGTACTGTACTCAGTACATCACCCGAGTACTATCTCCTTTGTGTCATTCTCCTCTGCCAATTCTGCATCTGGATTCACAGTGTGTGTTCTCAGTACATCATCTGAGTACCAACTCCTAAGTGTCATTCTCCTGTGCCAGTTCTGTGTCTGGATCCACAGTGTATGTACTCAGTATATCACCCAAGTGCAAACTCCCAGTATCGTTCTCCTGTGCTTTCCCTGCTATTATGTTCTTTCATTTCCCACTGACCAAAGGGCCGCAACCTGCTTACTGGGTAAAGCTTAAACCCAAATCCCAATTTTAGAGGTTACTGGTGAACACCTCCCAGTAAGTTAGACTCCTCACCTTTGGTCAGGTCTAGTCAACATCTTGTACTTGTAGATGAGGAAGGCATATATCCAGGCCCCTCGCCTCCGGTTCTATTTCCAACCTGGGACCCCGACTTCCAATCTCTCAGTAGAGGATCTCCATAGCCCAAATGTGACAGTTTACATTGCTATGTGCTTAAATACATATCTTATAATTTCATATAATATTCACAGGGTCATAAAGAGGACCATACACAGTAGAGATCGCAGAATTCTGGATCTAGGTGAGGAGCCCAATACTCTGAATGCCATTTTCAGCTAGAATGGAGCTCAAAAAGGGAAGTTCAATACAATGTATGGTCATATTAAGCAGGTTAAAGATATGGAAAGAGCTGCCCTGTATGGACCTGGTAGGTACAGGTTGCAGACTGGGTACAGTGTTTTGTGAAAATTTATCCCTATGGCACCAATGTCATGTATCCAAATACAAAAGCTTCTAATTTGCTATGTTTAAATATTCCTGTTGCAACCAGGGGTGAATCTAGGTTTTCTGACACCCAGGGCAAATACTCATCTTGGCGGTCCCCCCATAAGCTACTAGTTATCCTTGGCTAGCATGAATATAGATATCAACATTGTAAAGACATAAACATTTGTAAGGTGAGTTTAAAACTCATGCTTAATTGAATTCAATTAAGGTGCCAGAGCCTGCAGCATATTTTATGTGGTTCTGAGGTGTCTTCTCATTTAAATAGAGCATGCAGACTTCACTGTCTAAAGACTGAAAAGTTAGTACCCCTGCCTGTACAACAATACCTTCAGTATAGTGGTTTCAGCTCTCCTGCTGGAGCACCATTTTTTGCACACAGGTAACTGTTGTCTTCTGTGTTCAGGTTGAAAAAAACCCAGCACAATGAATGCTCCATATGCCAATGCAATCTACTGCATAAATGCAGCTTGGTACTAAAGAAGCATAGTAATGAGTACATCCTGAGCACATAGGATCCAAAGTTAGCCCAAGCACACCCACCCTAATGTCAGAGATTATTGTCAGTGACTGAGTCAACTCAATTTATTTATTTATTACCAGTTATTTATATATAGCGCACAAATATTGTGTAGTGCTTTACAGAGAATATTGGGGCCATTCACATCAGTCCCTGCCCCAGTGGAGCTTACAATCTATATTCCCTATCATATGCTCACACACATACACTCTAGGGTTAATTTTTTGGTGGGAAACAATTAACCTACATGTATATAATTTTGGTTGGGAGGAAACTGGAGTACCCGGAGGAAATCTACACAAGCACAGAGAGAATATGCAAACTCCGCACAGTTAGGGCCGTGGTGGGAATTGAACCCACAACATCAATGCTGTGAGGCAGTAATGCTAACCATTACACCATCTGTGCTGCCATATATAGTGAGCTGTACATATCTACACTGTCCAGTTTTATTTGGCATAATGTGAGTTGGAGACACAGCTAATAAAGTCATAGATAAGTAAGGTGATTGAATTGGGGGAGTTGATGGGGATGTGATTATATGGGGGCTTGGGTGAGACATGATATAGGGAAGATTTTGGGGTACATGATGATGGAGGTACAGTGCTAATCATGACTCTGGGTAGTTGGTACAATGCATTTCTCTCTAGACTTCTTTAGATGCACACCCTAAAGAAATGTGATGCACATGCCATTGTATAGAAGGGTAGGTATAATGTAGCTCATAAATCTTAAAGATCAAAAGCAGTAATACATAAATAGAACACTTTCAAATAACCCATCTTACACCCTCCAATAAAGATGACCAATCAGCAGTGAGAGACAAACACAAGCCCCCAAATACCTCCTACCCTTTACAACTCTTTCAATCTATTCGAATAATAATAATAATAATAATAATAATAATATATGAAAGTTCCTTATTGTCTGCACATATTTTGTGAGCAGTCAGATACCCCCAGTCTTATTTGTAGATAAACTTATTATAATGATTTTTTTTTTCAGTTTATTAAATAAATTTATCTTAATGATATTTTGTTATATATGAAATGTGAAAATGTTGAATGGATGATGTTAATTTCAAAGTAGTATATAAGGTATTTGACAGATGCAAGTTATCATTCAAACACGCCACAAAACTAAAGGATCATCTCTGCCAGTTATTTATGCTTTTTAGCGTGACAGTGGGATTAGGAATTGCAATCAATACCAATTTCTTACTGAATTCATTATATCACGCTCTGTCTCTTCTTGTTTCTTTAATTATAAAGGATATGAGTAGTCTTTAAAATGGTCTAAAATGCATTTTTTTGGTCCTGATTCACATATTTAGTTTCTGACATGTAAAGTGTTAGGGTATTTAGAAGTTTGCCTAGGGACTCCAGGTGCATCTAGATTTGGAGGATTAGTGTAAATAAATTGCTTCAGATGTTTTCATTAATTATACCACAATCTCACACCACAAGAGTGAGCTGCACTGAGGAGTCTGGGCCTGATTCAGAGCCGGACGCTCTGACCAGAGCGCTCGCGCTGAATCAGGGCCCTCCTCCCTCAACTTGGAGCGGCCTCATGGACGCTCTCATAGCTGTGGGTTACCACCCACAGCTATAGCGAGCGTCCATGATGATGGTCGCGATGGTCAAGACCATCGCGACCATCGGGCTTGCGACGAGACCCTGCAGTAGGGTCTCGGTGACCACAAGCCCTGGAGTGATTTTGGCTAGTGATGTCAGTGGGGCCGGATTCAGACGGTAGGCGTTCCCATGGGAACACCTCTGTCTGGCAGCCACGCCCCCAGCACGCCCACCAAAGGGGGCGTGCTGTCACTCACCATCGACAGCACGCCCCCTTTGGTGCGAGACCCATAACGACGGCTTGGCCGTCGTTATTTGGGTCTCACGCATGTGCATGACAGGGCTCCCTCCGTCGTGCGCATGCCCAATTTGGCACCATCGACCCGCTTGCGACCATCCTGCGCTCGCGAGCAGGTCTGAATGACCCCCTCTGTCAGAAGACAAAACTCTTATGGTACAGTCAGCGGACAAGGAGGGACACATCTGATTACATAAAAGATGTTCCTCAACAACTTTCTAACACTAGATTTTATACTAGGTTAATGGTTGATCCATCTCAGGTTTATCAGGATGCACTTAAAGAATGATCCAAGAAGCACTGTTTGAAGCGGTTATATCCAAGAAAGGATTTGAATTTCTTTTTCCCAACACACCCTATCACTCTGGTTTATTATAATGTGCCAAAAATCTATAAAACACTTTCTCACTCATCATCTGATACTCCTGATAAAGGGGTGTATCTACAATGGGTGCAGGTTGTGCGGTGCATATGGGCCCTTGGGTCCAGGAGGCCCACATCGCACATCATGTACCCATTTATTCAATACATTCCTCTCCAGAGTCCTGTTTCGGTGGTAGCGTTGCTGTACAAATCACCTAGAATATGGATGCCATAGCTGTGTCCCCAGGTTTTGCACATGCACAGTAAGGATATCACCGGTAAAATGGCTGCCATGCCTGGTGACCTGTACATGTGCTGTAGATTTTGGCACATTCTAGTGCCTAGAGTCTACTGCTGCTGCCAGCCACAGGGTAGGGAAGAGGGGGCCTTTGATGGAGACTACACAAGGACCCCCTCTTCTTTTAATATACCCCTTCTGATACCACTAGCATCCTGCACTTCTACCAACATATAGTCACCAGCTGGTGGTCTTTATGCTTTGCTTAAGCTCCACTACATGCTGAGAACCTGTAACATGCTTAGCTGTGAGTATGGCTGATCATCCAGATTAAATAAACAACTTCACTGGTAAAATCCTGGGTGGTTAACTGACTTCAGGGAAATCGCTGGTGTGTTCCATTAATCTGCCATACATTACCATTGACAATAGTGCACACATATTCATAGAGTGAAGACAGCACAGAGTGATTTCAGCACAGTGTGTTAGCACAGAGAGTTAAGCAGAGCACAGAAGCTTCATAATTATGTCAGTAAGAAGTATATACTGGAGTTACACCCATGTTGTGATAGATTTATCAATCTAAAAAGTGCAGACAATTGCACTGAATGTGCCAGCAGCTGGAGACATATCTGAACCAGAAGTTACCAGATTCTGTGAGATCAAACAGTGGAAAACCACCAAGAAGATGTTACTGTATGAGGAGTTTGCAAATGTTACGTTCTGTGGGACTGATTCAGCAAGTATCGCCATTCTTCTAGAACACACGCACTGCAGTTGCTAACATAAGCAGTGAAATGCAAATGTTTGCAATCGCATTGCGATCACAGCTTACCATAAGGACGCCCACTTCCCTTTACATCAGGCTTGCCTACCCTCCCGATTTGGCCGGGAGCCTCCCGATTTCAGGTGCTGCTCCTGGCCCACCAGAAAGGCAGGCAAGCCTCCCAGTTCCGGCATCCCTCCCTACCCTCCACAGAGTTAATATCAAAACCCCCGGAGATAGGGGGCCCAGTGACGCGATTCGCGCTGAATTGCGTCATCATGGTCCCGTCCCCTGCTTTATAATGCCGAAATTAACGGCATTGTGAAGAGGGGGTGGGGCCACGATGACGCGATCACGTGGCTCTACCCCAAATGTGATGTCATGGCTGGGTACACCCCTCGCTATTAGTCAACAATCTGCTCCCTCCTGGAAGGAGGGAAATGATTGTCGGCAAGTATGCCTTACATGCATCCATATATTTGGGCAATGTAGCGAAGTAATCGAGTAACAACAGACCCATACACACACAGTTAAGGCAGGTCAGACCTCACTCAGGAATTGCTAACTTCAGGTCATTCTCTGAGGCCTCGGGCTACGTATGGAATTGCAATGGATAATTTATGCACGCTCCTGCACCACCGTTCCAACGCACTGGCACGCCTGCGTTTGCCCGACCACCCCCCATCACCACCCACAAACGGCACTTCCTGTCAATCACTGTGCTCGGGGTCTGCGTAGCCTCTGCAAACACATTTCTCATTGCAATTACTAGTTCGCTTACTGCGATGTATACACATGTGCAATGCTAATTAATCGACTGATTACGTTTGTTTTCATGTCTGCATTTATTTTATCTACCTATTTTATTTTCTCCACTTTCCGGTACTGCAGATCATGGTAGTACCTTAAAAAGTCAATGATACAGTACAGTAATGATTGTAATAAAAATGATCCCTTAATTATATATACTGTAATGCAGTAATAAAAACAATATGAAGGCAATTATTTTACTGTGCAGCTATTGCTAGAAAATTCAAAAGGCATATAGTATAAGAGTATACATTGGAAACACCACCCTTTGTTGTTATTTTATAAAGCTTTTACATAGATTATTCTTGAGGATTATTCTAATGTAAGTTTTAACACAGAGAATGTGCCTTTGATATTTATGGCTTTATTGAATAATGAAGCAACCCCTGGCAGGTTTAAAATACAAACATAATATCCAGGCGGAGTGTAGAATGACTGGATGCTTAAATTTAATAAGGCATGCAAATGTTATTATAGGTGAAGATTTATGATCCAGTTTAGGTTTATGTCAAATCTCCCTGTTTAAATGTATGCAAGCTGGCCATTTTGAGACATTAGTCAGTAAGACACCAGTATTTTAATGTATGGTTTCCTATTTATTGTTTTGCTTGTGATATTATTTTTGGATTAAAAGAAAGTATACAGATTTTTTTAAATGTAGGGGGAAATTTATCAAAAATTGAAAAGAAAGTGGAGAGAGCTAAAGTACTAACCAATCAGCTTCTAACTGTCATTTTACAGGTTGTATTTGTGAAATGAAAGTTAGAAGCTGATTTGTTGGCACTGTAGTTATCTCCACTTGATAAATCTCCCACTTTGGTCTCTTTGATTAGAACAGTAGTGTCCTTTTAAACTGTGGCTAAAGTCAAGCCAAAAAGCCCCTCTTGGCACGCCAGGGCTTATGCAACTCAGCAATGCCTAGCATCTGTTTTGCACAAAATGAGCATCTTATTCGCATAACTAAAACAGGTGGAAGCCACAAAATTGCATTGCTATTGAAAATACATTGAGGTTATTTAGTTAAACAATTACTATTTTTATTTATTTATTGCAATTTTTAAATATATTATGCAGGAAAATGTACACCTTTTAAATGCAAGACAAATTATGAATTATATAATTATATTTTATTTATTTTGTATCATTGTATTCATTAAATTCACTAGCATGTAAAAAATAAGTAAACACCAGTCTGAACCAAGAATTGATTCAGGACATCAATACTACCATTAATGTGCATAGGCTGCAATAAATGACCTTATGACATAAAGTCCAATGAATAGTAAAGTGCTTGATGCCTAAAGTGCATAAGTGATAATAATAAATGTAAAGATAAAAATAGTAAATACCAATATGTATTAAAAAGGGGGGAATTTTATTCTAAACACATGTAGAGTTCATAAAAAGTGGCTCCCTTATAGGGCAAGCCTCATCATATAAATACAATAAAATAAAATAATAAAATGTGGAGGAGATCGCTTATCTGAATTAAAAGTATAGGATTTCTGCATATAGTCCTTAGGGCAAAAGCTAGGATCCAATGCGTTTCGTCTGCTGACTTCTTCCTGGGGATCATTCATTCATGGGTGCAGCCCCTGGCTGAATAATTAATAATAAAAAGAAATTCATTGGTGCAGCCCCTGGCTGAAAAATTGATAAAAAAATAATTTAAAATCGAATCATTGGTTCCTAAACCAACCATAACATTAATTTAAAATGTCAGGCAGCAATTCCCCAACCAGCACATAATGGAAAGGAAAAGTGCAAGATGGAATAGTCCTTGGGCCCTCCTACCCACCCTTATATTGTATACAAAACAGGACATTCACAGTTTAACAAACCAATCATTTCAGCGACAAGGACTGACAATTTTGGCTGAAATTATTGATTTGTTTGGACTCCCATAAAACAATCTGCCAATGTGCATTGGACATGGAAATTAAAATGATCCCATACGCAAACTGGCTTTACCTTACTAGCTGTTGTTATCCTCGTCCTCATCATCCCCATCAGTGTGTACATCCTCTTCTTCACACAATATAAATTCATCCCCGCTGGAATCCACCATACAGTCTCTGTAATTTTTTTTATGTAATTGTTGGTAGAGGTCTTCCTCGTGGAATTTGTAATTAATTTTAATGATCATCATCTTTTCCACATTTTGAGGAAGTAACCTCCTACGCCGATCACTGACAAGGTTGCCAGCTGCACCGAAAACTCTTTCGGAGTACACACTGGAGGGTGGGCAACTTAAGTAATGCAAAGCCAGTTTGTGTATGGTACTCCAAATTGCCTCGTTTTCCTGCCAGTACTATTAGGATGTTATCTCTGAAATAGTCCTCCACCATTCTGTGAATGGAGACCGTATCACACATAGTCACAGTAGAAGACATGTCACTAGTAGGCAGATCTCTCAGGCCCAACCAGATGTCATTTTTTGGTGACTGATCTGCATGACCAGCAGGCATTCTGTAAAGAAAATTGAGTCTTTTCCTGGCAGCTGCAGAAACTGAAGGAGGAGATGATGGCGTTTCATGTGTGGCTGCAGCTGAGAATTTTTTTACCAACATCTCTTTGCACAGTTTTAGATTTCGGTCTGTTGGAAAAGAACTCACAAGGTAGGACTTAAACCTAGGATCCAGAATGGTCGCCAAAATATATTTTGCAGATTTCAATAGATTGACAACTCTTGTATCCTGTTGAAGTGAATCAAGGGCTTGATCCCAGTCCGACATACTTTGCACAATCGCTCCGTTTCACCTCCTCCTTCAGTTTCTCCAGATGTTTTTGCAAAAGTCTGAAGAGGGGAATGACCTGACTCAAGCTGGCAGTGTCTGAACTAACTTCACGTGTGGCAAGTTCAAAGGGTTTAAAAACCTTGCACAACATTGAAATTATTCTCCACTGCCCTTGAGTAAGGTGCACTCCCCCTCCACGGCCTATGTAGTAGTCCATTGTATAGGCCTGGATGGCCTTTTGCTGTTCCTCCATCCGCTGAAGCATAATAAGGTTTTTTAATGTCCTTGTACAGACTTGGAATTGCTCTTCTAGTGAAGTGGAATCTAGAAGGGATATGGTAGCAAAGACACAGGACCTCAAATAACTGTTGAAAACCCACTGTGTTAATGGCAAATACTGGATGCACATCTAATACCAGCATAGCTGTTATGGCGTCAGTAATCCACTGTGCAACTGTGTGATTGCTGTCATACTTGTTTGCCCTTGCAAAAGATTGTTTGACAGTTAATTGTTTTTTGGAGGATACATTAAAAGTAGTCTTCCTCATGGTCCCCTTCTGGGATGAAGATCCACTCACAGCAACAGCAGCAGCAACAGGTGTAGTCATCAAGGTTCCTTCTGAGGAATCACGGATAGGAGAGAAGTCAATCATGCTTTGCATAACAACATTGGATGCAGCAGGACTTCTCCCGATCATGAATGAAGATGTTGATGATGCAAGTGTTGGTGTTGGAGATCAAAGGTGCTGGGATCCCACAGAGAGGGAGCAGGTAGGTGACACTGGACTTGTTATGTTTTGAGTTTTGGAACTTGGCGACAAACACATTGATATTTGATGAATGCGCTCAGAGTGACATAGCAAGGAGGAGGTTCCTAGGTGGTTTAGATCCCTCCCTCTATTCGCTCTTGCTTGGCAATGGTCACATATGGCTTGACAACTGTTGCCCGGAACAGGGTGGAAATAATTCCACACGTGAGAAGTGGATTTTTTTGTCTCTTGTCCGGGCAGGATAACAATGGGTTTTGGCTTTTTCTATCCATGGGCAACAGCTGTTGGATTACTTACACAAAGGACATCCTCACCATCAACATCCTCATCACCGACACTGGCATCTTCATCATCAACACCCTCATCATCCTTAGCACCTTCAGCTACCAAAATATCCTCCATGTGCAATTCCACAGAAGCATCCTCGACGACTACATCTGCAAGATGTTGACTGCCCTTCCCCACATTTATAGAGGGCACACAAATGTTGGAACTTGGAGGATCCTCCAGTACACTAGTATTTAGATCTGGCTCACACATGGCAACCGTGGACACACTTGCTGCTCCACGGGGATTTATGATTTCGAGTTCTCAGGGCACACAGTTGGTTTTTCCAGGGCTGGCTAACTCATTTTTACAACTTTACATTTTTTAATGGTACCACCACCACTACTACTACAAGCAGAAGGGCTATCAGAATCAGCAGTCTTCATAAAGAAAGGCCAAGGCCTTTTCCTTTCCTTTCCACTTCATGTAGTGAATAGCATATTGCCAATTTTTTGTTTATCTAAAGGTAAATAACTTTTAATTTTTCTTCTTAACTTTGATAAAAGTAGCTTTACCATATCGATCGCCTGACTTAAGCCCTGGGACATGGGCCTTCATAGAGGATGAGGAAGTTGACGGCCTTGGCGACAGCTACAAAATGTGGTTCTTGGCCTTGCTCTCCTGTCATGTGACAGCCCTTCATATTTTCTGCAGTCTTGAAGCAGTGTCACAAGCACCAATAGTGTAGCCAAGGTGTGGTTACAAAATTCACACACGGGCAGTCGTGCGCACACAGAAAAAAATTTAACAAAAAGAGACAATTGATTTAATTTTTTTTTTATGCTCAAGAACTTGGGCCCACAGCAGTGATTGATCACAACTGGAGTGGGGCAGCACTAGGTTGCAACTTGCGTTGCTGGCTGGATACATGCACACACACAGACAGTAAAAAAATAAAAAAAATAAAAAATTATTTTTATTTTTTTTATGCTGCAGAACTTGGGCCCAGAGCAGCGATTGATCACAACTAAATTTGGGCAGCATTAGGTTGCAACTTGCATTGCTGGCTTGATAATGTGGTTAAGCCTAACATGGACACACACAGACAGTTCAAATAAAAAAAAGATAATTTAATTACATTTTTTTTTATGCTCCAGAACTTGGGCCAAGAGCAGCGTTTGATCGCGACTGGAGTCGGGCAGCACTAGATTGCAACTTGCGTTGCTGGCTGGATCTTGTGTTGTTAGCCTAACATACACACATAGACAGTTAAAGATCAAAAAAAGACAATTTATTTTTATTTTTCTTATGCTCCAGAACTTGGGCCCAAAGCAGCGATTGATCATGACTGGAGTTGGGCAGCACTAGGTTGCAACTTGCGTTGCTCGCTAGATCTTGTGCGGTTAAGTCTAACATGCACACACACAGACCGTTATAGATAAAAAAAAAAACAATTTATTTTTATTTTTTTATGCTCTAGAATTTGGGCCCAGAGCAGCAATTGATCACGACTGGAGTCGGGCAGCACTAGGTTGCAACTTGCATTGCTGGCTGGGTCTTGTGCAGTTAAGCCTAACACGCACACACACACAGTTAAAGATAAAAAAAAAGACAATTTATTTTTATTTTCTTTATGCTCCAGAATTTGCGCCCAGAGCAGTGATTGATCATGACTGGAGTCGGGCAGCACTAGGTTGCAACTTACGTTGCTGGCTCGATCTTGTATGGTTAAAACTAACATGCACACACACACACACACACACAGAAAAATATTACACTAAAAGTCCCTTTTTTGTTTTCTTTTACAATATATATATATTTTTTGGGAGTCCAGAACTTGGGCCCAGATGGATGCAGCACCAGACCAGATGTATTTTGCACCAGCCCAGATGGACACAGCAGACAGCAGAGCACCAGCCCAGAATGGATCAGAACTGCAGCACCACAGGACACAGCAGACAGCAGAGCACCGCCTAGAATGGATTAACACTCATCAGTACCAGCCCGGAATGGATCAGCAGTGCACCAGCCCAGGACACAGGACACAGGACCAGTCTCCCAGCCCTACACTACCCACCCTCCCTGTTCAGTCTCCACAGCTGGAGTGAAATGGCATCTGCCGCGTGGTCCCTATATACTTCATTGATCATAGAGATGTAAGCTCGCGAACCGCTAGATTTCTGACTCTATGGTTTTGCCTCGGTTTTGAGATATGTCAATAAATAGTGTATGCTTTATCATATAATTGACCAGTATATGTAAGCTACCAGACATACATGCATAAGTCTTTTCACATAGTCCACATGCAGATTAATATCCTCATTACTTGGGGGTAGCGCCTGACCACGATTTCATGTAATCAATAGTATGCTAATTAGAGATGGGCAAATCAATTTGAACATAACTGAAATTTGTCTTCCTGTCAGCAAATGTATTTGTGAATCAGCTCTAGTGCGCACAAAATTTTCACAAGTAATGTTGACTAGAGAATCAGGCCAATCACAGTGCATAGAGCACAATAAAACCAATCGGCAAGCTTCAACAGAGGTCACATGTTTCTGCCTCAACCGATGTCTGTAGGCAATTAACAATGTAACAGGTGTTAATTGTGCTGACGTAGGTTGCCGCCTGCGACCGACTCTGAATTAGCCTGTAGAGATAGGAGGTGTGCTTTCATAGTTGTGGGTGTTTCCGTGCTTACGATGTGCGTTGCGATTGAGTGCTCATTTTGCATATTCGATCACTTTGGGTGTGACCGATCGCTCCCGAGCGACCGCCTCTGAATGAGGTTCTCAGTCCCTTAGACACTTATTCAGCCTTGAAGATATCAGGGAAAATGTCTGAGGTGCTGTTTGGGCCTGTCAATTTTCCTGTTTATTATCAATCTCACTGTAGCTTCCTCTTCTTTTATCCCCAGCATCTCCCGGCCTCCCCTCTCTCTTCCCCAGCCCTTTCCCATGAGGCCATGGCCCTTTTTCAGGTGCTCTATCTTATGTCCCTATTTAAAAAATTGGGAGGGGGGAGGTGCCAATGCTTTCTGGCACAGGGCACCAAAATATCTAGTTACGGCTCTGGACTGAGGCTTTGGGGTTTATCCAATTAGTTGCAAATTGAGAGTTTGTTTCATGAAACTCACAAATTTTGCACATATTTGCACACCCGAGAATTCTCCAATCCAATTAAAAATGCCTATTTGTGGCACTCACAGCAGGGTTTTTTTGATTTGTCAGCCAAATGCAATGTGAGAAAGTGCATGAAAAAGTGACTTTCCTGGGCAACAAAAAACTGACAATTTTGTTTGCAGAATCATATACAAGTGGGCATAAGAAAACTACTTGAAGTATTTAAATGGTGATAAATTCCTGATTTGTGCATTTTTTTTTAAAAAAAGTAAAAATGTATACAAATTATAAAAAGCATTGAGGTGACTTTAATTAAAAAAAAATATATAATAGGCAATCATTTTTTTTAAATAAATACTCTAATTAAATTTGGGGTGCATAGAGCAATTAAATAGTTAATTTTGGGGTAATTTTTTGAAAGCCCAAAAAATTACTTGTAATTATTGGACTAATTAAGTTATTATGACATATTAACCTTGAAATTAATATTTTGCCTACCATCTCAACCTCAGGGAGGTGCGAATGAAAATATGCATGTTTACTCTGACTGGTTTATTGCGAATTGCTAATTGGATTGCAAAATTAATTTGCAATGCGAATTTGCAGAAATAATCGCACCTAATTGGTTGACCCCTGTAACTATTAGTAGCCCAGGCTAAGGTGCACTACACTTGTTTGCACATTTGTAAACAATACTATAGAACTGGCTCCCCGTTTTATCATTTCACTGACACCCTCGCTACTTAAGTTGCTTAAACAAGGTCAGCATTGTAGAGTGTTCACTTTGGATTATATTGTTAATCAAAAGTGAGCTGCCTGCTACATTTACTGTACAATTGTACTGCACCAAACAACATTCCCAATCATTTCACCATTCCTTGTAATGTAATTGTTTTAGGGTCAACTATTCTACCACTGCAAAAAAATATTTTTACAAAAGTAACGTATTCAATTTCACTGAGGCAAGTAAAAATATTAAAAAGAGAGGAATTGAATCGCAAGATGCTAAAAGTATATGTATAGGGGCATATTCAATTAGGTGCGAGAATAGCAAAATTCCACCACCTGCATGGTTTTTCCCATAGGTGTGGGATTTATGCTATTCAGTTAGGTGCACGGTTTTCCATTTTTTGAACGGGGCAGGATTTTTTTTTTGCAGGCCCAGAGCACGACCAATATTTCCTAAAATCCATATTTGTAAGAAAAACGATCGATAATTGCTCATAGACACCTGCGACACCCTCCCCCCAATGACTAATTAAGCAATTGGAAGTTTCCAATTGGCTTAATTAGCTAGTAATTACTCACCTTCCAAAGCGATGTCTTCTTCATCCAGGTTGTCAGAACCCGGTTTCTACAGCAGTGTGTGTGAAAAGTATGTGAGACTGTACATACTATAGAGAAGGAAGTATGACAGAGAACATATGCATCAGTGTGGTTAGCGGTAGTGAACATTAAAATGACAAATAAACTGTCACCAAAACCCTATTAGAGTTTTAATATTACAGTAAAATCTGTTTTGATGAGAATGATAGAGAAGTTTTTTTAAAGAGGATAAATGAGCTACAGTATGTAACTGTGCAACTTATGGGCAGAATATGGTGGAAATATATCTGAATAACCCTATAGTCATTTCTCCTGATCATGCTCTGTTGGAATATTGACAGAAGAAACATTAACTCACTACCAGAATAATAATTTGCCACAGCAACACTGTACATGTCCTGCTGTATCTCCAGAAGATGTGGTCAGTACGGCTGGTGTAAATGTAATCATACCATTGGTAACCACCCAAAAATATGGAAAGGAATCAACCATGAAAGATTCAAAGGAACTATAAGAACCAGATTCAATTAGGCAATATAATTATGGTTGTAGCCTTGGACTTTTACTCCCCTTTTCTCATGTAGTAAATCTGCGGCTAATGCCTGGATAAGTGCCCGGACCTATGGGTTAATGCATACGTGGTGGTCAAAATAAGGGCATTAAGCACTGCTTATCACAGATTTATGTTCGAGCCTCAGGAGGGGGTGAGCAGAAATCTACCTTAAGTGCAGCCTGCAATTGAATAGCCCCAGGCACTGCTTCGTGGCTATATGAATCTTCAAGGTTAATTGAGTCTGGTCCTAATACTAGGTACACATTAAATGATTGATGTGTGCACCCAGCGATGCAACCGATGATCTCTGCACCAATGGGCCGACATATCGGGCAGCCAGTACACATTAGACTATCTGGTGCCTGACCGCCTGATATGTCAGTCCCTGCCGCATGCTGCTGCATAGGGTCATCGGTTGCATTGTCAGATTGAAATGCTTGTAGGGCCTACAGTACCTGGCAATGAACTGGTGACCCCATGGGAGCATTCAATGGCTGACATAGTGGGTACACACTAGGCAATTTTGCCAATATGTTGGCCTGATCCGCTGGATCAGGCAAAATATTGTCTAATGCAGTGAGGTGCGGTGAGGTTAATGGCTGGGGAGTCACACATGGAGATAAATGAGTGTCAAAAACCTGTCTCACTCCCTACTCACTGTAACTCTCCCCTCACTACACTAAGCTTCAGTGTCCATTTTTTATCCTTCCTGCATCACTGTGTTTTCTCTTGCTGATGAGCTCCTAACGCTAAACACTGCAGTGCACTTCCTGATCCCATGACACTCTTCTACCTGCATCATTGTCTTCTCTTGCTGTTGAGCTCCGATCTCTAAACACTGTAGTGCACTTCCTTGTCATGTGACACGTCCAAGGTGTCCATCAGTGCTCAAGCCACACACCCCATACTGAGAGGCATTATCCTCTCTATTAGCTCTCTATTAGCTCTCTTTCTATGCAGCTTACTGCCATGGTGTGGCCCCACCCCCAGCTCTGCAGGTGTCTGACTCTACAGAAGCAAGGCTGAGCTGTTGCTGCCTCATCTCTCATCTCCCTGCAGTCCCAGGGAGCTCAACAAAGCTGGTGAGTGTTAACTATAAAAATGGTTACAATAAACAAAAAATATGTTTATAAGTTATAAATATATTTTTGTAATAATTGATATTTATATCAAATCTAAGGAGTGCTACTGTATGCAAATAAAAAGTACTGCACCATTAGAGGTGTAACATTAGCTTAACTTGGAACAAAAAATATTTCATGACAAGTAGAAACTAGATTACATTAGAGATTTAAGGTGCCCATCCACTAACAGACATGAAAATGACTGCACGATTACGACACGATTACGAGCATGTTTGCACGATTATAGATGTCTAAGCGACCACCGGACACGCGCATCGCTGGTCATTTCAGACATTTTTTTAAATGATTTGCAAAAGATTGAACGATTGAACGATCATTAGCATTCAATCGCTCAACTTAATCGTCTAGTGGATAGGCACCTTAAGTGGCTGATGAACAGTTGAATTTATGGGTACCACCTATTGCGTTTATACATGAGAACATTATAGTATGCAAATTTGACTATGCATCCTCTATAAGGAGGTAAAAGTATGCTCTGATGATGTCAGAAATTAGCCGCATTTACTACTGTACCTTTCAAAGAACATCTTGGGTGTATCTTATGTGCGAGAACATTTTTATTCAATAAATTACTCCCAGATAACTTCCATTTTATTTACATCAAATTAAATTTTCTGTTAAACTGCATCAACCTCTAAAAGCACAACAACTCATCTTAATTTTGTTTTGGATTTGGATCTGGGTTTAAAAAAATAAGAAGTTTTTTTTTCAAAAAGCTAAAATCATGTAATTTTTGCAATCCAAAACCCGAAATTGAGATTTAAATTCAAAATTCCGAACCGCAGGAAGATCAGAAGAACTGTGACTGGGATCTGTTCAGATCTCCTCAGGAGATCAGAACCGCGATTCAGATCAGTCCAGATTGACAAAATTCTGGTCAATTCAGATTCTGGAAAACCGAACCATACATCTTGAATAGGAAGACATTTAGGATGCCCAAAACTGCAAAGTCCAAATACAAAATCATTCTGGGTAATGTCACTCATCTTGATTTGAGCTGGTGTGCTTCATTGTGGCATGACAAGATGGTGGTATTCATACTGGAGTTGACCTCGAGCATTCCTTGTTAATTGCAGAGTCTGCATTGGCTGGCTGTGAAAATGGAAGCAAAGTCACTTCCAATTGCAAAAATTGTAATTCCCTGATTTGGCTCAACGGATCATAAAGAATATGCAAAGGAAACAGTGATTTGTGAAATCAGCTGCGATTCAGGACTTTGCTTCTTAATTTTCCTGAATTGGTTATATACAATTTCAATGATTTCATATATTTTTATTCTGAATTATTTCAATTTGGTGTGATGCTGGCATGGATCATCCATTGATATATATATATATATATATATATATATATATATATTTGCTATTGCAGATTTTCTTACAGCACTAATTTTTGGAAATATTTAATATGTGAAATTCTCCCTAGCTACTGTATTAAGGGAGGAAGGCAAAAAGTTGGATTTATCTTTAGCAGCACAGATATACCCCTTTTATACTGACCTAAAAATCCCGGGTTGATGGACATCAACCCGGGATTTTTGTCAGTGTAAATGGATCCACCCTGGTCCAGGGACTTGGGGATCCAACTCGGGTAGTTTGCAGGGTTGGCCACGGGTCATTCCCGTGCCACCCTGCAGTGTAAATGGCGCGATCCAGGTCACGATGACCCAGATCATGCTGCATGCTGCCTGATTGGCCAGCTTCAGTGTGGCTTGGAGATTACATCATCTCCAAGCATCCACTGCAACACTGGAAGAAACGGGTCACTGCAGACCCAGCTCCGATGTGAATGGTGCTGACTCGGGAAAATCCTGGGTCTGCGTCGCAGTATGAAAGGGGTTAGTCCCGGGTCTGTTTTGGATTGGAACCCTGTTCCAACCCCTGGGTTAGACCTGGAACTAGAGGTATTACTTTATAAAATAATAACAGATTAGAAAATGGAGAAGAGTGATTTTTGAGTTAAAAAATGGGCAACTGAACTTATATAGGCAATTACCAGTTGGTGATCCAAGATACGATCTACCTGAACTTTTATTTCATATGTTACTAATCCCCCTTTTACACCACAGCTAAAGTCTGGGTTATTGCAGGGTTAACCCGGATTGTTGCTAGGTGTAAAAGGGGCAAGGGTTGGATTCCCAACTCAGGTAGTTTGCAGGGTTTAACCCGGGAATGATGCATGCAAACCTGCAGGGTATACGGGTACCCCGGGTCATCCAACCCAGGTCCCGTCTACAGCATGGGGATTTCCGAGTTTCTCAGCACAGGGTGAAGTGTTTCACTGCACCTGAGTGGATCGATGCCACAGTAGAAAAGGGGTCTGTCCTGGGTCTGACCCATTTTGGAACTGTGTTCCAAATCTCGGGTCAGACCCAGGACTTATGTAGCAAAGCAATATAAGCTGATGTGGGATCATGTATGTAACCCTATGCATGTAAAGAGACAACCTTGCTAAGCAGTTCACATTATTTATATTATGTAAGCCCTGCTGTGCAAATAAACTATTTCTAAAGGCACTGAACTGAGGCCAACAGCCATTAGAGACAGTTATTAGTTTGTAGAAAGCCTGAGGCCACAAACAGATTATAAGGAAGTATGTATTTAATTTTCATTTATGAAGAATTGCTGTGTTCCTATAACTAATTCATCAGTACACATTGTAGGAGTTTTAAATCTGAAGATAGGTCTAGAATTTGTGACATGTTATCCATTAGGAAATTGGTGCCACTCTTCAGAATGCTTTTTTAGCAAAGACCATCTGAGTTCTCTGGGGTAAAGAAAGTTCTTCTCTTCATTTACCACTGGTCTCCAAATGCTTATGGTCTCAAAGGGACTGCTGTGGAAAACCTGCGGTTTAGTTAGAAATATAACGAGACTTCTGGGAACATTTTGTGGTAGCACATAAAAAATATGAGTATAGCAACGTATCAGCTAATGGCTTAATTATATATTGGTTATATAATAATGTTGAATTGATAACTTTAACTAACTCTGTACACCTTGCATTTGCAGATCACACATACCAAACTGCTTACTGGGCTGCAACTTTTCAATGCATCTGTATTCCAAAAACACACATATATTATTGTCTATATTCATTTTAATTATTCAACTGACTATGAAAGAATATTCTTGTGAATGATTGGACTGAGAGTACGGAGTGCATGTCAGGAAAAGGAAAAATAGCCACATCAAAATACTAGCTACAGTACATAGTATCAGACTAGAATCATATTAAAATCCCCTCATTAATTAAATAAATACATTAAGTTATGTGACCCTCATTAATATATAAAATAACTCAAAAGAGAGCAGTACCTTTTTGATTAGTGATAGTGCATGATAGTGCAATGCACATTGTGCACAAGGAAACACCAGGGTTATTTTTTTGTTAAGTGGTTTCCTTTTAACTCTATATTTACTAGAGATGTGCACTGGACCATTTTTGCTGGTTTTGATTCTAATTTGTCTACTGGTTTCGGTTTTGCCAAACCGCTGTGACTGGTTTTGGATTTTTTTCCAAAAATTGGCAAAAAAAGCTAAAATCACATGTTCCTAGAGTTTTATTGAACTCAATGACATTAATTTCCACTCTTTTGTAGTTACAGCTCACAATATTGTTTTCATCCAGTTTAGGCCAAAAGGATGCACCGAGCTGGCTGGCTGACTAAACTAAGTGACAGCAGTGGGCAGCACAAACATGTGGCAGTCCAACTACCAACATGGCACATTTGGAAGCAAATGTTTTCATTAATCAAGAGGCCTGAGGGAGTTGGAGTATGTATTTAGGTGAAAGAAGGGAAATGAAGGATTGTTTAATTTATAAATGTCATTTCATTTTTTATTTCAAAGCAAATTTATCAGAGAAGAGGGAAGAGCAAGGGTGAACAACTTTTCACATGTCTTGCCCACAAAATCAACTTGGTGGTTCAGAATTTTTTAAATTAAATTAAATTAAAGGAGCATGCAGGAGATGCTGTCTGTGGCCATAAACATGTCTGGACATTTTTGGCATTCAGCAACCGCATGTTGAACATTTCAGTACCTTTCCTCTCCCAATGTCATGGCTTGTAGCATAGGTGTGGATGGCTTTTTGCTTTTCATACATCCGATGAAGTATAGAAAGGGTGGAATTTAACCTGGTTACCACCTCTTGCTTCAGTTGGTGGCAGGGAAAATTCAATTCTTCTTGCAGCTGCTGCAATCTCCTGGATGCAGTGGATGAATGTTGAAGATGCCCCAAAATTTTTCGGGCCACGGACAGCATCTCCTGCACGCCCCTGTCAAAAAAAACCTGTACCACCAAGTTGATTGTGTACACAAAACATGGGAAGTGTTGGAATTCACCCAGCTGTAATGCTCTCACAATATTGGTGGTGTTGTCATAATTCACAAGTCCAAGGGTGGTAAGCCATCTTGCTATGATATACCTTTGTTTTTCTAAGAAATTGTCAGCAGTATGCCTCTTAGTGAAGCCAGTGATAGACAGAGTAGCCAGCCTCTGAATGAGCTGGCGTAGTTTGATAGATACTGTTGCTTCTAAACATGAATCACCCACCCAGTGGGCTGTTACAGTCATGTAATCTTTACTTTGCCCACTACCGCTTTTCCATATATCTGTAGTTAGGTGGACAGTGGGTATATTAGCATTTTGTAGGCCAATAATTAGATTTTTTTTTAACATCCTGGTACAGACAAGGAATGGCTTTTCGGCTAAAATGGAACCAAGATGGAATTTGGTACTGGGGACACAGGACCTCAATTAATTTGTGAAACCTACTGCATTAATGGTGGATATTGGATGCAGATCTAATACTAGCATAGCCATGATAGCATCAGTGATCGGCTGTGTAACCGGGTCTGTCATACTTGCAACCCCTTGCAAAGGATTTTTTCAGTCAGTTGCTTTTTTTAAATAGTAGTCTTCTTGGTCACCTTCTGGGATGAAGATCCATCCCCATCAGCAGCAGCAGGTCTACCGCTAAAGGATATTTCTAAGGAATCCTGGATAGTGGAGGAGTCACCTAGCCATAACAAATTCGAAGCAGGTCTACCATCTGATCTTTTCTGAGAATATTGAGGATGAAGGTGTTGGTGGTAGAGATTACAGGGGCTAGGATCTAGATGAACTTGAGAGAAGAGAGCTAGTTGATACTGGACTGCTTGCAAATGATTTAACAAGGACGAGATTCCTAGATGGTTAATGTCCCTACCTCTGCTTACCGTGGTTACAAAAATGCTACAGATGGCTTGACAATTGTTGACAGGATGTGGTAAAAATAATTGCAAACATAAGAGGTGGATTTGTTTGTCCTATGCCCAGTTATGACAATGGCTTTTCTCTAATCATGGCCAAGAGCTGCTTCCACTGCTGCCTGACTTACAAAAACAATATCCTCATTCTCAACATCCTCATTAGCACTGGCATAAGCTACAAAAATATGCCCCTCTTCTTGCTCTTCCTCGGTGGCATCCTCAATTTCTATATCATCAGCTATATATGTGCTGTTCATCCCCACATTTGCAGAGGGAGCAAAAATGGTGGAAGGTGGCATCTATGTGAGTACAACAGTATCAGAAAGGTCAGGCTCACACATAGCACTCATGGACACACTAAGGGGTAAATTTACTAATAATCCTATTGGTCTGTTTTTGCATTCACAGGAGTAATTTGCCATTTTTACAGACACAGGAATTTACTATGGAAAAAGAGGGGTATTTTATGTATATTTAAAGGTGAACATGGCAGATTTAGAAGTTAAAATGCTCCCGTAAATAAAGCTAGCAATAAATACACCATCATCTGAACACGGCAGTACTTTCCATAGACATACAATATGGGAATTTACCAAAATTGTGATTACAATCACGGGTATAATAAAAGCAAACATGGTATAAAAATAGAATTTACAAGTAGACCCCCTCCTAAGCAGCAAGTCTAGCAGAAACATGCATAGATCAGTGTGATCTGTGTATGTTTATGCCTTTTAAAAAAAAAATAAAACGTTACTATAAAAAAAAACCTGATGTGGGGTTCACCCCCCAAAGTATATCCAGCCCCAGGCTTCTGACTCAGTCCTGGTTCTAAAAATATGGGGGAATAATGTGTAGACTTCCTCTGGATTCCTGAGCCAGTTGTGGTTTTAAAAATAGTAGAAAAAATGGTGTGGGGTTCCCCCTCTTTTTAAAAGCAACACTGGACTCAACTTAGCTGAGGTGTAATGCCACAGCCAGGGGACCCTTTCACCTGGTAACCCCGGCCGAAGCATTAACACCCCAAGCTAGTCAGACCAAGCCAGGGATCTCAGGGGAGTTGCCCGGATCATTTCAGACATGTAGAGATATATGTGACAACACATATATATATCTACCCTGGTACATTATATTGTCCTTGTTCATTTACCGGGTTAGAGATATATGTGTTATCACATATATCTCTACATGTCTGAAATGATCCGGGCAACTTGTTGTTTTATTTTGGCAAGTCTGGGGAGTCGACTGAAGAAGAGGACCAGGAGGTAAGTGTGTATTGGATTTTTTCTTTCAGGAATACAGTGGAATTTCTACTGGAGAAATGGACGGAACATCTGGCAGAAGGTAAGTATATGTGAGTGTGTTTTGTATGTAAGGACAAGATTGTTAGCAAATTTACCCCTTAGACTCTCCTCAGGGATTTGGGACATTTCTGTTTCTGAATGCAAATTTTTTTCTACTGCCTTAGTGGATTCATTTGTTTACTCCTCTTCTCCACTCTCAGAGGAAAGGTCTGGCATCATCATGAGAGGCAGAGGAAGATGCCTCACTAACACTAGCAGAACCACCACTTATAAATAAAGGCCAAGGCCTCAGTCTCATCTTGCCACTCCGTGTTGTGAATGGCATGTTGGCAATTTTATGTTTTTCTGCACCATATTTTACCATTACTAGATATATTTTTTTCTTTAGCACTGTATATTGATTTTTTGATTTTAGATGCCCTTACTTAAGCGGCCCATACATGTTGAGATTTTTACATGGAGTGCACGATTTCGATCAATCGTAATGATCAATCGTGCATATCATGTGTTATTTCTGTGTGTATACAATGCCGATGCACGCCCCCGCAGTTGTATAGTTGGATCGTCGATCTTACTGCAGGCATGATTTTAGCACTAATCTTTCATCAACTGTGAACCCCAATAGGTTCATTAGTGACAGAGGCACTTTTAAAGAAATACCACAGAAACAGCATGGGGATCAAACTAATGGCCCTTTTCACCAAAACGAGGGGCGGGATCTGAATCACCAAGCAGACCACTCCCCATGGCAACATCATCAGGTGACACAATGAATAAAGACCCCAAAACACAGAAGAGAGAGAGAAATAGAGGAAAACAAGGAGGGAGGGTGGTTTCAGCAAAAAAGAAAAAAAGAATACAGAGTGAGGAATCTCATATAAAGATAGGGGACTTTAACCTATCAAACAAACAACTATCAGATTCTCAAATCAACCTTCTGTCTAGAGGCCTTAAATTTGCCCCCTCCTCTACCCCCAATCCCTTTGATCTGTTCGTAGCATTAAATAAATATGTTAGGAACTTGTGTAGAAAACGCTATTTTGCACTTAAAAATCTTAAAAAACGTAAGACTACAGGTACACCTATCATTACCAATGATTTGATTTCTGGGGACATTCAAGTCCTTACAGAAGCTGATAATATACCATTAAGTGACCTTTGCAAACTCTTGGATGAGAATGAAGAGTCTCCTATAGTACCAATATTTGATATCAACTCTGGAAAAAAGAAAAAGTTGATATGCAAAAATAAATCTCAATTCTATCCTCTCAAATTTAAGAGTCCACCGATAGAGACCTTTTACCAAAAAACCCTCAGTGATTTTGAGAATTGTGTGCTCACTGACAAACAGTCTAAATACACCCAAAATTTGACACATAATGAAATAAAAGCACTTAGAGAACTTCAGGAAGATAGTACACTTACAATTAAATCAGCGGACAAGAGAGGGGGTGTGGTGATACAGGACACTAAAGATTATGTCCTGGAAGCACTTAGACAACTGTCAGATCAGAAATTTTATAAAACTATAAATAAAGATCCCACTAAACAATTTCAGATGGAATTATTAAGTTTATTACAGGAAGCAAATTTAAATTCTATTATCACTAAGGATGAATTTTCATTTATTTTTCCTGCACACCCTATCACACACCCACATACTACCACTTACCTAAAATCCACAAATCACTTCACCATCCACCTGGGTGTCCCATCATTTCTGGTATTGTGTATCTCACCTCTAATCTTTTGCACTATTTGGATCAATTTCTACAAGTCTATTTTGTCTCGCTGAGGTCCCATATTAAGGATACCACACACTTTCTACAATGAATCTCTAAATTAAAATGGGAAGACGATTATCTCTTCATCACATGTGACGTATCCTCCCTTTACACCAATATACCACATGATTTGGGCCTACGGGCTGTAAAAGATATTATGGAGAAGGATAATGGGACCTCAGCGAATCAGCGTGACTTCATACTCTCCTCTATACACTTCATTCTCACACACAATTATTTTTTATTTAATCACGTTTTCTATTTACAGATCCTCGGCACAGCTATGAGGACCAGATTTGCACCGAGTTATGCCAACATAAATATGGGGGCATTTGAAGAAGAATACATATGGGGTCACCCACTCGGCGCAAATCTGTCCTCTACCTACACTATATAGATGATTTATTTTTTGTTTGGAAAGGGGATTCTGTTGAGCCACACATTTTGTTGAGCACCTTAATAAGAATAATTTTAATCTCTCTTTCACCAGCACCATTGATCACTGCACTATTAATTTTCTTGATATCACTTTGGAAATAATAAACAATGAAATAATCACCTATACTTATCAAAAAGAGGTTGATTGCAATAACTATTTATATTATAGAAGCAATCACCAGAAAAGCTGGATTAATAATATTCCATGAGGACAATTGTGTCTTTTAAGATGCAATTGTACTGACACAGATACTTTTCATAAAAAAGCTGAGGGAATGATAGACATTTTTAAGGGAAAAGCATATCCCAATGACATGCTACAAAGAGCTCTTCAAGAAGTATTAATATTAGATAGGTTCTCTTTACTTGACTCCATCTCTGGGAGAGAGGCTTCTGATAAAGATTGTCATCAGTTTGACGGTTCCACAGTCTTTGTGACCAAACATAGTAGTGCAGCACACAGAATTAGGAATATAGTGGGGAGGAAAATTTTCGATCCTCCAACTGGATCCCATACTGAAGAAAGAACTTCAAGATAAACCCAAAATGGTTTTTAAGAACATCACAGGAAAACTTTGAATAAAATGACGAAGCATAGTGTCCCTAACCATTTTCTTCAAGAACATTACTCTGACCCTGAATTACTTTTTGCACTTATAATAGAACATATCCCCCTTACATCTAGAGGAGGAGACTGCTATAAGAGGTTGTGCGTAAGAGAAGACTTTTGGATGCATGCTCTTCACACCCTCTCCCCAGAAGGCTTTACTGAAAGTGTTGAATTAGATTTTTGAGACCTCCTTCAGCCTTCTCTTTTCTCTTTTATTCTTTATGCATACATTTTTGAATATAGTGTACTTCTCTTTCTCTTTTTTAGTTTTCAGAATTCATATAGTTCACTATATCTACTATATTATACCATATTGTCATGCATATTTTTATTTTCAAATTGCTTTTATTTTGTTATTTTTAAATTTATTTTATGGTTTATTTCTGTCTCCTTTTGAATCTATTTAGGATAACGATTGGAATACACATTATTCGTCTGGTTTTATTTTTGAAAAGAATACAGAATGTTTTCATTCTGACAGCAGCTTCTAATTAGATGATGTTTGTGTCTGAAGCCCATTTTTCCACATGTGCATTCTATTTTCCTTATTCTAATGAATGAACACTGTACTAAGCTCCAGAATGTGATGCATTCTGGTGTTTCATCCTGATGGGTAATGCCATCATCACACAGCTTTACCCAATTGGAGCCTATGAGCTTCTTATCAGGATGCATTGGGATCCCTCCCAGCTTCCCCCGTGGCTTGCGCATCCTTCTGCGCATGCACAGAAGGATACCAGAAGGACTTCTGTTTGCTAAACCCAAAAGTCCCTTTCTCCGAGTCTATTGCAAAGGACAGCTCTTATTGGGAGAGCTGTCATTTGCAATTTAATTGCATTTCTAAGTACATACCAGGCACCCCAGTATGTACCTAATAAGATGGGGGATGTACTGCATCGCAGAAGCTTGGGATCACTATCGTGACACCAGTCAACTGAGTAAGCCTCAGCTTACCAGTCAACTTTTGAGTCCAGGAAATCTGCATCCATGGACACAGACCCTGGCTTTGTCCCTCCCAAAAAATGGGAGGAACATGCCCCTTTTGCCAGGAATATAGGCCATCCCTGTCCCACCCAGCAAATGTTGCTGCCTGTCTATTAGGCAGAGGCATAGGGGGGCCTGCAATTGATCAGAATGGGTCCTGTGCATCTATGGATTCCCAATAATCAGGAATCTGCATGAGTAGCCCCATTAAGATCCATTGCTGAATGAGCCCCCATGTGCTATCAGTTCTTTAAACATGCCACTTATGTGTCATCAGTCCCCTCCAGAAGCCCCATATGTGCCACGAGTCCCCTCCAAATACCCATCATGTGCAATCAATTCCCTCCACATGCAACTTATATGCCATTAGAACTCTCCCCATGCCACTTACATGTCATCAGTTCCCATCATATTCCCCATATGTGCCATCAGTTCTTTCCAAAAACCCACCGTATGCTACTTATGTGCCTTTGTGTAAGACTTATTACATTCTCTTTAAGCAACCCTGATAATCTCATTTACATCTCTCCCACAAATACACAAACACTGTCCCTCTATCCTATGTCCTCTGAAATGCCAAATAAACTGGTTCCCACCCATGACCTTTTCATCTCCAACTACTTGCATCTCCTAGCCATTACTGAAGCCTGGATTTCACCCTCTGACTCTACTTCCCATGCAGCTCTCTCCTCTAGGGGCCTCACCTTCTCTCACTGTTCTCGGGCTGGGGGTCACCATGGCGGTGGTATTGGAGTCTTTCTATCCCCAGGTTACTCTACCAACTCCTACCCCCTGAACCAACCCTTACTTTCTCTACATTTTAGTTTCATGCTATATGCTTCTTTCAACAAGTACACCTGCGAGTAGCTGTCATTTACCATCTCCCTGGCCCTCTCTCCAAGTTCCTTGACAACTTTGCTTACTGGTTTCCTCACTTTCTCTTCTCAGACCTTCCCTCCAATATCCTAGATGATTTCAATATTCCAATTGATATCCCCACAGAATCCTCTGCCTCCAAACTCCTTACCCTCAAATCTTCATTTGGTCTCTCCCAATGGACTTCCTCACCCTCCCATGTGAGTGGGCATTCACTTGATCTGGTCTTCACTCACCGTTGTGATATTTCTGATTACTCCAATTCCCCAATCCCCTTTTCTGACCATCACCTTCTTTCTTTTAACCTATTCCTCTCTCCTTCCTCTCCTCTACCTACTAAGGCCACAATCACTAAGCATAACATTGAGACTATCAACACTTTATTTTTCTTCCCCATCCTCTATCTCTCCTGCCCTGAACAAGCTGTTTCCCTAAACAATGCCTCCCTTACTTCTGCTCTTGACTTTGCTTCTCCGGGGAACACTACTCACCCTCGCAGATCAACACCTAAACCCTGGCATTCCAAATACACCAGATACCTGCAAAATGTGTTCACGAACCACTGAGCGACAGTGGAGAAGTTCTCGCTCTAAGACAGATTTTCTCCATTTCAAATGTACGATCTCATCCTACAGTGCTGCTCTTTCCCTCTCTAAACAGTCATATTTCAAGAACCTCCACTCCTCCCAGTCTTCAAATCCCCATCATCTCTTTTCCAACTTCAACTCCCTCCTCTGCCCACCACCTCCTTGCTCTCTGCCCTTGACTTTGCTACCTACTTTACATTTAAAATTGATTCCATACATCAGGACATCATATTCCACCAGTCCCTCAGCATGTCTTTGTCCTACATTGTATTGTATTGTACTGTAAGTCACTGGTCACCTATTTGTTTATGTACTGTACTTTGTAAGGCACTGTGGAACACTTGTGGCACCATATAAATAAATGATAATAATAATATAGATAAATATCACAATGTGTAGCTCTATCTGGGTCTGAGAAGGGAGGCATTAGGTTTACTTGATAGCACTTGTAAAAGGCTATCCACATTGCGGCAGTAGTGTTGGCCATAGCCCCTCCAGCTGTGCACATGATAGCCAATATCAAGGAATTGGGGGGTGGGGTGTGCTGTTTATTTCTCTTCTAGTGGAGCTAAAATGTATAGTTATGGCTCTGGTCCCATTTGTCTAAAAAACTCTGAAATACTCTGGATACTTATTGATATGTAATTCTCCTTCTGCATAGATATCAGTTCATGGAGTGTCTTGTAAAATGCTGTTCCCTGTTCCTGCTTTAGAAAATCAGCATTAAGGCTGAATCTGAAATTATTAACCATTATCAGCAAACAGGATTTATGCTTTCCCATGTTAAAATCATATATGACCATCAGAACATACAGGATAATATACAGTATAAGCCCCATGGCATCGCAATGCATACAATTATACCATAGAGATTGGCCTGGACTGGCATCTTTGTATTAGCTGTCAAAACATTGTGTTATGCTTTTGTTCATACTACTAAGATGCAGAACTGAGCTGCCAGAGATGCATGTACAGTGGTGACAGGTCTGTGCTGCACAATACGCAGTTGACATGTCAGTTAAAGGGGACATAATAAGAGGGCATCCAGATTACAGTTTAATGGACAATTTATGTCAGCCAATTAGGCATCATTTAGGAGAGGATTAATATCATAATGGAAATGTCTAGAGGTCTGTTTCTAATTAAATGTAATATTCTTGGTTTATAAAATGATGTTATTTGGCTGACAGCATATGGATCATTTTAATCCACCCATGCAGCTTCCAGTTCTTTTTTTTCCCCAGTATACAGAAGAGATGTTGGTGCACTGGAGATCATTGATTCCTACAGGAGAAGGCACCACAGTGGACATATACAATTTTGCATTATGCAGGATGAATGTGGATGTGAAGGAGAGGAAAATATATTTGGAGGACAATCATGTTGGTCCTTCATTGTGTTAAGACACCAGTATAGAGATGAGTGAAACAATTTCATTTTGAATTAGACAAGTTCTATTTAAATGGTGTGAAGTTCTTATAATATAATTGAATATTGCTTTTGCTGCACCAGTCTACCTATTGCAAATTGCACTGTATTTATGAAATCGAATTTTAAGGAATTTATAGTTTGGAAATAAATCAGGGATGACGACGGACAGTTCATAAACTTGTTATTGGCTGATGTGACCCTACACTTCCCAGACACTTGACAGAGATGAAACTTGTCTGAAATGAAGACACAGAGGCAATTATTGGCAGGGGGGAAAGGTTCAGCTTTATTTATTTTGAATTGATGTTACTAAATGAATGTTACTAAGATGGGGATGATATGGTGATGAAGAAAGAGCGTGCCTACTCACAGCATAACTATTTGAGCAACTCAACACACCAAGTCTACTGTAGATGAGGAGGCCATCTACTCTTCCATCATACTCGACTTAAGGTATCCAACTCCCCCCCCATAGACACCATCCCATAGGTGTTGCTGACCCCAATAAGGTAGGATCAGCTTAGCCCATGTATTGGCTGGGAGAGTGTCTCAAGCTCTATAGCAAGTCGGTCACTGTAGGCATTCTTTCCTGCAAAAACCCACTAAAGCCATCAAGTAGGGAGGGAGGATAGGGTGTCCAAATGGGCAAGATGCACTAGAATGTTCCACAAAGCATTACATACATTGGAAAAAACACACTCTAGCACCACCCCTTTAAACCACAACCAATATCCCATAAGCCCATAGTCTAAGCCTATACTGAAACTAGTAACCCTGTCTTAACAGGACAGGTTGACCCATCTTGTGTGTTTAAGAGCTTGTCAGGCATATTACAGTAAATGCCATCTTCTACTCTTCTGATCTACTGTATCATATAGATGGGGCAGGAATAGGGATGGTGTTAGCCCACCAAAGCATTGCAAGAGTATATAATGCAAAAGCTGAAATTCATACAATTTGTACCTAGTGTAGGGGTTATTATTTATTGCCCACTTACTAGTAGAGGATGACACAACTATTGCTCACTATGAGAATTGCTCTATCCTGTTACTTTAAGCAATTACCTTTTAATTTTATGGCGTCGCTGTGCTTGTACTTGACAGTCACTGTTTATCTTCACAGTTTCAGATTGCACTGTAATTAATTAGAACTTCTCTTTTTTTGTAGGTAAAGTATTGGCACATTTTGCCAATTTTTGCACCCTTATTTGCATTTTTTTATTTTTAGTAAAACAACACTAACTGGATAGAAGTCCGGTATAACCCTTCCTCTCTACTGAGTACATTTTGGCAGCCCAGCATCAGCATAAAACTGATGTGAAGCAGACTTTTTCCTCCCTGCAAGATCTTTGAGCATAGACAGTCTAGCCAATTTTGGACTGCACATGCATGGTCTTACCTACTCACACATGTGCCCAAACCCAATCAGCCGATTTCAGACTGTGCATGTGTAAGCTGTAAGGCTGCACAAGTGCAGTAAAGGATCTCACTAGTGCAGTCTAAGCAAGCTCACAAGGCACAAATAATGTCATCCAGAGATGGTGTTAAAGTTGAGAGAAGCAAATTTTATAAATATCAATCCTGCAATTTTATAAATATCAATCCTGCACAGGCCCCATTGCTAAATCTTACTGTATCCAGGTAAATTGCTGGAGAAAACCATTTTTGTGCTGTTATAAATAGACCCCTTAGTAATGCCAGATGAGGGACAATGTCATGCAATTTAGTATCACTAGGTCAATACAGCATTGGTACAGCTGCAGCACAGTTGCACAGCATTTGGAATTCATACAATTGATTTTAATTCAGTTTACCAGCATTAATATTAGTATTACTGGTTATTCAATTTTTGCTGATGGCTTAAACACCTATTTATTACACTACTGATCATGTGCAGCGTCTCCGTGTGTCTTTACACTCTGGTGTTCCATGGGTACGGTCAGAGCCATACAGACTGGCACATGATACAGAAACATATAGACTGGCAATACCATACAGCAAGTGCACTGTATCATCACTGCTAGTGTATAGGGCACCAGTGCTACTATTTGCTGGTGTATTTACCTCAATCACTTCACTACAATGCCCAGCAACACCCTACGCTCCAGCCTGCCATAACTTATATGTTCTGTATACCGCTGTTTCCCTTGTGATATCCCTGTGTCATGTTCTACTTGTTGTTTTAGCTGATTCAATAAATCTAAAAACTGGTTAAGCTGTACCATGTGTGGTCTAATTGCCACCAGTACCAACAACTGTGTTACATACTTAACACCATATGTACTTAGGCCAAACACATTATACCTTGGTTGAACTATCTGTCTGAAGGACTACTGTTCCCAGCATGTCTGCTTGCATTTCATATTGATAGCCACATTATCGCTAATAGATTGCTAACATAGCCATCATGGCTACAGTGATCCCTAGTGCAACACGATGGTGACTGTCATACTTGGTTCATCTTGCAAATGATTTTTTCACAGTAAATTCTTGTTTTTTAGTTTTCTTGGTCCCCTTCTTTGATGAAAATTCAACCACAGCAGCAGGTCTAGTGCACAAGTATTCTACATTGGAATCTTGGATAAGGGAGGAGTCAGTAAGCCTTTGCAAATTGGATACAGGAGGATGACCTCCAATCATCAATGAGGAAATTTATGATGAAGGTGTTGGAGGTGGAGATTGCATGTGCTGGGTTCTATCCATACTGCTGCTAGCAGATGCTGGATTGCTTGTTATTATTTTACAGGATTTTCTAGATTTTGCATGAACTCACTGAAAATGATGTTGTCGAAATGAGGTACCTAGATGGTTAACGCCCATACCTCTACTTACTTTGGCCTCACAAATGGTACAGATGGCTTGTCAAATGCCAGGATATGTGAAAACTTAACTCCATATGAAAGAGGTGGCTTTTTTGGACTTAATATGGATAGCTGAATACAATATGGAAGCAGAATGGTTATGTTTTGTTATATATCTTGCAAAGAATTTACTGTTTTTATTGCACTGTATAAATAAGACATTGGGAGTTCATAGCTCAAGGTCTGCGGTTAAAACATTTCTCAAAATAAGGAAGCCAGGTGGCTAGATTCAATGTTAATGATTATTTTGAAAATTAGAAGATGCAGTCATTATCACGAAGTTTGGAAACCTTCCATTAAGGGAGTATGTGTTAAATGTTAATCATTGATTGGCTTATGTTTTCAGACCAATTCTGTATATACGTTTGTGTTTTTTTAAATGACATCAACCAGCAATCTGGATGTTGCTTGCCCTGTACATGCATAAATAAATCTTCAAATAGACTTCATTGTGTACTGTTAATGATCAATATCAGTCTTATGCCCAGTCATTATTATTTCTTCTTCTTCTTCTTCTTCTTCTTCTTCTTCTTCTTCTTCTTCTTCTTCTTCTTGTTTTCTTCTTCTTCCTTCTTTCTTCTTTCTTCTTTCTTCTTCTTTCTTCTTTCTTCTTTCTTCTTTTCCTCCTCCTCCTCCTCCTCCTCCTCCTCCTCCTCCTGCTGGTGATGTACTTTCATACAAACAACTCCCTCCAGACTTTTATCAATTTATTCTTGTCCAGCACATTCATCATCAATATACTCTTTAGCATCAGATTCACAAATATCTCCCTCAACCTGTTGCACTTCCACAGTAACATCCTCACTTTCCATGTTATCATAATTACTTTTCCTACTTCTCTTACTCACATTTGCACAGTGTTCAGAAATGCTGGAAGGAGGCTTCTCTACAATTACAGTGTCAGAATTGCCAGACTCATACATAGCACTCATGGCAGGGCCAAAACTTGGATTTCTGCCATCTGGAGAAGCCAGTAATTTGGTGCCCCACTCCTGCAAAAAATAAAACACAAAGAGGGTGATCCTGATGAGGGTGTGTGGTTTTATGACACAGTACTACCCCTTACACATTATGCCACACTAAGTAATGCCCCTTAAAACACATTGTTCCATAGTATTGCGCCTTACACATTATGCCACTCAGCAATGCCCCTTACATATTATGCCCTTCCCACTCAAGCAGCCTCTCCCCCTTCAGCAACATATCCCCCTCCCATTCTAGCAGCCTGTTACCCTTCCCCTCTCCCCATCTAGCAGCCTCTTACCTTGCCCTCCTGTGTTCTTGCATCAGCAGGTATTAATTTGGAGCCTCACTAGCAGGCAGTACACAATTTGGGCAAAAATGAAACAAAGGTCAATGTCTGATTTGAGTGACCCGCATATGTGTTGTACCACATATTGTTATGCTTAAACACAGATATGTGAATTTTTTGTATGTGGGGGTGCCAAAATTAATTTTCATCAAGGGCTCCGCTTGGTCTAGATCTGGCCTTGACTGGAAGAAAATTACTGTGCAAGAATTCTCAATATACTGCATAATTAAAACTACAGCAGTCGATTAAATATTAAGTCTGGAAAAGAATGTAGCTCTTTTAACACAAATATATTTTATTTAATACCAATAAAATTCTGATTTAAATAATGGTATTTAGTGTCACAATATTATACTTAAATTATAGAAAAGACCCATGCTGAAAAAGTATGTACTGTCATAAGATTAAACCACACATAAAGAATAAAGAATATTAGATTTGTAAATATATGTAAAACTTGAAAAATTGCTCTGTGTGAATGCATTAATAATGTAATCAAATTCAAATCTACAACATCCTATTAGCAACAATGTTATGCAAATCATAACCTAATGCAGATTCAATTTTAAAAGGGTGATATTAAGAATAAAAGTTCATTGCTACTTATAATAAAACATAAAGTTCACAAGTAACCCTAAATAACCCCGGCTAAATGTTACCCATCTTTTATACCTTCAAATTATCGTCGTTGTTCCTGGATTTATGCGTTTATCCTTGGTGATCTGCGAATGAATGATGCTGCGTGTTGCATTTCTGTAGCAGCAAAAGGATATAAGTCACTGCTAAACTATACAACCACAAGTGTAAAACAAAAACAAAAAAAACACCTTGACAAATTATGCAGGGACAGTGTTCAAGGATGAGCATATTTAAATGAAAAACAATTCAGGCTTAAATACCGGAAAGATATACTGCTTAGTTAAATAAGCCCCTTGTAGTATTAAAAAGCATAAAGATTTATGCTATCTGAAAAGTAAGGAGGCAAGAAAAATGCTATGCAGTACCTTAAAAACTTATTTAGTCCCTAATACATTTTTCACATATTATACTGAATTTGAAATTGTTTTAAGCATTTTTTTTGTTTGGTATTAAGGGAGCGAGATAAAGTGGAGAGAGATAAAGTACCAAGCAGTCAGCTCCTAACTATAACATTACAGGCTGTGTTTGAAAAATGACAGTTAGGAACTGATTTGTTAGTACGTTATCTTTCTCCAAAGCTTAGCACATCTACCCTTGATTCAGAAAGTATTCAGCACCACGGTAGATTAAAATGTTTATTCCAAAAACTTTCTGCAAATTATCAAAAATTAAATACAGAAATGATAATATAAAGCATTTGTGCCCCTTGTAATTGCACACCAAAATATGCATAGGAGCTGCACGTTACTACACAAATCTCAGCTTGTTCATTCACTCCATCTGTGTAAGAAACTACCCTTGGTGAACAGAAATTGATTGATGTTGAATGTTACATTTCAGTTGCCCAGTGGTGTCACTAGGTGGGTGCAGGGAGTGCTGTCTGCACTGGTTGTCACATCCGATGATGTGACACCAAAATGTCCATTCCTCCTCAGTGACCAGGTGCCGAACACTGCACTGTGATCTTGTTGTGCAGGTCACTGAAGAGGAGTCGGCAGTGCAGCGAGGGCTGAGCGCGCACCCTGATTGATGAAAATGGGGGCGTGCTGTGAGACCACCCCCCTTTCCATGCATTGCCTCTGCCTCTTTTTAGGTGGGGTTCTATTTTGCGCACTGGGTGATACCAACCCCAGTGATGCCACTACCATTGCTGGAAAAAAATGTAATTACTTCTAAGCTAGACATATTCCCATTGTAAAGAGAAAGAAAACCTCATTATAAACAATATAGGGAGAGGTTCTGATTCAAAGTCACACGGATCTCTCTTTACGGATGTAAACAGAAAGTTTTTGCGTACAGTAGTGAATTTATGCATTTTTTACTCTGTCCATCCTATTCCTAGTCTGACACAATTTTGCCAGATCTGACTTTTTGAGAATTAGGCATTTTGGGATGGAGACTGGGACGGTGGCAAAATTATGAAATGGAACCACCCTGACTGGTGGGAGTATCATGGGTATGTACAAGGTATAGCTCCACACAATTCTGAGTCAAGCAGACTGTTTCTGATGGATCTCTTGCACCTAGCATGGTGGGGCTGGTGCAAGTGCTAGTACTAATGTTGACAATTGTGGCAGCTGGGGAAAAATCAGTGGAACCCCTGCATTAGTAGAAAGGATACTTGCATTAGTGTAAAATTGTAAATCATGCTTTAGCAGCTGCCCACAACTATAGGGCACCATACATTAGGTGTTCGTTTCACTGATTCCCCAATCAGATCAGACCCGTCAATCTGCCGGTTGGAAATGCCGATCGGTGGCCATCGATGTTCACCAATCTGTTGGGGAATCTGTGAAATTCTTTTTAAAATTCCCTGATTTGCTGATCACGATCATATTTCATCGATGCCCCAACCCCGGCGCCTGGAGATCAGGGAATTGGCCCAATACATTGCAGGTGTATGGTGGTCTTAATCCACTTTGTGTGCAAATCAGAATCAGCCCATAGTGTTCAAAGCTGAGCATGCTTAAAAGAAAACAATCTGCTCTTAAATATAGGAAAGAACAATCCACTTGTGCACTTTAAAAGCATAAAGATTCATTCTTCTTAAAAGTCAAGAGGCAATAGAGAAATAGCATACATTGCTTTGAAAATGGATTGAGCCCCTTGCATATTTGTCACATTATGTCGTTGAAGATTCTAAACTTGAAATAAATTGAAGCAGGGTTTTTTTTGGCACTGATTCACAAAGTGTTGAGCACCGCAGCAGACCTAAATGAATATTCAAAATCCTTTCCGCAAATTAGCCAAAATGAGACCCATGAAAAAGTATTTATACATCTCGTAATTTGCACAGGTGCAGCACATTACTTGCAAAATCTCCCAATTTGTTCAGTGACTCCTTCTGTGTAAGAAACTACCTTTTGTAATTTTTTTGTCAATCTAATTACCTATCTTTATGTAAGTTTCTACAGAATTGTACCGAATTTCCAACAGAAAAGAAGAAAGAAAAAACACTCAAAACAAATCAGACATATGATTATAGAAAGGCACAAACTTGCAGAAGGGTATAAGACAATTAAAAAGGCTTTATACAGTTCAGGTCAGTGCATTGTACAGAACTGTGGAACTACAACCACACTGCCTAGATCACCCAAACCCTGTGTACTTAGTGCAGGGGCGTCGAGAGGGGGAGGAGCGGATACTAATTACCCGTCCCCAGGCTTGCTGGAGGGGGCCCGGGTCTGCACCGCTCCCCCTCCCTCTTACATTACAGCAGCCCAGCACACGCTGCTGTGTGCTGGGCTGCACTGGGAGACTGCTTGAGGCTGCTAAAGCAGCAGCCGGAGCAGTCTACTATGCCTATGGTGGGAGCGATCAAGCTGATCGCGCCCCCCATTGGCTGTGTGCTGGGCTAAAGGGCACACAGCGCCACCCTCCCCAGCACACAGCGTTGCTGTAAAAAGATATTTTTCCAATTTTTTTTTCTAAGGGGGCGTGACCCCATAGGAAAAAAATGTTGTCTAGTTTCTTGATAAGTCACATGATTAGTGTATTGGCGCACACCTGTGTGCAGATAAGGTGTGTCACATGTTTGCAGCATAAATACTTCTGACTTTGCAAGCTCCCCCAGACAGTTAGTGCAATTCCAAACACAGGGCCTGATTCAGCAGTGGATGCAATGGCGATTACGGACGCAGATCAAGCGATTGCTTTCCATCGGGCATACCTATAAGCCACATTTCTTGTGCTCAGCGATCGCATTGTGACTACGGGCGCACAGAGCAATCCATCACAAAGGCTGTCAGCATATAAGGGTGGTGACGACGGGGTCAGAAAAATGCAGGCATCTGTCCATTTGAACGCCGTTTCATGGGCATGCATAAATTAGCCACTGCGATTGTATATGCAACATGAGAGCTCTCTGTGTGTGAGGAGATTTGCAGTGTTTGCAACTGGGTCAGACTTGTTGTAAATGCTGCATGACTGCCTGACGTGCATCAATTGTACTGATGTTTCCGCAGAAGAGTAACATTAGATGGATATGAGAAGGCAGCAGTGGGTGTCTGTATGTCAAGAACAGATTAACTTTATTTGAGCTGCGGAGAGGGACCCAAGAATGGCAGAAAAAATAACAAAATATATCAGCAATAAATTGCATACACAAATACAGTACTAATATCACAATACTTGTTTAATCAAATAGATCAATATCTTATATAAAAACACCGGTGTTGAATTTTCAAGAGAAAAACACATAAAAAAATTACAATTTATAAAACATTAAAATAAAAACAATGTTGCAATATGAAGCATCAGAGTTCCGAATAAAAGATCCTTCCTTATATGCATATAATAATTTCATAGAGAAAGTTCACTAGAGTAACATGCAACTGTAATATGGATAATTGATATATCAAAAAGAGTGGGCAAGGTAATCCTGAGGAAATGCAGATGTACACAGGAAATGTTTGAAATGGAATCCTGAAGTCTTATATTCCAATATAAGGGAAAAAAAAATTGTTTGATGAGAAGTCTATCCTGTTATCAGGTTTATAAACTCATGCATAAATAATGTCCATGGTTTGAGCCAGGTACGTACTCCAACTTTCAATGAAGCACCGTAGATATTGAAAGGCAGACTGCCGTCCAAGTCGGCATGAGCTGTGTGTTTACTCAAGCTTGTGGAGGATGATTTGTAGCTGTCGGCACTCAGACCCTCCATCCGAGTGTCCTCCGGTATATACAAGGAGCGGTCCACCTTATGCAGCTAGATGTTCCCTGCCGGGGAAGTGTGGAGTGTAGGAGACAGGTAGCACTGTGAAATACAACAGGATGATGGAGTCCTTAACGCATTTCGTCATGCCTACGTGACTTTCTCAAAAGGTATCTTTATGTCGGTGGGCATACAGAAATACAGAACAGAGCAAAGTACAGAGAAATCCTTGGGGAAAACCTGCCGCAGTCTGTAATTGTTGCTAAAGATGGTTCTGCCAAGTAATAACTTAGGCCCTCATTCAGACCCGGACGCAAGTGACTGTTCGTACGTTCGGCATACGTAAAAAAATATTTAAATTCAAGGACACGCTCATATTTTCGCTCGCAGCCCAACATCCTCCCCAAACTCAAAGGACCCCTCCTCTAACTAACGAGCGTGCCAAATAGCGAGCGTAAATCCCCGAAGTGGCTTGAAGGGAACGCACGCACTAGTACTACCCAGAAGTTGGACTGTCAGATTTCGATTAACTGCTCGTTTATTCTACCTACCTCCCTCAATCGTAACATGCCAATCAATATATCAATTAGCTTAATTGTTTTTTTGGTTTTTTTTAACACAACGCAATAAACTTTATTCATGTCCGTGTTTGTGTTTACCCGCAGAAAACGTACGGCTTAAACATTCGCTTTTCATTGTCAAAATACATGTTAGCCTCAATTAAATAATTGTTCTATTTGTTTTTCAGGCCGCATATTTCCCGGAGTTCATTTCTTTATGTTAATTTGCTTACGCATGTCACTGCATCAAGCCTATCATAAGTCTCAACAGATTTCTGGCCCTATCGAACACATGACTCATACACTAATCAATAGAATTGCTCCTGTTAATTACCCAAATACATTAGCCAATCATAAAATTTTGGTGCACTTTATCAAAAATGATTTTTATGAAAAACACCATTGCCATCATGAGAGACTCCGCATTCACCAGGCGCGAGCTGCTGGTGCTTACGGAGGAGATGGATAGGCGGATCACCAGCCAGCCTCCACCCATCACCAACCGCGAGAAGCATTCCGCATATGTGGAGGTACGGGCCCGCCTGCGCTCCTTCGGCTCACGCCGCCATATCGGGCAGCTGGAGCACAGGTGGTCGGACCTGCAACGTCGGACGCCCCACTTGCTGGCATGCTTTCACATGCAGATCGCAGAAAGTAAGTTTTCTGGATTGTGGTTTTCATGTTTGTCTTTGTGGCCCTAACTGCGTGTGCATGTTTTCCCTGTATTTCATATTTATTCATTCTCCTCATATCTGCATGGCCATGTTTTCCATGTATTACATATTTATTCATTCTCCTCATATCTGCATGGCCATGTTTTCCCTGTATTTCATATTTATTCATTCTCCTCATATCTGCATGGCCATGTTTTCCCTGTATTTCATATTTATTCATTCTCCTCATATCTGCATGGCCATTTTTTCCCTGTATGTCATATTTATTCATTCTCCTCATATCTGCATGGCCATGTTTTCCCTGTATTTCATATTTATTCATTCTCCTCATATCTGCATGGCCATGTTTTCCCTGTATTTCATATTTATTCATTCTCCTCATATCTGCATGGCCATGTTTTCCCTGTATTTCATATTTATTCATTCTCCTCATATCTGCATGGCCATGTTTTCCCTGTATTTCATATTTATTCATTCTCCTCATATCTGCATTTTTGTTTTTTTTTGGTGTGGATTTGAAATTGTTTTGTGGCGCGGATTTGTGTTGAAACTAACCACAATTTGTTTCACATCTTTTAGAGGCCCAGCGAAGACTACGCCGTCAGCGTCCGGCCAGACGTCACTCACGGCCACTCTCCCCAACCCCCAGCCAACACTCCAAGTCCAGTCATTCCCCTATTCCCCACTCCTCCCCAGCCTTCCTAGACCCTCAGCCTGAAATTTCGGGCCTCCTTCCACTCCGTCCCAATTCCCCCTCTCCTCCAACCACCCCTCTTAGAATGACCCCCTCCCCGGAGTCGGTCATTACCCCGCCTTGATCTTTGGGGAATGGAGCCACCTCCGAGGAGGACGATGGAGGCCCTTCCGTAGCTGGCGTTGGATCTTCCGGTATGTTTTTCTTTGCATTTTTTTATCGACACAAACTGTTTGTATGTACTGTAATCATGTGTGGTTCCTTTTTTTTGGGTTTTTGGCTACACTTTTGGGGATTTTGGCGATTGCCTTTACCTGTTACTGCTGTTTTCCACATACACATATCACACCTGTCGGAATTTGTACATAGGCCTTGTATTTTTGGCCTACACCATTTTAGTTTGATGTGTTTTAATGCTGTTTTTTTTTTTTTTTTTGGTGGAGTTTGGTTTTGGCTTTTTTTTTTATGTGGTTTCACTATTGTTGTATTAATCCCCACACTTTTCTCACCCACAGAGGAACAGAGGCATCTGGCCGAATTATCCGCCTGTGTGGCCCAGATGCACAACAATATAATCGGGGTGCTGGTTGTCCTTGACCGTATGTCGGTCCTCCTTAGGGATTAGTTTTTTTTTTTTGTCCCATTATGTAAATAAATTGTTATTTTTGAAGTAACGTTCTGGATCATTCGTTTTTTCTAAAGCACAGATTGTTTACCCTGACATAAGTAGACTGTTCCTGCAAGGATTTCCATTTTTTTACACTAAGAGTGTGTGTTGTATTATTATGTCAAACAGCCATAAGAAACACCTAACAGTAACAATCTTATTTCCCTTTTTTGGTGTAGTCACAATTAGATATTTCTACATTTTACAGGTTCCTAGTTGGTGTGCAAGCTGCTTAGGCCAATCTTACGAAGCAAAATGATTGTGCAGGCTTCCTTTTGGTGTTAGTTTGGACCCTGAAAAAAAAATACATTTTACCTCAACTGGCGTCAGTACTGGATTACCCCTTAGTCAAATGTAACGTGTGTGAACCTGGTTTCATTTGCTGCTAGCATTCCAAAAAAGGTACAACATTTCACTCTCAAAACATTTATTATCAACATAACTGAAAAATCTAAGTGGTCACTCACAAACAAAACACACAGTGATAATCTCAAATACAACACATACCAAAAAAAACACATCACAAAACAAAAAATCAAGAACTGGTTGACGAAGGACCATGCCAACATGATTCCACAAATATGGCGTTGCAATAAGGGTTTCAGAATATATCCCCAAAATGTCCACATACAGGTTTTGTAAGGGTAGCAGGAAGTAGTCATCGTTGGAGTGCCAAAGATTATGTTAAAAAACAGAAGATGGAGAAAAAAATTAACAAAAAATTAGATGTTCTCAAACAAACCCAACCACATTAGGTATCAACACTGTTTTTTTTCTAATAATTACCTAAAAAATCTGGCCACCACAACATCGTGTATGGCCCCCCCACATACTGACCTCCGACCAACCTCGGGGGGGCCATCCTCAGGTAAGGCATCCTCTGGCTGCATTGGGACACCACTCCTTATGGCGATGTTGTGAAATATCCCACACAGGACCACAATTTTCGAAACCATATCCGGCAAATACATGAGCTCGCCACCAGAGCGGTGGAGGCATCTGAATCGGCCTTTTAAAAGGCCTATACAGCGCTCCACCACTTGCCTGGTGGCTGTAAGTGCGGAATTATACTCACTTTGTGGCCCTGGTGTGGGAGTCAATTAAGGAGTGAGCAGCCAGGGTGTGCAAGGGTAGCCACTGTCTCCTGTGAAAAAGAATAGTCAACATCAGGCTCACTCTGTATGAAGCTTAACATTGTTATGTACTAAAGGTCTCCACTTACCAAGAAGACACGCATCACCAGCTTGTAGGTTGGTTAATTTGTGCCATATCCCTGATTGCCGGATGACGAAGGAGTCATGTGCACTTCCTGGTAATTTTGCATTCAGGGACAGGATCTGGAGGGAGGCATCACATACCACCATTACATTGAGGGAGTGATAGTGTTTCCGGTTTCTAAATATTGCCTCCAGCCGTGCTGGAGGCTGAAGTGGTATGTGAGTACCATCCACAACCCCTATGATGTGTGGGAAGCCAGTTATTTGGTAAAAATTGGCCTTGGCCACACTAAGGGCACCCATATCCAAAGGCATTTGAATAAAATGATGGAGGTGCTTGAAAAGTGCCTCCATCACTGCCCTCAGGATCCGGGAAAAGGAGGATTGTGAGATGCCCGCCACTATTCCCACCGTTGTTTGGAGTGATCCTGAGGCACAGAAATGTAACACCGCCATAAATTGCGTAAGTGGTGGTATTGCTGTAGGACTGTCAATTTGCCGCTCAAGATCACTCTCTATTAATGAGAGAGTGTCTATGATGATTTTTGGAGGAAGACGGTATCGTCTTAAAACCTCATCATCGGGCATTCCAAAAAGGGTGACACATGTTCGAAATATCTGGGGCCTTGCACGCCTACGATGCCTACGCCTGGGATGAGATTGAGGTTGGTTGGCTTCCGGGAGCAGGGCCAGAACAATCCGACCCATATCAACCTGAAATGGCAACATTGGAATGTCAGGCTTTTTACCCCACCCAAAAAAAAAAAATTTACTTAGCTTGAAAATACCATCCATTGATGCTTACATGCCGGGGTATTGTCATGATATGTTGAAACTGGAAATAATCACAACATAAATATACATAATTTTATGCTGGCCATGTCATTTTAAAAAATTTAAGCAAGAAAAAACAGAAAAGGGGACACACACATTTGGGCAAAGAGCAAAACGACGTTGCACACACTACGTCAAATTGAGGCCAAATGTGAGCAACCAATGCTCCCGAAAAAACACAAACAATTTTAAGGGATGAATAAACATTTCACAAAGCGCTAATTAGTTTGCAAATACAAGTCACAATAGTAAGTAGTAAAAATGCGCTAATTAGTTCGCAAATACAAGTTACAACAACGCCGCGTAAATAAAAAAAAAAAAAACACAGATTTCGAATTTGCAGAAACAAACGTTACATGTGTAAGACCAACCAAAGTTGCGTAAAGACAAACAAGAACATTTCTAAAACAGTTTAACAAATGAACTTACCTAGAGATAATATATAAGAATACGGAACAAAATGTCTTTGGGGCAGAGCCAAAATAAAACCTAAGAGAGATGAAATGACGGGCAAAACTTATTAGAAAAAACGTCACCAGCATGATAGACAAATTGACCCAAAGTTAGACTTCCTCAAACTTACCAAAACTGGAAACGACCAAAAAAATTAAAAGGGAAAAAAAACGAACGGAAATCAAAAAAAGAATAAATCCCCCCCAAAAAATTCAAAAAACGCTAACTCCTACACCAGAAAACAATCAACTCCAACCAACGTAACCTCCAACATTCAATAAACGCCACCTCGAATAGAGACGCCCCAAGCCATAAATAGTGTTTCGTTTCCCGCACAAATTAAGGAGGGATCATAGGAACGCACAATCAATGATGCGGGCGCAAAATAAGGACGCATGTATAATTACGTCACGAGACAAAAACACAATTCTGGTGTATTTCTTGTTTGAAGCTCACACATGGCTACAGACCAGGGAAACAATGGACAACAGTCAGGCGGTAAGTATTTCATGCATTTTGACTCAATGATTAATTAAAAACATAATATTGTGCAAGTTGTGAAGTTGAGAATTCTGCAAATTTACACAAATAGGTGAGGAGGATGACATGGAAGAGGCTGCTGGGCCCAGTATTCCGGGCAAAGCTGCCAAAAAGAAAAGGCAGCCACAATTCACAAGAAAGGAGATGGAGGTTTTGATTCAGAAATGTGTGGACATCCTGCCACAGGCAGACAGGAATATGAGTGCTAGCCAGAAGTGGAGAATGTGGGAAGAGGTAGCCGTGGATGTCAATAGGGTGGGTGATTATGTCTGTCTAGCCCGGGATGTCAAACGGCGGTAAGTAAACACTTGACCACCCTAAAACCAAAAACAAAATCAAATAAAAAGTAATGGTTCCAATTTAACCCACAGATGGCAAGACTTCAAATATCGCCTGAAACAAAAAATGGCGGACAGGGCTAGGCATGCAAGGGGGACAGGTGGAGGTCCCACCCCTGTGTCATTGGAGTTTACTGATTTAGAAGAGCTGGCACAGGGTTGTCTGCAGCCTGTGGAGGTGTTTAGCCAGTCCAGGGCAATCCCCCTCGCAGGCAGTGTCCCTCCTCACAGAACTCAATTTTAAATCGGATTTCCATACGGAGATTCTGCAGAGGATGGACGCCAGTCTGGTACAGGTGGCTGAGGCCCTGGAGCAAAATGCTGCGGCCAACGTAACCATTGGTCAGGCCCTGGCGGAAAATACCAGGGCCAACATCCGCATCACCACAGCCCTGGAGCAGCTCGTTCACCAGCACATGGTGGAGCCGACCTCCCTTCCTGCCGGAACATCAGGATCCTCCACCTCTGGCACAACATCAGCCAATCCTCCAAATGTGCCTAGCCCTGTGCCTAGTCCAGAGGCCACAACATCTGCCTCTGGACAGGCCAGCCCGATGACATCCCAGACCCGGTCTGGCGCCCTCCCTCCCCCAGCCAAACGGCCGAAAAAACGGTGACACCATTGGCTACTTTTCCCACACTCCTTCTGTGCTTGCCTCATATTCCTTTCTGGCCAAAACTTCCCTCTCCTTTCTTGTGAATTGTTTTTAATTTTTGAATTTTCGTTTACCCAAAAATTATTGTTTGCACAATTAATAAATATTGTGGAATGAACACTGCCAAAAATGTTTGAGTTAAATATGTGTATTTTTTTTTTGTGGGATACCAATAAATTTACCACAAATGTACAACTTTGTATTCTGACATTATTGTAAAAATGGGTTACATTTAATCCGGGCACACAAGCCAACAACGTTCAACCTAAAAAATTACACATTGAAAAAAAAGGTCTCGTTAAGGAACGTTTAAAACATTACCTAAGGAGGAAAAATCACCTTGCAAACACAAAATGAGGGACCAAACCTAAACATGATGACATTATTGTTACAATAGTCCCAAAAGAACACATTGCGGCCAAAATACACCCCCTCAAATGTATGCTAATTGATTGTGTAATCCAGACATTAGCAGCTATGATTTCCACCTGCGTTCGGTTTTGTGCTATCCCAAAAAAATGCTTTCCAAACACATACCAAGCCGGTTTTCAATCCAACACTAATTGAGTTTCTGACAAGCCGTGATTAATCGATGCTACATCGTGGAGTGCCGGGACGGAGGAGAAGGCCATCGCCACTGTGGTCGAGTTATCCAGCCCCTAAACTGTGCGAGCATTTTGAAGGGAAAGAGAATCATCCAGTGACGATTGAGTTGGTACGAACACATTTGATGTTCGCATTTGGTAATGTATGTACGCCCAAAAAACGCCTCGCCACGCCTGCGTTTTTCAATCTCCTCCCCCGGCAACACCCCAAAATGCCCTGTTCTGTTAATCACATTTGACATGTCACTTCCTGTACGCTATTTGACGAACGAGACAAAAAAAACTCGCAATCTGCCGTACGCACATGCGCAGTGTAACACCGACGCATGCGCGGTTACTCAACATCGGAACGCAACGAGCGTACTGCTGTTAACGAACGGCTCTGAATCAGGGCCTTAGTGGATTGAATACTAATGCATCATTTATTTTTCATTTGTTTGCTTCTAATTTATTTTTATGAATGGTTGGATTACAGTTTTGGGGGCCACAATATTGATTACTGCGTGTTGATTAGTGGAAATTAATTTCAATTACATCCATCATGGTTCCATGCTCAGCAAAATGTGACAAAAATAAAGGGGAATGAATACCTTTTATAGCCACTGTAGGCTATGTGAGACGCAACCGTGTCAGTCAGTGGCAAATCTAGGGACGAACTGGCAAGGCCATCGCACAGAGTGCCATAGCCTAAAGGGCGCAACCCTGAACCAAACCTGAGCTCACGATCAGCTGGCTCTGTCGGAACAGCCTGTCCCCCACCATCCCACTGGCATTTTTGGACAAATGCTCAGGGTGAGGAAAGGAGCACAGCAGTGCAGCATAGAATGGCGCTGGGTGCAGAGAAGCCTAGTGCCGGTCCTGGTGTCAGTGATAGCCCAGAATCTTATCTGCCATGACAGGCAAGTGAGTAAGTCATCTGAGCTCATGCATGGATGTTCTTAAAACCTGGACTATTAGAGGTATATTTACTAAAGTCCAGGTTTTTAGAAGTGAAGATGTTTCCCATAGCAACCAATCACATTCTAGCTACAGGTTGAGTCTCCCATATCCAAATATTCCGAAATACAGAATATTCCGAAATACAGAATTATTTTGGCATGACTGAGATATTGAAACCTTTGTTTTTTGGGGGATTTAATGTACACAAACTTTGTCTAAGGCACAAATTATTAAAAATATTGTATAAAATAACCTTCAGGCTCTGTGTATGTGTATATGAAACATAAATAAATTTAATTTCGGTACACAAACTTTGCTTGAGCCACAAAATTATTCAAAATATTGTATAAAATTACCTGCAGGCTGTGTGTATAAGGTGTATATAACACATAAATGCATTCTGTGTGTATATTTGGGTCCCATTCCCAAGATATTTCATTATGATATGCAAATATTCCAAAATACGGAATATTCCTCCAAACTACCCCTGGTCCCAAGCATTTTGCATATGGGAGACAACCTGTATTATCTTCTAGAAGGTGCTAGATAAATGTTAAGTAGAATCTGATTGGTTCCTATGGGCAACATCTCCATTTCTAAAATCCCATAACTTAGTAAATATACCCCTTTACGGTGCCTTGTGTCCTAATTTTAAGAAAAACTAATGCAGCCAATTGCTCTTAGTGATCTATATTAAATATTGACTTTTTTATTTAAGATGTTACAGTATGTTTGTTTTTTTAACACTGACAGATTTTATCACTACTAGTTATTATTGCTGTTACCATTATTTTTAAAGGTTGTATCACATTGCTGACACTTTCTGTGCTCTCTTATTTTATTTATTTAACTCTTTATTTATAAAAGGAAACATGAAAATACATCAATAATCTCAAATATAGAATCAAAAGCAATACTTTGGTATTTTGTAGGTTTGTGTACAATAGAGAGAGAAACAGGACAGGGGTAAGAGGAGGGGGTAGTCAGTACATATGAAACAGTCTGCTGCTGTTTGGGGGTGGGGAATGGCTGGTGACAGCCTCCATTTTCCAAAACAGAGATGTGTCGACACTGTTAGTGGGGAAGGGAACAGGCCAAGATCTCCGTCGGCAGACAGAGACTTTCTGGCCCCTTTTGGACATCTGCGATGGCCAGCCTGCATGACTCCATGGGTCACTTCGCCGGCCAAGGGTCACGCAGATGATCCGATGGTGCATCATTGGATCATTAATGCATGCAGGAGGCAGGATGCACACACTTACTCACAACCTCTCTCATGCCCACATTGACATACACTCCCTCACTCATATACACACTGACATACACTCCCTCTCTCATACACACATTGACATACACTCCCTCTCTTATCCACACAGACTCACACTTTTCTCATATGTGGACACTTACTCACACTCCCTCTCTCGTACACACACTGACATAGACTCCCTCTCTCATGCACACACTGACATATACTCCCTCTCTCATGCACACAGACTCAAACATTTCTCATGCACACACTTACACTTCTTCTCTCATACACACTGACAAACACTCCCTCTGTCATACACACATTGACATACACGCCTTCTCTCATGCACACAGACTCACACATTTCTCATACACACACTTACTCACACTCCCTCTCTCATACACACACTGGCATACACTCCTTCTCTCATGCACACATACTCACATTTCTCATACACACACTTACTCAAACTCCCTCTCTCATACACACACTGACATACACTCCTTCTCTCATACACACACTGACATACACTCCTTATCTCATACACACACTGACATACACTCCCTCTCTCATACACACACTGACATACACTCCTTCTCTCATGCACACAGACTCACACATTTCTCATACATACACTTACACTCCCTCTCTCATACACACACTGACATACACTCCCTCTCTCATACACACACTGACATACACTTCTTCTCTCATGCACACACTGACATACACTTCTTCTCTCATGCACACAGACTCACACATTTCTCATACACACACTTACTCACACTCCCTCTCTCATAAACACACTGACATATACTCCCTCTCTCATGCACACATACTCACACATTTCTCATACTGAGTGGGATTACTAAAGGGAAAAATGCGCTAAAACCCCCGAAAATTCTGTTTTTTGGGGTTTTACCGCATACTCCATTTGTACAAGGCACCATGGGTAACACCATCTTCAGGTGGTTTTACTCAATAGAAGCCTATGGGCTTCTTTTTGGGATGCTTCCTCCAAAAGGGATCCAATCAGATCCCTCCCATTTCACCCATGTGGCCCTTGTCTTTCTGTGCATGCACAGAACAATGCCAAATGGACTTCTGGGTATTAAACCCGGAAGTCCCTCTGTCCCGGTGTAATCAACTGCAGCATGTACCAAATGAGAGGCAGGATTACCTACATCCCATCAACTGTACATACATACTAAGGGGTATATTTAATAAAGTGAGAGTTTTTAGAAATAGAGATGATGCCCATAGCAACCAATAAAATTCTACTTAACATTTAACTAGCACATTCTAGAAGATAATAGCTAGAATCTGATTGGTTGCTATGGGCAACATCTCCACTTCTAAAAGCTCTCACTTAGTACATTTACCCCTAACACTCAATTTCTTATATACACACATACTGACATACACTCCCTCTCTCATACTGTCAGGATACGGCCTGGGATCAGCCTTTACTCACCACTGTACTGATGTCTCTAGGCTCTGAGGCATGCAGACTCCAGTTGTAGTAGTGGGTTAGGGCTGAGCATTCTCCCAGGGATCCGCTAGGACTTCCATGCGTGCGTCCTGGTTTTCGTGTTAGTTGGCATGGGCGCAGCCATGTTGGTTCATCTTACCTGAGCAGTCTCCTCCAATGGCAGCCCTGCTGTCTCTCAGCTGATCTCATGATCCAATGACCAGCTGCCTAGGGGTATTTAGGTCTGACTCTTGAACAGGAAGTTGCTGATCAACATCACCGTATTACTGCAAATGGTCATTCCTTGTGACAACTGTCTCATGTTCCAGAGGCTGTATTCCTTTCCTATGTGTTTTCTGGCTTCCTGGTTTCTCCCTGTGACCTCTGTGCGTTCAGTCCCCGTGTTCAGTACAAGTTCATCTGGTGTGTCTCAATTTGCACCACTGTGCATTCAGTCCTCGAGTCCAGTACAAGTTCATCCTGTGTGTACAAGTACACATCACTGGGTAGCCTTTCAAGTCATCTGCCAGTGCATCCGGGGTCACACCTTTGTGTACCAAATACACACCTTTGTGTACACTTTCAAAGTCATCTGCCCAAACGTCCAAAGTCGCACCTTTGTTTACAAATCTTTGGTTACTATTCCACAGTCATCTGCTGGTGTGTCTAGAGTCAAACCTTTGTGTACAAATACACACCATCATGTACAAAGTATGCACCATTGTGTACAACTTCCAATCAACTACCGGTGCATCTGGAATTACATATAGTGTACAAAATACACACCATGGTGTACTTCATCTCTGAGCTTCAGCACAAGTTCAGTCCACACCTCCAGTACGTCCCAAGTGGCATCCTTGTGTACGTTATCCCTGTGCTTCAGTACAAGTTCTGTCCGCACCTCCAGTGTGCCCCAAGTGGCATCTCCGTGTACTCTGTTCTGGTATCTCAGTACAACTCAATCCCTGCACATCCATTATCTTTCTGGAGCATCCCTGTGTATTCCAGTCCCTGTGTCTAAGTACGAGCCTTTCCTCTGTGTTATTTCCAGTGTTCCCTGTGTTAGTTGTGTTTAGCATATTATTCTAGTCTTCTGTCACTCCCAGGTAACTGTCCAGAGGGCCACGACCTGCTCATTTGGTGTGGCAAAAACCAAATCCCAATTGGAGGGGTCACTGGAGAAAACCAGTGAGTTAGACTCCGCGCCTCTGGGCAGGTCTAGCCAAACCTGGGTTTGGCCACAATTAGGAGACTTAGTCTGTCACTCCTGTCATTTCCCTACAATTATCCTAACCCCCCCGGTTCTTAACCTCATCAGAGGTAGTCCAAGTGACCGGGTGTGACATATACACACAGACTCATACATTTCAATTACATAGACACTGACTCACATTGTCTCTCTCTCTCTCATACATACACACAGTCATTCTCTCATACAGACAAACTCACACATTTCTGACACTTCCTCTCATATACACACTAAGATCTGTAATACACGCACTCACATTTCTCATACATAGGGCTCGATCCAATTAGGGGCATATCCCTCATGGTGCGAGTAAGTACGGCTGTATGCTGCTACAGTGCCGCCACACTCGCACTTTTTTGTTTGCAGCCCGATAAAATGTATGGGTATGGGGTGAGATCTGGCTGTGATGGGACAAATTATATTCTGTTTCAATGGAAACTCACCCCTTCACTCCTAATTTAATGAAGCCCACAGACACAAACTCACACATTTCTAATTGTGTAGGCAAGAGGCAATGCTTTCATCACCTCCATCACCTCACTTACTGTACCTATGACCACATTATGTCAAATACTAGTGCCCCAATCCATTTCTATAGTACATGTACAACTCACTGCACTGGTCCTTCCTTGGCTCCTCCAAGGGTGGGGATAATTAGAACTTGAAGTGAACGGAAGTGAGATGCTGCACTGCTATGCAGGGGTTGGGGATGCAGCACCCCCTCTATTGTGTCGGCAAGTGAGTCACTCCTCCCCTGTAGCACCACCTTCCCAGTGATATTCAGGAAGATGGTACATGCACACAAGAGCGCAAAGGCTTTAACACAGTGTATTTTGCTTTCACTGGAGCTGTTTCTAGGAAGATGGCACCACGGAGTCTAACAGCAACCAATGCATTTCATTGCTGGGATACAATTCCTCAGCAATATCACAAATATGAATGTGTCTGTCCTCCTTAATCAGAACTTAAATGCAGCACAAATTGTTATCTGTGGTGGACATGTTTAGCCGGCTGGCTCGCTGCTCATCTTGGACGTCTGTCTTGCCATTATTGAAGGCAATGCATCAAACCCAAACCTGTTTCTGTGACATGATGTTATCACCATACACCTCGACACGTTGGTGATGAATTTAAGCTGCTGATGTGCCCTTTAGATGCAGAAATCTATTCACATTACACACCTCAATGTTTGACCATGTTTCCACCAGCACCGCCATTTTACAACTGATGTTGGGGCAGAATGACTGACATGAGGTGCAATCTAATGGCTGTGAGGGGCAGCAGTGGTTGACCTGCTCTGGCCTGGTGGAAAATTGCTGTAGAATGAAATAGAGAACATTAAACACAAGAGGTCTTGTTACTTTATTTGTTGAACCAACCTCGTAATACTGATTTGCTGTCAGTGAATTGGTTTCCAAAGTTGGAACAAAGATGTCTGTTGAACAAATTGACATTATTAATTACTTTTGTATCACTTGAAACATCTTTTAAAACTCTCACTTATATCTGGAAGTACACAGAATAATGTAACATGTCCCAGCATGACAATTATGTTACTACTTAAGACTTCTTGTTGCATCTCAGAATCAGCTTGTTTCAGCTACTGTATGTAGATAATAACATAGCCATTAAATAAAATTCCAAAAAGTGTAGGAGTGTTACACTTTTAAAACACAAACAAATCAGCTGATATTCACATTAAAACCTCAAGCTCAGTGATTTACATTTATTTGCCTACTGTGATTCATAAGATATAAATTTTTTCACCATATACTTTGAGTTAAAGCAGAACAGAAAGCAAGCCTATATTATAGCAGCATATATTTATAATGCTATAATTGTGCATAGTCTCTAATACTTTTTAGCCACCCCTACAATAATTAAAATTAGATATGTTTGTTTTGGTTTTGGATCTGGATTAATCTCTGTGTATTAATTTTGCAAATCAACCCTTAAGTGTTTTGGTTTTGAATATTTTTTTTTTTAAATAATTGATACAAAGTTTTTAAAAACAGCTAAAATCATGACATTTTTTGCAATACAAAACCTGAAATTCAGATTTAAAATCCAAATTCCGAAATGCGGAAAGATCAGAACCACAACTTGGATCTGTTCAGATTTCCTCAGGGGATCAGAATTGTGACTCTGATCTGTCCAGATTCATGAAACTTGGATGGATTTGTATTTTGGGAGGACCGAACCAATCATCTCTAATTACAATTACACCTGCAAAAAAACAATGGCACTGACCTATGTGGTTTTGATTAGAGATGGGTGAATTGATTTGGCACCAGCTGAGTCAATTGTGAATCAGGCATGCTTCAGTTTTGGTGAAAAAAAAATCAGTAATTCCCGCCTCCTTTAACAGTGAAAACTGTGGATAGTCTCTGGGGCCATTTCAATTACATGGATTCTGCAATCAGAATGGCTTCGCGCGGGGAGAGAATAAATAAAACTTCCACTGTTTATGTGCTTCAGTGGATGGAGGAACAGCTAAAAGCAATCCAAAGCAACATGAAGAGCCATGCCATAAGGAGAATGTACCTTTACCCAGCGCAGTGAAGAATACTTTCCATGCTGTGCAAGGTGCTGAATCGTGATGGTGAATGGTGATCGGCATAGGAGGCTACTTCCTCAAAATGTGGAAAGATGATGTTCATCAAAATGGACAACAAATTTCATGAGGAAGACCTTTCCTGACAATTATGTCAAAGTCCAGGGGCCCCTGTAATGTGAAGATGATGTACACATTTATGATGGTGAGGATAAAAATGGCGACAACTTCTTGCCTCTGTAGAGTCAGTTTATAAATAGAGATCATTGGCAGCAATGTCAGCTGCCTATTGGTAGCTTGGTTTGTGGGGGTCCAAACAAACCAATCACTTCAGCCACAACTGCCAGTCTCTGTCACTGAAGTGATTGATTTGTTAAACTGTGAATGTCCTGTTTAATAAACAACATAAGGGTGGTTGGAAGGGCCCATGGACAATTCCATCTTGCTCCTCATTCTTTGAATTATGTGCTGTTTGGTGCATTGCTAACTGTCTTTTTGCGTAGGCGACAAACATTTTTTTAGTTTTGTTGAACTGCCATCCTGTCTGCCACTGCTGTGTGGCAATGTTTCATAGATGTCCTATATTCTTTTAAATTGCCAAGCATTTGTGTTGCTACTCTGCTTAGCCAGTAAGCTTGCTGCAGCCTTTGGCCTAAACTGATGAAAATTAGTGAAAACAATATTGTGAACTTTGAGGTGGTCAAAATTGACTGTAAATGACTGGAAATTAATGTTATTGAGGTTAATAATACTGTAGGAACAAAAACAAGCCCAATATATGTGATGTTAGCTGTTTTTACCAATTTTTTTTTTTAAAAATACAAATCTAAAACATAAACCTAGACATGTGAGGGCAGTTTTTGCAAAACCAAATCCCGATGACAAATTAGAACCAAAACCAAAACAGAATGGTCAGCGCACATCTCTAGTTATGTGTGAGTCTGACATTTCTGACACTGTATTCCTAGATAAGCCTCCTTACACCAATTTTGAACCCACTGCAAATGTGAGGATGAGTAGCAGTAAAAGTAATGACGATGATGATGATGATGATTTAGACATAGAAAATGAGGAGGCTACTTTGAAAGTTGTAAATGTACAACAGGATAAGGGAAATAATTGTGTATTTGACACTAATGAAGATGTTGGTGATGAATGTGTTACACAAGAACAAGTTGATAATTTTTAGGACGATGATGTTATTTGTGTCGAAGTTAGTCAGCCGCCAGTGGCAGCACTTCATTACAGTGATAAAAAGAGCATGGTCATGCCTGGGAAAAAGACCAAATAAGCCACCTCTTCTATGTGGAAATATTTTTACCCAGATCCTGACAACATATGTTAAGGAATCTGTGGCATTTGTTCTGCCAAAGTAAGTAGAGGTAGGGACAGTAAAGATCTTAGCACATCCTCCCTGTTATGTCATTTGCAGCAACTTTATTCAAGTTGTTTATCAAAATATGGAAAATAATTTATAATAACAAGCAGTCCAGCATTAGCTACTGTACCTGCAGCATGAATATATGCCAGCACACGCAATCTCCACTGCCAACATCTTCATCATCAAACTCCTATTTAGCGATCGGAGGTAGTACTCCTGCATCCAATTTGAGGTAGTACTCCTGCATCCAAACTGACTCCTCTAATGTAATCCACAATTCCCAAAAAATCCTTGTGTGCTAGGACTGCTGCTTCTGTGGGTGAATCTTCATCACAGAAGGTTACAAGAAGATTAGTAGTTTCAAACAACAATTGTCTGTGAAATATTTATTTGTAAGGGTAAGAATATGACAGCTACCATTCTATTGCAGATCACTGAAGCTATGATGTCTATGTTAGATGTATGTCAAATACCTGCCATCAATGTATCTGACTTTAGCTGTTTAGCTGAGGTCATGTGTCCGCTCTACCAAATTCCATCTCAATTCTGGTTTTTCTAGAATAGCAATTCCTCACATGTACTGAGATATTAAACAAAAAGTTATTATTTGCCTAGAAAATTCCATTGTACTGATTATCTATTTAAATACGGATATGTGGACAAGCGATACTGGTCAAACTAAAGAATAGATGACTACCAAGAGGAGCAGTATCTAACACAGAACACCAGCTCATTCATAGACTGGCTACTGTCTGTATCATTGGCTTCGCTAAGAAGCATACTAGTGTCAACTTGTTGTAAAAACTCAGGAATGTGATAGCAAAATGGCTAACCCGGCTAAGACACTCCTCAAGATATTTCACTCCTGATAAAGGAACTAACAGTTTGTGATCATTACATCTAGCTGGATTTCAACCCTTTATATGTTTCAGCGATGGGAGAAACAGCATCAAGCCATAAAAATGTACACATCAAGCCACGAGATAAGGAGATGGGTGACATCTTACCTTGCTGCAGCACACTGGAGAATACTCTCAATTTTATTCAAACCACTGAAACCATTTGAAATTGTAACCTATGAAGTGAATACAGACACTGACATCCTAAGTTAGGTCATATCTCTAATTAGACTTCAGAAAAGAAGCTAGATAAGCTAAATGAGGAGATGAAACTAAGCGATTTTGCTAAGCATGTTGGATTTGTAGATCAACTTATTTATTTGCTTCACCAGGACCAAAGAGCTTATCACATCATGTAATTGCATCACTATATTTTGGTAACCATGATTGATACTAGGTTTAAGTCCTATGTAATATCTTTCTTTCCAACTGACACAGATCTTAAGAGATGCAAAGAGCTCCATGAAAGCAGGTTGTTAGCTCAAGTTGCACATGTATCCTGCAAATGCTACTGAAAGGAAAAACTGACCCTTTTTAAGAGATCACTGATGATGATCAACATAGCACACCAGAGTGGAATATTATGTCATCTGTTCAGGCACAAAATAAATGCCCACATATATTGTCACATCTACCGTTACTCAACCTGATACAGTAAGCATCAATAGAATTGTGGAGGATTACTTTAATGATAATGTGCAAATAAGCATCTTACACAGTACCAACAGTTCAGGTTTTAGAGATATCCATGGTTGAGCACAGTTGGTTAAATCAAATTGAGTGAAGTACTAATTATGGGCCTGATTCATTACTGATCACAACTGCTATTACGCATGCAATTGGCTGATTGTTGCATTCTGCGCATGCATTGCAGAGTGCATGCGCAAACACTTCACTGCAATTGGACTGCGATTCCAGTGACTACGCAGACCCATCGCAGAGTGATTGACATGAAGTGACCAATTGGGGGTGGTGACGGGAGGTGGCCAAGGAAAAGCAGTTGTACCAGAGCATTTGGATGCCGTTACAGGGTCGTGCATAAATTAACCACTGCGATGCCATACACAGCTTGGACTTTTTCTGCATGCGCTGAGGTTAGCAATTCCCGAGTAAGGTCTGACCTTATGTAAGTGTGCGTGAGGCTCCGATGGTACTCAATGTTAGTGATGGTTTTGCAGACTTGCAAAGTATTACGGATGTGTGTAAGGTAAAGTGGGATTCCTTATGTTTGGCTGCGACTGCATTGTGATTGCAATCATTAGGATATTTTTGCAGTGAGACTGCTTGCGTGATCGCAGTTGCGATCGCAATATTTTTCCGTAATGAATCACGTTTTAAGTCACCTGTGGTCAAGCATGGATATCTTAAAACCTGGACTGTTAGGTTGCCTTGAGGACTGAGGATCTGAATCATCATGGATCGCTCTAGAGATTGCAGCTCCATATAATCGCACGCATGTCTTCTGCTAAAATATGCTAATGATTGCAATCGCAATGACATTGCACTGCCAGCATAGAGATGCTCACTGCCTCCCACTACTGCTCTCTCACATCAGTAAAACGTTGAAAACCTTCACAAACACCGGTAACATCGAGTACCATCGGCCCCTCACGCAGAATTACAGCAGCCCTGATCTTACTTAGAAATTGCTAACTTCATTGTACACAGTGAATACTCAAGCTTCATATGCAATTGCAAAAGCTAATTTATGCAAGCCCATGCAACGGCGTTCAAATGGTCAGACACACCTGCGTTTCTTTCACCATTCTCCATCACCACTCTCAAACACTTACTGCCTGTCAAACACTCTGTGATGGCTCTGCGTGGTCTCCTTGATTGCAGTGCAATTGCATTGGTTCCTTCATGTACATGCATGCGATGCATATGTATGCACACTACACAACAATCAGCCAACTGCGAGCGCTTTTGCCGTTGCGACTCTTAATGAATCAGGCCTTGAATTTGGGAACCTCTGGGTTATTTGAAGATACACATAATGTAAGGTTTAGGGTTTGAGCTTAGGACCCAAATTCGTTCAAAGTCAATATGAAATAGTAAATAGCCTCAAGCGACTCAGTCAAATGAAAGTACTGACAACCTTACTTTGTTTAAAAGTCAAACTAATTAGCAAGGCAACAGAAACATACATAATATTCTATTCACTATTGCAGAGCCGGGTACATTTCTATAATTTTAAGGTCACATTTTCTACAATCATTGCAGTGGAGCTTTTTGCACATTTAGTAATAAAACCATTGTATAGCTATATACATCTATGTTCAATAATATTTCTCATTATTATACAGTGATGGTTGCATACTTGCTGACATTCAGCTCCCTCCTTCTAGGAGGGAGCTGAATGTCTGCGCACAGTGGAGGGGGCATGGGCGGGTAATGACGTGGTTTGGTGGTGACAATATTGCCATTGTGAAGCAGGGGGCAGAGCCACAATGACGCGATTCAGCGTGAATTGCCTCATCAGGCCCCCTGCTGCGGGGGTTTCTTGTAGTAGTCGGGGGGTCAGGTGGCAGCCGGGAGGCTTGCCTGCCTTTGCAGGGGGGGGTCGGGAGTGGCACCCAATATTCGGGAAGCTCCCAACCAAATCGGGAGGGTAGGCTTGCCTGATCAGATGTTGTTTCACAGTTGCACGTTGCTGCATCCGCTTTTATGTAGTCTTATCTGCAACTTTATGATTTATCTACAAAGTGTGTCTATAGATGCAACAATCCGGCTTGATGCATCTTTAGATGCTACCATCAGATGCACCATCAAAACTTGAACCTGCCCTATGCCAGAGGAGTCACTAGGGGGGTGCAGAGGGTGCACCTGGTTACACCATCCGATGTGGTGACACCAAAATACCAGATGTGCTGAGCTATTTTGGTGTCACCTTGTTGGATGTTGTTCCTGAGTGGCGCTGCATGGATGGAAGACAGGTGCATGTGTGCATCATCCACTGTGCTGCTAGGAGAGGCTGGAAGTGGCCTTGTAATACCATCCAACTAAATGCCAATGCAGCAGGAGATGTCTGTAGGAAATAGACAATTCCTGCATGTATCTGTGATCCGAGTGAGGCATCCATAGACGCAGACTTGGATCACCATCGCAACCATTGGTCGAGATGGTTGCTGCTTTGGCCAGTCTGCATAAGTTGAGACTTATTCAGCTTGGAAGATGGAACTGGACAGCCAGGTCCAGGATGTCTGTGTCCGATGGCTGAGCACACCTCCAAAATGGGGAAGATACCCCCTGTTTTGGAGAACGGTCTCAGTTACCATGGCCATTCTGAGTAACCATGGATTTCACTCAAAGAGCCAATGTTTTCAGGATCTGCGTCCAATGCCACATTTGTGTACTGCGAGGGCTCCAGAGGGCGTCTCGAAACAAATTCCGCCGGCTGATGCGTTAGCATATTTTAGCAATTGCTAAGCAGCAAAATTTGCTAATGTCTTCGTACTGGCGTACAGCTCTGAATCAGGTCCACAATGCGACATAGACATATACCCAAATTAAAAGCATTTACCATTTGCGTGAATATATCAGTATTGCGTGTGACTCAGGATCAGTCCCATTATGTGTTTTATCTTTGCTCTTCCGTGAAGCACTAATGTAAAGTTATTATTCTTACAAACCTCACTGAGTACAAGGCACAGCTGAACTGCTGATCGCGTAATAACAGAGAAAGTGTGTCAGATATATATATATATTTCTGGAAGATAAAAAATGTATTTTGCTAAATGTGTTCATTCTCAGCTGGTGCTGAGAACACCCCATGGGTATAATCAATTTTATTCATCCCACTTCATATCCCATCATTGTTATCACATTTAGATTTTGGAAAGGTCTTTTCTTCTGTCGCCTTATCAGCAGAACTGCCATCAGCCTCACCTGCTAAACACAAAAAAAAAACTCAAAATGATTCCTGGAAGATTACCCCAGTTACTCACTAGGAACAGAATTTATCCTCCCAGCCTTGTGAGACTGAGGCACTTGATCAGCAGAAGCAATTATCGTCGCTGGTGATAGAACTTCTAAACGTACCAGAGCTGAAATCCCGGCATTAAGACATCAGCGCCTGTGAAGAATTTCTAACGTTTTTCCTAATTAAGCCTATTTATTTTTTCTTAAAATGCCTATAGTCAGTAGTACTGCATGGAGAAAAACTACAATTTTTGTTATTGAATTGCTCTAGGATTTGCACATATCTTCATATATTAAAATATGATCCAAGGTTGCAGTACATAAAAGAGAGGGTTATTGTACAATAAAATGCAAGTGTCTGTTTGATTATATTAATAAATGTTTCGAGGCCGCACGAAACAAAGATGTTGTTACCTATGACACTACAGCAAAGGAATGCCTTGAAGGAAGGTAAGGTTATTGATAATGGGGAAATTATTTCTAATTACAATAATACACTGATGCCAAAGATGTGAAAAGTGTTTGTTAAATAGCTAAGCACTGCCATTCAATGCCAACACCCAAATATAATGCCTTAGATCACCATATTAATATCAAATTAAAACAATTGAATTTACATACATACTGTATATTTTATTAAAATTAAATCTCTTAGATTAAAAAGGCCTGATTCAGAGATGCTCAAAAAAAGCGAGCGCTTGCTCTGAATCAGGGTGGGCGCTGGTTTTGTTAGTTGCAGCCTCCTGGCCGCTCTCATAGCTGTGGGTGACCACCCACAGCTATTGTGAGTGGCCAGGATGATGGTCGCGATGGTCAAGACCATAGCGACCGTGTGGCTTGTGACAAGACCCTTGTGGTAGGGTCTCATGGCCGCAAGCCCCAGAGAACTTCTGGCTCTAATAGAGCCGGAAGCTCTCTCACTGACATCACTGGTGATGTCAGTGGGGCCGCCCACAAATGGCAGGCATTCGACAGCCGTCCCTTTTGTAGTGAGCCACGGAGCGATTGCTTTTTGCACTCGCTCCGGGGCTCACACGCGTGTGCACTGGGCCACCATCGACCCGCTTGCTAGCACTATGCGCTTGCGAGCGGGTCTGAATCAGGCCCACAGTTTCCACACTTTGCTGTAAGGTTTTCCACTCTCAAAGTAAATAAAAATTCTGCCCTTATTTTAGGGGTACAGATTTCAAGTGTGCATCCTTTAAGGTGGATTAGAGCTTATCGTAATATAAAATTTGAAAATTAGGGTGTCTCAATGTTGTAAAAATCAAATACATACAGTACAAATTAAATATGAATATAAAAAAGGAAACATTGCTTTGAACAATCGTAAGAGAAAGTATTAAATGAAAGACATCAGACTATACATCAGATGGGATGTGGTCAGTATTCTGACCAGGGCTGTAGAGAGCCGCGGCGGGCCCAGGTACAGAGGAGGCGTGGCCTAATCGTAGGAGGTGTGGCCATGCCCCCTCAAGCAAAACAAAAACAAAAAAACAGTTTTGCAGTAAGCCCCTCAGCCCGGCGCAATGAAGGGATGGCGCGATCAGTGTGATCGCTCCCCCCCACAGGCATAGGAGACTGCTGTGGCTGCTGCTCAGCAGCCACAGCAGTCTCCCACTGCAGCTCAGCACATGCTATGTGCTGGGCTGCTGAGAGAGAGAGAAGGGTGGGGGGGAGCGGCGCCGGGCCCCTCAGGAAGCCCTGGCCCGGGTAATCTGTACCCGCTCCCCACCCCTCTCGGCGCCACTGATTCTGACTGTGGGAATTCCAGCCCTAAGAATTCTTGCGCCTTCCAACACCTATCAGAATCCTGATGCTGGCATACCATCCACCGGAATCCAGAAGGTAATTAGTGGTGTTGGGGGGAGGGATAGGGGTAGGCACTAGGGTGAGGGTTAGGGTTAGGCATTAAGGGGGGAGGGGTAGGTTTTATGGTGCAGGGAGGGGTAGGTTAGGTAAAGGCACTTGGGGGGAGGGTAGGGTCAAGAACCAGGGAGGGAAGCATTAGGGTTAGAGTAGGGAGAGGAGGAGTGTTAGAATACTGACCAACAAGTGTCGGTATTCTAACCCTGTTGGTAGCTGGCATCTGGATTCTGACTACCAGGATCTTGAGCACAGGAATCCTGTACCCATCCCAAATCAGATATATTTACAATTGCAGTGATTAGAGATGTAATCAGGCCAGGGGCATATTAACACCAAAGAGGGCCAATGGGCACCTCCACCACGTGCCTCGCTTCTTACCTGTGCCATCATACATGTCCCTGTTTGCTGGCACACAGTAAGTATACTATGGGGGCAGGGTGTGTGGTGCAGTGGCCCATGCACCGCACACCCTGCACCCATTATAAAATATCTATGAATCAGACTGCAGACTTTCTAGTTAAAATGTTGAAAGTGTAATTTGATTACATTTAAAACTAATTGCCATGGTCGTGACTAAGGATGCGCGAATGTTGCTGCTGCATAGAGCACAGGGCCCTGTGGGCTGCACCATTTCTGCTGCTTTGGTAGCACTCCATACATGGACACTGCAGCCTGTACAACCCTCCAGAGCACCTAGAGGATGGTGCAGACATTGCTGTTCTTCCAGCCATGGCGGCCCCGTGGCACGATGTCATGATGTCATGTGCTCAGGGGGTGTGGCTGGCACAGGGCACAGTAACACCCAGTTATGGTGCTGCTAATTGGACTTAGGAAGTATAAGAAATTTTAATAATTTTATCCAATAGAGCAGGGCCAGCAGAGGAGATCATCGGTGAGTGCTAACCCCAAAAGTTACAAGTCCATAAAGAAGAGAAAGAGAAACAATGAGAAAACCTAGGAGTGTATTTACTAATGTCCAATTTGCTTTTAGTGTGATTTCACATTCGATTTTCATTCGATTTTGCATCTGGAGATTTGCTAAAGGTAAAATTGAATGTCAAATAGAACATAAAACCAAATTTCACTCAAACCCCACTCAAAATTGAACATCGGAAAAACATTAGTACTTTAACATAGACCAACATACAAATGGCTTATTTACTAATATTCGATTTGAAATTTAACACAAAATCACACTTCAAATCTCTAAATCAATAGACCTGCTTCATGCTTTCGATTTTAGCATAAGCAGGTCTGACTGACACAGATGCATGCACAGATCAGTGAGAATTGTAAATGCATTTGTGTGTAAAATGCTTCAAAAGTGTTACAATTAACAAAAATGATGTGGGGTCCCCCCTAAAAGCACATCCAGCCCCAGACTTTTCAGAGCCAGTCTTGGTTGTGTACATACGGGGGACAAAAGACGTAGGGGTCCCTTGTATTTACTACAACTAGAGATGAGCTGCTCTGGTTCTCAGAGAATCAGACCTGCCCTAACTTCATGATCCGGGCCGGGATCCGAGTCCAGATCAGTTTTCCCACCTGACTCAGATCCCAAAACGAGGCAAAATGTCATCCTCCTGATGTCAGATTCTTGCGGGTTTTGGATTCTATAAATGTACCTAGTCATCAGCACCATTTCACTCTGGCTGTGGAGAGTGTAGTGAGCAGAGAGGTGCTGTGCCCATCCAGGGGCTGCTGTGTACATCCAGGACAGGGGCTGCTATGTCCATCCAGGGGTTGCTGTGTCCATCCAGAGGCAGTGGCTGCTGTGTCCATCCAGCTGCTGCTGTGTACATCCAGGACAGGGGTTGCTGTGTCCATCCAGGGGACACTGCGTCCATCCAGGGGCAGTGGCTGCTGTGTCCATCCAGGGGCTGCTGTGTCCATCCAGGGCAGGGGCTGCTGTGTCCATACTGGGGTTTCTGTGTCCATCTAGGGGCAGGAGCTCCTGTGTCCATCCAGGGGTGCTCTGTGTAAAAAAAAAAGCTAATTATATAATTTAAAATAATTTTTATGTGCTGTACCTCAGTGTAATATATTATTGTTTTTTTTACTCTGACTCTGCTGGTGAGATCACAGTGAAATATTCATACCTGTATTGTGACATTATAAGTTGTAGCGCAGTGTAATATTCATAATACATGTATTGTTACACTGTAATTGGAAATGCAGTGTAATACTCATACACATATTGTGACACTATAATTCGTAGCTCAGTGTAATATTCATACACATTTTGTGACACTTTAAATGGAAACTTAGTGTAATATACACATATTGCGACAATTTACGTGGAAATGCAGTGCAATATTCAACACATATTGAGACACTGTAATTGGAAACACAGTGTAATATTCATATACATATTGTAAAACTATAAGTCATAGTGCAGTGTAATATTCATATACATATTGTGACACTGTAAGTTGAACATCAGTGTAATATTCACGTATTGTGATACTGTAAGTGGTAGCACAGTGTATTCATAAAACTTTTGTGACATTGTAAGTGCAAGAGCAGTGTATTATTCATAAAAAAATATTGTGACAATATAAGTGGTAGTGCAGTGTATTATTCAGAAAAATATTGTGACACTGTAAGTGGAAATGCAGTGTATTATTCATTAAAAATATTGTGACACTAAGTGGTAGCGCAGTGTATTATTCATAAAATATTGTGACATTGTAGGTCATTGATAGCTCAGTGTAATATCTAAAACTGGTACAAATTGACATGTGTGCTGTACCCCCTTGATTTGTGTTTGTTGATATGGTTAAGGATCAGTTAAAAGGACAGCAGGAACCACATACTAGTGCTGGACCTACTGCCAGTGCCACCAGTCCTGACGATACTAGTCAGTCTTTGTCATCTGCTAGAACAGATGCCCAAAGTCATACAGGGCTTAAGTCAGGGCATCTAAAATCAAAGAAACAATCTTTTATATTGGTAAAGAAAAAAACATCAAAGGGAAAGTTAGCTGCAGAAAGACATAATATTGGCAATATGTCTTTTACCACGCAAAGTGGCAAGCAAAGGCTAAAGCATTGGCCTTTATTTATGACTGTGGTTCTGACCCTTATGATGATGTAAGCACAAGTGAACATGCTGACATAAAAATCAAGGATGCTTATGTGGAAGTGCACCAGGATGAGGAGGAAGTTTGTGTAGCTGATGCTAATAAGGATGTTGATGATGATGATGTTGATGAAGAAGTTGTTTGTGTAAATCAGGCACCAGTAAAATAAACAGCTATTGTCCATGACAAGGAAAAGCCCATGGTCATTTCTTGGCATAAGACAAAAAAATCAACTTCTTATGTGTGGAATTATTTCTAACCCAGGAAAACAATTCTCAAGTCATCAGTACCCTTTGTAAAGCCAGAGTAAGTAAATGTAGGAACCTTAAACATATAGGAACCTTGTCCCTGTTACATCATCTGCAGCACATCCATTCAAAAAGTTTGTAAAATTCAGAAACTAATGCTAAAAAAGTAACAAGCAGTCCAGCGTCAGATAGCTCCCTTCTCTCTGCTAGATCCAAGTACCTGCCATCATTACTCCCAACACCTCTCAGAGTCTACATCATCTTTCTTCACAAAATATTAATTTGTATCCTCTGGAATCCGCTATTACAGGTGCCTCTGTATATTTTGGACGTAATTGGTGGTAAAGATATTCCTCATGGCATTTGTAGTTAATTTTGATGAACATCATGTTTTCCACTTTTTGAGAAAGTAGACTCCTATGCTGATCGCTGACAAAGGTCCCCGTCTGTGTTAAAAATGCTTTCAGAGTACACACTGGAGGGTGGGTAGTTCAAGTAAAGCAAAGCCAGTTTGTGCAAGAGCCTCCAAATTGCCTTTCTTTCCTACTAGTAGTCAATCGGACTATCTGAAATGCCTATTTGGATGCTATCATTAAAAATAGTCCTCAACCATTCTTTGAATGGTGACCTATCAGATGGAGTCATGGTAGAGGTCTCATTAATTTACTTGTAGATAATTCTTTTAGCTGCAACCAGTGCTTGTGTTGACTCATCTTCATCACAAGAGGGTCTTTTGGGAAAGTTTAGTTTTTCCTTGGCAGCCACACTTGCTGGAGAAACTGAAGGAGGAGCCATCACTGCATCACTTGCCACTTGAGCTAACAATTTTCATACCAACAGGTCTTTGCATCTCTTCAGATCTGTGTCCATTGGGAAGAAATACATGACATATGACTTAACCTAGGATCGAGCACAGTAGCCAAAATTTATTGATCTGATTGAAAGGTCCTGACAACCCTTGGATCCTGGTGAAGCAATTAAATGAGTTGATCTACAAGTCCAATGTACATTGTACCATCCTCTATATGATATGGCCACAGCTGCATTTCTCTTAGAAATTCTGGGGCTAAGCATTCATTGACTGCGAGTGGTGAGCCTCCACCTCTTTTGACCTATGAACAGTTACCACCATTGACTTCATTGGTAAAAACCGCAAGGTTACTAAAGGTTAGCTTGCTGCTCTCATCATTGAAGTCAATGGTGAGAGCCGTTCAATGGTTGAGGTAGGCAGAAACACCTTAAGAAAGTGTCTACAGCTCTGGAGATTAATGGCCATGATTCACTAATAGGGAATAGAGCATCCCTTCCTACACCAGCTCCTTGGATGCAGGTGCAAACAAACATTATTGCAGATGGGTGTCACCACCAGAAGCATTGAAATTTGCATAAAGTGATACTGGAACTGCAAACATGCTAGACAGATGATGATTTCGAGTGCAATAACATGTCCATGATATAGGTGGTGACAAACTACTCCTAAACTGGGGAACATAATGGTAATGTCTCATCACTGGGGATTTGTTGATTCTGATCAGGACTCATAGGGCTAGCTACAAGTGCAGGAGAGTAAATAATACTAGTTGGCCCAATAATGTTTCTCCACATGAAGACCACTTCTATAGATAGAGACTTTAGGCAATTGAATGCAGGACTGATGCAGGTATGAAAATAACCTGAGAAAGCAAAAGGGAAAATGTTGAACAGACTGATGAAACACTGGAGTTGGGTGCTGGTAGCATGACTGAGGGCCTGATTCAGAGGTGGAGGCTAATGCGTGTGCAGCCACACACACTTACACATGTAGCTGTGAAAATATGCTAATGTTTGCAAATATCACCCGAGCATAAATACACCCACTGCTGCCTTCATACTTGCATGAGTGATCACATGCATGCATAAATATCGGTAACATCGAAGGACATCAATGGCCATTTTATCCTAGCAGCAGGTCTAACCTACCACAACCTAGGGAGCTCTTCTGCCATGCAGGGCTGCGTATGCACTTGTAGTGGCTAATTTATGCATGCCTATGAAACGGTGTTCTACTGCCCGGGCATGCCTGTGTTTCCTTAACCACCCCCAAATTGACACTTCCTGTCCATCAATCTGCAATGGGCCTCCATGGTCTGCAGGCTCACACTGCGATTGCTGCGGGATCACATAGCTGCCTTCACGCACACACACTGCGATGCTGTGCACAATAATAACAGGCTGCAGTTGGTGTTGGAACTATGGCCCTCATTCAGAGCTGCTCGCAAGAAGTGAGCGCTCATTTTGAATGAGGGCAGCTGCTTCTATTTTTAAGTGTGGCCTCCTGGTCGCTAGCTTAGCTGTGGGTTACCACCCACAGCTTTAGCGACCGACCAGGTTGATGGTCGCAATGGTCAAGACCATCGTGACCATCGGGGCTTGCGACGAGACCCTAAGGTTGGGTCTCAGCAGCCGCAAGCCCCAGGGAGTTTCCTGCTCTGATCAAGCAGGAAGCTCCCCACTGACATCAAGCCGATGTCAGTGTGGCCACCCACAAAATGGCATGCATTCCATCAGGAGCACCTTCATTTGTGTAGCCACCCCCCCGCCCCGCCTACAAAACAGGGCGAGCTGTCGATCAACATCGACAGCCGCCCCTTTTATAGTGAGCTCCGGTGCGAGAGAATCTCTCTCTCGCTCGTGGGCTTGTGCACGCGCAGTGCGGCTGCTGCGCGTGCACAGGACCTTACCATCGACCCGGTTGTGAGCGCTTGTGACCGGGTCTGAATGAGACCCTATTTGCTGTGCACAATAGTAACATGCTGCAGTTGGTGTTGGTACTGAGTGTAAAGCACAATAGAAGCAGGCTGTAATGAGATATGCTGTGAAGCAATGTTGGAGCAGGTTTTCTGTATAACATTGAACAGAATGCTGAAATGCAATATTGGTATAGGTTTTCTGGATAGCACTAAAGCTGAATGCTGTGAAGCAATTACTGGATCAGGTGTGCTGGAACACACTGCAACAGAATGCTTATGAAGTAATTACTAGAGAACGGGGACTGGAACAGATGCAGGATGCAAATGAAACCAGGAGCCAGGGAACTTATCTCTACAGACTGAAGTTGTTCTGGCAATGAGTAGGCATCAGTTTGTGGTTTAAATTGGGTGCAGTAGATGGTAGCACCCATGGTTTAGAATAGCAGGAACTGCTGGGAGTGGGCTGCCAGCCACATACAGAGAAGAGTGACCACAGGTTTCAAGGTTGCCACAGGAGTCACAGATGGCAGTAAGGTAACACTGCCAGAACTGGTAATGGGGACCAGGAGCCTAAAGTGTGACATGTATAAGTGGAAGGGCTGGTGAACAATTTGTAGACTCTCACATTTTTAGATTGTAAGCACAATGGGAACAGACTTCATTCTATACTTGAAAAAGGCAACCAAGCAAAATGGTATATGTTTAGGAAGCCGGCGGACGGAATACCGATCGCAAACTTCTAGACAATTTAATCCCGACGAGGGACGGATGTCAAGTTTCTAAATAGAGACGCCTGTCATTTTACCAACGCTGGGAGACTGGCCCCCGGCATCCCGATCGAGCGTCAACCTTTTGACTGTCAACATTGTCATTGTCTACATAATGACAACTTGCCAATTACAGTATGTATTTGTCATTTCTCACATTATGGGGTATATTTACTAAAGTGAGAGTTTTTGAAGTGGAGATGTTGCCCATAGCAACCAATCAGATTCTAGCTATTTTCTTCTATAAGGTGCTAGTTAAATGTTAAGTAGAATCTGATTGGTTGCTAAGGCAACATCTCCACTTCTATAAACCCGCACTTTAGTAAATATACCCCTACATGTAGATTTTTAGTCCGTTCATACGGTACTAGCATCACACATACACCACAAACATTCTCCTTTGATTACATAAATTAATAATCAATGCACACTGAAAATAAGCAAATTTTAATTCACTATATATTATTCTTATATTCCTACTGCATTATTATCATTATTATTATTATTATCATTTAATTTATTTATTTTCATATTGCTCCCAGAGTATAATTAAGTAGGTTGCGGGTGAATTTAATATTTTATGTCACTGGAAAGATAATGATCATCGACCATTAAAACAATTTATCAATTTCAATAAACCCGTACCACTCTCATAACCATCATGATAAATATTCCTCTACGGAATAGCTAAATGAATCAATGAATGCAAAATAAAGCTACAAGTGAGGGTAAATTGATCAGATCAATTAGTTATTCAACTTGTTCAGCCTCATAGAGCATAATGTTAATGCATAAATCTTAGTTGTTGCAGGTAGTAGTTGCAGTCAAGATGTTTTGTTGGCAACACTTCAGTGTCAAGCTGTGATTTAACTAGTGATGTGTTTTAATTGACTGGACCAAATAAGATCCTCGCTTGCCAGTGCATTTCTAAATGATATTAGGAAAATCTGTTGAATATTCTCCTTTAGTTAAAGATTGCTTCAATAATAAAGAGATGGCTGAAAGGTTAATTGCTGTAACTGTAAAACAATGGAGAACTGTCAGAAATGCTAGTTTGAATCCTAATGGCATCTCTCTTCATCTCCCGATGCAAACATATTAGATTGTAACCTTCAGGGGCCCATTTATAAAATAACATGTACAGAATATTCCATGAAAACAGACGATTTTGGGGGATACCTACAAATATTATGGACAGTATCCAATTAGCCCAAAAATTTGTACTGGGGCTAATGGATCCCCCGGGCTATCTAATTAGCCCCAAAGTCCAGCCCGATGCCGGCACTTATTGGGGCTATTTTGGGGGGACCTGATGTGTCCTGAAAAATTATCCCCGAAAAGTTACGTGTTTCGCCACTGCAATGGCGAAAACACATCGATCCATGAACTTATCACAGATCCTATGTGTTTTCTCCTGAAAAATCCTATTAGTTGGGCCGAACCTATAGGATACCAAGATAACAAAAACTGAGAATATTGATGAAAATTACCCATTTTTTACCATTGAAAATATATCTGGGCTGATTGGATGTCCCCCTAAGTATCCCCCCTATGTATCATGGAGGGATCGCAGTAGATATCTACTGTGTACCCTCCATTTCTGACAGCAGCCGCAGCCCCCACAGATCTACCAAACTCAGTATTGCAAAGCCTTCCTGACCTTGGCCCCGATAGGATAATACCATTTCCATATAGTGTTACCCTACAGTAGCCTATGGGCTACTAATTCACAAAGTTGATGCCACACATGCGCATTGTGCCTCTGGGATGCGAGCCAGGACGCAGTGTGATAGAGTAACGCTATCATACTGCTTTCAGCTCTTCATCTTGACGGGCTGTTATCAGAGACCATTTCCTGGGAAGCGATTGTTAGTAAATAAGTGTGAAAATTTAAATTTTCACTTTGCGAATTTAGGCGAAAAATATTTATCAAAGCCTAATGAAATATGCAGATTGTATTAAAAATACCCGTAAGTGAGCTTAGAACAGATATGTCCACTTGCATCTTTGCCACTTGTATGGCAAATCGCGTCACATATGGCGCGAGGTACGCGCGCGCGACGAGGTACACTCACTGCATTCGCACCTGTGATCCATAGGATTTGTGCTAATGCAGGTGCGGCATGGCGTACCATAGTGCACGCAGCCACGGCAAACCGCATGACGCAATGTGTGCGCACATATACCATGCAAGCATCAAAGATGCAAGAGGACGCATCTGTATGTCATCAATAATAATAATAACCAGTCTACCACAACAGCTCTATGATGTGATACTAGGCTGCATGCCAAAGGAAGGAAAATATTCCTCATGGCTGTAAGTGACACTGTCTGTGCGTGCTAAACCCCATGTCAGGAATGATTGTGAAATGTATTTAGCATGGTGAGAAAAGAATTTATGCATTGATCTAATTCTGTATGCCATGAATCAGTAATTGTTTCATTATAGGAAAGCCACCACTTTCATACGTATATACGCCCACACAACCATTATTAATGAGTCTTTTCAAACTCCCATACAATATCTACTGTATCTATTCTGCAATTCATAACAAACAAACAATTATAGACATACTGTATATGTTCTCTGTCGCCCACTCCATCATTTGTCTCTCTGTTTTTCCTTGTTGTGTCACTTTCTTTCTCTCATTTTATAGTGTTTACAATATTTTTACAATTTTCTTTTCACTCCTATTCACTATTCCTATTCTATTCCCAAGTTTATACATGCGTCTACAACATGGTCTATATTATTATACACTAGCACTGTACAGTACATATATAAGGGTTTATGTAAAGTTAAATGCAGTTTTACAGATGGACCTTGCATGTTTTCACTCTGCATATGCTCTGAATCTGAGCGCACAGAACAACGAGTCATACGCAACTCAGTGGTATCTCTGCTTGCCAGGGACCTACCTGGGTGCTAACAGGACATGCACACATAGGCAAAGTTTACCAGTGATATCTCAAAGACCTGTTGACAGAATGGCAGGGTATAATTTTCCATATTGCTAACTTTGCATAATCTCAGCTATGCTGGAAAAATATCTGGAAATGTATTAACTCTGATATCCAAAATGCTTGTATTTCAAGGTCCAGAATCCATAGACTGACAAAAAATGGAAAGATCGCCATTAAAAGACTTGAATTTGTATTGTAAGTGTTTTTAGTATCTGAAGCCATTTTCTTGACATATATTAGATACAGTATGTCTTAAATTTTAGATATTATTTCCCTAATGATGCTTTTAGACTTAAAATCTGATTCAGAGATGGGCGTTAATACATGTGCGGCTACAATTATATGCAAATGCTAGTTTCAGTCTTCCACTTGTGTACTAGTGTGTGACTGACAGTGCAAGTCCTGAGATGCCCACTTTCAATGCCTTTAGACAGTGCAAAACCACCAGTGGACTCAAACACTCCACCATTGGTGCACCATCGCGATCACCATTGACACTTACGATACCCTATGTCTGATGTAGTGTCTCTGACACGCCTGCAATACTCCCATAACAGGCCCATGAGATGACCTTGATTTTCATTCACTTCAGGCCACCTCCTAGGAACACCCATGGCTGTCTGCCACCAGCTCCATTGCAAGCGACTCCATTCGCAACAGTGACCTTTGTGTACGCTCAGATTTCTGCATGTGCCATAGGGGTTTCCAGGACATGCATGCACAGTGCAAAATAATCGCTCAACTGCGACATCATCAACAATGCCTCCACGTCTGGATCAGGCCCTGATTCCGAGAAGTCGGACTGTGCTAAAAAGTTCCATGCTGCAATTTTTTCATGTTCCATGAAAGTTGGTCAATGCTTTGGAAAAGTAACAGCTCTCAAGAAGACTGTCCATCATGTGTGTGACAAATTCAAAATAAACTGTGGAATCCTCTAAGAGCCCATCAAGCATGTAAGTAACAATATGTTATGTTGCATTACATATTTATATTGTATCTCTGCTTGAACAGTTATTTTGTATTGCATTAACATCCTGGATTGTTAGCAAAGTGCTGGCTACATAGTTATTGTATATTATGATCTCTGAGCAGTAAACTCCATAATTGCGTAATGTGATTGTTGATGAAAGGTAATGATACTCTTTCGGAGGAATGCTTGTCCTTTTAGCTTATTGATTCTGCAGTCTGTAATAGCTGAGATGATATATGATAAAAAATTATTCATCATCCCTAGAAGTCAACACTGTGTATAAAGGATGAGTAATTTCATAAACCAAGAAGCTTAACATTTGTTTGCACGATTATAAATGGGTTTTGCATCTCACAATGACCTTCAATTCATTTACTGTATACAGAAAAAAAAATACTTGACGTACCTATCAGATTCAATATTTCAACTTAATAGAATTACAGTGACCTACATGTTTTTTTTAAGGGAAATGGATCTGCTAAACTGACTTTGCTGTGTATCGCTTAAGGGATTTAATTAAATCTGGAAAATGTGGTATTAACTGTATTCAATTCTTATAGGACAGGTACTTTAAAAGATAACCAAGTTAGATATTGCAGGTAAAAGCCAATGAACACTTCTGTAAGTAATCACATTCTTTACATTGAATATATTTGTTATTTATGGGGCAGTCATGACACTAGTATGTACGTGTAGGTCATCTCTTGTTGAGTATAGTGAATACATTTTTGGTCAAAAAGTTCAGTGACTGATGTACAGCATCTGCCAGCACATGTCTTCTAAATGCTTTGTAAGAAACTTCTACCCCATCCGTCATGGCATACACACCTGTGAGGCCATCATACTGTGCCACAGAACCTCTGAATAATTATACTGATGCCTGACTTTACTGTAGAGTAAGCATTTCAATCTTTGTTCCTGTCAACACTACTGCTTGCGCCGAGCATCATTTTGCATCTTTTCTGGGTGACTGTGAAGCACCAGAAGACTGCACTGATTCATTTGATATGTGACACTTGTATATCTGTGTGCGACTGAGTCTGAATCGGAAGCACAACAGAAATTGGCATTGAAAAAATTGACAGCCAGAGCACTTCATATACAGATTCAGACTCAGTTGCCTCCTCCTTAATGAGGGCTGTGTTGAAGGCTAATAGGGCAAAATTATATACTTGAGAGTACTCACTCAGTCCCCAGTGCAAAATGTACATTTTATTAGGAGTCTGTCATGCACTGGGCTCTCAGGTCCCGTTACTTGCCCCTCCTCTGTCTCTCTTGGCTGTCCCTGAGGTGTGCTTTACTCAGCCTGTTACCATGCTGGAGTTCCCACCAGTACTGGTGCATGGACATTGCTATGTTGGCCTCTGTCACCAGTTCACTCTCAGCCAAATAGGTGTGGAATCCAGTCCAGACTCAGTTGACTGCATCCACTTGTGGGACAACAACCCTATAAAAAAGACTTCCTGGAGCACTAACCAATTGCCAGAACAATATTGACTCCTCAGATGCCAACCTGGTGTCTTGCGGTTTGCAGTCTTCTCAGTTGCTCCTGCCTAGACAGCGCAGCCTGCTATCCAGTTCCAGTCCAGTTATCCAGTTCTAGTCTGGTCAAATTATCTGGTTTCAGTTCTTTTTAAGTCTAGTTCAGCTATTTGGTTTCAGTCTCATCCAGTCCCAGTCCGGTTGATTAATCCGGCCCCAGTCCGGTTGAGTCATCAGGTCCCAGTCTGGTTCAGTCGTCCGGTCCCAGTCTGATTCAGTCATCCAGTTCCAGTCTGATCCAGTTATGTGGTTCCAGTCTGGCTGAATCATTCAGTTCCAGTCCTGTCCAATCATTTAGTTCCAGTCAGGTCCAGTTATCTGATTCCAGCCCTGTTGCTACCTGCCCAGTCTTCACTACTGGTTTTAGTACTAAAAAATATTTTAGACTAAATCAAGTATATATCAGGTGCACAAATTATATAAATAATAAATAACAATAAAAAACAACTAATCAAGCAGCTTTCAAGAGGAGTGTTTGGGAGCACTCCATAAATACAAAAACATGTAAAAGATAATTATAGAAAGCGCTAAAAAATAAAGTAAATCTCTTTGATAAATCTAAATCACAATTTTAATATCAATCATGAAACATAATTGATTCTTAAAAACAGCTAGTAAAACACTTCAAACGTGATACCGTAAATCAGCTAATTGCCGATTTGCATAATAAGCAATGAGGACCATTGGATTTATAGTCCAGATTTTATATAGAAATGCTAATTCCAGAAAGAATAATAAAGCCCACTCCTTAGTGGTAAATTAAAGTCCCGTGTATTATCATCCAAATAAGGGATAGCAATGTTCCGGGATAGAGGTTAAACTCATATATATATAAGTTTCTCCGTTTCTCTATGATTCTAATGGTTTCCTCAGAAGAAACCATTAGAATCTTAGATAAATGGAAAAATGCGTTAAGAACTCTAAGGTTTGTGGATTATTCACACTGGCTATATTTTGCCTTGCAAACCATCTGAGGGTGATACCAGCCATCTGATACATTCGTGAGACATAGAGGTTTGGGGAACATAGAGACCGCATCACAAGTGAAAGCCCTGATGGGGAATACCTGCTTCTTAGTGCACACATAAGGCATAGAAGTCGGGACACTGTGGAGACTCCGTTACAGGTGGAGGCTGTGAGTACATACGGAGCCGGCACACTTTGGCTGTATAGCTCCGCTTACTACAACTTGGCCAATGCTATTAACCAGCCAGCTGTTTTGATTGGTGCTAAATGGAACTCAGATTAATTCCCCAACAGTCTCTCTGGAACTGTATCACATCGAATTTTATTATATTAACATTTGAGCCGGTAAAGTGAACTATTTTTGAACCAAAATATATATGAGTTAAACCTATATCCCGGAACATTACTATCTCTTATTTGGATGATAATACTTGGGACTTTATTTTACCACTAGGAGTGGGTTTTAGTACTAGTCAGCACTACTGGTCCCAGTCTGGTAAGCATTACCGATTCTAGACCAGTCTGCATTACCAGTCCCAGTCTGGTCAGCATTACTGGTCCCTGTCTGATGAGCATTACAAGTTCCAGCATGGTCCATATTTTCAGTTCCAGCCTGTTCAGCATTACCGGCCCCAGTTTGGTCAGCATTTCCAGATCCAGCCTGGTCAGCATAACCGGACCCAACCCAGTCCACATTGCCAGTTCCAGCCTGGTTAGCATTACTGGTCCCAGCCCAGTCTGTAGTACCCAGTTCAAGCACATCCCACAATACCATACCTAGTCTGGTCTGCAACACTGGTCCCAGCCCAGTCATCTCTGCTAAGCCTTACCACCAAAGAGCTACCCTTGAGCTTCCTCCAGTGCCATCCACACCTAGTAGCTCTTCTGTGCTAGCACTATCCAGTTTCAGTTCCTTCTACTTCATCCAAAGGAACCTAATAATGCCACCTAGCTTCATGTACATAGCCTCCAGCCCAGCTCCTGGCACCCAACCCTGCCTGGGTAAAGACAAATCCTCTAGCGTAACAATAACATTCTGCCCACCAATGTAACTTGGGCCATTTGCAGGTCACTATATTTAGCTCTGCGAGGGGACGCACTGGTTCTTGTAACATCCTCTGACTCCTATTCATAAGAATGAAATAGTGCAGTGTACACTGCTGACTCAACCCCATGGGAGCATGGTTGTGCATAGTTGTGCATGGTTGTGCATAGTGCTGGTCTGAGGCATGTATAGGTGGGTGCTATGGACCATGGAGGTATTCCAACTACAGGCAATAACTGGGAAAGAGTTGTTTCATACTGAACAGGCATCTCTTGAAGAAACACTCTTCAAGAGATAAAGAGTGAAGGCAGCAGTTGAAAGAGACTGCACAGCCTGAGTGACTCCTTTAGCCTCTGAAGTATCCCTGTTGTCGTCAGCCCTGACAGGGTTAATAATTATTTTTTTAACAGAATTTCCTCTTCTGAAGAGGAATTTTCAGCAGAGTCAGATAGCCCATGCAGGGGAGTAGCCTGAAATTTGCAGGTGCCATAGTAACATTTTGTAGAGGCCCCTCCCTAATGTTTCAAGAGAGACACCTCTCTCCACAGTGGTTGTTCATTCTATACCCCATAATATTGCCATATTTCATTTGATGCATCATACAGTAGCAGTGCCTAGTACATTTTATGCTCTGTAGTAGTGACCTAGTTAATTGTATGCCCCATAGCGGTTCCCTGGTTAACATTATACCACACAGTGCCACCAGTTCATATTATACCACATTGTATTCCCCCACTGTAGTGCTGCAGGTACAAATAGAGCCTCCAGTTCACATTATGTCACATAGGGGATGGGGACCAACCAGCTCCAACCTGAAGGATATGCTTTCTAATTCAGGACATTTGATTTTGAGGAAATCTTCTTATTTAGGCACACTGAGACAGTTCTAATCTTGGAGCTCAGGACCCAATTCAGACCTGCTTGCTAGGCTAGGTTCCCACGTAGCCTACCGATCTTTTCAATCTGCGCATGCGTATAAGATGCAGTGCTCGTGCTCAAACCAGTCCATGCAATCACAAAGCAATCACCCCTTGTACATAGACGCCTTGCTAGAATGAGTGACAGGACGAGACGTTTGTGGGTGGTGATAGGGGTTCGTCGATGGAAACGGGGGTGTCATGGTGCACATGCAGGCATGTCTGTGCATCTTAACGCCATTTCAGAGGCATACATAATTAAGACGCATCGTCAGCATACATGTCACATGGCTGAATTACACACTGAAGCACTCACAGTGCTTGCAGTAGGGTTTGGCCAGCCACAAGTGCTGCATATGGGTCCGATGTTACTCGATGTTACCGATTGTTGTATACACTTCCTGGAGATGATGTGTGTTACTAAGGGAAAGTAGCCGTCTTATGACAGGCTGGTGGACATCTAAATACTAGAGATGTGTGTCGACACCCATGTTTTGGTTTTGGTTTTGGATCTGGATCTCCTCTGGTTTTGGATCTGGATTGGTTTTGCCAAAACCTCACCTCCATGTTTTGTTTTTGTGGTTTGGTTTTGGATCTGGATTCTTTCTTTAAAATTAAAAAACAGCTAAAATCACATAAAATGGACCTTTTTTGTTCCTACAATTTTAATAACCTCAATAACATTTATTTCTACTCGTTTCCAGTCAATTTTGACCACTCACAGTTCACAATATTGATTTGTTCATCTAGTTTAGGCCCAAAATTTGCACCAAGATGGCTGGCTGACTAAGCTAAGCTGCAGCAGTGGGCGGCACAAACACATGGCAGTTCAACTTCAAACATGGCACATCAGGAAACACTTTTATTATTCAAGAGAGGCCTGAGGGAGTTGGATTATGTATGTAGTTGAAGGAAGGGTAGGGACAGGAAGGGTTGATTGGTATTAAATTTAATTTTGTTTTTTGATTCAAAAGAAAAGGGAGAAGGGGAGGGGAGGAGGCATTTACAAAAAATGTGATACAGTACTTTTACATCAGTCCTTGCCACAGAAGAATTATTGAGCTTGGCTGCTGCTGCTGAGAGTTGATTTTCTAAATCCCAGAAGGGGACCAGGAAGAGTGCTTTCCAAAAAACATAAACAATTGACTTAAATAATGCTTTCCATATCTTCTATAAAGGCATTTTCCAACCTGTACAGGGACATAAAAAAACATATTTAGTTAGTGACCTTCAAACTGCCGTTGTTCCCACTGCCCACTTAACCATCTGCGATATGTGAACAAGCAGAACAGAGCAGCAAATGCAACATTTCAGATTTAAGGTTTAAGTCTTACGTTGTGTCTTTCTTGGGAATTCTTTCTTGCGTGCCATGCCTGCTTGCTGGGAGTGGATTTTTTTCATCACAGTAGGGGACCAGGAAGTGTGCTTTCCAAAAATAAATAAACAATTGACTTAAATAATCCTTTGCAAACCTTCTGTTCTGTAATGGAACTTCCCAACCTGTACAGGGAAATTAAAAAAAAACAGAGTTAGTTAGTGGCCTTCAAATTGCCATTGTTCCCACTGTCCACTTCTTAGATATGTAAATATGCTAGAATATAGAAATCCAAAAATTTGATGGACCACACATGGCTGATTGGATTAGTGTCATAAGGAAGAGAAGTCTGCAAACTGGGTGTCATGTTATAAGTTGGCCAAATGGGGTATGTTGCTGTTAAGGGATCAGGCTGGTTATCAGTGGACACATTATTATAGTTGTTGTTATTTTTGGTTGCCATCTCCTGGCAGGTGCTTACCAACAGACAGAGGCTACCTACGTATCAGCTCAGACATAGACACTTCCTGAGGAACAGAGCTCTGTTATCTGGAGGGAAGCCAAATAGGTGGGAGCCCCTGTTCCAACATCTGAAGCTCTTATCTCTCCACATCATCTATTATAGATAAAAAAATGTAATCGGGGACATCTAGCTCCTCTTTCTGTACCCTGCTCACCCTTTTGGACAGGAAGTCCAGGATGGATGGTTTGGAAGAAGAAGGCCTAGAAACAGATGGGGATGGTCATTATCAAGACCTGGTCCCCCCAGTGGGTGTAGTCTGGGAGGTATTGGTTGGCATGCAGGCAGCAGAATAACAAAGGCCTCCATGTTGTCTGTGCTTACTATTCTGTATTTCAGTTTGCGATTCAAGTAGGAATAATTTCAGCTACAGAACACAGTAACAGAATCACTGGATGTCTTAGTGCATTCAGGCCAAATACGATCGATGAATTCACAGACAGATTCTGGACAGATGAATCCTTTGCTTGTAATAATCTTTGGTAATTCCTGGCAAAGGTGGGTGTTATAGCCAGACACTTTGAAGGCTGTAACTTTGAACTGCCTTATAGAAAACATGTGAATGAAACCTTTCAACACTGCAGAACATGATGGAGAAATTCCTTGAGGTTCAGCACCTAGAGCATCTTTTTTCATGTTCTCCGAGGCCTCTCCTGACTTTTGTTTACGTTTTTGAATAGAACAGTTTTAGAATTTAGGATGTCTACTCTATATAGGTTTGTAAATAAATATAGGCTTTAGTTTTTTAGAGCATATAACTTTATAAGCTGTTAGGATAACATTTCTGCTATGTTTAAGATAAAAAAAACAACTTTTTGTAACCCAATAGCTTAAAAAAAAAGTTTTCATTGCAATATTCATGCAGCCTCTTGACAGACAGCAGCACAGTATCCCTGTGCAGCTACGCTGATGACAGGTGTGGCTAACATGCACACAATAAAAATTGTTTATTTATTATTTTGGGCAGCAGCCCCTCGACAGACAGGAGCACAGCACCCTTGTGAACCTACGCCGATGATAATGACAGCCAGGTGTGGCTGACATGCACACAAAAAAAATTTGACTAATAAAGGACAATTTATTTAAATTTTTTTATGCTCCAGAACTTGGGCCCAGAGCACCAAATGATCACGACTGGAGTCGGGCAGCACTAGTTTACAAGTTTCATTGCTGGCTGGATACACGGACACACACAGTTAAAGTTAAAGATAAAAAAAGACAATTTATTTTTATTTTTTTTAAGCTCCAGAGCACAGGTTGATCATAACTGGAGTCGGGCAGCACTAGGTTGCATTGCCGACTTGCTAGATCTTGTGCGGCTAAGCCTAACATTCACAGACACACAGACAATTATTAGAAAAAAAGACAATTGATTTAAATTTTTTTATGCTCCAGAACCTTGGCCCAGAGCACAGATTGATCACGACTGGAGTCGGGCAGCACTGGGTTGCGTTGCCGACTTGCTAGATCTTATACGGCTAAGCCTAACACGCACAGATACACAGACAATTATTAGAAAAAAAGACAATTGATTTGAATTTTTTTGTGCTCCAGAACTTTTTATGGCCCAGAGCACGGATTGATCACGACTGGAGTCGGGCAGCACTAGGTTGCAACTTGCTTTGCTGGCTGGATCTTGTGCGGTACAGCGGTTAAGTCTAACACACACAAACACAGAAAAAAATAAATTACACTTTTATTGATTTTTTTTTTTATTAGCACGATTGGAGTCAGGCAGCACTAGGTTGCAACTTGATTGATTTTTTTTTTGACTATATATTTTGTATATATTTTTTTTGAGCCCAGAACTTGGAACCAGATGGACACAGCACCAGCCCAGATGTATCTGCAGTTCTGCACCAGCCCAGATGGATACAGCAGACAGATAAGCACCAGCCCAGAATGGATCAGCAGCACCAGCCCAGGACACAACAGACAGCATAGACAGCCCAGGTGAATCAGCAGCAGCCCAGATGGACAGCAGATAGCACAGTTACTGCACCAGCCCAGCCAGAATGGAAGAGCACCAGCCCAGGACACAGCATACAGCACCAGCACCTCTCCCAGCCCTACACTACCCACCCTCCCCGTTCAGTCTCCACAGCCAGAGTGAAATTGCATCCGTCGCGTGGTCCCTTATATACTGCATTAATCATAGAGATGAAAGCTCACAAACCACGAGATTTCAGACTCTATAGTTTTGACGCGATTTCAGATCCGGGTCAGGCAGGAAAAATCAAGCCTGCTTGGATCCCACTCTAATCTGGTAAATTCGGGTGGGCTTGGATCTCTGAAATCCGAACCTGCTCATCTCTACTAAATACACACCGTGATCGCACACCAAGACATAGTGGGTGTGCTAATGCCTTGCCGTGCGAACGCAGGATTTGCATACTTTGGCAGCATCTAGCAAGTGGGTCTAAATTGGGCCTTCAATTCCTACCCCCTTCCTCCCACCAGCTTCACAAATATGACAGTTTTGGGCTTACTAATTAACTCAGCTAATTAGTAAGCCATGTCTGTGAGCATAAAACAAGATTGCGGGAGATGAATCATACTACTGTGTGGAGCTTTACTTAGAGGGATATACAGTGATCCCTCTCCCCAATTTCTTATCAGGCAATTTCAGGTTTTTGGGAGACAACTACAGTATATGAGCTGGGTCTGGAGGTCCCTAAGCCACTGGGCCCCATAGCAATGATACCCCTTGTACAGGGGTGTATCTAGGGATCCAAGTGCCCCTGGCAAGGCAATGGACTGGTGCCCCCCTCCCCCTATAATTTCAGGAAGTGCCCCCCAGTAGTAGTCCTCCTATGCAGTGTCCCCAATAGTATTCCACCCTATGTAGTGCTCCCAGTAGTAGTCCTCCTTATGCAGTGCCCCCAGTAGCGGCCATCCCCCCCATAATGTGCCCCCAGTAGCGACCCCCACAATACAGTGCCCCCTGTAGCTACCATCCCCCACTATAACATGCCCCCAGTAGCGGACACCCACTATACAGTGCCCCCTAGTAGCCACACTCCACCACTATGCTGTGCCAGAAAAAAAAGCAACTTACCTGATCCCCGCTCCTGCCGACCACCGCCGCTGTCCACTCCTCCAGGCCTGCACTCGCTCTGCACTATGGGATGGGAGAGATGTCCTGATGTCTCTCCCATAACCCGCTGCCGGAGGGAGCCAGAAGGCGGAGCTCATGAGTGAGCTCCACCTGGCTCCCTCCATTGATGCAGCAGCCAATGAGAGTTTGTCTGACTCTCATTGGCTAGCTGCTATAACAAATAGAGAGTCACCACCGGCTGTGTGTTTGTAAACTGTGTAGGGCAGACCGCTCTCACTGCGGTCTGCCCTACACTTAGGGCCTGGAGGACTAGCAGGGTAGTCCACCCATTGGATGCTGGTGGCACTGCTGGATGGTGCCCCCCCTTTGGCCGGTGCCCCCCCTTTGGCCGGTGCCCCCCCTTTGACCGGCGCCCCTGTCTAGTGCCTTCCTGGCCAATGGGTAGATACGCCCCTGCCCTTGTACCCACTATAGCTACGCCCATGAGCCCATGTTTAGAAGGCTGTCTGTTACACTGTACCACTTATTGTGATATAGGAACATTACTAAAGTGTCTGTAACAGACTCAGGACCCCATATATGTTGAAGGCAAATACCAGCAGAATTTTTCATTTAGTATCACTGTGATACTAACAAAAAATTCACTGGTATTTACTAATACCTCTCCAGCGAGGTCCCGCTAAGTCCTCCTCATCGGCGGGGTCCTCCGCTGGGCTGCTGGTGCCGCTGTAAAGTGCATGCACGACAGTTCGTTTGCACATGTGCATGACAGGGCAACTGGGCAGTGCCTACAAGGCTTCGCTGAAGCAGAAAAGGCACTTCTGAGTCTCCACTGCTGGCAATGGGGTCCGCATCACTCTCGCCATCAAAAAGATGTCAAGAATGATGCTTGACAAATACCGGTAGTCTTAGATTACCGCTATCTGTTAAATCCAGGAACCTGGCATAATCCCTTTAGCGAGTGTTCTCCATCTTCAGTGCTGAGGAGGGGGGCTGGCCTGGCTTAGTACAAATGTTGCCGTTTGTGCATGTGACCAGCAACTATGGTGGGTATTAGATTACAAGCAAAATCAGCAATTTTCGCAGTCGTTGGTGAAGTTGGCCATCTGATCAGCTGATATTGCGGACACGACCGGACAATTTTGCGGCCAATTTCGCCAACAACGTCGAAAAACGTCCGTTTTTCGCCTAAAACTGGAGAAAACTTTTCTCCAGCCTAGGGCAGACGAAAAAATTAGCAAAATCCCTATTTTTGGGTAAAAATGTGGGGATTTCTTACAGAACACTTTGGACAGCCCCCCTAATGATACTTTAGCGGGAAAAAAATCATAAGTTGCGCACTTTGGCAAAAAACGACCGCTGAAATTTTGGTCATTTTTTTTTTCCACGAAAAATGCATTTAACCTGTTGGGGCTGGTATTTCAGAGGGCCATATGGATGCGCCAATTGTTTTAAATCACGCACGTGGCTAGTGCAGGTGTTTTTTTATAACCGCTAAAAAAATGCCTGCGCCAGCCACGTGCGATGTTTAGAACACTTGACGCATCCTTATGGCACTCCGAAATACCAGCCCCAATACGTTAAATGGATTTTTCACAAAAAAAAATAAATTTTGACTGAAATTTTAGCGGCCGTTTTTCGTCAACATACGCAACTTACGATTTTTTTTCAGCTAAAGTGTCATTAGAGGGGCTGCCCAAAGGTTTCTGAAAGAAATCCCTGCATTTTTAGCCAAAAATAGGGATTATGCATTTTTTTTCGCCTGATCTGGAATAGAGAAAACTTTTCTCCAGTTTTTTTTCTCAAATTGCGTTTTTGCCTGGTTTTTGGGGGAAAATGGCCGTTTTCATCGCTAATTGAATACGGCCCATGTCGCAAATGCATCGGTCTGCTCCCTTAGCTGTAGAAGAAGGTAAGTGAAAAAAAAATTCACTTTCGCTCTGCCTGTGAAATTGGGAGTCTTGATCACCTACCCATCAGCATTGGCTTGGTAACAAGCATCCTGACAAACAGAAGAGCTTAATAAATAAAACTGACAAGCGCTAAAACATTTTATTCAAGTACCTTACATAGAAAGTTTGTTTTAAAGATTTTATGATTTAACATTAATAAAATGTGAAATAATTGTTCTCCTATGGCAACCTAATCTTCAGCATGTGACTATATAGAGTTTATGCCAGTAGTCATGAATTAGGAAATAGGAATTATTAACATCTTTTATCAGAAAGTTTTTGCAATATAGATTTTATTTTCCCAATGCATTCATTTTTATATTTGATTCTCTCCTGTACTGTACTGTAGATTGAGCCTGGAGTATAAGACTTTTCACAAAGTTGTAAAGAAAGCAGATTAATTATCAAAGAACAGCTTACTAATTTACATATTAAGATATGATCTGTATGGAGCTGACCTCCTCTAGGCAGTGCACAAATTATGAGACATAAAACAGAATAATTCAAACTAAAGTACATACTAGTATTTGAATTTCAAAATTAGACTCTCTCTCTTAGGGTCTTATTTTTTTAAATATTTACTCTCCAGCAGAATGCCACGGTCCATACTACTACTTGGTCATTTTCACAATAGTCACACTTACTTATAAGTTATTTTATTTTAAGAACTTTTAAAACTGTATGTGTGAAGTTTACATGAGTATTGGGAATGATTGAAGAAACAGTTGTGTAAGATATCAATATTTATGTCACTTTATTATAATGGAGCATCCCAGTGGTTATCATTGCTGCCACACATGATTCTTGAGTTCGAATTCCCACCATAGCTTCATCTTTGTGTATAGTTTGTATGTTCTCCTGTGCTTGCTTGTGTCATATTTTCCTCCCATACTGCAAACACCCACGTGTGTTTGTGTGTTTGTTTTAGACTATAAGCTTTAATTGGGAAGGCTCCATATCCCCTACATTGCAGGTTCTCAAACTTGAATCTCAGGACCACAAACAGTGCATGTTTTCCAGGTCTCCTCATAGAATCACAAGTGAAATAATTAACTCCACCTGTGAATCTATTAAAATGTGTCAGTGAGTAATGAATACACCTGTGCACCTGTTCGGTGACCTGCAAAACGTGACCTGTGTGGAATCCTAAGGATCGAGTTAGAGAACCACTGCCCTACATGAACCAGTTTAAACTCTTTACCATTACCTACACAACTCTTACACTATCCTCTCCCTCTTACATCACCAACCTCCACATCTCTTCCAACCCTATCCAGTCGGCCGGTGACCTCCACCTCTCCTTCCACTGATTATAACCTCTAAGACTTCTCCCACATTGTCCTTATCTTATGGAATGCTCTCCCTCATCTTGCAGACTCTCCCCAACATCCAATGCTTCAAACACACCCTCAAAACTAACTTCTTTCTGCCAAACTATCAGTCAGTCATCTGCCTGATTTAGTACTGTACTCTCTCCTCTCTCTCTCATTCTCTCTATCTCCCCCATACCCCTATAACTCCACCTTCCTATTAGAATGTAAGCTCTTGAGCAGGGCCCTTCCACCTCTTGATTCCTTCCTCCACCTAGGCACAATTCCTCAGCCAAAAGTATACAGTGTACTGGAATCATGTTAACTTGTTACTTTGTTTACCTTTTTTTATATTTTGCTATGTACACCATTGCAGAAATTTGTGCACATTATACTGTAAATAAATCAAAATAATAATAATAATAATAATAATAATAATAATAATAATAATCAAAGATTACAATATCCATCATTATGGTATTTATTTTAGGACATATCTTTTCTATCGGAAAGTAAGAATGATTATATACTTCACAATCAATCATTCACGTAATAATACCTCAAAGATTATATGGCCCCAGCAGATCCAATAGCACCCCTAGTGCACACTGCAGTACCAGGCTCCACTCAGGTGGATGCCGGTGATCTGTTTCTCACTAGGCAGCCGGCTCCCTCCCTCAGTGGGCTGCACTCTGGTGATCTCTGCCACTTGGACACCAGATCCCCTGTACTGAGCCACGCCTCCTGCACAGGAACCACCTCTAGGTACCAGTACTGAGCCGGCCCTCTGTTCTCCTCAGTGACTGCCCTCCGGTATTCTCATCACTGAGGAAAGTGCAACAGCCTCCCCAGATGACAGGGAGCTCCACCGATCACCACACATAATGGGTCCCTGTACAGCAGGTACACCAGCGCTTGTGTAAGGGGTCTCCTCAGGTGGCAGCTGCCCTCTTTACTGCAGGCTCTGGACTCCTCTCACTGCTCACAGCAAAAGCTCCTCTTTGGGGCATACTGTAGGGCTGAAAATATATTAAACTTGCCGAGTGTAATGCAGGGGAACCCTCCCCGTGGAGCCCTGCCCACAGCCCCCTGATGACCGATCGTGATGGTCCTTATCCTAAAACCGGCCTGCCTGGAAAATGATCTACACAATGGTGAAAACTGCAACACAGTTGGTTCAGTGGTTCTAGAGATTATTGCAATCAAACAAACAAACAAACAAACAGATGTCTCATGTATAAGTCTTATACTGTAGCTGTCTTTTCTTTGTTATGGTTTTTAACTGGAAAGTGGAGAAGAAACTGATATATGCATATAGAACATTGATCCTTAAGAGCAAACAGATTCTTGCATATGTCGGAGCATCACTTGTGTCCAGGGATCAATGTTCTCTATGCAAGTATCTTTACTCTGTCCTTCTGTCAAACAGAAGAAAGGCTGAGTTAAAACTGCTGTGTGCTCACGACCTTAGGCTGACATTAGACCTAGTCGCGGAACATGATTATTCATTATGTGGCTGGTTGCAGGGAAAATTTCAGTTCTATATTAAGGTTATTGTCTTTACATATACTTGAGATGCAGAATAAGTAATGATAAGTGATCTGAGTGAGCTTGTGCTGTTAATTTAATGAAACCTTGAGATTTATGATTATAAAAACCACATTTGCCATCCATAGGCATGTTATTGAAAATGCAGTTTCTCCTTTTTAATGTAATAGACTCAGTGGCAGCCACCATTTAGTGTGCTGTGCTAATATACATTAGAATGCAGTGTAAGATTTAAGCAGCCTGTGACATCTCTGAGGCATGAGGGACCAATGTCACTGACATATCTTGCCTTACAATATCCCAAAACACTTGTAAAATAATACAGTGCATACCTACAAGGGCGCCGAGGGGGTGGGAGTGGGTACTAATTACCTGGGCTTGCTGGAGGGGCCCGGCAGGGACACGGGTCCACTGCCCCCCCTTCTTACTGCTCCCCCCTGGATTTGTGCTGGCCTGAGGGGCTCACAGTGCCCCCCTCCCCAGTGTGCAGCACCACAAAGCAGTTCTGCAAAAATTAGTTTTCTTTTCCAAAAGGGACATGGCCACGCCTCCCACTGTTTGACCATGCCCCTCTTTCCCTGGGCCTGTATCGAGTCTCTCTATGGCCCTGCATACCTATGAATGTTGGATCTTTCCACAAAATGTCTACATCTACATCCAGGGCCAGCATTAGCTCTGGGGCTGCTAGGCAGAGCTCCCTTCTTAGATGTGTAGGCTCCGCGGATCCTTACCTTAGCATGCATGAGATGGAGACCTCATCCTCTGCTCCTCAGAGTGGGAGTGTAGAGCTGAGCTGTGACACCATAGCCAAGAGCCACACTCCCAGCCCATGTCAGATATGGAGGAGCAGCTGTAAAATGTTTCTCCTATATGGCAGCAGCTGGTGTTTAATGTGAATGTGCCTTTGTGGTATAAAAAACACTGGAGGGGAGATGTTTCAAACCTTGGAAAGAGATAAAAGTGGAGAATTTGCCCAAGGTATCCAATCAGCTTCCAACTGTCATTTTATAGACCATGCTAGGTCATCTGTTCTCAAGCTGTGGGCACACTGTATCTCCTAATCACCCACTGCCTCTCCCCATCACCCATTGCCTCTCCCTAGTCACCCACAGCCTCTCCCAATTACTCACTGCCTCTACCTAGTCATCCACAGCCTTTCCCCATCACCCACTGCCTCTCCCCATCACCCATTTAGTCACACACTGCCTCTCCCTAGTCACCGTCTGCCTTCCACTGCCTCCCCCTGTCTCCAACTGCCTCCCCCTGTCTCTCTATACAGCTCCTGTTACCCTCTGCTTTGCACTTCCTCCCCAGCCACCAATGTCTTACCCAGTCGTCACCCTCTGTCTCTCTCTGCCACCTCCATAGGGGTATAAACTTAAAATTTGCATGAGTATATCATAACAAACATACAGGGACAGGACCTTTGAAAAAATCTTATCCCTGTGATGGGTAAGAAATTAAGAGATCACATTTACAGTCGCTTACTTCTGTTTTGTGCCTCCACAGCAACACCACTGTTCATGTAAGTTCTCACACTCTATGGTGTGAGAACTTACTTTAAAGTCAACTTTCTCTGCACTGATGAAACGAGCACCGCCAAAGGTGTGTTGTGCATCTTTCCAATGATGACTGGATATTTAAAAACGTATCTACTGTTTTCCCTTATTAAAATATACATTTTTGAAAAAAGAATTGGAACAACTGACGAGGAAAAGAATTAGATTCTTCATGGGACAAGCTCTCTTTTTAATGAGTGTTCCTGACCTACTGTGCTATATCCTGGTAGGGCAAAAGACACAAGTCAGCAACTGAACTGCAGTAAATTAGAAAACACCAGGTTTTTTTGTGACAGCGTGCATATGTCTGCTAATATAGCCTTCAAGGCAAGATATAGCTTAGTTAGATGAAAAATGTTGTATTTGAAAACAACTTTATTTTTCGTTGCCTGAGTCATTATATTCCTCCTCAATAAAAACTGTATGATTTCTTTCTATTTCTTCCGTAAGTGAGATCTAGAAACATCACGGTAAAAAAAGAAGAAAAAAAAATCTGAAATCCTGAAATATTAGCAACATTCAAATTCCTTTGGAACTAATGGATATTGTTAAAGTATGTTACTAACAATATGGTTTATTGAGCTGTGTTAGACTGTACCTTTTTGCAGGTAGGATTTTGAACATCTTTAACTATTTATGCATTTACTATATTTATGTGTTTATTATATTGGTATGTGTATTGCTGTTTTCTCTTTCATCCACTAGGGGACACTGGAGGTGCTTACGCTGGGGTATAGAGGCGTGGATAGCTGTAGCCGGCACTTTAAATAATTTAGAAGTGTGAAGCTGCTCCCCCTCTATGCCCCACCAGCCCTCAGTTTACAAAATGTGCCCTTGGAGCTGGTCACAACCTGCTGTGCTCCAGCAAATCAAAGAGTTTATTTCTTTTATTTAACATATATTTATTTATTTTTGTTTTATTATTTCTACATCTTTTACATTTTTTTTTTCTGAGTACCCTTCCCCACCTCTCTAAAGGTGTGGTCCGGGTTACTGGCACCCTGTTAACTCCATGGGTTACAGGAAGGAGTGTGCAGTGCTTCACTAAAAGCATCTGACAGCTCCTTACTGCCGCACACACACACACGGAAGAAGAAGATCCTGTGAGTGCTGTTCACGAGGAGCTGTCCGGAGGGGAGCGCAGTGAGTATAAATCATCTGCGCATCCCCAGTCCCCTGTCCTGCGGCCAGCGCTGGCTTGTTAGAGCGCGATAGCGCTGTTTACTATATACAACTCTCTCCCCTCTCCCCGCTGATGAGCGCGGCTAGCGGCTCCTACTTAGCGGGGCTTGCACAGAGGGGAGAGGATCCTGCAGGCGGGGGCAGCCATTTTCTAGCCCTTAGGGCATAGAGAAAGGGGGCGGAGCCTAACAGCACGGCTCACTGTCCTAATAGAGCGTCTCCCTGTCTAGAGAATGCGACAGGGGCTGTGTGCACAGTGTGGCTGCCATGTTTAACTCATAAAAGAAATGCATCTCTCCACTACAGACTGTATGCAGTGATTACAGAAGGCTGATTCTCCTGGCTACATCCCTGGCAAAGAGGTTGTGAGTAACTGGGGTGTTTGGCAGGGAATCTAATTGTGGGAAAGAGTGGGGAGTGCCTCTTCCTCTGTGTCCCATACCAGCCGTCTGTTCTATTTCTATTTCTCTTTTCATTGCTGTACTCTGTCTGGGTGACTGTTGTGTATCCATGTCAAACAGAACAAAAGCGGCTCAAAAGATGTTTGTCTGTTCTAAGTGTAACAACAAACTATCCAAGCCGCATGCTGCTGGGTCCACTTTATGTGAGGCTTGTATAGCAATAGATCCGCCTATGACTATTACGGCCGCACCTGCTCCCCCATGGGCCGCTGACATGGTAGGTGTTATGACGGATTTAACATCTGAGTTAGCTGAGGCACGTAGGTCTCAACCTCCCTGGGTGGAAGGGCTAACTAAGTCTCTAGACACCCTTGTACAGGTGATGGGTACAGTGGTGCCTGCACCCTCCACCTCCTACCAAAGACCGACACAAAAGCGTACTCTGGCGACTGTTCTCCAATCAGAAGAGTCGGACGAAGAATTCCTCGCTACGGAGGAAACAGAAGAAGGGGAATTGGAAGAAGCGTTACAGGACGCTTCTCCTCAAGAATTAGAGTCCACCTCTCCAGGGGTGGAATCTCTAATTTTGGTGGTCAGAAAAGTTCTGAATCTACCTGAGGATGTACTACCTGCATCCCAGGAGTGTGAATTATTTCATGAACGACCAAAGAGCTCTACGGTTTTTCCGTTCTCACAGCAGTTTCAACAGCAGCTCTCAGTGGCCTGGAAGCAACCGGATAAACGGTTCCAAATTCCGCGCCGGTTTATGTCTAGTTGTCCCTTTCCATCAGCCATGATGGAAAAGTGGGAAACACCCCCTCCAGTCAATGCGTCAGTCTCACGTCTCTCTAAGAAAACAGCACTTCCAGTACCGGGAGCTACAGTACTAAAAGATCCTTCGGATCGTAAGTTGGAGACAACACTAAAATCAATTTATACTGCAGCGGGGGCTCAACTTAGACCCACCCTTGTTACCGCTTGGGTTAACAAGGCAGTGGTCAGCTGGGCTGACCAGTTGATTACCGGTTTGGACTCTGGTACATCAAGAGCAGAGTTACGTCTACTAGCAGAACACATCCGTGAGTCTGCAGTTTTCCTGGGAGAAGCATCGAAAGATATTAGTCAGATTAGTTCTCGCATATCTGCTTCTGCTATTTCAGCCCACAGAGCCCTGTGGTTGCGCGCTTGGCAAGCAGATGCAGAATCCAAGCGTGCGGTGGAGGGTTTACCTTTCACAGGCGATATGCTGTTTGGCCCGGAACTGGACAAATGGATATCCCAGGCCACGGGGGGTAAGTCTTCCTTCCTTCCGTCGGTTGCTCCAGCTCCCAGGAGATCTTATAATGGACCTTCCTTTCAGTCCTTTCGTGCACCACATTCCTTTCGTGGTAGAGCCAGAGGTGCTCCCATGCAACATAGAGGTGGCAGAGGAAGAGGTCATCCACACCCTGTTGCACGTAGACCAGAGCCTAAACCAGCGGAAAAGCAGGTGGCATGACGGTTTTCCGTCCCACCTGGGACCTCCTGCAGTAGGAGCCCGCCTGAAAGATTTTCAACAGGTTTGGAACCAGACCTCTACAGAACCGTGGATCCGCAGACTAATTTCCCTGGGGTACCGAATAGACTTCGAAGTCCCCCCTCCACCTCGGTTCTTCACCACAAGTCTGCCAACACCTGCAAGCAAGGCTAAGGTTTTACAGGAGGCTATCCATTCTCTAGTAGTATCATCTGTACTAGTTCCGGTCCCGGAACATCAGAGAGGTTTGGGGTTTTACTCGAACCTGTTTGTAGTACCAAAACCAGATGGCTCGGTCAGGCCTATCTTAAACCTCAGGTCTTTGAACCTGTATCTGAAGATTTATCGCTTCAAAATGGAGTCTCTGCAGTCAGTCATAGCGAGCTTGGAACCAGGGGAGTTCCTATTATCCATGGATATCAAGGATGCCTATCTCCATGTCCCCATTTAGGAACCTCACCAGGCTTTTCTGCGTTTCGCCATATTGAAGGATCATTATCAGTTTCGGGCATTGCCGTTCGGGTTATCCTCGGCTCCCCGCATCTTTACCAAACTCATGTCAGTAATGATCGCTCTCCTTCGGTCAGCAGGAGTGAACATAATCCCTTATTTGGACGACCTGTTAATCAAGGCTCCATCGGTATCTCTTCTATCAAATCAGGCCTTACTGACATATCAGACCCTAATCCAACACGGTTGGATAATCAACTTCAAAAAATCACCTCTCACTCCGTCCCAGAAACTTCTTTTTCTGGGCATGATCTTGGATACGACCTCACAACGGGTTTTTCTTCCATTAGACAAGGCCCGGGATATCCGGTTGTTAGTTCAGCTGGTCCTCAGAACAAGGAAGGTGTCCCTGCTTCTTTGTCTGTGCCTCTTGGGGAAGATGGTAGCAGCTTTCGAGGTGCTGCTACAGTTCGGTCGATTCCACTCCAGGGAGTTTCAGCTGGAACTGCTATCACAGGGGCCAGGGTCTCATCTGCTTCTTCATCGACAGATCCGTCTAAGCCCCGGTACCAGAGTGGCCCTTCTTTGGTGGACGCAATCCACCAATCTGTTAGCGGGCAGAAGATTCGGAGTGTGGGACTGGATCATTATAACAACAGATGCCAGCCTTCGAGGTTGGGGAGCTGTAGTCCTCGATCATCACTTTCAGGGTCGATGGTCCCATCAAGAACAGAAGTGGCCGATAAATGTGTTGGAACTCAGAGTGATTTACAATGCTCTGATAGAGGCAACAGACTTGCTAAAGGCTCGTCTGGTAAGAGTTCAGTCCGACAACGCGACGGCCGTCGCTTACATCAACCGCCAAGGAGGGACTCGGAGTCGCATGGCTATGCAGGAAGTAACCCAGATCCTTCGGTGGGCCGAAAGACAGTCAGTAATCCTGTCGGCAGTATTCATACCGGATGTGGACAACTGGGAAGCGGATTACCTGAGTCGACAGGATATGCATCCCGGGGAATGGATGCTTCATCCAGAGGTGTTCAATGCGCTGATACGTCGATGGGGATGTCCTCAGGTGGACCTCATGGCGTCGTGATTGAATCGTCAGCTCCCAGTATACGTTTCAAGAACTCGGGATCCGCAGGCAGCAGAGGTAGACGCCCTGACAAGTCCGTGGATCTATGACTTCGTTTACATTTTCCCTCCGATTCCGCTTCTTCCTCGTCTTCTAAAAAGGATAAAACAAGAAACAGCCTCTGTCATTCTTGTAGCTCCGAACTGGCCTTGGAGAAGTTGGTTCTCGGACCTTCGGTCCCTATTGTCAGACGATCCGTGGCCCCTTCCTCTACGCCCGGATCTTCTACAGCAGGGCCCATTCGTACACCCCAATTTAGCGCAACTGCGTTTAACGGGGTGGCTCTTGAAACTGATATCCTAAGACGCAGGGGCATCCCGGACGTGGTTATTCCCACCATGCTACGCGCCAGGAAACCAGTTTCGGCTGCGCATTATCATCGCATCTGGCGTGCTTATATCTCATGGTGTTCTAGTCGGGGTCTTCCGTCTAGAATTTTTCGGTTGTCCCGGTTTCTACTTTTCCTTCAGACTGGTCTGGATTCTGGTCTTCGGCTAGGAACTCTAAAGGTGCAGGTTTCTGCCCTTTCCATTTTCTTTCAATGAAAATTGGCCCTCATTCCTGAGGTGCAGACGTTTCTTCAAGGAGTCTTGCGGGTGCAGCCTCCTTTTGTACCTCCGATAGCTCCCTGGGACCTAGACTTAGTGCTTCGGTTTCTTCAGTCGCCCATGTTTGAACCTTTGGAGGAGGTTGATCTTAAGTACTTGTCTTGGAAGACTGTCCTCCTCCTGGCTCTCGCTTCGGCTCGTCGAGTTTCGGAATTGGGTGCTCTGTCCTGTCGGCCACCGTACCTTGTGTTTCATGCTGATAGGGCGGAACTCCGGACGGTAGCCTCCTTTCTTCCCAAGGTTGTGTTGGCTTTTCATATCAATCAGCCTATTGTCGTACCGTCGTTGCGGGAGGACTCTGGTGGATCTTCTACCTTGGATGTGGTTAGGGCTCTCCGCATCTATGTTGCCAGGACGGCGTCTCTCCGTAAATCTGAGTCTCTTTTTGTCCTCTATGATGCTGTTCGGAGGGGTTGGCCGGCATCTAAGCAGACTTTGGCACGTTGGATCCGGCTGACTATTCATCAGGCTTATAATAGTGCTGACCGTCGTCCTCCTTCCTCCATTTCGGCTCATTCCACACGTTCTGTGGGTGAGTCATGGGCGGCCGGTAGAGGAGCCTCCATGTCACAGTTGTGCCGTGTGGCTACTTGGTCTTCAGTTCACACGTTTGTCAAGTTTTACAAGTTTGATACGTTTGCTACTTCGGCATCCCGTTTTGGCCGCCTTGTCCTGCAGGCGCCGCAGAGCGCTCCCGCCCATGGGGAAAACTTTGGGACATCCCCAGCGTAAGCACCTCCAGTGTCCCCTAGTGGATGAAAGAGAAAATGGGATTTTGGTACCTACCAGTAAATCCTTTTCTCTGATTCCACAGGGGACACTGGACGCCCACCTCAGCGCTCTTCGCCTGCCTGTTCGGTTTGTTCCGTATGTTGTATGTTTTGATTATTGTGTGTTCTTCTCTCCCTTTCACTCCGTTTGTTCTCCATCTACTCTCGGTCTTCATTTTCTAAACTGAGGGCTGGTGGGGCATAGAGGGGGAGGAGCTTCACACTTCTAAATTATTTAAAGTGCCGGCTCCAGCTATCCACGCCTCTATACCCCAGCATAAGCACCTCCAGTGTCCCCTGTGGAATCAGAGAAAAGGATTTACCGGTAGGTACCAAAATCCCATTTTTGCCTTCTAAAATATGCTTTAAGAATAAAATGTGCTAAAAATGAGCCAATAACAGAAAGGTATGGACACTTTATCAAAAGACCACACTGACTACCCTGGTGTAATAAACAGTCCAGTTATTATTATTGTGTTCAAGTATGATAAGTTTGGAGCAGAGATAGATAGGGTTACAGCAAAAAAATTCAAGGTCATTGTCTAAATTGGCAGTGTTAAGAAGGATACAGCAATACGTAGTTGTTTTAATAAGTGAAATATTATGTATATAAATAGAAAATAAACAAACAAATTACTGATGGGGTGCTTTTAATAGAACACAACTTTTTTTATATAATAACATGCAATGCACTCCCTCTTAAAATTTATGTCTTCTATTCTGTTTGAAGAGACAATTTCGCTGTTTTTCCTACTTGCTTTTCAATTCAAATCAATTAGTCCAGATAATGAGCTTGCTTCAAATCCTCCTCAAGGTTCTATAAAAAGATACCCTCGAACCAAAACACCCAGACAGTTGGCCCAAGGCCAATATTAATAAACAAATTAAAAAACAATTAAAATTCTAAAATGATAATATTATTTATTTAAATTCCAACAATATAGTAGAAGAACATTTCTTACATAGTATTGATATTAAGCAACCACCGATCTTTAAAGAAGGATAATTTTCACCTTCCAATCTGTAAAATGTTTAAAGTAGTGTCCACCTTGCTTTTAAAACCCAACAAGTTTCGTCTCTTTATGAGACTTCCTCAGGGGTGAATCTCAAAATAGGTGTACACACTTGTATTTAATGTGAAACCAAAAATTATTATACGGTTCTCTGAATCAGATGTTGTAGAACCTCATAATTGGAATGCATAAACCTATGCCCGTGGTTTATGATTGACCATCTAATAGTTGATTCATAGAAACGTAAAAACTAGATACATGCTTATGCATCTCAATCCAACTGCTACAATGATAGATAATAATAGATGTACCGCATAATAGCTAAATATATGTTGAATTTGGTTATTATTTAATATCAGAAATACAGTACACCTGGTTGTTCGAACAGTGACTAGCAGGTCCATCTTAAAGTATGGGCACAATGGGCAGCTGCCCAGGGCTCCACGATTCCAGGGGCCTTTGAAGATGTGCTGGAAGTGTCTGGTCCCTTCCCCTGTGCTGTGCGGAGGGATCCCCTTGTAGTATGCAGGAAAGTTGTATGCATGAAAGTTTGTATATGCCCAGCATCTGCAGGTCAATTTGTACTGAAATAACACCAAGAGACACCACTGGCCCCTCATTATACCCCACTCCTCACCAGCTGATGTAGAGCCAAGCCCCTCTGTAACTGCAGGGAAACAATGGACACCATATATACAAAGTAGTGGGGAATGCATACCTTCATCATCACCATCACCATCAGACTTTCTATAAGGTAATGTGCTGCTCTGATTGTGTGTAATCCACAATCAGAGGGATAAGGGAGTATCTTTCTCTGCCTGCCTCTCAGCCAGCCGCCCTGTGCATGGTGGCTCACTCTGTGCATGAGGCAGCTGGCTGAGAAGCAGGCAGAGAAAATTGTCCCTGGCTGCCCTGATTGCGAATTACACACAATCAGAGCAGCCAGGCAGCATTCTCTACCTGCCTCCCAGCCTGCAGCCAATCAGTGAATAGCTGTCACCATGCTTATTGGTAGATGACTGGAGCTATCCACCAATCAGAATGCAACATTCTCTGCTTGCCTCCCAGCCTGCAGGCAGACAGTGGAGCTATCCACCAGTCAGAGTGCTGATTGCCATTCACTGTATGGAAACATGAATGGGTGGGTAGGGGCTCCAGTGCATTGCTTTGCCCAGGGCCTACAAAGGTGTTAAGACAGTCCAGCTGACTGAAATCCAGGTGTATATTGTGTGTAACAGGTATAAGAATCTTTAGTAGTCGTATTTAAATGTTTTTATATTTATTTTGTTATGCCTGATATCATATAATGACCAGATAAAAATATGTTGCAACATACATTTTCCCTTCAGCTACAAAGGCAATGCAAAAACATTCATTGTAATCTGTTATAACGCTTGCAAAGTATGAATCTCACCTTTAGTGCTGTGCTAAGGTATTGCCACAAATTTTAAGAGCCCACTGTACATATGAAAAAGTGTATTTATACCGCACTCAGTTACATTATAAACGTACATAAATACATCTGTAAAAGAAAAATAACATATAAACAAATAAATGAAAACAGTGATATTAGTATAGTGATGGGTAGTCTGATAGCTTTTGGGGGGAGGGGGGTATCCATTCTTTGCAAATTTATCAGCCCCAAAAAATATAAATATATTTTTCTAACACACAAGTAAAAAAACAAAATTACCTTTGCACTTTAACGTGCCCTTAGGTCCCCATATCCCATTAACATGTACTAATTGCAACAAAATGACCCACATGACCCCAGATCTCAAATGTACTCCAAAACTATTTCCATGCATTCTCATATCTCACCTATTCTCCTCTAGTAATATACTAGTGATCCATTATTAATAGATAATAGCCAGTAAGTGACAGATAATTGTAACCACTATGCCAAAAAAGTGACTTACCTAGTCAGTAATTGTAAATCTCTTTATTTCCTATGGAGGAGGGAGATCATGTAGTGCACAGTACTCCTTCCTCATCCTCCTCAGCTTCACGTTCTCATCCTCTTCTTGCTGTGTGCGGCCACGTGAGGAAGTGGCGACTGCTAGGATCACGTGACAGTGATCTCCCCCATGGCCCCAGCTCTTACTTATTTCATAGCAGTCATAATATGGGAATAAAACCTAGAAGGAACTGGCTGTTGCCCATTAATATATTAGTGTAACCCTTGCTTACATGGATGCGATGGAGCAGAGTGTCCTCCATCAACTAGTGACACCCATAACTCAACCAACCAGCTGTTCCTCAGTCTCATGTATCATCTTAGATTTTCATGGATTCATTTTAAAAACAAGCTCTAAGTGTATTTTAGATTAAAAAAACAAGTGTGATACTAATGAGGCAGGTGTATTGGTGTACAATTGGAGCAAATAATGACTATGGGTGAGATGTATTAACAATCACATTTATATTGCAATATTTAATGACCATCTTCATATACTTACCTGCGGAATTCTACACTGGCATACAGCATCTTTTCTTGCCATGAGAACTACATGATACATTTATGTATTTATTTATTACCAGTTATTTATATAGCGCACACATATTCCGTAGCACTGTACATAGAATATTTAGCCATTCACATTAGTCCCTGCCCCAGTGGAGCTTACAATCTATACTCCATATCACATGCACACGAGGGTTAATTTTGTTGGGAGCCAATTAACCAACCAGTATATTTTGGGGTGTGGGAGGAAACTGTAGTTCCCAGAGGAAACCCACGCAAGCACAGGGAGAATATACAAACTCCACACAGTTAGGGCCTCAGTGCTGTGAGGCAGTAATGCTAACCATTACACCATCTGTGCTGCCCACATAACTGTCCCAGTGATGATTTGACATTTGGGTTACTAACTCAGGAGGGTTGAAATGTGAATGAGTTGCCATCGGCCTGTACAAGTGCAAGGGACCTTTAATGGAGAGGGATCTTTCAGATCCCTCTCCACTGAATTTTGTGAAAAGAAACCCATAGGCTTCTATAGTGGTCTTGTCTAGAGGGCACAAGCTCTGGGAAGTTTCTGAGGTTTTATTGAATTCTTCCTTTTGATACATCCCGCTCTATGGGGAAGATGTACTGTACTAAACCTTGGAGAGTGAAAAAGTGGAGAGAGATAAAGTACCAACCAATCAGTTCCTAACTGCCTTTTTTCAAACACCCATGTCTCTAATGTTTACATAAACCAAAGGAGCACATTTTACTTTAACTGTATGGGAAATGGTCGTCATCATGCAGTCATGATGATGGGCCTATTTTTATGTGGAGGCCCCATCCATCCCATTGTTAATATGGCCTTGGTTAGCAGCCTAGACACAATCTCAATTGTAAAATAAAATAATAACTTTCTATAACAGTCATTCACGGCTGTGATGTTCTGTTTATTTGCTTCAAAAAGAACTACAGAATGTGCCCAAAAAGCTACTACACCTGTATATAGTTTTCTATGGACTAAATAAAAAATTATTTGCTATGGTATATGCTCTACAGTACAGTCCTGACTTTGATATAAACTGGCATTAGCCATGTTCCCACATTGCCAGATTATAGAGGATTGATCATATTTCATCATAATAACCTTTATGACATTTCCTGCAAAAGAACATAGACAAATCGTTTTTTTCCCAGCATTGGTTTAAAAATGAATGATCTAAAGCATAAACTCTATTCTGAATAGACATGTAAGGTTAAAGTGGCATGTTTTGTATACACAGTGTTCTTAGTCATGTGTATATAGCAGAATACATGGAACTCTTATTTCCATCCCAAATGTATATTTATAATAGTGCAGACATTTGAGCTAGCCAATCAATTGCATTTTTTATTTTTTTTTAATTTGCCTTTTCTTTGTGTAAGTTAGTATTACTAAGTAGAGATTAAATGTATCATTATTGTAGTCATATTGGTTTTGCATAAGATCATATGTCAGAACAGGGTATTGTTTGTCTATTTTGACTAAATGGAAGTCGAATTAATGGCTTATTTACTTTAGCATTTAATGGAAAATCCACGGATAATGGCAGGATCCCTCTCAGGTGACCACTCATTTATGTTTAGCAAGTCAGGGCCTGGAATCAAAGTGATAACTACAGTACTTTTTATCTTCATAAGCACAGACTGATATGGGAGCCTGTGTCCTTGTTTGAATTTCTTGATACGTTGCACAAGTAGCAGTTCCTACCTTGCTTCTGTGGAGGGGCTGCCCAGGCTGCAGCAGCCCCTCGTCTTGGCCGCGGCCTGGCTCCAATTCATTGCGCTTGCACAAAAATAGAACATGGTAAAAGCCCATCACTCAAACCTACGTGCAGACAAAAACAGCATTTGCTAGGGGCTGAGGGCCTGATTCAGAGCCGGACGCTCTTTCAGAGCGCTCGCTCTGAATCAGTGCCCACCTATTGTATTTTTAGAGCGGCCTCCTGGCCGCTCGCATAGCTGTGGGTGACCACCCACAGTTAGTGCGAGCGACAAGGATGATGGTCGCGATGGTCAAGACCATCGCGACCATCGGACTTGCGATGAGACCCTTGTGGTAGGATCTCGTTGCAGCAAATCCCAGTGGACAGAGCAAGAAGGCCATCCGCTGACATCACTTGTGATGTCAGTGGGGCTGGCACTAGATGGTAGGGGTTCCCATGGGAATGCCTCCGTCTGGACAGGCATGCCCCTGGCCTGCCCACCAAAGGGGGCATGCTGTCACTCAACATCGACAGCACGCCCCCTTTGTAGCGAGCCCTGGAGCGACGGCCTGCCTGTCGCTATCCGGGTCTCGCGCATGCGCACGACGGAGCTGCCTCCATTGTGCGCATGCGCACTGGGCCAACATCGACCCGCTTGCGAGCGCTCAGCGCTCGCGAGAGGGTCTGAATCAGGCCCTGAATCAGGAGCTGAAAAAGGCTGCTATAATAAAAGCAGAAGAGGCTTCCCATAGGAAGCACTCTCTCTGCTAATGGCAGAGATGCCTCCCCCTGGGCTGCATGTCTGAATTGCGATTAGCAGAAATTGCTTTCAGTAGGAAGCTACTGCTGATTCATGTGTTGGTCAGGAATGGGGGCTCACAGGGGAGTGGTGGGTTTTGCTGAGGGGGGGGGTGCTGCAGTTTTGCAGCCCCTAGATAAAATCTGCCATTGGCTTGCACCAATAAATAGTTTCTTATTGCCATGATATACTTATTGGGGTAACATTGGGGGACATGATAAATTAGCCCTTACTGTCATAAGTAGAGATTCCGATGTGTACCATTACTATATGCCATCGTGTCTGGCTTCTCACACCGTACGGCGTAAAGTCAACCAATAGAATGTTACTAGTGCTGCATGTTCTTCTCAGTATCACAAATGAAATGATTAGCATCACCTGTGGAACTTTTAAAATGTGTCAGCTAGTAATAAATATACACCTGTGCACCAACTAGGAGATGTGGAAAACATGCACGGTTAGGGGTGCACCATCAATAGAGTTAATTATTAATACTGTATAATAATACACTATCCAGTAGATAAGGAGACCAATATGTACATATATATGTCTAGGGCAGTGCTAGGTTCTTCTGCTGCTCCCTCAGACTCCTGGACTTGCTCCAATGCTCTGGAATGATGCCCACATCTGAAGAAAAACATATGCTAGAATTATGAGACACACAATACACTATGTATGACACATATAGTGGGTTACTGTGATCGCTGGTCCTGTATATGCCGGAATTATGACACACAATACACTTTGTATGACGCATATTAAAGCTGGTTAAATGCTAATTCTACCCTCTTCATGGACTGGCCACACTCACTTTAAAATCAAGCATTTGGAAACCCCTCTCTAGAAATCCTGCATTTGCCGATGCCACCCCCAAACGCTGACTACTTGTCACTCACTCTGCAATGGCTTACCGTGCTCTGCGTAACCGCAGTGCGATCGCAGTGTAGCCTTCGCACACGCGCACTATGATGCAAGCGCTGTACACAACAATCGTGCAACTACGTGCGCTGTTGCAGTTGCGATTTGTAATGAATTAGGCAGTAATTTATGTATTATTTATTTCCATAGGCAAACTTTGTGCTTTGTTTAATGAACTCATTTGACATTCACGATCTGATGACTTAAGAAACTTGCTGAAACATTTCCCTCTTATTTTTCTAAAAAGTCCAAATAAATCCAGGAAGTTAACTATGCACCTAATGTTTGGTACACACTGGCCAACATGTAGACCATTCAATTGAACGGGCGATGCATGTATATCGTGTGTGCATCAGCAGGGCCGTAGCTAGGGTAGTGCGGCCGGTGCCATCGCACAGGGCACCACAGGTCAGGGGGCGCTGTTTGGGCCTGTAAAATTTCTGGTTATTATCATTCTTGCTTGTAGCTTCCTCTTATTTCTTCCGCAGCATCTCCTGGCCTCTCCTATCTCTTCCCTGGCCCTTCCCCATGAAGCCATGGCCCTTTTTTGGGTACATTATGTCCATTTGAAAAATGAGGGGGCGCCAATGCTTTTTCTGGCACAGGGCACCAAAAAATCTAGTTACGGCTCTGTGCGTCAGCCAGTGTATACCAGCGATATGTCTGTGAATGTCGTCGTTCTTTCATAGACATATTGCGGCGGCTGTGCTGCATTGTGCTGTGTGCGCTTGCTGTCAGCAAACCATCCGTACACTTGCTGCAGAGGCCGGCGGTGATTAGCAGCTCAACTGGGCGGGCATATGTAAATGCCTGCCCAGTTGTGATCCCAGCTATGATGAATCAGGCAGTCTTTGTTCTGCACATTCTGCAGATATATCTGCAGGTCATTCGATCTGCAGATATATCGCTCAGGTGTGTACCTACCTTACCATTGGTCCACAGCTGAGATTAGTTTTATCAGTGATTGTACAGTATTTCATATCTCCCACAACCTAGTGTTGGTGAGAATCTGATATGTGGTATGGGACTGTTTGTTGTTAAGGCCAGCTAGTCAGGTCTCAAATTTAAATATTGTGGCTTGAATTTTTGTAGCCTGACCTGCTTGCTGCCTGCTAGATAGGCTGCCCAAGGCCCTTTCAACAGGGGTCATTACATACTCCAGTGTGTCCTGTCCCCACCTCTGCAAGTTTCTATTCTTGTTTTCCACCCCGACTGGCTTCATTGAATAGAACAATTACTAAGTGCATGGATCCTCTAACTACACTATAAGAGCCGTATTCAGTTTGAGCAGACCCGCAATACTTTTCCGCCTCCTGGACTTTTCGCCTACATTGCGTGTTTTGCAGGTGGAAAAGTATCGTGCGCACTGCCTGCATATCCCGTATTCAATTGGAAAGTAGGCGAAAACGGGACCCGGCAAAACTTAAACAAGTAGAAAGTCATGTCAGATTTGGGGAAATCAGCCTGACACCCCCCAAAAGATGCTCTGACATGGGGGTTAACTATGGTTACCCCCGATTTGGCTTGCTGAAGGTATTTGGTGTTTCTCTTTCATCCACTAGGGGACACTGGAGGTGCTTACACTGGGTATAGAGGCGTGGATAGCTGGAGCTGGCACTTTCAAATTTAGAAGTGTGAAGCACCTCCCCCTCTATGCCCCATCAGCCCTCAGTTTAGAAAATGTGCCGTCGGAGCTGGTCACAATCTGCTGTGCTCCAGCAGGTCACATAATTTATTTCTTTTATTTTACACTATTATTTGTTTTTTGTTTATTAATTTAAAACATCTTTTACATTATTTTTTAAGTACCCTTCGCCACCTCTATAAAGGTAGGGTCCGGGTTACTGGCACCCTGTTAACCTCCTGGGTTACAGGAAGGAGTGTGCAGTGCTTCACCAAAAGCATCTGACAGCTCCTTACTGCCGCACGCACAGCACAGACTGCCTCCAGGAAGCAGGGAGGAGAAGTGATGATCAGAGGAGCCGTCCAGAGGGGAGCGCAGTGAGTACAATCACTTGCACTTTCCCCGACTCTTGCCACCAGCGCTGACTTCTGAGAGCGCTATAAGCGCTGCTCAATGATTATGCTTCTCCCCTCTCCCCGCTGATGAGCGCGACTAGCGGCTCTGTCTCAGTGGGGCTAGTGCAGGGGGGAGGTTAGGACTGCAGCGTGGTGGCCATTTTCCAGTCCTTCGGACTTGAGGAGAAAGGGGGCGGAGCCTAATAGCACGGGCTCCCTGTCTATTTAACGCGGCAGTGGCTGTTAGAGCAGCGTGGGGGCTGCGTTTAACCTGTTGTTTGCCTGCATCTCTCCACTACAGGTAGTTTGCAGGCACATGCAGAAGGCTGATTCTCCCGTCTACATCCCTGGCAAGAGGCTCTGAGTAACACTGGGGTGTCAGTGCAGGGAATCTAATCTGTGGGAGGGGGTACCTCTTCCTCTGTGTCCCAACCAGCCTTCTGTTTTATTTCAAATCACTGCTGTGTCTATTGTGTCTGGGTGACTGTGTTTATCCATGTCGAACAAAACAAAAGCGGCTCAAAAGATGTTTGTCTGTTCTAAATGTAACCACAGACTATCTAAGCCACATGCCACTGGGTCCACGTTATGTGATGCTTGTATAACAATTGATCCACCGAAGGCTATTCCTGACTCAGTTGCTCCGCCATGGGCTGCTAACATGGTAGGCATTATGTCAGACTTAACATCAGCGTTAGCTGAGGCACGTAAGTCTCAACCTCCCTGGGTGGCGGGGCTAACTAAGTCTCTAGATACCTTGTTACAGGTTATGGGCACTGTGGCATCCGCACCCTCCACTTCCTACCAGAGACCGAAGCGTACTCTAACGACTGTTCTCCAGTCAGAGGAGTCGGAGGAAGAATTCCTTACTATGGAGGATACCGAAGAAGGGGAATTGGAGGTTGCATTACAGGACGATCCTCAGGAGTTAGAGTCCACCTCTCCCGGGGTGGAATCTTTAATTTTGGCGGTCAGAAAGACTCTCAATTTACCTGAGGATATAATTCCTCTATCACATGAGTTTGAATTATTTAACGAACAACTGAAGAGCTCTGCAGTTTTTCCGTTCTCGCAGCAACTTCAGCAACAGCTGTCAGTAGCTTGGAAACAGCCGGATAAGAGGTTTCAGATTCCGCGCCGGTTTTCATCTAGTTACCCTTTTCCTTCATCCATGATGGAAAAGTGGGAAACCCCTCCTCCAGTAGATGCGTCTGTCTCCCGTCTCTCAAAGAAAACAGCACTCCCAATGCCGGGAGGTACAATTCTAGAAGATCCTTCAGATCGTAAGTTGGAGACAACGCTAAGATCTATTTATACAGCAGTGGGTGCTCAACTCAGGCCCACTCTTGTTACCGCTTGGGTTAACAAGGCGGTGGTTTCCTGGGCCAATCAATTGATTACAGGATTGGACTCAGGTAATTCCAGAGCAGAGTTACATCTACTAGCAGAACACATCTGTGAATCTGCAGTTTACATGGGAGAAGCTTCAAAGGATATCAGTCAGATTAGTGCTCGCATATCTGCTTCGGCGATTTCGGCCTGCAGAGCCCTCTGGCTACGCGCTTGGCAAGCGGACGTAAAATCCAAGCGTGCGGTGGAAAGTCTACCATTCACTGGTGACATGCTGTTTGGGCCGGAATTAGACAAATGGATATCCCAAGCCACAGGGGGTAAGTTTTCCTTCCTCCCGTCAGCTGCACCCGCTCCCAGAAGAATTTACATGGGACCTTTGTTAATTCCTTTCGGGCGCCACATTCCTTTCATGGTAGGACCAGAGGTGCGCCCACGCAACCAAGAGGTGGCAGAGGTAGAGGTCGTCCACACATGGTTGCTCGTAGACCAGAGCCTAAACCAGCTGAGAAACAAGTGGCATTACGGTCTTCCGTCCCACCTGGGACCATCTGCAGTGGGAGGCCGCCTGCAAAGATTTCAACAAGTTTTGGACCAGACTTCTACAGAACCATGGATCCGAAGACTAATTACCCTGGGGTACCGAATAGATTTCGAGACCTCCCCTCCACCTCGGTTCTTCACTACAAGTCTGCCAATACAAGCAGAAAGAGCCAAGGTTCTACAGGAGGCTATCCAGTCTCTAGCAGTATCTCCTGTGATAGTTCCAGTTCCGGAACTTCAACGAGGTATGGGGTTTTACTCAAACCTGTTTGTAGTACCCAAGCCGGATGGCTCGGTCAGGCCCATCTTAAACCTAAAGTCTTTGAACCGGTATCTTAATATGTATTGTTTCAAGATGGAGTCTCTAAAGTCAGTAATAGCGACCTTGGAACCAGGGGAGTTCCTATTATCCCTGGATATCAAGGACGCATATCTCCATGTTCCCATTTGGGAACCACACCAGGCTTTTCTGCGTTTCGCCATTTTGAAGGATCATTATCAATTTTGGGCATTGCCATTCGGGTTATCTTCGGCTCCCCGCATCTTCACCAAACTCATGTCAGTCATGATCGCTCTCCTTCGGTCATCAGGAGTGAACATAATACCTTATTTGGATGATCTGTTACTCAAGGCTCCATCGGTGCCTCTTCTATCAGATCATGTCTTACTGACATATCACATTCTAATCCAATATGGTTGGATAATCAACTTCAAGAAGTCAAATCTCAATCCATCCCAGAAACTTTTATTTCTGGGCATGATATTGGATACGAAATCTCAGAGGATTTCTCTTCCAACAGACAAGGCCAAGGATATCCGAATGTTAGTTCAGCTGGTCCTCAAAACAAAGACTGTGTCAATGCTTCTTTGTCTGTGTCTCTTGGGGAAAATGGTAGCTGCTTTCAAGGCACTACAGTTCGGCCGGTTCCACTCCAGGGTGTTCCAGCTGGACCTGTTAGCACAGGGGTCAGGGTCTAATCTGTTCCTACATCGACAGATCTGTCTGAGCCCAATTACCAGAGAAGCCCTTCTTTGGTGGACACAATCCAGCAATCTGTTATTGGGAAAACGGTTCGGAATGTGGGACTGGATCATCATAACCACGGATGCCAGCCTTCGAGGATGGGGTGCAGTAGTCCTCGATTGTCACTTTCAGGGTCGATGGTCCCCTCTAGAACAGAAGTGGCCCATAAATGTGTTGGAACTCAGAGCGATTTACAATGCTCTGATAGAGGCAACAGAGTTGCTAAAGGCTCGTCCGGTAAGAGTTCAGTCCGACAACGCGACGACTGTCGCTTACATCAACCGTCACAGAGGGACTCGGAATTGCATGGCTATGCGACAGGTAACTCAGATCCTCCGGTGGGCCGAGAATCAGTCAATAATCCTGTCAGCGGTATTCATTCCGGGTGTGGACAACTGGGAAGCAGATTACCTAACTCGACAGGATGTCCATCCCGGGGATTGGAAGCTTCATCCAGACATGTTCAATGCGCTGATATGTCGATGGGGATGTCCTCAGGTGGATCTCATGGTGTCACGATTGAATCGTCAGCTTCCAGTATATGTGTCAAGAACTCGAGATCCACAGGAGGAAGCAGTAGACGCTCTGACAAGTCTGTGGACCTACGACTTCGTTTACCTTTTCCCTCCGATTCCGCTTCTTCTTCATCTTCTAAAAAGAATAAAACAGGAGTCAGCCTCGGTAATTCTCGTGGTCCCGAACTGGCCTCTGAGAAGTTGGTTCTCGGACCTTTGGTCCCTATTATCAGATGATCCGTGGGCCCTTCCTCTGCACCTGGATCTTCTAAAGCAGGGCCCTATCATACACCCCAACTTAGCTCAGCTACGTTTAACAGGGTGGCTCTTGAAACTGATATCCTAAGACGTAGAAATATCCCAGACGTTTTTATTCCCACCATGCTACGCGCCAGGAAGCCAGTTTCGGCTGCGCATTATCATCGCATCTGGCGTGCTTATATATCGTGATGTTCCAGTCGGGATCTTCCGTCTAGGACCTTTCGCTTATCCCGGTTTCTGCTTTTCCTTCAGACGGGTCTGAATTCTGGCCTTCGTCTGGGAACCTTAAAGGTGCAGGTTTCTGCCCTTTCCATTTTCTCTCAAAGGAAATTGGCCCTCATTCCTGAGGTGCAGACGTTTCTTCAAGGAGTCTTGCACGTACAACCTCCTTGTGTACATCCAATTGATCCATGGGATCTTAATCTAGTTCTTCTGCTCCTTCAGTCGCCCATGTTTGAAACTTTGGAGGAGGTTGATCTTAAGTACCTATCTTGGAAGACGGTAATCCTCCTGGCTCTCGCTTCAGCTCGTAGGGTTTCGGAATTGGGGGCTCTTTCCTATAAACCTTCTTACCTAGTGTTTCATGCGGATAGAGCGGAACTCAAGATGATAGCTGCCTTCCTTAATAAGGTTGTGTCGGCTTTCCATATCAATCAGCCTATTGTGGTATCATCGTTGGTGGAGGACTCTGGTTCTTCTACCTTGGATGTGGTTAGGGCTCTCTGCATCTATGTTGACAGGACTTCTTCCCTTCATAAGTCGGAGTCGCTTTTTGTCCTCTATGATGCGGTTCAGAGGGGTTGGCCAGTGTCAAAGCAGACTTCAGCACGTTTGATCCGGCTGGCTATTCATCAAGCTTATGTTAGTGCTAACCGTCGGCCTCCTTCGTCAATTTCGGCTCATTCCACATGTTCTGTGGGTGTGTCATGGGCGGCCGGTAGAGGAGCATCTATGTCACAATTGTGTCGTGCGGCCACTTGGTCCTCAGTTCACACGTTTGTCAAGAGCACTCCCGCCCGTGGAGATAACTTTGGGATGTCCCCAGCGTAAGCACCTCCAGTGTCCCCTAGTGGATGAAAGAGAAAATGGGATTTTGGTACCTACTGGTAAATCCTTTTCTCTGATTCTACAGGGGACACTGGACGCCCACCTCTGCGCTCTATGCCTGCCTGTTTGGTTTTGTTCTGTAAGTTGTATGATTCAGTTATTGTGTGTTCTTCTCTCCTTTTCACTCCGTTTGTTCTCCACCTCCTCACGGTCTTCATTTTCTAAACTGAGGGTTGGTGGGGCATAGAGGGGGAGGAGCTTCACACTTCTAAATTTTAAAGTGCCAGCTCCAGCTATCCACGCCTCTATACCCAGCGTAAGCACCTCCAGTGTCCCCTGTGGAATCAGAGAAAAGGATTTACCGGTAGGTACCAAAATCCCATTTTTTAAATGGGCTCAATAACTACTAAATAGCGTTTTTGTATAAGTGGTGCAGAATAGTTTTCAGGAGGTTTTTGTGCAGAAAATAACTTATCCCAGCAAATTTGGGGTACTTGAAAATGGGGGTCTGAATATTATAAAGTTGCTAAAGTTAAGTTGAAAACATCATTAAAAATCAACCTGCCCCAAGCCCATGCAATGAAACAAACACATGGAGCATACTGGGGGATCCCCACAGAGTCTAGTTTGCTAGTTTTTAGCTTTGTCCCTCAACATTTTTTTTTTTTGCCCACAAATTTAAAGTGAATTTTTTTGGGGTGTCCTTAAGTGTTTTTTTTTTTTTTTTTAATGCAGTTTACCCTTGGGGGACTGTCTGATGGCTGCACGGGGGTTCGCGCAATGTTGCAACCCAAAACCCAAATTCTGCACTTTTTTCCGCCGTCGCCTATTCATAGGCAAAACTTTTCCGCCTATTACATTGCATTGACTTTCCGCCTAGGCGAAAAGTCTTTCAAATTGAATGCAGCGATACTTTTCTGCCTTGCGAAATTACGTCATCGGCAAAACTTTTCCGCAGATTCCAGCTTTTCGCCTCAAATTGAATATGGACCTATGTCTGGTCTATTTAAAAAGTAGAGTACTTGTACCACCACAATAATTATTCTATTATCGTTATCGCGGACATTGGCCTTGCTTACCACTGTTGTGGAAAGGGCTAATCATTGTTTTGGTTTAGCCTACAAGCTTCCACTTCCAGAATTTTTTTGCTGGGCCTCTGTAAGTTCCCAATCTGTGCATATGCTCCACCTGGAACTCAATAATGTCACTAAGCGCTAAAGTCATCTTCTAGTGGTACCCTCTAGGAACCTTCTACTTGAATACTGTACCATACAAATACCTAAAATAGATAAAGAACCTGGGCACTTGCTAGCTACAGCGAATAGCATAAAAGCCAATATTATTCACATAACTGTTTAAGGCCCGGGATGTACTAAGGTTACGGTGACCATTCCGCCAGTCACCGCAACCTTACTAATCACATATGTACTAACATATGCGATTAGTATCGCAAAGGACAGCTCTTGCTGGTCACCTGTGCAGGAAGCCTCGGTCTCCTCCTCCTCCTCCTCCCTGCACCAGGAAGAAGATTAGAAGGAGGAGGAGGCGGGGACCTAGGAGGAGTGCAGGCCAGCGACCAAGGAGAGCAGGTGAGTGGGGGCCAGCGCTGGGCCACGGCGGGGCGCGGAGATGGCAGCAAAGCCTTGGGAGCTGGGTGCGGTAAGAAGCCCATAGGCTTCTATAGGGTAATGCCAGGTTTTTCTGGCGTTACCCTCTGCACCGATAAAAGTGGGACCGAGGCTTAGTACATATGGAAATGCGGTAAAAAACACGAAAACTGGGTTTTTACCGCATTTTTCCTTTAGTGCATTCCGGCCTAAGACAAAGCTGGTGAATAGTTTTCACCCTTGTCCTAAGCTGTTATGTGAATAAAAATGACCAAATGTAGCCTTTGCTAAAGCTAGCATGTGCCCTGGTTATCTTTCTATTATGCCTATATATACTGTAGTTATATAATACATTTGTATTATAAGCACAAATAGCACCTGTACTAAATAATGATGGTTTTTACAAACCACATCAGAGCACTGTGACCTGTATACAAGCAGTCAGTCTACAATTTTGGGCATTTAAATGGTCCCTTAACTCTGTTGTGACTTCTAATATCCAGATAATTTGCAGTAGGGAGGGCATTGTCCCACATTTCATGTGTCTTATGAAATATAATATTAGCTCCATAACTTTGTTACCAAGAGTTTTCCTCTGGTATTATAATGACCCTGTTTATAGAAAGTAATTAGTTATTTTATATCTTAGATAGAAGTAATATCCAAAGGATATGAGTATTCGATAGAGATTAATGAATACTGTCAATAGCCTGGAGTCATTGTGTTTAAATGATCTGCGGACTTGTGAATCCCCCACAAAAATTGGCTGAAAGGTAAAACACAGAATGCAGAAAAAAACATTGTACCCAGGGCAGGACTATCAAAGGGTCTAAAGGGACTGCAACCCCCGATCCTTCATCTATAAATATGGTCATCAGCCTTCAGCTGCAGCCCTCAGCTCTGTTGTCCCTCTCTGACATATTCTCTACTGTCTAATAAAGAAGAGAACAGTCCAAATAGGAGCCGCTGTTCTTTGCATCATTTGACCTCCCCAGCACACTGCAGTAAGGTCACATGACTGACACAGCACATCAGTGGATGGAGTACTCCACTTCCTTACTTTGTGGGGCCTACTTGTAGTAGGTGGGAGGGGCATTTGGAGAGGCCATTGAGTGGGAGGCATATGTGCAGTGCAAGTGAGTGGAGGGGGACATGTGTGGAATGCAATTGAGTGGGGGCATGTATGGAGATGTGAATGGGGGAAGCTGTGAAGATATGAGTACAATAGTGTGTGGGGAGGTGTTGGGTTCAAGCATTAAGGTTGATGTGTAGCATGTGAGGATGTTGGCAAGGATGAGGTGTGTGTTGCATGTCATATGGCCTGAGTGGCATTCCAGGAGGTCTGAGGGGCATATGGAGAGATGTAGACATATGTTTGGAATATGTGGAAGGTCTACGTGGCATTAGTGAGGTCTCAGGGAATGTGGGGAGGTCTGTGTGGCATTCCAGGAGGTCTGAGTGGTATACCCAATAATATTTGGGGCACTTTGTGAGGTCTGTGGCATGTAGGGAGGGAGCTTTTGAGGAGGTCTGAGTGGCACGTGGGGAGATGATAGGGCATATGGGGAGATCAGAGTGGCGTATGGGTGGGGTAGTCTTTAAGTAAATTTGGCTTATGATGGCTTGTGATTTCATTTTATGGCAAGTGGATGTCTAAATACTTCAAAAGACCTTTATTGTATTCAGCCTATATGTGAATGCACCTTCCCACTTTTCACTTTCCTTACATTCTGCATAAATAATAGGGAACATGAGCAGAGGATGTAGGTGGTTAGAGGGAGGTGCTATTTATGCCCTTTATGGTACTGGCCACACCCACACACCACTAACATTCCCACACACCACTAACACCACAACCATTGCTTCTTGCAGTAGGTTCTTGATAATTTTCAATCCCAAGCCATTGTGGCCCTTAAACTGTCCCTGATTGTACATGACATTGTTTAGAGTGTATAATTATTGTACTCAGCCTGACAGCAGTGGCATAACCAGGCATCTATAGTCAGCCAAGCTAAATAACATCTACAAGATGATAAAGAACATACAGTAGGGCAGGAGTCCACAACACCAGACACGAGCCAGGCATGGCATGTGGAACAGTTTTAAGTGGCATGCAGAAGGCTCAGAAAAGTTACCATCTAGGATCATTATGCTGACTTAAACTTAGGGGGTATATTTACTGAAGTGTGGGCTTTTAGAAGTGGAGATGTTGACTATGGCAACCAATCAGATTCTACTTAACATTTAATTGGCACCTTCTATAAGAAAATAGCTAGAATCTGATTGGTTGCTAAGGGAAACATCTCCACTTCTAAAAGCCTGCACGGTAGTAAATATACCCCTAGGTGTCCATATTTTAGAATTAAAGGACCAATTGCTTATATAGTCAGAGACAGATAGCAAACAATACCAATGAGCCTAAATTGGCCAATTTGCCTATAAGCTCATTTTAGTCTATTGGTCTTGCCATCTGCTACCAATTGTTAGTAAGTTAACCACTGACACTACTCACTCCACTTTATAGTTTAGTGGTTTGAAGTGTAATACATACAGTATTTCTATAATTAAGAATATGCACACTGGTAGCAAAGTTTGTGAATCCCTGCTGAGAGTGATTCAGGGAATATCTACTATCTAGTTTTGCTAACGCTGCGTGATACAATTGGAAAAAGGGAAACAGAGATCGGGTCTGGAGAGTCCATGTTTAAAGTCAAGAAACTAAAATCATTGTTGCCATCATTTTCCATTTTTCTTTTCCACCTTCTTTATCATTCTCCCACTTCTCCTCTATTATCAATTACATGTTTGTAGCGGAACTGTAAAAAAAAGAAAAAAAAAAGAAAAGAAACCACGTAGCATTCTTCCTAAGTGGATAGAAAGAAAAGGTCATGTTGTTATATTTTCAGAACTATGTGAAATGTTGTTGAAACTCCAAACTAATTGGATGTGTATCTCAATTGCTAAACTCTTATGAAGCACAGGGAGGAAACCCTTAGCCCAAGCCTACTCACATTTTTGTGAAATTGATCATTGTACAAAGAGCAGCTAGCATTTATAATTTAACATTTATTTGTTACGCCACAAGGGTTCCGCAGCTCATTAGAAAGTACATAAGCAGATGAGTACATACGAAAACAGTTATTAACAGTTCCAAACAATGCAGGACAAGGGCATGGTTTATCACCTTTGCATATTTTAATTATTTTTTTTTTCATTTGACAGCTAAAAATGTATAAAAAAAAAGAGTAAAAATTATTTTTACAATATAAAGAAACACTATATACATTTTTCTCAACATAGTGAAACTGATGTAGTCACCTATATTTATGTTATTTTGTTTTGCAGTTCGGCATAGGAAATATGTTTAAATATGCATACATTTTTTTAAAATGTTATGCGTAAGATTTTACTGTAATGCTACTTTCTAGAACTTAGATGGATAGTCTATTTCCCATGTTAGAAATTGTACTTTCAGAGCTGGTAGGACACATATTTAACACCCATGGGTTTAGAATTATTTAGCACAAGATATAGCACCACAGTGCCAAGTAGCATGAAAAGCTAGGTTTGATTTAAATATTACAGCTATTAAGCCCAGAAGGTTACGAAAACAGTGGCAATGCACAGTGATTTCATATAGAACGCTGTGTTGATCAGGAACTTTAATGTAATTGAAGCAATTTCAGTCAAAGTCCTTTCAAACATATCTTAAATTAAATCAACAGACAAAAGTCTGAGTAAATGTGTTTTATCATTTGTGACAGGATGTTTAAATGTGTTACCATTATGACAACAATGTTTTTAGTTATAGAGAATATTTTAGCAGCTGCTGTACAATATAATTATTAGTAATGGCTAGAAATGATAAAATATCCTTTTTTTATAGTGCATTAAATTAAAAGTATTTTTTGTCATTGGTACCTGTCATTACGCTTTATAAAAGCATTTTAAGCAGTCTAAAAGTTTTTTGCATAATTCAACTTGTTTTGATTTTGGAATATATTTGAACAGTTCTTTATAAAATTAGTTTGTAAAACTACAAAGGACATTGAAATAAGATGAGTCCTACAATAACTTCACCATTTTTGTTTCAGGCTTACTGTATGTCTACATTGAATGTTATGTGTCATTATAGCACATCTCTATAAAAACAATTTAATAACAGAATGGTGACTGTCTCTTTGTATAGTAAAGTATCAAATAGTAGGGGTTATTTATGAATGTGCACAAATGTCCCTATTTATTTGGGTAATGCACAGGGGCATCTTAAGAGAGGAAGGGGCCCGATGTGGGCATTCCCCGTGAGGGGACCCTTACTCTCTCCCCGGCAGCCGACTGACGCGGCTGGCCGGCCACCACAGAAGCAGTAGACTCTGGGCACTATGGCAGGGGCAGAACTATGGGAGACAATGGAGGTGCCTGCCGCCGGGCTCCAGCACTGAAGGGTCACCTCCTCCATTGTCCACAATATATTCACCCCACTTAAGGCTGTAACTATGTACCCGGAGTGTACCGTCACGGCCGCCCAATACATGGCACCTCTTCCCGGCACCTGAGAAGCTACAATACACTAGTGGAGAGCTCCATGTCAGACCATCAGCTGCCATCTTCTTCTATCTATAGCCTGTCCGCATGCAAATTGCTACAATACAGTGTCAGCGGCTGTGACGGGGGGCACCAAATTATAACTTGCCTCCGGGCTTCTGGGATGAACTTATGCCACTGCACTAGAGTGTGCCCAGAGTCTACTGCGCATGCTCAGAATGACAGAAACATGGCTGCGGTGGCCATTTTCCGGTGTTCTGTGCTGCGCTGACACCCGACATGGGACCATGGACAGGTGACTTTTAAATGATATGGGTGCAGGGTGTGCGGTGCAGGGCCCCCCTGGACCTGCACCCATTATAGATATGCCCCTGGTCACGCACATATAGTTGCATGGCTCCTGCTCTCTTCACCGGCTCATGCTTTTGCTGTGCATGCTATGTGACTTCCTTCTCAGGAAACAAGGGAATATCAGATTCTCTTCCACCCTGAGCAAATTTGAATTTTGGAACCCCATATTATGCCACTCAATTCATATTATGGAAAACAGAAGTGCCCCCAAGACCATGTTTTTTTTATAGTATAGGTTCAATTCACTGTACTTCTCCATTCTCAGCTTGTCAGTGGGTGGGGATAATTAGGGTGTAAAGTAAAGGTGAGGGGGTCACTGCTCATCCATGCCCTGTACAGTATGTCACGAGTGACTCACTCGCTGATACTGCTAGCTCATCAGAATGCCCTTGGCACTGTTCATTTTGTTGACAAGCACAAGGATGGTTTCCAACATGTTTATATGTCTATGCACAGCTGACACTCAGTGTACACACACCTATGCCCAGGGCTGTCAAGATATTAGTCAGGCTCAGGTTTTGAGATGGTATGGCCTCCGAAAGACTATGTTACATCATGGAGTTTTTTCCTTTGAGGTGCGAGTTTGTACTTTGTAAATGCCCACAACCTCTCCCCCTTGCCACTCTTGGCTATGCTCTACAAATGAGGTACCATTTTGTAAGTAGGCCACAAGCAGAGCTTTGGATCATCCCAATCCTGCTGCTCTCCATTGCAATACTTTAGGTCAATGACATTCAATATCAAAGAGCCAATAATTATTGATCTAGGACCAAAGTGATACTTGGCAATTATTAGTCTAGGACAGAAGTGATACTTGATACTTGATTGGTCTAGGACCAAAGTGATACTTGTGTTTTGATTTTGACAAAACTATCCTTAAGTGTTTGGGCTTTGGATCTCAAATTCCTATAGTATAAAAACATCAATAAGCTTAATTTCCTGTAATTTCCAGTTAAATTTGACCACCTCACAGCACCTGAGATCATGACAGAGGGACTTCAATGCAATCCAAAACACACGTGATCCAGTTATTAGACCCAACTTATAAACTTTGAGAGAAGACTTGCCTCTACGCAGAATCCTAAAGTGATCCTAGCCAGAACTCCAAAGTTCACAGTTCGGGTGTGTTGAGTTTTCAGCTAAACCAAACCGCTCATCTCTAATACTTGCCTACTTTATTTATACCTCTTTCGTAGTTCCTGGAAGGGAGATGCAGATGACCAGTAGCGTGTGCAGGACAATGCAAATCATGTCATTGTGACCTTGCCCTCCATGGATCAATGCCATGAATTTCTCAAAGTGAGGTTATGATGATACACAACATTATGAGTCACATCATTATTCCCTATGTACCACCCATTTCATTAGGAAGTAGATGGGATATCTGAAAGTGACCTGCTCTTCCAGGAGTCCATAGGGACTCTCCGAATTTCAGAAGTCTCCTGGACAATAGACATGAATGACAATATCAGCAGTGCTTTTTTCTGATGGTACTCAACTGTACTGGCTCTTTTTTCTGTCATTGCTGGTGTATTTTAACATTCAACATACCGACAGGAGCAATATACTGTAGATCTCTTATGTCAGCATAGTACCAAATGAGGCATCCTACTGTGGGACCCAAGAATAATGGACCCAAGAAGTGTAAAGGAAGGTGCCCCCAGAGAAGGGTAAGGAGTGGTTACTTTTTTACAATAATTAAGTTAAGGTGAAAATGTCATTAGGTTCAAATCAGTAATTGTCTTGAATTGTTCTGTAACAAGGCTCATTCTTTTCTAGTTTCCAATTTTATATAAAAGTGGAAGAAACTGAACTGTTATCAAAAATATATTGCTGGAACAATTAAACAATTTTACACCATTAGCTATTAAATATAATTAAGAGTGTGTATTAAATAAATAAAAATGTCTGACTTTTGTCTAACTAAGTAAATATGCTGAAAAATTATCTGTGAGATTTACTGAAAAATATACATAAGAAAAAAATACACAAGGTTTTTTGTTAAAAGGTGATGTTTTCTACTGTACACATAGCAAGAGGCAGAAGTGGCAGCATTAATGGGCCAATAAATGTATAAAATATAGGGCCTGCACGCTAACTGCAAGCAATGCCAATATTCTCGCAGTTGGCCGATGTTGGAAATACTGTGCATACGTCTGTGTAATTACCACCATGGGATGGAGAACGAACTTGGATGCAAGAGCTTTGAATTTCAGTGGGCGGTAACTGAGAGGTGATAAGACAGACGTGTGTGTCTCTGACAGTGGGATGCGTCTAAAGACGCTTATGCGCAGACACAGGACGCCATGTTCAGATGGAGAAATTGCATCTGCCATAGGGTTGGTGCAAGCTTCGATCGTGCAACCGATGGTGCAGCGATGGTGCTTCTAAAGACACAAAGACAGATTAGTGCCACAGCCAGTGGGCCAGTGGCGTCCCTCCCCACGGTGTCACTCGGTGTGGGGAGGGCCCCCCCGAAAAGAGGGTGTGGACATGGGGGAAGGGGCATGACCACACGTGAAGGAGCATGGCCATGCAGCCCAAACCCCTGTGCCCATTACTTGGGGGTAGGTGGGGTGCATGAGGTCCCTGTGTGCAGTACCGGCCAGCTCCCTCATTGTCAGGAGCCGAGTACTGCACTTAATGCTACAATGCAGCACCCGGCTCCTGTCAGTGTCACCTTGGTGTCACCCCTCTGCGGGTGATACCCGGGTGCAGACCACCCCCCGCACCCCCCTTGTGAAGCCACTGCAGTGGGCGTCTCAGTAAGAACATCATCGGTCACGGCCATCTGCACCCACTTCTGAATCATGCCCATAGTGTACACAATATACAATTTCTAAAGACAAGTTGTGGAACAAGCTCCATTTCTGTTTTATACAGTATATATAGAACATAATGGAATAATGAGGGTGGAATAGGCATGCCTTGTAACAGCTGCATGGTTGTGCCACTTAGAACAGCTGCAAATGTTACTGTACCATTTAATTTCTTATATTATATTTTTTCTTGCTTTGATATAATATATTGTTGATATTTTTTTCATTCTCCCCAGCAGAATATAGGTGGGCTTGAGGCAACGTTGAATGCAAATTGGTCATATATGCTCCAGCATGGTGTACACAGAAATAATTATATAACTCCGTGTCTATGCACAGTTATATGCACCTATGTGGTTGGCCAGTCCCTATCTGCACACTTGGTTTGCTACTCGGCATCGTTACTACAACGCACTTGCATTAGCTTATACAGTATCTGGTACAAATGATACACCTGGAATGAGACATATTTACGATTCCATCCAACACTGCATAGCCCGTAGTTCCGTCAACAGAGACTCACTTAGCTTTGCCTACATGATAACGCAGCATTACAGCTCAGTTATGTCACAAATGGAGATGTGCTTGAAATGTATATAAATCTGTACTATCCGTACTTGGGTGCACTCAAGATGCGCAGTTGAACATCTTGCAAGATATATTCTGCAAACAGATATACATTCAAAGCAGCATCAGACTCAGGGCCTCATTCAGACCCGCTCGCAAGCGCTGAGCACTAGCAAGCGGGTCAGTGTTGAGGCCCTGCACATGTGCAGCGGCCGCACTGCGCGTGCGCAAGCCCTGTAGTGAGAGAAAAATTATCTAGCTCCGGGGCTCACTACAAAAGGGGCGGCTGTTGATGGTGATCGACAGCTTGCACCATTTTGTAGGTGGGGTGGGGGGTGGCTGGCCAAACGGAGGCATTCATGAAGGAACGCCTGCCGTTTGGGTGCGACCCCACTGACATCACTCGTGATGTCATTGGTGAGCTTCCGGCTCTATTAGAGCCAAAAGCTCACTGGGGCTTGCGGCAGATGAGACCCTACCACAAGGGTCTCGTCACAAGCCCCGATGGTCGCAATGGTCTTGACCATCGCGACCATCAACCTGGCCACTCGCTAAAGCTGTGGGTGGTCACCCACAGCTTAGCGAGACGGCCAGGAGGCCGGCTCTTTACAGAGAAGCGGCCGCCCTCATTCAGAGCGAGCGCTCGCATTTTGCGAGCGGCTCTGAATGAGGTCCTTGGTTTGCTACTCGGCATCGTTACCATGACGCACTTGCATTAGCTGGTACAAATGATACACCTGGAATGAGACAAATGTATGATTCCATCCAACACTGCATAGCCCGTAGTTCTGTCAACAGACACTCACTTAGCTTTGCCTACATGATAACGCAGCATTACAGCTCAGTTATGTCACAAATGGACATGTGCTTGAAATGTATATAAATCTGTATTATCCGTACTTGGGTGCACTCAAGATGCGCTGTTGAACATCTTAAAAGATATATTCTGCAAACAGATATACATTCAAAGCAGCATCAGACTGTTTGATTTATGTATTACTGTTGTTTCAATGGTGTGTCATAGTCAATGATACAATAAGTCAGTGGTTCTCAAACCACATAGGTCTCTTTTTTCAGGTGACCCAGCAGGTGCACAGGTGCAGTCATTAATCCACAGATGGAGCTAAATTATTTCACTTGTGATTCAGTGAGGGGACCTGGAAAATATGCACTGTTTGGGGTCCTGAGGACCAAGTTTGAGAACCTGTGCAATAAGTGATATTGGTATGGTGCAGTAAGTGATATTGGTATGGTACAGTAAGTGATACTGGCAATAGTTATGTTTTAAACTGATTTAAACCAGCAATTTTCTGAATACAGCATAATTTACTGAATTTCTAATATTAAAGACTATTACACTGTTAGTACTCCTAACTATTGAGCCAGTACCTCACAGCTTATTGATTATTTGAAACATAATAATAATAATATTATACTATATATACTGTATATAATAACCATAAGAATAACCACGTGCATCATACCTGCTGTACTTTGAAGCTTTTGCATAACAATACTCTACCAATCCTAACAAGAATGCATATGCCGGGAACACTGTAACTCTTCAATCGGTGGTGGATGCAGTATTTCATTATATATATTGTAGCAAAGTAAATGACTTACCTCATGCCTGTAGTGAATTCAGTTCTAGCTGCTGTTGGCAGGCTGGTGAGTAGATCTGCAGTAAGAGAAGCCAAACAGAGCACCTGGGCTAATCAGCTTTATACTGGACACCAGGGAACTGTTATCTTCAGGCAAAGGAAAATCATGAGATTAATGCCATCCAATTAGGATGGAGTTCCGCCTTTACATGGGTTACTGTTTCTATGGGCAGGGCCATCCATGCCAGACCAGCCAGCCAATATGATTGACAGGTGGACTGTGTTAGCTAATTGCTAGGAATTTGGAGTAAATAGGTGCTGCTATAGATCAGCCCATCCATGGTTTACAAATAAACCATGAACCATGAAGGTAAATAATACATTTATCATAGATTGACATATTTTTTTAATATACTGTAACTGGACATGTAATGCAGTTAGTGCCTGTTTGTCATTTACATTTGTTTAATTTACTTCAAAAGGAAAAAGGGAGATCATCCTGGCCTAACAGAGCAACATGTTGATTGTACTAAGTGGTGTAGTGAATGGTGACTCAAAATATATATATATATATATATATATATATATACATGTACATGGAATGAATAATACAAAGTTGACACTTCCTCTATGTGTTTGGACTCCTACAGTAGGTTCCTCCTTGTTGCCTTTCTTTGCTACATATTACTGTTTAAGAGTATAGTATACAGTCAGAGGCGTCACCGACTCTAGTGACACCCGGTGTGTACTCTGGATACCCTCCAGGCGACAGTGGCGAGCCTGGACACAAAGTGGGTGTGGCCTAAATAAAGAGGCATGGCCTTGCAGGGGATCCTGGTAACATCACTCCTGGGGCAGCCTAGCATCACTGTAGATGCTGGATTGCCCCCGGAGCCTGGGCATTGTCGGCTCCTCTTCCATGACAGGAGCCGGGCACCGAAGGAGACTGTCACAATGCAGCACTTGGCTACTGTAACTGCAGCGAAGCTGGAATTTTAGTGTCACCCCCTCTGAGGATGACACCAGGATGCGGCCCTCACCCCCTGCACCCCCTCATGATGCCACTGTACACAATCCACAGAACAAAGAAGTTCTGTCTCTTTGCTTCCTATGACATCTGAGGGGGAGACAATGTACAATACCTGTCAATCAGGCAGAGACATAGGGGGGCCTGTGTGCGATCTGGCAGGACCCGTTCTGCACATGCACAGATTCCTGATAATTGTGAATTTGCGTGCATACTAAATTCTGTGTCTTCTGCTGAGTCAGCCCCTTAAGCTGGGTACACACAGACAGATACATTGGCCGATCAATTGATCAGCCGAAGTATCTGCTGCCATTCGGCAGTGAATACCTGCGAAGTGTCGGTGAACGTCGGCGTTCACCGACATATCGCATTGGCTGTGCTGCACAGCCGATGGACAGATATGTCTGCAGACCGTCCATACTCACACAGCGGCAACCATGAGGAGGGGGATGGGACACACCCCCCCGCCTGCCCGGGACTCTACCCTGACACACCCCCTGGTCGCCGGGACCCGCAGCAAGACACAGATGATGACCGTTCAGTGTGTATGAACGACCATCATCTGCAGATATATCTGTGAGGTGTGTGCCCAGCTTTACATAAATTAAATCCAAGGCGCTTCCCAAGGAGCAATCTAAGCACCTGTCAGGTCTAAGAGACCCTGCAGCAGATCCTAGAAACCTCCTGTGAAGGTTTAAAGGTACAAATAACAATAAATGATAATGATCTGCGCTGGGTATCTATGTAGAAATTGTATGATATCTAACATATATTATAGAGCCATATTATGAGGTCACACATATTTAATATCCAAAATTACTAATCAGTAAATTACAGTGTTATCCGTAATCTAAAATTTATACAATAAACATAGTATGAAAGGAAGGAAGGGTAGAAAACAAACATAAATTATACATATATATGAACAGTAAAATAAAAAGACTTAGAAGGCTTTTTAAGTTAAAAAATTGTAACAAATTGAAAGCTAAAAAAGAAAAAGAAATCAATCCAAGATGTTGCAATAAGTAGCAGTCAATTCTAATTAAAAAAACCTTTCTGTTTAAGAGTATCAATGTGATCCCCACAATGAAGGATTCACTTAAGAAATTTAGCAGTCAGCACATAAAGTCATAGAGTGTAGCCCGAGTAATCCTGAAAACATGCAGTGTATGCCAAAAAATGGATTTTGCAAGCAGGACTTAACTGAATCATTGTTTAATAGGGAAATTCCTAACAGTCAGTACCAAGGACTTTGATAACCAATATGAGTATGCCAGCATGCATATATATAGTCCCTCTTACGGCATAAACCGCTTGGTAAATGTGCTTGCTTCTAATGAAAATAAGGCAAGCGTGCACCAACTTGCGTTAGCCGTGTGACAACTCATGTTACTGTGGTTTTGAAATGTCTGGACCCTCTGTCTGAGCGTCCTCGGAATCTGCAATAGAGGTCCTCCTGATGGATGGTTGCTAGTCCCCGGCTGGGTGAAAGCACAATGGGAGAGTTAATGCTGCTTGGTTCTTGCCGTCATAAGATGAAATGATGTGGGATCCTTAACGCGTTTTGTCACAACCCACGTGACTTTTTCAAAAGGTGCCATTTTTTGACATACACTGCATGTTTTCAGGATTACTCAGGCTACACTCTATGACTTTATGTGCTGACTGCTATATTTCTACAGTGAATCCTTCACTGTGGGGATCACATTGATACTTTTAAACAGAAAGGTTTTTTAATTAGAATTGACTGCTACGTATTGCAACATCTTGGATTGATGTCTTTTTCTTTTTTAGCTTTCAATTTGCTACAATTTTTTTACATTAGAAAGCCTTCTAAGTCTTTTTATTTTACTGTTCATATATATGTATCATTTATGTTTTTTTCTTACCCTTCCTCCCTTTCATGCTATGTTTATTCTATAAGTTTTAGATTACGGATAACACTGTGTATTTTACTGTTTAGTAACTTTGGATATTAAATATGTGTGACCTCCTAATATGGCTCTATAATATTTGTTAGGTATCATACAATTTCTACATAGATACCCAGCACGGATCATTATCATTTATTATTATGTGTACCCAGCTTTAGACTGATACATTAATTTATTGTTCATTTTATCTGTAGCTATATTTAAACTTTCTATGAAAAAGAAATCGATAGAAATATCCATGTTTTACAGTCCATGCAATGAACATTAATGGTAGTAAATTCTGTTTATGCAATAAATAGATATGTTCCTTCTAGACATAAAGCTTTTAATATGTCACTGCATAGAGTTCATCCTCATTGTCTTCAATTCATTTTACAGAAATAATGAAAGTATTTAAAATATGTATAAGTAAAGGAAATAATATTTTCTTAATTCGATTTGCCCTTGGTAACGTTTGCAGGCGTCATTATTGAGATGTAGAAAATGTTAAGGAAAAAACTGTCACCACTTAGAATAAATGACTCAGGATATTAAACAGTTTATTACATTTCTGAACCTATGGTAGCATAAATGAATACTGAAAACATACACTTTATGACATATATAATTCACTGGACGTAAATAAGGCAGCTGAAATAATGTGTTTATATTAAGTTATGACACTAAGTAGAATGGAATAAAAATGAGTTGAACAGTTCGCTTTAAATGTGATAGCAATGCAGGCCATGATTTTGTCCTTGCTGCGTGTTGTGTGTCCAGGGTCTCTGATGTACTGTATGTTTGGAAAACTAAATGGTGACTGATAAGATGAACAACCTAACAAATAAAATAAACATCAAGCTCAATGGGGAGTGATAAGATGCAGGGCTCAACAAGCAAACAAAGAATAGAATACACAGGAAACCAGCTGCTTACAGTATGAATCAAAAGACTTTAAAAAAAAGTAGAAAAAGTAAATAAAGACAAAAACACTGAAGAGAGAAGATAATGAAAAAACAAAAACAAAACACCATAGTATAAATAATATATCAGCAATATACAGACTGTTTTAAATGGGATAAGTATTAAAAATGTATAAATCATACCAGCCAATAATGTTGCACTCAGATCCTCTCCACATGCCTACTGCCCCCGTCATGCACTCACCCCTTCAAAATGGGATGTAGTCATTAGATCGACATTTACAGTGTTAATATTCATAATGTTGACACACAATGTCGACAGTTATGATTTCAACATTGTTAAAATTTCAGCAGGCAACATGTTGACATTCACATAACTTCAACATGTGAAATGTCCACCTTGTCAGACTGTTGACAGTAGGGTTAGGCTGTGGGGTACAAGTGTTAGGCTGTGGGGCTAGGTTTGTACTTAGGACTGTGTGACTAGCGTGGCCACACAGGGTGCAAGAGTCTGCGGGCGGCACTATTGCCGCTCCATGGGAGAGACGACATGACGTCTCTCCCATAATGCAAAGTGCCCGTTAGGACGGACGGAGGAGCTGATAACAGCGACGGGACCAGGAGCGGGGTTTCAGGTAAGTGTTTTTTTTTTTTTATTAAGTGTCTCTCTACTGGGGGGGCTACTACAGGGGGCACAACAAAGCGGGCTACCACTGGGGGAACTACAAGGGGGGATTACTACTGGGGGCAAAACAAGGGGGGGTACTACTACTGGGGGCACTACAAGGGGGGGACTACTACTGGGGGCACAACAAGGGGGGCTACTACTGGGGAACTGCAAGGGGGATTACTACTGGGGGCACTACAAGGTGGGACTACTACTGGGGGCACTACAAGGGGGGCTACTACTGGGGGCACTACAAGCTACAAGGTGGGGACTACTACTGGGGGCACTGCAAACGGGGTACCACTACTGGGGGCACTATATAAGGGGCTTACTACTGGGGGCACAAGCGGCACTGCATAGGGGGGACCACTACTGGGGGCACTGTATAAGGGGCACTGCATAGGAGGATCACTATTAGTGGCACTACTGGTGGCATGCATAAGGGGGTCCTCTCCTGGGGCACAGGGGGCACTGCATATGGGCACCACTACAGGGGTCTGCCCCATATCTTTATTTTTACTTTACATTAATTCCATATGAAGCCGCCTCCTCCCTGGACACTTGAGGGGGGGCGCCTAAGCACGCACATGCTCCGGGCACCCTGGCTACATGCTACTCCTCTGCCAGGGCCACCTGCATGCATTTGCCCCCCCCCCAGGCTAAAAGTTGCCAGCCAGCCCCTGGTAGCAGTGGGGATTAGGGTTTGGAAATTTACACTGGAATGCTGAAAAATCAGAAATCTGACTCTTAAGTGATAGTTCCATGACTGCTAGGACCTGGAAGCTGCATTGGAATCACTGCAGCAGTATGTAAGTCACTGTTGGGCCACCCGGTATGATACTGTATGTTGACATTCTAACATGTTTATATTTTAGAGTATATAAGAAGTGCTGGTAATGGTGGATGGTTGAAAGAAATTTGGCCTGTGGGGAAAAACACAAGTAAGTGGACCCAACTCTCTTTTACAGTGTAGAAAAATGATTGTTGCTAAAATCTTGTGAATGTCTTTTGTCTAATGTGGGTGGCCTATAATCAAGTTTATTGTTTCATCTGATCATGATTAAATGCTGAGAATGTTCTATTAAATTTACAATAGAATAATAATCTGATATATTATATACTGTACAATAGATAGTACATGATACTATACCCACAAGATTCTAGTGACTGCTATTCAGTATAGTGACTTTTCTAGTGTAGAATTTATAATGCAGAGAGAGCATTCTAGTGTCCACTCTACAAAGCAGAGAACATTCTAATGGCTACTATACAATGCAGAGAGTATTCTAATGACAAATATAATATGAAGAGCATCCAATGACCACTTTAAAATGCAGAAATCATTCTAGTGACCACTTCACAGTGCAGAAAGCATTATTATAACTAATATAATATTGAGAGCATCTTAGTGACCACTATGCAATACAGATTGCATCTAGTGGCTACTATGTAATACAGAACACATTCTAGTGAGTAATACAATATGGAGAGCATCCTAGTGACCACTGTACAATACAGATAACATTCTAGTGTCTATTATACAATACAGAAAACATTCTAGTGACTGATACAATATGGAAAGCATCCTAACGACCATCATGACCAATATATAATGCAGAAAATATTTTAGTGGCTACTATACAATGCCGAAAGCATTATAGTGGCATTTTAAATATAGAGAGCATCATAATATCCACTATGCAATACAGATAATATTTCAGTGACCCATACAGAAAATGCAGGGCATTTAAGATAACAGATAAACAACATACTTGCCGACTTTTAATTAACCTTTTCTGGGAGCATCCTGGTAATCTCGGCTTTGGGGGGCTGGGCCAGGCTACAGCTGTCATTAGGCCTGTCCCCTTTGCTGGAAAGCCCGTGATTCATGGGTCCGCGAGAGGAGGCAGGGCTAAATTACGCGATTTGCGTCTTTTAGCTCTGCACCCTGCATACGGACCCGCAAATTTGTCCTAAAATCTCCCCATCCTGCCCACTTCTCTAGGAAGTGGGCAGGATGTGGGAGATATGCCTACTTTTTCGGGGGTGTGGGGGGTTACCAGAAAAATCGTGAGCCTCCCATGACTCCCGGGAGAGTAGGCATGTACGGTACACAATAACCTGCAATTACTATTATATAATTCTGTAGATCTGTAATTACTGTAGTTCAAAGCTGGATACAGCACATTTTTAGCTGGTCAGAGGCACTTTACCTTTAACAGCTCAAGGTACCCATGAAGAAACAGTTGGCATTGTTTAGTTTCTGCCCTTTTAGGGTTGTTAGTGATAAGATGCCACCAGCCTGGCATATATACAAAGTGAACCCATTGTTTTGCCTGTGAAAGTGCACCTTACATGCCAGTTATTCAGGTTACACCAGGACTCCTCTGTGTGGTGTGATCCCCAATAGAAGTGTAATGGAGGCCATGAGTAAATATCCCTAAAACTAATACTATTAGATCCATGTTAACATGGATCTAACGGCAGCTTACGTTTATTAGATCCAAATGAAACTGCATCTATTAGAACAGTGGTGTCAAACTCGGGCCAATCAGTTGCAATGGACATCCCAGCATGCACTGCCACAATTTTGCTCTTAGGGCATGCTAAAACTGTGGCAGGACATGCTAGGATGTGTAGTTCCACTGCAGCTGGATGCCCCGAGTTTGACACCACTGTATTAGAAGAATCCTGGATCATACATTTATCTTCAGCTTGCCATTCCTGGGTACTTGGAGGAGCTGTGACATAAAGACCCATCTATAAATATCCTTCTATCCCACACTTACTAATGTATGCTTTGTATGCCTCTCAGAAGTAAGCATAGAAAAAGTGGGGACAACGCAAAGATAGCATTACTTAAAATTGAATAATTTTTCTCTAATTTTTATTTTATTTTAAGTAAAAACAACCTTAAAAATCCTATGTAGGTTAGAGAAACTGTCAGTTACAGCTTACAAATAAGTAAAGCAACATTCCAGAGCTATATAAACTTTATGCATATGGATTGAGGGGAAATGTCATGCAAGATTTATGTTCTAAAACTTTCTTCTGTAAGCAGAAGCGATAACAGCTCAAGAGCTTAAAATGCAAGAAAGGAGGATTATATGCAGATATATGGCCAAACAGAGCATTTAATTCATTCAGTGTGATTACAGGCAAATATGTCATTCACTGGAAATAAACCTTATGATAATTGTGCACACATTATAATAGCATTATCTACAGTGTACACATTGGTTTAAATGAAGCCTTCAAATTGCTTGCATTAAACAAAACTTAAGATGTAAAGAACTTTACAGTATCCATTAATTTGTTCTTGCATTAAATATTTACAAATTAGTCAAGCGAACCCATGATACTTATCTATTTGGCAACTGTTTCACAGTTGGGATCTGATCAAGGTATTAATGTTTGGAAGTGGCATTCCTAGTTGATCTGATGTGCATTGTACAATTACAGTTTCTGCAGAAGTGCTACCAGGCATTAATACATTTCTTCCATTCTTACAACGTGCACACAAGATATTCTGATATAAAAAATAAATATCTTAAGGATTTATAATCACATACAGCAAAATCAAAGGCAAAGAGCTTGTTAACGTACACTTTATAATATCTTAAATACAGTGGCTATGAAAGATATTCAGCCCCTGGGTTTTTTTAACTTTTTGATGTGTTGCAACATGGAACCACGATGGACTTACTGTAATTGAAATAATTTCCTCTAATCAACACAAAGTAATGTGCTAAGAAATGTAACTCATCTATTTTTCTAAATTATTTAGGAATAAAAACTGAAAACAAGTGATTTTGCTATTATTATCCCTTATTATTATTATTATTCCTTTTACTATTTCTATGTTATATTTCCACTTAAATAATTTATTAGAGTCTGTCTTAGCTTTTGTCTCCTTAAATTCAATCTTGCAAGTGTGAGCTCTCAAGGATAAGGACCTTCTCTATTATCTGCAGGCCGTCAAAGCATGTACTCATTTCCAAGGATTGAAAATATACTTTTAAGGTTTGTGGTCTGTGACTAATATGAACTTCTATCCATAAACATGCTGGTGGAATTTCTGTACTTTCTATAAACGACTTAGCTCTATGTACTAAACCTTGGAGAGAGATAAAGTGTATGGAGATTAAGTACCAACCAATCAGCTCCTAACATTCACTTTACAGGATGTGAGGGTGATTCAACAGTAGATGCCCCATGTCCAGTATGGGTCTGCGATGTTTTACGAGTCTGGCAGCAGACCAGTGGCGTGACTCAGCCTGGTGACACCCGATGATGACCCATGAGAGGATATAGCAAAGCCGGTAAAAAAGAGGACGTGGCCCCACGGGTAGGGGGCATGGGCGCATGGGTAGGGGTGTTGCCTAGCTAGTAGGGGATGTGGCCTTGCAGCCCGAACCCCCAATTTTAGTCATGTCAGGGGTCCGGAGATGTGGCCCCCAGGGCCAGCCTGTGTGAAGTGCCAAGTCCCTCACGGTGTCAGGATCCGAATGCTACACGTAATGCTACAGTGCAGCACCCGGCTCCTGTCACTGAGGAGGAGCCAGTGCTTTGGTGTCACCCCCAGGTGGGTGACACCCGGGTGCGGCCCGCACCCACCTTGTGATGCCACTGCAGCAGACTGTCAGTGATTGAGAGTCTGCTGCCATTCCTGGGTGGGATCGCAGATGATCTGATGCTGCATCCAAGGATGCAGTTCAGATCAGTAATGCATGCATGATGCCTCCTGCAGAGATGTGCGGTTAGGTGAAGCAGTTTTGCAGAGACTTTCCTGTCATATTTAGGTATACTCTAATTTTTCCTTAGAATTTTCGTAGAAAACATTATAAATATCTTCTTTGTATTATTGTAATCATTTTTATAGTCAAAGCTTTGGAGTAAAATGTCTATGGCAGGTGAGGCACTGCCTCCCCTGTCAATATTTTCCATACATCCCTGATCAAAACTCACCAAATTTCCAGCACTATATACTGCTGCACCTTTGTAAAATGCCCACATGAACCCTCAGGTTCATATACCGTATGTATGTGTAACTCTGGCTCTGATACTAGCTAGCCTCCCCAGTCATTTACCTCACCGCACGTCACTGGTCCTGCTGCATTACCATATTAGTGCTATTGCAGCTGCTACCATGCAGCAGATGCAGTAGCAGATCCATCTAATTAATCAGACTCTGTGTTTTAAAAATGACAGTTAGGAGCTGATTGGTTGGTACCTTTGATACTTTGGGCTTGATTCAGAGTTGGGAAAAGAGTGAGATATATCTCTCAACTGTGAACCTGAACATGCAGCTCAATCTGGGGATATCATTAACGATGCATGCTGCCGAATGCAACATGGCCTGCCCCCCTCCCTGCCGTCGTTCGTCGTGGCCGACATTGGTAAGTGTGTACACAGTGTTTATGTCCTGCCGCAGATGATATCGCTGCATACGCACATAATCTAGTGTATGCGGCATTAAAAGCTGATTGATACTTTATCTCTCTCCACTTTATCTCTCTCTAAGGGGTCTATTTACTAAGCAGTGTTAGGAGACAGAGTGAAAAGTGATAAAGTACCAGCCAATCAGCTCCTATCTGCCATCTCACAGTCTGTGTTTGAAAAATGACAGTTGGGAGCTGATTGGCTGGCACCTTATCACTTTTCACTCTGTCTCCTAAAGCTGCTTAGTAAATAGACCCCTAAGGTTTGATACATCTCCCTCTAAAAACTTAATGCTAATTCTGTACATAAATACTTTTAAGGATCTTGATGCAAATGCGATTGGTCAGTTTATATAATAAGGCTGCCCCTATTCCATAAGGTGTAATGTTAGATACCAACCTATCCAATGTAATTACAGTAGTTTATTTTATCTTGAAAAGACTTTTCACAATTTTCAGACCATTTATATGCTGCTTTCATCTGGAAGAAGGTGACAGGTGACAAAAATTGCTGAATCTTCTAGTTTCTTTAGCTCTGCCTCAACCCTTGATCAAATTGCAAATAGTACAGGTTGAGCTTTGTGAAATTTTGGAGTAGCCTTTTCATCTAGTACAATGCTTTCATTCTGATAGACCCGATCCACACTGACAGTGTTTAGACAACTGGTTTACCTTCACTACCTGAACACAAATACTTTCACCTTTAAATTGACTACTTTAAGCTTTCTGCAATTACTAGCATTTTCTGGTTCAAATGGTTCATTACATGGCAATAATTTCCTGAAACGTTTTGCTGTCGGGCTTTACTGGTTTTAATTAACTGTGCGACAAACTGTATATCTTCTTCCCTAGTACACTCAGCAGGACTGACACTTTATCAAGTTTCACTCTTTTACATATGTGGCCACATTTTCTATATAGCCATCAAAAGCTGACACCTGGTAAATGTATCCTAACTTTGTTATGAACTTTTAATAATTAGGGAGCCCTGCTACATACACTGAACCATTTAGTATTTTATTCAAGACCCTGGTTGTATTTTGTGCCTGTTTGACACACTGTGGAGCCCCGACTCTTACACTGGGACCCAATCTCAACAGTAGACTCCTGGCAATTCCTTTGGGGTTGGGTACAGGATGCCGGTGCTCGGTATCTAATTGTCTAATATAGGTCATGATTTACTGTTTCTATTGGGGTTCAGGAACCTTTTACACTGGCCCCCTCAGCGGTGGTAGACATTATGGGACCAGTGAGTACTGTGGAAGGCTCAAGGATTGAACTAGAGAAAACAGCAGTTGGTGGCTATGCTGGGTGAAGTAACTGTGGAAAAAAAGATGCATGGTGAGTGTGTTCGCTGCAGTTCTTCCTGGTGACTGATTGCCGTGAGCGGCTGGATAGACAGAGAAACAGTGACACTGCTACCCCATTCTGGAAATAAGCAGCAGCTGACAGGGGTGAGGTCTGTAAAACACCTGCAAACACAACCTCACATGCTATTCCCACCACTCAGTCATGACAGGACATTGTGACAGGTGCCAGTCACCATAAATTCTGCCCAGTCAGGCCGCATATCTCCTTCCTTCCCCCTTTCAAGGTGGCTGCAGAACTGCATATAACGTTTCCTGCAGAACTTCAGGAAATGTTCAGACAGGATACAAGCAGACAAAAATGTTGCATCAGATTGTATTAATAACAATTGCCATAAAGGAATACTTATCTTTCCCGGGCAACGGAAAGTGCACCAACTCTACAGAGAGCGCTGAATTTTATTACTAACAGTACTTTACATGCATGACAAGAAAGTTGAATTCAGAATATAAGTAATGGGTAAACCTTTGTTTTATTCTTGTTTATATTGAGGTTTGATGGGTAACACCATATTTAATGTAAACAGTTGCACATCAATCTGCTCCAATCTGCATGTTTGTTGAAATAACCTACAGTATTAGTATCTGCAGTCTCTCCAGTTTGTTGTTTCATCTAGATCAGTGGTTCTCATACTCGAGCCTCAGGACCTCACACAGGTCATGTTTTCCAGGTCACCTAGAAGGTGCACAGGTGTATTCCTTACTCACTGACACATTTTAAAAGATCAGATAAGCAGAAAGGGGAGTATCCCCTAGAGTTCCCCCAGCACACTAAATTGTACCTGCAACAGTACATGAAAACTGTATGGTAATAGAAATTCAGAGATATTTGTTGCATGCATTTATAAGTACATGGTAAGCTGCCAGGCCACTTCATGGCTTCTCTGATACTGGCAGTCCCTACTCTGCATGATAATATTGCCCACTCTGGGCCATGTAATTATCTGTTGTAAGGCCTTATGATAAAGGCACATACAGAAATACATCCAAATTGAGAGCCAGCTTACCTGGGAGTCACCCCTGGGAACTCCAACTAGCACTACAAGAGCCTGCATGCCCTCCAAATACTGGTTACCATATAGTTTTCATGTATTGTTGCAGGTACAATTTAGTCTGCTGGGGAACTCTAGGGGATACTCCCCTTTCTGTTTTTCTGTTTAGTATGACCCATCCCTTTCATGCACCTGACTAGTATTGCCAAATTGATTTGAGCAGCTTCCATTTTATGTTTGACATTTTAAAAGATCCACAGGTGGAGCTACTATAATTATTTCACTTGTGATTCTGTGAGGACACCTGAAAAACATGCACTGTTTAGGGTCCTGAAGACCGAGTTTGAGAACCTGTGGTCTAGCTACAAGGAGTACTCTGTCATTCCAGGGTTCCAGTACAATAAAATATCTATTTTGTTGGAAGTATAATTTACTTGTTAATGCATAACTGCAACTACCTTAGATTGTTGTGACATCATCAAATATGCACTATTTCTTTTGTAATAAATTGAAACACTCATTTGAACCAAAGTGGTGACTTCTATGCCTGTACACCCCCTCCTAACCTCTCTGATTTTACCAAGCGTAAGCAAGAAATCTATCTTAACCTGGTAAGATTGGAATGCATTAAGCCACACCTGTAGGGGTTTCACACTTCTGAGATTGCCTGTAGACAACATTGGTAATTTTTCCTCCTGATGTCAACACAAAATGATTTTGTTTTTATGTGACATGCAAAAGGCCATGTAAAGTTGTCCATGAGCAAAAAAGTATCCACTTTGGTCAACTCGAGCCATGTTAAGTGTCTTTCACTGTGCTTTATTTATTGTCACGCTAAAGCAGACTCTTACCTGGAATTGGACTTCTTTGAAATTAAATAATTGTTTTTCACATAAATGAAATGAAATAAGAAGAGTAAAAAAGGGAAAACTGAAATTTTGCATCAGTAAACAGGGCTTACATCAATTTCTCTAGAGAAACTAGATAATATGTATCAATATCTACATGGTATAAACTAAAGTCCATTGTTGTGATATATTTTCAACAATTTCAGCAGCATAAGCCAAGAAAGCGCTTGGACTGCAGTTTTTTCATTGACTTGCTTCATTAAAATTTCCACTACTCTGCTCCCTTTTGTCATACATAAATGTATCATACAGATAGTGAAAACTGCATCAAAATCTGTCATGTGATTCTCGAGATTAGCCCGAACAGACAGAAACACAGACGCCTACCAGGAACCGTTCTTTCATTGACTTGCTTCACTAAAATCATTTGTACAGACAAAGAGAAAGAGATTCCGCACAGAACAAGAGACTGTGACCCAAAGCGCAAATGATAATTATTAATTATTAATTGATAAGTAAACCAATCGTAATACATATTCTGAAATATTCTCTTTAATTTGCATTATTGGTGGTGCTCCCAAAGCCTAGTATATACATATATAGACACAAAAACAGAGAAGAAAGGCTCTTTGTTGGGGCACTCTTATGAAATAACATGTTTCAAATTCCACATAAAAATTAACTTTTATTATGCTTGCAGAATACTGTGCACAGTAGACACTCTTCTACTCCAAGAATAAGGTATGCATATGCATTACTTTATTCAACATATGTGTGTACTACTAATTGGACTCTCCATTGAGTGATAGTCCTACATTTTTTCATATCAAACTGTGGAAATCATGTGTAAGGGGACCCTTACCCTTACCGAATGATATATACCTACAGCCATACTTATCTGAATCTGTCCAATCTCGTCTGATCTTGGAAGCGATACAGTAATAGGCCTGGCCAGTACTTGGATGGGAGACCTCCTAGGATCACCAGGTGCCGTAGGTTAATTCCCATTCGGAAGAATAGGACAAACACTTGGCACAGATATTGTATGAACTTTTTGTACAAAATTCATAGATTGAAGAAGAGATTATATGCATCTCATTGTGTGGAATGCAGATTGGATTTATTCCATTATTTTCGCCCATTAACTTGGATGATAGCTGCTATATCCGAGTTTTTGTTTCATGTATATGTGTATTTATATTTATGTACGTGTACCTCTCTTGTTTTATGCAAGCATAATAAAATTTAAATTTAAGTGGAATTTGAAACATGTTATTTCATAAGAGTGCCCCAACAAAGAGCCTTCTCTGTTTTTGTGTCTATATATTCACTAAAATCATCACTGCTCGGCTCCCTTTTGTAATACATAAATGTATCATACACCTATACCTTCCTCTACAAATGCTCTATAGAATAGTGAAAACTGCATCAAAATCTGTCATGTGGTTCTCAAGACTAGCCCGAACAGACAGAAACACAGACGCCTACCAGGAACCGCTTTTTCATTGACTTGCTTCACTAAAATCATCGCTGCTCGGCTCCCTTTTGTCATACGTTAATGTTTCATACACCTAAACCTTCCTTGGTGATTCTATATAGAACAGTAAAAAACGACATAAAAAATCCAAAAAACAGACAGATGCCTACCAGGGGCTTTATTTTATATTATGTATAGATTGATGTGTATAAATTGGGTTGGGTATGAAAATCCAGTGGCTGAATAGCTGCCGTTTCATATCCCGACGCTGGAAGCCCGAACAATGAAGATGCTGATTGGGGTTGTAAGTAGCCTAACCCTACAAATCTCCACCTAACCCTCCTTTAGTGGTGCTTAACCTTATCCTCTCCCCTGGGTTTCCTAACCCTAACTGCCCTTACGCACAACCTAAACCTAACCCTCCCCAGGGGAGTGCCTAACCCTAAAACCCCATCTCCATAGCCTAACCCTAACCCTCCTTTGGGAGTGCCTAACCCTAATCTCCATCTGGGGTACCTAAAACTAAACCCCCCCACAGCCAACACCTTACAGAGCGCCGCTTATCTTCGTTTGGGATGAAAGCTGATGGTATTTTGTCATCGGGTTAAAGATAGACATCAAGATTTCGACACCTATCTTTAGTCCCGGGTCGAGCTTCTGACATCAGGATTGTGACTGCCAGCATAAAGATGAACAAAGTAACATAGATACAAAGTAGTTTTATTACTGTATAACCCTATTCCCTCATTTATTTATTAATTTATTAACAGTTTCTTATATAGCGCAGCATATTCTGTTGTGCTTTACAATTGGTAACATTAATAGAACAAAACTGGGTAATAACAGAAAGACAAATAGGTAGGAAGGCCCTGCTTGCAAACTTACAATCTACAGGGAGATAGGCTTTGATACACAAGGAAATGTGCTATATATTGCATTCCACAGAGTGGGTGCAGCCCAAAAAAAGTCTTGTATCTGTGATAAGAGCAAGTAATGCATGGGGATGAGAGACACAGATCTTGTGCTGAGCAGATAGGATAGGTTGGGAGATATTTTGAGATAAGTGAAGAGATGTATGTTGGTGTGGTTTGGTTAATAGCCTTATGTGTAAGTAAAAGTATTTTGTATTGAATACGGTAGAAAACTGGAAACCAATGGAGGGACTGACAGCGGAGCAGCAGATGATTAACATTTAACAAGGAAAATCGCCTTGCAGCTGTATTCATAATAGATTGTAATGGCGAGAGCCTGTTATTGGGAAGACCAGTAAGGAGACTATTGCAATAGTCAATGCGAGAAATAATGAGTGCATAGATTATAGTTTTTGCAGTGTGTTTTGTGAGATATGGTCGAATTTTGGATATGTTTTTTAAATGTATGTAACATGATTTTGAGACAGATTGAATGTTGGGAGCAAAGGACAGTTCAGAGTCCAGGATGACACCTAGGCAGCGAGCTTGTGGGGCAGGGTGGATTGTCAAGTCATTAACAGTGATGGAGAGATCAGGTTGGTCACTGTTGTTGGCCGGTGGAAATATAATTAATTTAACTTTAGAAATATTAAGTTTGAGGTGGCGAGATGACATCCAATATGAAACAGCAGAAAGACATTCAGTGACATGGATAATACAGATGGTGACAAATCTGGGGAGGATAGGTAGATTTGAGTATCATCCACATACAGATGTTACTGATGTCCAAAAGAGCTGATTAGTTTGCTAAGAGAGGTGGTATAGATTGAGAAAAGCAGAGTACCTAAGACTGAGCCTTGTGGCACTACAACTGATAGAGGTAGCGAAGAGGAGGCAGAATCTGAAAAATTAACAGTGAAAGAGCGATTAGATAGGTAGGACGATAACCAAAAGAGAGAGGTGTCCTTAAGACCTAGGGATTGTAGTGTTTCTAAGAGAAGAGGGTGGTCAACAGTGTCAAAAGTAGCAGAGAGAGCTAGAAGAATTAGAAGTGAGTAATGGCCTTTAGCCTTTGCAGTGACCAGATCATTCACTACCTTAGTCAGTGCTGTCTCTGTGCAGTGTTGGGAATGAAAGCCTGACTGAAGTGGGTCCAATAAGTTGTGTGAGTTAAGAAAGTGTGTGAGGCAGATGTAGAGAAGTCTCTCAAGTAGCTTGGAGGGGCATTGGAGCTGAGAGTTGGGATGGTAATTAGGGAGTGTGCTAGGGTCAGAATTTTGTTTCTTCAGAATGGGAGTAAGCACTGCATGCTTGAACAGAGATGGAAAGATGCCAGTAGAGAGAGAGATTAAAGAATTTAGTTAGGGTTTGGATGAGCACAGGAGATAGAGCTTTACTGATTTGTGAGGTTATAGGATCAAGAGGAGAGGTACTGTAGTAGAGTAGGAGGATGAGAATAGTGTAGATACTTCATCTTCATTTGTGGAGTCAAATGCAGAGTAACTGGCTGAAGAAGAGCATACTCATGGAGCCTAGGATATGTAATACAACACTGTGCTTTGACAATATATTCCTTGCTGCTCTATGCAGCTTTGTACAGGTTGAGTCTCCTATATCCAAAATACTTGGGACCAGGGGTATTTTGGATAACAAAATATTCCATATTTTTATAATATTTACATATAATGAAATATCTTGGGAATGGGACCCAAATATACACACAGAATGCATTTATGTGTTATATACACCTTGTACACACAGCCTGCAAGTAATTTTATACAATATTTTCAATAATTTTGTCGCTCAAGAAAAGTTTGTGTACTGAAATTAAATTCATTTATGTTTCATATACACCGTATACACACAGCTTGAAGGTAATTTTATAAAAAAAAAATAATAAGTTTTGCCTTAGACAAAGTTTGTGTACATTGAACCATCAAAAATCACAGGTTACATTATCGCAGTCATGCCAAAATAATTCCGTATTTCAGAATATTCCGTATTTCATAATATTTGGATATGGAAGACTCAACCTGTACTGACAATTTGGGCCATAAAAAGGACTGTGTGACTGGTGCCCCTGTCCAGGGTGCAAGGCCTTGAGGGCAGCAAGGTCACATTCATGACATATCTCTTTTCCACGGGATGTGGTCTATTGACCGACAGCCGGTACTGATCAGCTGGAGATGCTTGGAATCCCACCTTGCCGCCACCCTGCAATACAGAAAAGTGCAAGGTACACCCTTAGAACAGGCCTGACACCCATCTTCCTGCTCCAGTGCTACTCAGCACTTTTTCTGTGGTGCTATGATGTCACATGTGCCTGAAGCAGGAGATGGGGCATACTAGACGAGTATACCTCTGTGCTCTGCTACAGCACTGACAGGAATCATACAGACACAAAAAGTGGCCTTTACAGGATCTCTACAGAAGACCTTACATACAGCGAAAAGAATGAAGTCCAATACATTTCCAAAAGCTGCTATAAAAATCTATCAGTTCAAATTATTCACAAGGTTATATTAAAGCATAGGAGCATTTCCATATACATTTGTTTCTATAATTTAATATGTATTTCCAATTAAACCAGCTTATATTTTGATACAGTTTATCATAAAAAAAACAGGTTAAATAAATGGCAAAATATAATATACTGTACTATGTAAACATCATAAGTTAAATGAAGTAATACTTCTTACAGGCAGCTAAGGTCATTCATTGACCCACTGTGCCAGAGATATGGACTGTAAAAGTAATTTATTCTCCCTCGCATCCCCATGCCTTCCAGCTCTATACATTAGGATATAATTAAGTGACCTCACCTCTCCATATATTTCTTGAGAAGCAAATGCATGTCTTCCAGATAGGAACAGATTTAGTGTGCAGCACATTGTCTAACTTGACAATTTCTACGAGCAAATCATTTAATATAAGAAGAAGTAACAAGAACATATTTTCCAACAAACTCAATGGAAAAATGTAATTACAAATAAGTGCTCAACATTTATAAGTAGACAGTGCTTTTAATCTGATGGTAGCCTGCACCACCTTTTTTGTATAATTTTTAATTCTCATAACTACTGTAGTTCCAGAAACATAAATCAGTTAAATCATTTCAGATATTAATAAGTGCCTGAAGACTTGTCCAGAGTATGGAAGCTACTATAAACCTTATATCAACTTTAGCTGAGAATCGGTACTTTTTCCATATAAAATTAGCACTTGGTAGGGACATACAGGAGTCAAATCAATGAAGAGTAATACCCATGATTTACTTCACTCCTATTCCACAAATATGATGTAGACTGGAACAATGAGTAGTGGTCAAATCCTGGAGGCATGGCCACACCATCTCCAAAAAAAAATCTATGGAAATTTCTGCAAATGGGTACATTTGTACTCCTCAACAGCTGGCTTGAGCCCCTCCAACAGGCCTGCCACCAGGTATTTAGTAACCGACCCCCTTACGGTGCTCCTGAAAGTAGCCTCTAAATTTTGCATTTTAATAAGCACCCCTTGGTGGCTGCACACTTAAAATGTGCAATTTGGGGGGGAATTTGGGCAAAATCAACACAATTTAGGGTGCTGCTGTTGACGTTCCACCAATTTGCCGCTAATTGCATCACGCGCAATTTATTCCTTATTGAACTGACCCCATATTATCTTTTATTAGGAGAACATATTTTATGTTTTAAAAAATCAGTAGTAGACTGGGATAAGATGGACATAATTTCTAAATGTAATTACCAGTAAATTACTTTTCGGCATGGTGCTCCAAATTATGGAACATTCCCTTTTATGGAAAACCTGGACCATTCGGAATAATATATTCTGTACCTGTACACGTTGTAATGTGCATAAATATATGGTACTGTAGCTCATAGTAACCAATCAGAATTAATTTTCTAGCACATGAAATGTAAACCTCTAATTAGTTGATAGGGACTACAGGACGTAGGTATATTTAATTATTCTATTAATGATATTATTATTATTATTATTATTATTATTATTAATGATGATGATAATAATAATACAAATAATAATACTATTATGTCACCATATTATAAGGGTAATTTAATTTAGACCTGTATTCATTTGACCCAAGTTAATTAATTATTGTTTTCTATTTATACCTTTCCAAATTTGTTGAGATATAAATTATATTATGTTAGTTGTTTCAATTGTTTTCTGATGCAGTTTTGTATTTCACTCTATTGCACAGTAAGAAAGAACATAGATGAAAGAGGTATTTTATGACCAAATAGTGCTTAGACATGGGGCATGTACACCTGACTGATTTACCTAATCAAGAGACTTGTTATTTTAGTTCTACAATCAAAATTGTTTGCAATAGCAATTGCATGCATGGAAGAACTTCAATTACACCGTACAGGTCTTGACTCCAAAAGGCTGACATTACCTTTCTCTGCTGACAGTATTGTAATGTAATAAATACATATTTAGGAGTACTAGGGTTTTTCTATATTATTTTTTTTTTACTTTTTGTATAAAGTTATTTTTTTGTGCATTATAACAAAGTTAAAAATGAAAAGGAAGTGATCATAGGGCATTTAGGAGAGAGTGCAAGTTGCTTATAATGCTAGAGAGAGAACATTAATTGCAAATTATTGGTTTTCTGTACCTAGATTGAGGTTATATAAGATGACAACAATTAGTTGGACCTATATACTTTTATTTACTGACATTATTTGCAAGAAAAGTGTCATATGGAAATTATATTATGTAAAATAAAGCTCTGACCAAGGAAGAGTGATATAAAAATGTATTATTGTCATTGGGGTAGCCTACTGTCTACTTCCATCTTCTTGTCTACTCTGATAAAAACTCAGATATTATTATTTTATAATTTATTTATGAAATTCTGAAGACCTAACTTTTTAGAGCTTGTAATCTTTAACTATTGCCATTTTAGGATGGTTAGCAGCAGAGATCTGTGATGTGCTAGAACTGAGAGAACCTGAGAGAGTGATCATTTTTAGATCCCTCCCCATCATACTACTACTCCTCTCCTGAAATTTTTTCTGACACAGTGAAGGTACCTCTTTATTGATTTTGCTTCAGGTCATGCCCTCCTTGCATTCTCTATATTTTGCCCCATGTTTGGATAAATCATACTAGCCTTCATACAGTATCTTGCCCCTCTATCTTCCCCATTCTTCCGCCTATCATTCTACACCTCTTCTGTCCCCCCATTTCCCATCCTGACCAACAACCCTACCCACTTGCCACTGTTACTGCACAGTCTCATCTTCCATGGTTTTCCTTAACAACCACTAATTCTATTGTCCCACCACCCACTGTATCTTGCCCCTCATTCTACATTTTAAGTGTTTACCTACAAGGTCTTCGATAATATGCCATATACAGCATGGATGGCCAAGTTATAAGCACAAACTATTATATTGATGATGTGGGAGGAGAAGGGGGAGGGGTTGTGTCAATTCCTTTACTTTGCCAGGGGTGCATAGACCCCTAGGTATGGTCCTAATGACTTGGCGTACAGTAGCTTGTTCACAAAAATGCAAAACCCTTGTTTTTCCTATCAAGAAAGTTTTATAGCCAAGTCACAAAATTTTGAAAAATCCAGTACTTTTTATTGTTGTTATATTAAACTAGATACGCAAAATAGTTACTCCAATGATCTCTATATTAAAAGAACACAACAGATGATTTCAGCTAGCACTCTGTAACTTTACTGGCACACAATATTCCTTTATAAGAGGCAGCCAAGCATATAAATCTTTTCTTTATTTTTCTGTACAATCCAGATAGATGAACTACAAGAAACTAATTTCTTAAGGAGGAAAAAAAATCCCCCACTCTCCAACTGTGAAATAACTTAAAATAATGGGAAAAAAGGATGTTTGGAGGAGAACTGAATAATCTTTTCAGTTTATAATAGGCTTTGCTACTTCTGAGGACTTGCTTATGTAAAGAAATTGCATTGGCAAGCTTCACTACTGATACAGGAAACACTTGAAACAAATATATATATATATATATATATATATATTCGGTGAAAGGATGAAAGCTTAGAGTTTCTACAAGGTTTTGAAAAAATAGAAAAGTCTATTTCTTATTCAAATAATTTATTGTACGTATATAACAAGCCCTAGTACAGAACATGCAATATCTTGTTTTTATATTTCTTTCTTTGTTTCTCTTTCTTTCCTTTTTCTCTTTCTTTCATTCATTTTTTCTTTTTCTTTTTTCTCTCTTTCTTTCTTTTTTCTCTTTTTGTCTTTCTTTTTTCTCTTTCTTTCATTCTCACTTTCTTTCTTTCTTTATTTTTCTCTTTCTTTCTATCTTTCTTTCTGTCTTTCATTCTTTCTTTCTTCCTTTTTTTTCTCTCTTTCTTTCTTTCTTTCTTTCTTTCTTTTTGTCTTTCTTTTTTTCTCTCTTTCTTTCTTTCTCAATTTTTCTTTCTTTCTTTCTTTCTTTATTTTTCTCTTTCTTTCTTTCTCTTTCATTATTTCTTTCTTTCTTTCTTTCTTTTTTCTCTCTTTCTTTCTCACTATCTTTTTCCTCTTTCTTTTTTTCTCTATTTCTCTCTTTCTTTCATTTTCACTTTCCTTTCTACCTTCTTTTTCTTTCTTTCTTTCTTTCTTTCTTTCTTTCTTTCTCTTTCTTTCCTTTTTCTCTTTCTTTCATTCTTTTTTCTCTTTTTCTTTTTTCTCTCTTTCTTTCTTTTTTCATTCTTTCTTTTTCTTTCTTTCTATCTTTCTTTCTATCTTTCATTCTTTCTTTCTTCCTTTTTTTTCTCTCTTTCTTTCTTTCTTTCTTTTTGTCTTTCTTTTTTTCTCTCTTTCTTTCTTTCTCAATTTTTCTTTCTTTCTTTCTTTCTTTCTTTCTTTCTTTATTTATTTTTCTCTTTCTTTCTTTCTCTTTCATTATTTCTTTCTTTCTTTCTTTCTTTCTTTTTTCTCTTTCTTTCTCACTATCTTTTTCCTCTTTCTTTTTTTCTCTATTTCTCTCTTTCTTTCATTTTCACTTTCCTTTCTACCTTCTTTTTCTTTCTTTCTTTCTTTCTTTCTTTCTTTCTTTCTTTCTTTCTTTCTTTCTCTTTCTTTCCTTTTTCTCTTTCTTTCATTCTTTTTTCTCTTTTTCTTTTTTCTCTCTTTCTTTTTTCTCTTTTTGTCTTTTCTCTCTTTCTTTCCTTTTTCTCTTTTTCTTTTTTCTCTCTTTCTTTCATTCTCACTTTCTTTCTTTCTTTCTTTTTCTCTTTCTTTCTATCTTTCTTTCTATCTTTCATTCTTTCTTTCTTCCTTTTTCTCTCTTTCTTTATTTTTTCTCTTTTTGTCTTTTTTTTTTCTCTCTTTCTTTCTTTCTTTCTTTCTCACTTTCTTTCTTTCTTTTTCTCTCTCTTTCATTATTTATTTCTTCTTTCTTTCTTTCTTTCTTTCTTTTTTCTCTCTTTCTTTCTTTCTTTCTTTCTTTCTCACTTTCTTTCTTTCTTTCTTTTTCTCTCTCTTTCATTATTTATTTCTTCTTTCTTTCTTTTTTCTTTTTTCTCTCTTTCTTTCTCACTATCTTTTTCCTCTTTCTTTTTTTCTCTATTTCTCTTTCTTTCTTTTTCACTTTCCTTTCAACCTTCTTTTTCTTTCTTTATTTCTTTCTTTCTTTCTTTCTCTTTCTTTCCCTTTTCTCTTTCTTTCATTCTTTTTTCTCTTTTTCTTTTTTCTCTCTTTCTTTTTTCTCTTTTTGTCTTTCTTTTTTCTCTCTTTCATTCTCACTTTCTTTCTTTCTTTCATTCTTTCTTTCTTTCTTTCTATCTTTCTTTCTATCTTTCATTCTTTCTTTTTTCCCTTTTTCTCTCTTTCTTTTTCTCTTTTTGTCTTTCTTTTTTTCTCTCTTTCTTTCATTCTCGCTTTCTTTCTTTCTTTCTTTCTTATTTTTTTTCTGAAATGCTGTCGTGTTTGAGACTAGAATAAAATTGGTGCTGGAGAGTTGATATATAGATTTAGCAAGTAAACAACTGTCGAGAGTAAAAGGTTCGAACAACAATGAGCTGGATTTGGAAAAATTCAGCACTTGTAGTCTTACAGTTCAAACTCTAAAAAACAAATGTGCCAGGTTTATTATTTTTAAATCTTTTAATGATTTTGAATTCCTCTATCATACACCTAGATGACCCCAATGTCATTACGTGGGTAATACCCAAAGCCAAGCATTATGGTTTGAGAATACACTTTCAGTTCACAGCAGTACACCCTTCATCTGAAACACTCTTCCAATTTCTTGTTATGATATCTCATGTTTACAGCAGGCATACAAAGTAATGCTGTCAGCCCATAGTATCAGCTTAGAATGTAAAATCTGACAAGCCATTTGCAAAAGGGTCCATTTACACAATACAAGATTTCTATATTGCACTATATGTGTGGACTAGATAGAAAAAAAGGGGGAAAAAATCAAACATGGCATAAATGTTATACTTATCAATGGTAAACTAAAAGCATAGGACTTGATCCTGAGTGGGATGCATCTGCAGCAACTGCAGCAGCCTGCTTGCTCTGTTATGGCAATGTGAGAATCTGTCCATCTTTGCTGAATTATCCATCAATTTTCAAGCTACAGCCACTATGGTGAATGCCAAATTTGTAGAACTTGGTAAAATTATTTTGCGTCTTGACTTATAATCAGTGCATTTTCATATGTATATCTTGCACCAGGTATTACAGTAGTGCAAGTGTGTGCTGGTATGGATAGGAGGGCATGGATAGAAGGGTATGGATAGGAGGGTATGGATATGGTGAGTGCAGCTGCAAAGATATATGCAGGTCTGCATATCTGCATTGAGTTCTGCACACAAAGTGTGAGCATAATTGCAGCCATCTTGCATGCAGCTCTTTATTGGCCCCTTGGTAATTATGTGATTAATTGATTTTCTGTCCAGATACATTTTCAGCAGTACAGGATAAGCTGTCACTGGTGTCCACTCTGTCCTCACTTCAAAATTTGCATGGTCAGTCCCCATTTATACTGCACAATAAACAGTCACATGTCTTCATCGGAGTTTCTGAGATATTGAAACCACACCTTTTTGCACCAACAGTCATTCCACAATGAGTCCCCATTCTGGTGTTTAGCCTGAGCAACAACTGAACTTATTGACCATTTATGTATGAATTGTAGTGCAGCCACATCACTTGCTGATTAAATAGATGCATTCACATACAGGTGTACCTAATAATGTTTTCAATTATTGTATATTGCTTCTTTATTGCAATTCTCATAGCTCAAATACTAAGGCAGGTCTGTATATCATCCAATGTTGCATATTACTTACTTACCTAATTTTCATATATAACTTCTCGAAATGTGGAGGGAAGGTATGATAAAATGTTTTCGAGTGGTTTGGGTGAGGTGTATGATGACAGTAATTTTGTCATTACACCTTTGCCCACTTGCTGATGTGGATAGAGTGTGAAACACATTCTGCTTCATCATAACACAATAGAAGGTCGCACCAAAGAAAGAATATCACTTGTCAGTTTATGCAATATAACCCTTATTAGTGCATATGTAGCTCAACTGAGTCTATGTAATACTTAGGGGTGCTACTCCAGGAACTGTAGTATTAATATTACAGGAAGCAAGAAAAAGTGGTCCCTATATAGGAGTGCATCTATTATTGCATAGAAATATTTAAAACTTAACCTTTATTAAAGTTTTCTAATAAACATACAATTCTAAACAAATTCAGCAAAATAAAATGGGTATAGATAAGTAAAGAGAGAAATATTAAAATAAATGCTATGATTGTCACTATGTCTCGTTATTTATTATGTTGCTTATATAGAAAAAATGCACTTATATCTTGCCAATAATTGTATTTGGCTCTGCACATACAGAAGCGTTAGTGTATCAGGGAATTTATTAGATTACAAATGTCCCCACAGGTTTCCAGTAATGTATATAAAAAGAGAAACACTGTCTCATGAACCAGCTCATAAACTCCTGAAACAATGTATCTAGATATTATTGAAACTTCTTAATCATTGCACATATTCAAACTCTGTGTAACTTATCAAATTCACAGTATTGCTTGTTTCAGTATTTATCTATGTATTCACTCTCATACAATATACAATACTAGATGAGGGAACTCAATTTACCATTTTAATTGATTAAACGCTGCCGTTTGTACTGACAGTTGTTTAAAAAGAGATCTATACCCTGGTTATATGAATTATTACATACACCCTTTCATTACCAGCTCTGTATGACAACTAATTAAATAAATTGCAAAAGGCTGCTTTATTTATACTGTATTAAAATAGTTTGTTGAATAAATGCTACAGCCGCAATCTATCAGTAGTGCAATACTTGTCCACCGCTATAATGTATATATTAACATCGCTCAGGTATCAGTCTCCCACAGTGTTTGGTATATTATATACTTTCAGGTGTTACATTCACCGTCTTACTAATCCCGTATATTAACAGCACTGTTAGCGAGTACACTGAAGCACTGCAAAGTATATAATATACCAAACACTGTGGGAGACTGATACCTGAGCGATGTTAATTATAGCGGTGGTGCTCTTGTGTATGCAGAACCTGGTTTCATTTGTAGCAAGTGGACCATATGCTTGTTGTTTCCCTATTTTAGTGGAAATCAGCCCTCCTTGCATATCGCTAAAGGATTTTAGGAGAATAAATATGTCTTTCATATAGGGATGAGCGGGTTCGGTTCTCAGAGAACCAAACCCACCGGAATTTTGGGGATCTGGGGTGATCCAAGCCAAGCTCGGATCTCCCTGCCCCGGATCCCTCACCTGATGCAAAACATTTAAATCCTGCTGTAGGGTCATTAGGTTTTGTATTGAGCGGGCTTAATGCTGATTGGCTGAGAGAGCCATCTGTCATGGCTCTTAGCCAATCAGCATTAAGCCCATTTAATATGCACACAGGAAGCAAAAGAAGATGGTGCCCGCCATCCCCCGCTGCCTGACACTGCCAGCACCCCCAGCTGCCGACACCACTGGCACCCCCACTGGCAGCATCCCCCGCTGCTGACACCACCACTGCCGACACTCCTGCACTGCTGCCCCATGTGCTGAGGACACTGTCAGCGACCCCCACACTGCCGACACTGCTGCCACTCCCACACTGAGGACAACACCAGCACCCCTGCACTGCCGACACTGCCAGCACACATGCACTGAGGACTCAGCTGGCACCCCCACTCTTCTGACACCGCCGGCACCCTGCATTGAGAACACCCCTGCACTGCTGACACAGTCAGCAAACCTGCACTAAAGACATCGGTGGCACTGCTGACATCACCGGTGTCCTTCACTGAGGACACTGCCAGCACCGCTGCACTTCCATTCAATGTACTGAGGACACCGTCAGCAACCCCAACACTGATGACACAGCCAGCATACCTGCACTAAAGATACCACTGGCACTGCCGACATCGCTAGCACCCTTCACTGAGGACACTGCCAGCACCGCAGCGCTGCCATTCCATGCACTGAGGACACCGTCAGCAACCCACACACTGCCGATACAGCCAGCAAACCTGCACTGAAGACACCGCTGGCACCCCTGCTCTGCTGACACCACCGATACCCTGCACTGAGGACACTGCCAGCACCAATGTACTGCCATTCCATGTACTGAGGATACCATCAGCAACCCCGCTCTGCCGACACTGCTGTCACAGTAAGTGCACTATTGGTGTATCCAACCCACACTGTATAACACACTATCCATGTTGGAAATTGGAAGCTAAACTGCCACATGTTAGTGCCACCCACTGTGGCACTTAGCTTAGTCAGCCAGTTAGCTGGATGCAACCTTTTGGCCTTAACTAGATAAAAAAAATAATATTGTGAGGTGGTCAAAATGATTGGAAATGACTGAAAATAAATGTTATTGAGGTTAATAATACTGTAGGAACAAAAACAGGCCCATTTTATGTGATTTTAGCTGTTTTTATGATATTTTAAGAGAAAATCCAAGTCCAAAACCAAAACTCAAAATCAAAACACTAAGGAAAAAAATCCAAAACCAGATTCAGACCCAAAACCAGGAGAGATCCAGTTCCAATACCAAAACACGAGGGTCTATGCACATTTCTACTTCATATTGTTATTTTTTTTATATTTTTAACAATTAGACAAGGAAATCATCATTATCAACTGCTAAATTGTGCCCACTTTGAGCAGGTGGAAATTGTATGTGAAGGCAATTAAAAATGTAGATACAGTATATCATTGGCAAACACAGGGGGGTTTCCAGTTGCCTGGAACACTTCTGACTAGCAGCTCAAATTATGACCACAGTATGAATTTACTAGAGCTGCAGCCAAAACCTGCCGTGTGTGTTTGGATCTAGTCACTCAATTAGCACACCTGACTGGAGAGACTTCTTAATACAAGATGGGAGAATGTATGCTTAGAAAGCTCAGTTCTGTCTCCTACTGGTTATACTATGCAATTATATTTATTATGTGATATTTAACCTGACCATAACATATTATTTACATGAGTTAAAAATGTTTGACTCAGAAAGGACATTATTTAGACCCTCTTCCCTACAATCTGTAGTATAGACCATCTATAGTGTTAATTATTAATACTGTAGTACATAAAAAATCCAGGGTACAGTATAAGGAGAATCAGGGCTGGCTCAAGGGATGTTCATGCAGTGCAGCTGCACAGCGTGGCATCAACGTAGCTGGCTCAGAAGGAGATCCCCGCCCTCCACCCAGGCACTGATAATGAAGGTTTAAGGTCAACGGGGAGAAAGAGAGGGAGGGAAGGGGTGGCACAGCCGCACAGGGTGCAGCGCACTGCTGCCCTCATACGGACCAAACCTGAACAGGGTGATAACACCCCGGGGCTGGCTCTGAGGAGAAAAATATGTACATATACAGTCAGGTGCATAAATATTGGGACATTGACAGAATTTTCATATTTTGGCCTCTATTTACCAACACAATGGCTTTGAAATGAAATAAACAAGATGTGCTTTAACTGCAGACTTTCAGATTTAATTTGAGGGTAATTACATCCAAATCAGGTGAACGGTGTAGGAATTACAATGGTTTCTATATGTGCCTCCCACTTTTTAAGGGGCCAAAAGTAATGGGACAAACTAAACAATCCTAAATCTAACTTTCACTTTTTAATACTTTGTTGCAAAATCCTTTGCAGGAAATTACAGCCTGAAGTCTGGAACGCATAGACATCACCAGACACTGGGTTTCATCCCTGGTGATGGCCTGCTAGGCCTCTACTGCAAATGTCTTCAGTTCCTGCTTGTTCTTGGGGCATTTTCCCTTCAGTTTTGTCTTCATCAAGTGAAATGCATGCTCAATCGGATTCAGGTCAGGGGATTGACTTGGCCATTGCATAACATTCCACTTTTTAGCCTTAAAAAACTCTTTGGTTGCTTTTACAGTATGCTTCGGGTCATTGTCCATCTGCACTGTGAAGCATTTGACTGAATATGAGCATATAATACTGCCCGAAACACTTCAGAATTCATTCTGCTGCTTTTGTCAACAGTCACATCATCAATAAATACAAGGGAACCAGTTCCATTGGCAGCCATACATGCCCACGCCATGACACTACCACCACCATGCTTCACTGATGAGGTGGTATGTTTTGGATCATGAGCAGTTCCTTTCCTTCTCCATACTCTTCTCTTCCCATCACTCTGGTACAAGTTGATCTTTGTCTCATCTGTCCCTAGGATGTTGTTCCAGAACTGTAATGGCTTTTTAGATGTTGTTTGGCAAACTCTAATCTGGTCTTCCTGTTTTTGATGCTCACTAATAGTTTACATCTTGTGGTGAACCCTCTATATTCACTCTTGTGAAGTTTTCTCTTGATTGTTGACTTTGACACATATACACCTACCTCCTGGAGAGTGCTCTTGATTTGGCCAACTGTTGTGAAGGGGTTTTTCTTCACCAGGGAAATAATTCTTCTGTCATCCACCACAGTTGTTTTCTGTGGTCTTCCGGGTCTTTTGGTGTTGCTGAGCTCTCTATTGCGTTCTTTCTCTTTAAGAATGTTCCAAACAGTTGATTTGGCCACACCTAATGTTTTTGCTATCTCTCTGATGGGTTTGTTTTGATTTTTCAGCCTAATGATGGCTTGCTTCACTGATAGTGATAGCTCTTTGGATCTCATATTGAGAGTCGACAGCAACTGATTCCAAATGCAAATATCACACCTAGATTCAACTCCAGACCTTTTGCCTGCTTAATTGATAATGAAATAATGAGGGAATAGCCCACACCTATCCATGAAATAGCTTTTGAGTTGATAGTCCCATTACTTTTGGCCCCTTAAAAAGTGGGAGGCACATATAGAAACCGTTGTAATTCCTACACCGTTCACCTGATTTGGATGTAATTACCCTCAAATTAAATCTGAAAGTCTGCAGTTAAAGCACATCTTGTTTGTTTCATTTCAAAGCCATTGTGGTGGTGAATAGAGGCCAAAATATGAAAATTCTGTCAATGTCCCAATATTTATGCACCTGACTGTATGTTGCAGGCTGATGGTAAGTTCTTTTGGTGCTCTTCCAGAATCCTAGACTTGTCCTGATGCTGTGCAGAGCAGCTTACTTGGATTTTGGAGTGGGATCTACATCAACAACAAAAAACATTCAGCTCAGACCCTACCGCCACTGCAGATTACAATTTGTTATGTGCTGATTATGTTCTCTTCATGAGCTCGTCACTTGCTCTAAAGTCAAGCATTTGTAAAAAAAAAAAAACCCTTTAGAAATCATGTGTTTGCCCTTGATGTATCTCTATGTTTCATATGCGTTTGCATTCCCTTCCATACTCTACTTACATGTGAGTGCCCTTGATCCACCTCTCCAGGACCATGTGGCAGCAAGTTCAATGTACATATTATGGCAAAATCTGTGCACAATATTTTTAAGTCTTAGTGGTAAATTTACTAAAGTGAGAGTTTTTAGAAGTGGAGATGTTGCCCATAGCAACCAATCAGATTCTACTTAACATTTGACTAGCACCTTCTAGAAGATAATAGCTAGAATCTGATTGGTTGTTATGGGCAACATCTCCTCTTCTAAAAACTCTCACTTTAGTAAATTTTGTAAATTTACACCCTAGTCTATGTTTTGTGTGCAGGTCTTCATCATTACACCATTTAGAAATTTAGGCCCTCATTCAGAGCCGTACGCTCTGAGCAGAGCGTACGCTCTGAATGAGGGCCGGGCTCCATTTTCATGGAGCGTCCTCCTGGACGCTCGTATAGCTGTGGGTCACCACCCACAGGCTATACGAGCGTGCTTTGTGATGGCCACGATGGTCGAGACCATCGCGACCATCGAAATTGCGAGCCGGAGCCTGCGGTTGAGGTTTTCAACCGCAAGCTCCGGAGTGATTTTGGCTCTATCAGAGCCAAAATCACTCCCACTGACATCACTAGTGATGTCAGTGGGCCGGCTTCTGACGGGAGGCGTTCCCGTGGGAACGCCCCCGTCAGGGAGGCACGCCCCCGGCACACCCACCAAAGGGGGCGTGCTGTCAATCAACATTGACAGCACGCCCCCTTTGATCGGACACAACGAGCGAAGGACTTTCCTTCGCTCGTCGCGTCTGGCGCATGCGCACGACGGAGCTCCCTCCGTCGTGCGCATGCTCAGTGCATAACATCGACCCACTTGCGAGCGGACAGCCGCTCGCGAGTGGGTCTGAATCAGGCCCTTAGTTTTAAATGTGTAAAGGTGCATGCACACAAAACGATTTTTTGAACGATTATCATTAAACGATATCGTTTAACGATAATCGTTTGAAAAAATCGTTCACTTTCTGAGTCAAACGATGAACGATTATCGTTCATGCGCGTTCACGTTTGTAGTTTGTAATTTGTAGTTCAGTCAGACTTGTCAACTGAACGATTTTCAGTAAGTTAATATGTAAAAATCGTTTGTAGTTCTAAAAAATCGTTCATTACATTTAGTAAATGAACAACTTTAGTAAACGATTTTAGTTAATTTTTTCAAGGGAAAAAATTGTTTACTAAAATCGTTCATTAACTAAATCGTTGTGTGTGTATGCAGCTTTATGGAGCGTACACACGGTCAGATTTGTCAGACTTGTCAGATTTGTCAGATGAACGACTGAACGATTAAACGATTTGAACGATTTGGACGATTTGACCAAAGTTTTGAACGATTTGAACGATTTGAACGACTGAACGATTTTTAACTGCATTAAAATGAATGGAATCGTCCAAGTCTGACTGCAAACCCATCAGATGTCAGATATCGTTATCTGACAAACGGGAACGCGCATCGTTGATCGTCCATCGTTCAGGCATGTCAGATATGAACGATTTTTCATCAGATATGAACGACTGAACGATTTTTAAATCGTTATCGTCCATATCTGAAGAAAAAATCTGATCGTGTGTATGCACCATTAGAGTTGCATTTGTTTTCCTTTGTTGCAAATCATAAGATATGTATTACTTCCAAATTATGCAGCACATTTTTATAAGTATTCTTTGGCAATTTGTAATGCTAAACCTCTACATTTTAATTATTTTCTATAGAAAATGTCCATTTACTTCATAATGTATTTTAACCTTAAATCAATTGATCCAATTTCCGTGTTTCATTTTTTGCAACAATTCATTTGTTTTTGAACTATTGCAGTATGTCCAAATTCTTGGCTTGCTCTTTGGATGCTTGCAGATTTTTTCTTATAAGTTAGGATCCAGTATACAGTACATTTGTAAGCATTGTAATATAGTCTACAAGCTTATTTTACCTCTCAGTTTTGGTTCGACCTTTGTAGTTCAATTTTCTCTGTGATTTATGGTTATTGATGACTGCTTTGTGGGTTTAATATCAACCGTTTAACAGATCTGTTTCACTGTGCCTCCTGTTATACATACTGTCATGGCTTCTCCAGAGGCTGCCGTTGTCACCATTCTCAATAAGGAAGAATCAGCAAAATACACACAATAGTTTACTGCCACTTTACAGGTATTAAAAGTTTGAATTATTTAAGCATTGCAAACAAATGTGTTAAATTGTGATGTTGTTGTAGAGCAGGGGTGGGGAAACTTTTTTCTGGCAAGGGCCATTTTGATATATATATATATATAACATTATTTGCGGGCCTGGTGCAGGACCCGCCCCTCCATGTGACGTCACACGGGGATGGGGCCACAATCGCCGGTGATTGCAGCAATGCCTGGAGCATCCTGAGGATGCTCCGGGGAGCTGTAAGGGCAGTGGTGTTACTGTCTGAAGTGTCCTAAGGATGCTCAAGGCAGCACTGGAGCTGCAGGGTGCCATTCTAGGCAACCTGCTAACCAGATGAGGCTAGAAGAAAAAAGCTCTGAGGGCCAGACCAATTGATTCTGTGGGCTTTATACGGTCCCCGGGTCAGAGGTTCCCCATCCCTGTTGTAGAGTATCACTTTTGTGCTTCATTGGATGCATTCACCAGTATCTACAAAAGTTACAAAACAGATGTTTCCAGTTTGGATTTCTGTTCTCATTGGCCCAATCCCATCAGTAAAGATCTATTCTAATGAGTGGCTTTGCAAAACTTGCTCTGTATCACACTAACCAATCAGTAATTAGCTTGAATCAGCCAACTGCAAGAAACAATGAAAACAAGTGACTTATTGGTTGCTATGGTTTACTATAAAGTTTTCACCTATATTCAGCGTAAAGTAATCTTCATTTTTTGGTTCTTATGAAACTATAAAATGTTCCCTTAGTCATGATTTAACAATGTTATAATGTGTATACACTGTACAGTACTTTTACTGTGATCCTGTATTAACTGTGCATTTCACACGTAAGAGACTCAAAACCTACAATACATCTTTCAAAAGAATTTTGTGTTTTTGTCCAAAACGTCTTACATTCTGTAGCTCAGGAAGCACTGGTAAATTAATATCACAGTAATGCATTCCTTATTTGCCGGGAACATTATCTCATTTGTAGGGGGAAAAAAACAACTTTTCTCGCTGATCATGTGACTTGCTGACTCACGCCAATTTTCCTGAGTAATCTTAACATATCCCGTCTGCTGAGTATCCATGACTCTTGGATTTTTATGTGCAGCAGCCTCTGCAGATTCCTTTCTTGTCATAATCATTCTCCAGAATCATTCTCATTTGTTTCTTACAAATAATGCAGACTTTTTTTTCTCTGAAATTGTGTTTCCTTACATTGAAATTACTTACTTCTATAATTTGCCTGCATTGAATTCCTACCTGCAGTTGTATTCACTAATTTCCCTTTGACAAACTCTAAAGAGTGTTCTAGATTTAATGGCATTAATTAATGCTCTGTATGATTAAGGAAGGCTGCACAGTAATAAAGCTACTTTATGACGATTTTAATGTACATTCCTATTTCCTCACAACTGCTCTGATATTTCTATAATTGCACTTACGGACCTTGCACTGCATTACGCAGCTTCATTTCCACAGCAGGCATAGTTTACCATTTGAATATGATCTTTTCTGCTGAACCAACAGTGCTGTCCACTGACTTTTAGAAGACAGTTCTTTCCTGATGTAAATAAATTGTTCATCTTCCACTAGTAAGCTGATTACTGCTTTATATTTTGCTTTTATCCTACTCCCTAGCATTGCTTTCTGATCTACCAGTGCTGGGCACTTCCCACAGGGCATCTTCATACAAATATTGCTGTAGTCTGGGATTGCATAGGTCATTTAAGCTTCAGACTTCCAGCCAACTAATTATAGGATAACAATATAAGGAATAAGAATACCCACTCCACATCATTTTTTAAATCAATTTAGAAAATCGATGGAGCATTGAGGGTGTAATGGAAAGGCCATTTGCTCGCTTCCTACCTTGGGATCAGACTTGCAGATGATAGACTTCGTTCTGAGTTGTCACACTGTTAGCCTTTCCAGCCTAAGTCAGGATGGGCAAAAGCAATACTGATTCCACCGGTGCTAGTCACAGTTTAGCGAGTCTACAGAAAGGCTTTGTAGCTCTGGACTAAGCACTGAGAGGACACTGGGAAGTTTGCCTTGGAGCACTCTCAAAAAAAAATGACTTGTGAATTTCATCTTCACTTCCTCAAGAACAAGGAGAAGATATAGAGGCGGTTGTGCCTTAGAATGTATTCATTTTTGTCAACATCCAGGGGTATAGGATCCAGGGAGGGGGGGGGGAAGAGTTGGCAGTTGCAGTTGCCACACCATGATTTCTGTTGGAACTTCTACACAAAAGCGAATGGGGATGAATGAAATGAAAATGTAGATGAAGTGATAATAGTTTTAGTTGAACTCACCAACTGTTGTTGTTTCTGTTTACCAAAAATGAAGTTATCTTTTATGTTTGTTCTGCAAACATTTTTCTTTTTGCAAATGCTTTTTTTTTCTTACTTAGAAGCCCCACTCATTTTGGTATCACAATTTCCAGTAAGCATGAGCAGACACATGAAACCTGGAACTGCACTTCCTATTGACTGTTCTTGTAAGATGTACTGCAATGGAACAGAGAGAGTGAATGATTACGGCCTGCGGCCAGTTTAAAACGTTAGCAGCAGTCTCATTGCTGCCAGATCATAGCACATACCAGATATTATAGTAGACACCTGTTAAGGGCTCAGAGTCACTAGTGGGAAAAAGTCCTGCACAGCCTTAAGGGTTGGAATATCTTGGCAAGATGCGGCCGTATAATTGTGATGTGGCCTCTGGTGCATGTTACAGCCTTTGGGCTGGTTGAGGCCTGAGGGTCTATGAGTTGAGATGCGGCCTTTGGGCCGATAGCAGCCTCTGGGCTGTTGAGGCTTGTGGGCCTATGAGTTGTGATGCGGCCTTTGGGCCGGTAGCAGCCTCTGGGCTGACTGTTGCCTTGAGGGCAGAACGACTTGGCAGGAGGATGCTGAGTAACTGCCAGCGTCGCCGGGATGACACTAGCGACAGTTCACTGGAGTGTGCACTTGGACCACTGAGTCGCTACCAGTGTCGCCGGGATGACACTGGCGATGGTGCGCTGGAGTGCACACTTGGACAGCTGAGTAGCAGCCAATGTCGCCAGGTTGACACTGGCGCTGGACACAGACTGGCGCTTCAGGTGGAGAAAGCGCACCGTGCCGCCTAGATGACACAAGCAGCACGAGCAGGTGGAATGCAGACTGCGCCGACTGGATGGGACAAACGGCAGTAGATAAACACAGTAGACTGGCTCTGGAACTCGACTGAAAAACAGGAGACTGGAACAACCGGAAGTATGAGAAACTCTATTACAGGCAAGGAGTAGAAGGGCTGGCTGGAATATAACAGGTACAGTGCCCAACCAGAGCAAGTTTCCCTAATGACAAATTATTGAGCACCTGCGCTGTATTCAAACAGGAGAATCAATAAGTATGCACCTGATAGTGCACACAGACAGGCAGTAATTAGTGCAGAGGCTCAGCAGCAACCTAGACTGGAACTGCAACAATATGCTGCTAACCACTGATCCTAACAGGAGGAAGGAGGAGACTTCAGCGAACGCTTGTCCGGCGTTCACCCCGCACAGCATTGACAGCGCGGCGGCTTGTGACAACACCATAATCAGTGAGGCAGTGACTATAGATTCAAAAATACTCACAATCAAATGAGATTAGGCTATCAATGAAATCTCAATAAAAGAAAAAAGTTAATGACAATGAAAAATGTAAGTTTTTAAGTTGAACAATTTAATTTATCTATCTTTCTAACAGCTATTGTACTAATTGGTAGTTAATATTAATAATAATATTTATTTAATAATGTATAAATACATTTTTATTGTAAAATAAACAATGAAACTGGGGTTGGCCAACAACAGAAACACTGATGGAAATGAACATACTGTAGGAATGGAGTCTTTGTATATCTACAGGCACTGTTACAAATGTCATACAATTAGATACCAAACACGAGAAACAGGGGCTACATGCCACTGGCCTTGGCCTTGGCCTTTTGCCCCTATGAAATTTTTGTTCCTGCACCCCTATCAACATCCAATATTTTCACACTTTTTGTATCACTTACACTATCATATTCCTTAGTTATGACCAGTGGTGGGCTGGGCTGGGCTGGGGGGCAGGGTGCCATGTGCCCTCCGGGCCGCAGCATCATGCTGGTCATGGGCAGTCTGTGTCACTGTGACACAGACTGCACCGCGTGTGTAGCGCTGACCGGACAGAGTTCGGTCAGCGCTACACAAGTGACAAACACACAGCCGCCGGCACCGGCAGCTGTGTGTTTGTTTTGATCAGCAGCCAATGAGAGTCTGTCAGACTCTCATTAGCTGCTGCAGTGCCCACTGCAGGAGCCGCTCCATCTTCCGGCTCCCACAGTGGGTAATGGTAGACATATCATGATGTGTTGACGTCTCTCCCATAATGCAGAGTGGCCCGGCCCGGGAAGGACAGATGGAGGAGTGGATGGCGATGGCGGCAGCGGGATTCAATTAAGTGGTTTTTTTTTTATTACGTGTGTCTACTGGGGGAGGGCCGGGCACTACGAGGGGGAGACCACTACTGGGGGCACTACAAGGGGGGGACTACTACTACTGGGGCCACTACAAGGGGGGAACTACTACTACTGGGGGCAATACAAGGGGGTGACTACTACTACTGGGGGCACTACAAGGGGGGAACCACTATTGGAGGCACTAAATAGGGGGACTACTACTACTGGGGGCAATACAAGGGGGGGAACTACTACTACTAGGGGCACTACAAGGGGGGGACTACAACTACTGGGGGCACTACAAAGGGGGAACCACTACTGGGGGCACTACAAGAGGGAGGGACTACTACTGGGGGCACTACAAGGGGGAGATCACTACTGGGGGCACTACAAGGGAGAGATCACTACTGGGGGCACTACAAGGGGGGACCACTACTGGTGGCACTGCAAGGTGGAGACCACTACTGGGGATTATTACTGGGGGCACTTCAAGGGGGGGACTACAATGGGGGGGACTACTACTGGGGGCACTACAAGGGGGGGACTACTACTACCAGGGGGGACTACTACTGGGGCACTACAAGGGGGGACTACTACTACTAGGGACACTACAAGAGGGAACTACTACTACTAAGGGCACTACAAGGGAAGGGGACAACTACTAGGGGCATTGCATAGGAGGGAGGGTACTACTACTATTAGAACTACATAGGGGGGAGGGGACTACCACTGGGGGCACTGCATCGAGGGACCACTGCTGGGGGCTCTATGAAAAGGGCAATACTGGGGGTACTGCATAGGGGGAGACTACTGGGGGCACTATATAAGGGGCACGCATAGGGGGAATCACTACTGGGGGCACTACTGGAGGCCTGCATAAGGGGGTCCTCTCCTGGGTCACAGGGGGGCACTGCATATGGGCACCACAACAGGGTTGCCCCTAATCTTTATTTGTACTTTACATTAATCCCATATGGATCTGCCTCCTCCCTGGAACACTTGAGGGGGGGGGGCACCGTCGCATGCACATTTTCGGGCACCCTGGCTACACGCTACTCCTCTGCCAGTGCCGCCTGCATGCATTTGCCCCCCAGGCTAAAAGTTGCCAGCCAGCCCCTGGTTATGACTAGTAGATCTGTGTGTTTATTTTCAGTATTTGTAAATGCTAAACGTGTAGATCACAAAAACACATGGACAACAAACAGTAAAAGCCAATTTTCCAGGTCCTTTGAAATTAGGACTTTTACATACTGACTCAACACATAGCTGTGGAATACACTTTAGTTTTTTTCTATAGATCTCCCAAGCTCTGATTTTGTGCAGTTCTCATTTT